>JAKTZG010000006.1:0-634529 GCA_030578795.1 Debaryomyces prosopidis | reverse complement strand
TTTGAAAAATTTATCCTCCAATTCCCCCAAACTTCGGAAAATACTTAAGCGTTAGTTTTTCCTTTGAAAGCGATCTAGACTAATAATAGATAAGCCAGATAAGCTACAATAATGACAACAACCTCAAATACTGTGATAGTAGTCGGTGGGCCAGCAGGTACTGGTAAAACGACAATTGCTGAATTATTAGCAGCCCATTTTCAGTGTCCGTTTATAGAAGGTGATGCGCTTCACCCACCCCAAAACATAGCTAAAATGTCCAAAGGAACTCCTTTGACTGATGATGATAGATGGGATTGGCTCAAGGAAATTGCTCAAGTCTCTGTGAAGCAATGCACTGATACTGCTAATAAATCAAAAATTGCAATTGTCTCATGTTCTATGCTTAAAAAGGTATATCGTGAACACATTAAAAAGTGTTCTGAAGAAAGCCTGCCAGGAAAAATTCATTTCAAGTTTGTATTCTTACATACCACTCTAGAAGATTTGTTTCAAAGGGTCCAAAGTAGACCTGGACACTTCATGAAATCTGATATGGTTAGTTCGCAATACGCCATTATGGAAATTCCTAACGGTGAAGAGTTAATTGAAAACGGTGGAGAAGCATTACCTGTTGACACAACTAATAAGTTACCTGACCAAATATATAAGGAGACTTTATCGGCATTAGAGTTATAATTAGCTGAAATCAAAAACGTTTCATGGTTATGAAGTCTGTAAGTTTACTCTTTTCTCCAAGTAGAAAGCAAGATTTACTTTCTATAGAATAGTATAGAAAGGTACTTTTCGAAATATTCTTACCAACTATAATTCGATGTAGCAAAAGAACATTCTTGTAAAAAATTGTGTGTGTGACTATCGCAATTAGCTTAATAATTTGTCAGGTCAATTTAAGATAAAAAGGATATTTTCTAACTTTTCGTCTAGACAAATATTATCAAGTAGAATTAGGGTTCCTATGACTAGTTTTGACCCGGAATCTATATCCTATTTTAATCCTAATGTGGATAGGCGGGTTGCATTGATTACGGGAGGTAATAGTGGTATTGGATGGTACACTGTGTTACACCTTTACTTACATGGATATATTGTTTATATTGCAGCTAGAAGTAAGTCAAGGGTAAATTCTTCTATAATTGAGCTAAAGGAAGAAGCTATGGCTATAAGACTGAAATATACTTCACAACAATCGTCTAGCGAACGATTTTTAGGGGAATTATACTTTTTAGAAATTGACTTATTGAGCTTATCGTCAGTCTTAAATGCAGTTGAAACATTCAAATCTAGAGAAAACCATTTAAATATACTAATTAACAATGCTAGTGTTATGGCATTGCCATATTCTATAACAAAAGATGGGTTCGAAATTCAGATGCAAACTAATTACATTTCGCCGTTCCTATTGACTACTATGTTGTTACCGCTTTTGGAGAACTCTAGTGAATTGTTCCCAAAAAGTGGCCCACCAAAGGTCATTTACTTAAGTTCAATAGGTCATCAATTGGCCTACAAGTATTTTAACTTGAATTCCACATTTAATTACAGGCCAAATATTGTGTTTACCTGGTTTAGGTATGGCTTGGCGAAAACATGTGGTATTCACTTTATGAAGATGCTTGCCTTGAGAAATCCAAAGATATTATGTATGTCTGCGCATCCCGGATTTGTTATGAATACTAATTTGTTCGCATACTGGACTAGATTACCCATCATAGGTATACTATTTTGGTGCTTTTTTCAAATTTTTGGATACTTATTTGGTGTCTCAAGCGAACAAGGTTCGTATACCATAGTTAGATGCTGTCTTGATCCTCACTTATCTCTTGAAGAAGATAATGGGAAATATTTTGCAACAAATGGTGCCGAAGCAGAACCTTCAAAAGTTGCTAATAATATGAATTACGCTGCTAGAACTTGGATATGGACTGTTCAAAAACTAAGTGAACGAAAAATTAATATCCCAAATTAGAATACTTTGCATTACTATTTATCTTTTCTAATTCTATCTATATCTCCCTATTGCATTATTCCTTCTGTTTACTCTGTTTTCGTGATATTCCCTGTTGCAAAAGAACTGAACCAGGTCCAATATCCGTACTAATACTTTTAAATAAATTCGTTAAGCCATCAACATCATTACTACCACTTAGTTTTTGTAAAAACTGTTTGATGTAACGTTCTTCTTCGTCATCAATATTTTCATCATCGTCTTCACCTTCATCCTCGCTATCAGTTTCATCAATGATCTCCTCATTATCATACTCTGTTGATGTATCTGTTTGGTAGTCACTATCATTACTATATTCCTTGAATTTTCTCTTTGAGTATGTAGACAAAGTGTTATTCCGAAATCCATCTATATCCTTATCTGATAATTTTAATGCATCCTTCAAGAAAAACTCAAAAAAATCATCCTCATCAATATCAACATTGTCATCCATTATTCTTTTATTTTGCTGATTATTTTCATCGTCTACTTCTTCTTCTTCTTCTTCTTCTTCTTCATTTCTATTATCTATACCATCCAATCCTGCGGTAGTATCTTTGAAGAAGTCATTAAATCTGTCTATCAATACAGATTCATCAAAATTAGTCAGCACATCAGCCTCATTCATATTCTCAAACTGATTATATATTTCAGTATCTTCTGGAATATAATCAGTAAGTCTTCCGTGCTCTATAAGTTTATCTTGAATAACACTTCTCGATAAATTGACTGATTTGCGTGACTCCTCCAGGAGACAATTATTCGGCATCATAATTTTATATAACCCCACTGTCAAGATTTTGGACGCTAATATTTCAAATTCTAATTCTATACCATGCGTTGTTTGAAATTCCAACTGTTTAAATTTCATTAAATTCAAACTCAAGAATGGTATACCAATTTTTGTAGGTATTGATAGATCATCCTTTATTGATTTTAGATTTTTATTAAGTGGTAGCGATTCCTTAACGAACTCGCTGATTGATTGAGATACTAAGTAAGGTTTTTCAGCAAATATTTGTAGGACCTGGTTTGGTAATGAAATTTCAATATCATAAACGGTATCAATCAAGAACGTTTCGTTTATTTTAGATAGCTTCTCATTTAGGTGACTGGCAATGGCTGGATACTTTTGGAAATTTGCCTCAAGAAGTTCGTCTAACGCTTCTTCAAGTGTCAAGTTATTTAGTTCTTGATTAGGATTGATAACTAAAACAGTCTTATCGTTTATCCAGGTTCTGTTTAAAGAATTGTTTGGTTCCAACCAAGCCGGTATGAAGTCAGAACTCTCTACTAATAAGAATTCAAAGTCTGATGAGTCCCATAGGTGGATATATAAATCTGGATAAAATGTCAGAAACTCCCACAAAAGATTAGTTAATAACCATTCATCATTTAAACTGTCTTGATAGATAAACTCTCCATATATATAGCCGATTTGGTGGTGTTTGTATTGTTGGAATACGGGAGGCGAATGGAACCATGGATAATATTTTATAAATGGGTCCAAAAATTCTTCTAAGTGTGTACGAATTTTTTCAATTTTATCGAAATTCACATTAAATAAAGTGAATGATAATGTTTCCTTTTCAAAAATTAATTGATTATTCAATTCATCTAGATTATATCTGTCCCATATATAACTAGGATCAAGTGAAGTCATTGATTATAAAAAATTACAAGCATACAAGCAAAGAAGGCAAAAATTATCATCGCGATCAAAAATAATATGAAATTTCAAATTCCTATATAACGAACTTAGACTATTTATAATTTGGAGTCATGGTCGAATCTTTCAATCACAATAGAAGATGCACCACCACCACCGTTACAGACACCCGCAACACCAACTTTACCACCTTCTTGAGCTAAGACTGATAATAAAGTGACAACAATTCTAGCACCAGAACAACCTAATGGGTGACCTAAAGCGACAGCACCACCATAAACATTCAATTTGTTAGATGGGATGTTACAGATTTTAGCATTAGCTAAACCAACAACTGAAAAGGCTTCATTTAATTCGAAGAAATCAATATCATCCATGGAAAGGTTAGCATGTTTCAAAGCCTTTGGAATAGCCAACGATGGAGCAATTGTGAAATCAATTGGGGTTCTAGCAGCTTCACCCCAACCAGAAATCTTGGCCAAAGGCTTCAAGTTCAATTCCTTCAATTTCTTTTCGGAAACTAAAATAACAGCAGCACCACCATCGTTTAATGAAGAGGCGTTTGGAGCGGTGACAGTACCGTTTTCCTTTTGGAAAACGGTTCTCGCAGATTTCAATCTACCTTCGTCGAAGTTCTTTACTTCTTCATCACTGGACACAACAACATCTGGCTTACCTCTCTTACCTGGGATAGTAACTGGCGCAATTTCGTTTTCGAACTTACCGGCCTTTTGTGCGTTGCCAGCCTTGGTGTAAGAACCAATAGCGAAGTCGTCTTGGTCTTCTCTGGAGAAACTGTGGTCCTTGGCACACTTTTCAGCAGCAACACCCATCAACTTATTTTCATATACATCCAACAAACCGTCCTTCTGGACACCGTCCACCATAACAGCGTCACCGTATCTAGCCCCTCCTCTAGCAGATGGAACATAGTATGGAGTGTTTGACATAGATTCTGCACCTCCCGCAACGACAATATCCGCTGTACCGGTCAAAATCGTTTGCGCTCCCAAAATAATCGCTTTCATACCCGAGGCACAAACCTTGTTAATAGTACTGGCCACAACTGTTTCTGGCAAGCCAGCCTTCAACGCAACTTGTCTAGCTGGAGCTTGACCAACGTTAGCTTGTAAAACACCGCCAAACAAGATTTCGTCCACTTCTTCTGCCTTAATTTGTGGAACTTTCTTCAAAGCAGCTTTGACAGCATGTGATCCTAAATCTGAATATGTTAATGACGATAACCCCCCTTGAAAAGCGCCAATTGGGGTACGAGCAGTTGAGACAATATATACTGAAGACATCTGACTTTTACTTATAGTTTGTTAAATAAAATTTTACTAAAGCTTATATCTTTGCAAGAAGAATCTGAATAATTCCAATTTATATCTTTTGTAAACGAGTGTACGAGAATTGACGTGAATTGGCCGCACCATTACAAGTTGAGAAATTTACATGTTAGACTTTTTTCGCTATACTAACCCATTGTACTAGTACTAGATAACTGAGAGGTTGATTCGCTACACGGAAACGGGTATTCGGTACATATTCTTAGATTTGTGGGGAACAACTATGATTGGGATAACAAGACAGTTTCCGAGGATATTTCATCCAGCATCAATACTCAGACATAGGAGTATTATGGCAAGACAAATGCACCAAAGCCCGATAGTAAGTCTATTCGGAAAAAGCAGAAATGGAGAGAAAGTTGGTAAAAGTAATGTTGGTAGTGGAGCAACTGGTGTTGGTAGAGATGCAGGTAGAGATGTGGGCGATGGCATGAGTAATAATCAAGGAAACATAACTGTGGAAAACCATCCGATTTTGAAGAGAATGCCCAGATTCATGCTCCCATATACAAAGAATTTTATCCACGCACCGGTGTCGCATGTTACAGCGTTTTTAGTTCTTCATGAACTATCTGCCATTGTGCCGTTGGTAGGAATCTGGTACGTATTTCATAAGTACCAGTGGTCGATTCCGTTGGATCTTCCGTCATGGGCCATTGACAAGGGAACATACATCATTGATAAATCGATGGCACAGTTTGATTTCCAGAACTTTTCGCTCCAAGAAAAGGCTAATTTTATCATGGAAGGGGCGTATGCATATGTCATTGTAAAAGGGTTGTTTCCTGTGAGAATATTATTTAGCGTGTTATTCATGCCATACTTTGCCAAGTACTTTGTCATCCCGTTTACACGTATATTCAGTTTCAAGAAGAAGAAGCAACCTAAGAAACAGGAGATTGAGACAAAGGAGGGAGGCAACGTCACCCAGAAGAAGGTGACGAAACCAAGATTGTAAATATTTGAGTTATAAGTATAAAAAGATAATTTACTGTGATATGGGTAGCAGATCAATGTGTTGTACGATGCATCTAGTTCCAGATAGAAGTAATCATTTATACGGGGATAAATAATTGACCTATGTAATTTATCTATAGTATATAATACATGATAATAATAAAATTATTAGTGGGATTATAGGTACCGTTGCGAGTTAATCTATAACTCGTACCATAAACGGGAGAGCGATAATAAACTAATCCAAACTTACTCTTAATTCTTCACTTGTCAAGGGTCTGAAGGATTGCAAATCACCCCTCAACAATTTTAAGCTATCCAAAGCGAATTCAGGCACCAAGATGTGGTTCAACAGAGGGTCGACCGACAATTCACGGTCGTCAAAGTCAAACAACTGGGGTAAATCCCTAATGTCAGGTTGGTTGTTGAATAACTGGTAATTAGCATTGTTATGATGGTTTAAGCTTCCACCAGTGGAATTTTGATGATATTGCTTGGAAAATAATTTTCTATAATTTGGTAATTTCGTGGTCTGGTTTCTTAACTCGTTAAAATAAGGATCAGCCAATGCAGTGATGCATGAGATTCTTTCGTGAGGTGAATACTGTAACACCTTAATTAAAAACTGAATGCAATCGTTCGACATCTTCTTGAAAATTTTCTGTAACGGAATGGGTTTAATCTGCGGGAATTTGTGTTCCATGTAGTTGGGGTTCATGTTCTTGATTTGATCTTTCGAAGGCGTACCTAAGATCTTAATAATCTCGACCAACTGGTCAATTCCCAGCTCTCCAGGGAACAAGGGTTGGCCCAAGATCAATTCCGCCATAACACAACCCGCAGACCAGACGTCAATCTTAGTGGTGTAATTGGTAGCACCAAAGATCAATTCTGGAGCCCGGTAATACCTAGAACAAATGTATGAAACATTTGGCTCCGCTGGATTCAAGATCTTGGCTGATCCAAAATCACACAACTTCAACTCACCTGTCTCTGGGTTTATCAACAAGTTCTGAGGCTTGATATCCCTATGACAAATACCCTGCGAGTGGATATAATTCAACGCACGCAACATCTGGTATGTATACAACTTCACCTCCAACAGCGGCATAGACAATCTTTTCGATACATAATAATGGCTTGCCTTGTACAACGTCTCCGGCACAAATTCCAAGATCAAGTTGAGGTACAACTCATTCTTGTCGTTATTTGTGTAAAAATAGTATTTCAAGTCCACAATGTTGCGGTGGTGCACCAACTTCATGATTTGCAACTCTCTGTTCTTGAACCGCTTGTCTTGTAACACTCTCTTAATAGCCGCTATTTCATTCGTCGGCAAGATCTGTGTCTCAAACACAACCCCAAACGATCCATGTCCCACCATCTGTGACTGAGTATATTGGATCGTCTGTAACTCCCCCGTGTGTCCGTTATTCACATTTTCGGTAATAACCTCTATTTTTGACATATCGTTAGTAAATTGCGTCCCGTCTTAGTGATATTCTAATTATTACTATTTCAGCTGAATGTTCCGTCTATAGAATGGGCTATGGTTTGTCACTCAGGTGGCTTTTCTGTGTTTCTTTTATGATGTATTCAATGCTACAATTTGGCTTTTCCAAAAGACTAGTGATTGAACGTCAACTGTAAATAGTGAAATAATGATGATTATATTTGATTGATCTACTATGGAAGGTCACGCATTCGTCAACTTGTGTTGAATGAGCTTTGAGGAGTACTGCTTGTGGGCGCGGCACGACTTGGTTTCAGGAGTAGCTTGCTGGAAATGGCACCCACGCCATATTGCTTGCTATTGGCACCCACCACTATGTATAATACATATATCCTTTATAGTTCCTGATAGTTGGTCGTATTAGTTATCGTTGTTACTCGCTATACTTCTTGTCATCAACCCCAGGTTTCGACTGCAGCCCGTTTCTCCGAGACAGGACAGGACCACAAGTCGGTGGCAGCGACCGGAGTCGAAGCGCGCCGTCGGGCACATTCGGAGGCTGACTCAGATATGACGGTCCTGTCCTGCAGTTCCCGCCGTCACGTAGACTCCGTGAAAAACCTGGGGTCGCCCTGCACCTAATGTAGAGTGGTGGTAAGTGCAGTAATGTGGTATGCTTTTGGTATGCCTGCGATGATATCATTAGTTCTTTGGTGGGTGATATATTCTGGTTTATGGTCTGCTGTGGTGGTATTTGGAATATTCTGTTGTGTCTCGTATTTACGTGTGACTTTTACATTTTAGCCTTACCCCGTTTGAGCCCTATTCTGGTTTCTGTAGCGCTTGTAATTCATCTGCATAGTAAATAATCAAATATCATAAAAAATACATACCTAGTTGGTCAGTATACCTCCTGTTGGTCAATTCGTTAATTCTCGTTTTAAAGCCATGCAGCTTCGATTTCTTGCGGGAGGTAGTCATAGTCGATTTTGTTTGGTCGTAGGATTTGCTCAAGCCCAAATTATTATCGTCACTATATTCGTCATCCAGGCGGCCCTTTATGAAGCTCATTAACTTGCCTGCAAGCGAGTTCTGGCGGTGCGTTTTGACCGCACTTGTCGTGGGGTCGTTCTCAATCAACGTTGACTGGTTAGAATCAAATGGATTACGGAAAACCATCTCGTGCTTCGAGTAATTGCGTGAGTGTCCTTTGGAGACCCCCATAGTCGCCCTCTGATCATTGTGGGTGGTATCATGCGGCCACTGGCCATTCATATCACTATTTTCTTCGTGTGTCATTTGACGTCTTCGCGTATCCTCGAGCCTCTGGTCTGCTCTGGACACCCTCCTTTTCATAGCATCACGATTGCACCATTTACTAGCAACTGGGTCTTGTCTTCTGTATTCCTTTTCCCGTTCCCTAATTTGCTTTTTTTCTCGCATATAAGCCCGCCTAAGTTCTTTTATCTGCTCGCGCTTCTGTTCTTTTGTTAAGTGTTCATTGGCTTTTGCATATATGGGTTTGTCGGCGATCATTTCCTTAAGATTTGGTGTTGATAACTCGTTGTGTATAAATTGGGGGTAATACTTATGTACACGAAATTTTCTTTCTAATTCATCATAGTCAATATTACGTATGAAATCTTCATCTGATGGGCCTCCCGATGAGTTCAATGAAAGCTTATTGATTCCTTTACTAATTAAGGTCGATGACATGTCGAAATTGTACTATTCTTGCTACTCAGATAATTTCAATCTTGACTCGAAATTTATTCAGAAATCATCAAAATATATATGCGGCAGAGGGGAATTGTGGAGAAGATTTTTTTTTGTTCATTCTATACACGTGAGGATTTCTTTAGCAGTAATTCGTTTATTACTCTGATAAACCATCATCCTATCAAAGATATATAGCATATTAGGATGATCACATCGAGGCAATAGCTCTTCCAATGGCTTTCGAAGCTTCTCTGTGAATTTGAAGTTGTTGAAATGGCTCTGTGGGCGATTAGCATCAGGCCAATAAAGCCGCCTATCAGAAGCATCACTCGTCAGGGGGGTACCAAAGTTCTGAAATATGGAATTGATAAGCGTTAAATCATGGAAATTCCCTTCCTCATCAATGCAAGATTTTCCTGTTTCTGAATATAATAGTGTGAATATAATACCTAACGACCAGATGTCGATGGCTTGCGAGTAATCGGTCATACCAAAGCACAACTCAGGCGCTTTGAATATGCCAGTCGATACATCAGTATATTTGGAGTCCATAGGTTCATCTGAAGGAGGGGCTTTTGTGTTGTACAAGATACCAAAATCTCCAAGAACTGGGGACGAGTCTTCGGACTCGAAATATATGTTCGACGGTTTGATATCACGATGTATTATACCTTCGTCATCGTGAAGATATCTAAGAGCGCTTGCTAAAGTAGAGATTATTTTTTGTATTTTATTTGTGGGGAATTCGTTACGATAGTGGATCGTGTTGTTGGTGGGGTCCTCAAGGTTGAACTTGACCTTCTTTTTTATGCATTTTTTAATCCATTGGTCTAGATCAAACCGATAACATGGAGTTACTAATATTATATCATCTCCGTATGTATACAGGCTTAGGTATGGTAATATTCCTTTATTGTGAATTCTCTGTAATGTAGTGATCTCCCGCCTTATGTCATGCGGTTTCATACATAAATCAACATCCACCACTTTCAACGCCACTATATTCTGGTTTTCACGATCAATTGCCTTGTATATGATTGCATTAGGGCCGCTATAGATCGTTTCCTTCTTATCGTATTTATTCATTTGACAATTACAGATTAAGAAAATCAGAATATTGTTTTTATCATAGGTTTATGTGTCGCACAAAACCATCGATTTAAAGTATCTACATCATAGAGTATTGATTTTTTGTGCATTATTGTATTGTCTAACAATCAACGAAGCAAGTCGTCATGTACATGTTAAGTAAAAAGCTAAATCTATATATATGTAATATGTGGATTTGCGTTGGTTGTTGCCTTTTAACGTAATAAAACATATAGAAGGGAAATAGAGACATACTAAGTCCTTCTTTTATTGCATTGCACTTCAAATTACTATGGAATATCTGCAGCAACTGATATGTATCAATAACATATGCTTTCTGTAATTTTTTATATATTCAAAGTTAATAGTCTATAGTATTTTGAAATTCACCTCTGTCTCTTTCTCGTCATGTTGTCATCATAACCATGTCTTTTGTTGCCATGTTGCAGATTAGAAACAATATCATTTTCGTGTGTATAAATCCTTCTTTTCGGATATTTTTGATTTAACCCTTCAAATGCATTTTCGCTCATCTTAGGCAATTCTAAGAAGAATGCATGCGTTAAAGCATCGTCCGCGGTTATTCGTATAGTTGGATCATACTCCAATAAACACTTCAACAAATTTAAACACTGTTTGCTTGTTCTTCCAATAAGTTTGTACCAACTAGTTAAATTCTGTGGATATGTGGTAGTGAAATGCTGTTGGAATGCTGAGTACTCGGGGTATTTGGTGATTGCGGGCCAGTTCTTACTAGTAGGGGTCCCTAGTATCTCTATAATCTTTTGTAATTGGTTCTTTTGAAAAGGAACCAGTTTCTTATTATTCATGTCTATCTTTGCTTCTTCCCCCTTAAATATTGGCCGTAATGACAATAATTCTGCTAATATACACCCAACCGCCCATAAATCAATCGAAGGTGTATAGTGTCTAGCTCCCAATAATAGTTCAGGTGCTCTATACCAAATTGTTACAACTACCTTATCTCCAGTATAGAGACTTTGCAAGGGATTATTAAATTTTCTTGCTAAACCCAAATCGCCGATCTTCACTACTCCTGAACTTGACACCATAATATTTGCAGGCTTCAAATCTCTATGAAATATCCAGTTCTTGTGTAAGAACGTTACACCATTCAATATTTGCCATGTTATTGATTTAATCGTAAAGTCAGGTATAGGTTTAACATCAGGATGCGAATGATACTGAATGATTTGCAATAAATCATGTTCACAATATTCAAATACCATATAGATAGATTTATTCTCTAGCAATATATCTACAACCTTTGTTATATTCTTATTGCTTAGCTCCCGACAAAGTGACATTTCTCTAATAGCTGATTGTGATATACCGGTATAATGAATAACCTCATTTCCGTTGATATCATGATTATTCTTATTCAGATGATTATCACTTTTGAACTTTTTAATAGCAAATAATTGGTTTTTATCTTCTGTCATTTCATTATTCGTTTTCTGGGGCCCTGCTTCCTTCTGATTATTCCCTATGCTTATCACATTATCATTCATCCATGCAGAATTTTTCAGATTTCCACTCGTTTTAGATTTAGCTTTGTAAACTTTACCATAAGTTCCCGCTGCAATGTAACCAATGATTTGATATTTGCTTAGCACAGATTCTCTTATTAGATCTTTTCTGTGTTTATATGGTCCAATAGTTAATATTGCATTCAGTGCCATCAACGCAGGTTGCGGAATCGTTGGTACTCCATTTTTTGTTCTATTTGAATGCGATAACATATGATTTACATTCCCTGGATTGTAACCGGGATTCATGGTTATGCCTTTGTTGTAATTATTTGTTACAGTGTTTCAATGCTACTGATAGATAAAGCTTATGGTGGACCATTTTCCGGAAGTGTGCATATACGTCCTATACTAAATTTTTGAATTATCTCCATTAGGTATCTATTATTTAAACATATTTAGTCATATTATAAGAATTATATTATAAAATACGATCATATCTTCTGAAATGTCTTTTGTTTAGTGATATACTCTATCATCACTCTTTCCTTCTAATTTACCTCTAATTTCTTCCATCTTCTGTGTTTGTTCATTCCACACCTTTACTTCTTCCTCCTTCTTAGTGTCCTTGACAAACAAATTGTCATCAGGTCTTCTGTACGACCTTCCTAATCTATCCCATAAAGTAGTGAATTGACCGTAGTTATAATTGAAATATAAATGATGAATAGTATGACAAGCAGTACCATTGACAACAGGATCATTTGACAAGTATTGTCCGTCGTGAATCATTACTGTCCAGAAATTAACAAACGTAAAAAGGAGCAAGTATGATACTTTGTGTAATGGGAAAATCATTGGATATATGTGATATGGGAGTGATTGAGCCCATCCATCAACTGGATGGAAAGCGTGAGATGCAAAAGGAGTACAAACAATCCATTTATGGTGAGGCTTGTGCAATATCTTATAGACCGAAGGCCAGTGTAACCACCTGTGTATAAAATAAATTCCACAATCAGTGAACAAAATGAACAGAGGTACCTGTAACAAAATAGCTTTCCAGCCCCCAGTAGATTCATTTACTTCCATGTATAGTTTCGAAAAACCACGTAATTCCATCAAAAAGAATGGGACCGTTAACAACACCATAACAGGGATTGCAGTCGTAGCTCTATGTATCTCTAACCAAATTTGATTTTTTAAATATCTTGGGTGATTGAATATTTTCTTGTCAAAAACAGTAAGATACGACATATAGGCGACACTAAAGTATAACAACCACCCAAAGATAGCTGTTATTATAAAAATTGAAAACGCCTGTCTTAAAACATTCGTTCTTAAAAGCAAGGAATCATGGGTAAAGTCGTTAAATGGAAATAATTTTGGTACTTCACCGTAGACCTCATCGGGATTTTGAAAAGATTGCAATTTATTCACCAAAGCTCTCAATGGAACATTCAAATTTGAACTTGCCGACGCAGTTGCTAATTTGCTATTGTGGTTTTCATTATAATTCTTATAGAACGAAGAAGTTAATTCATTTACACCTAGTTTACCGATGGAATCCGAAATAGTGTTATTTAACGAGCGTGGTAATAAGGACGCATACGCCTTGTCTAAAAGATAATAGTCAAAAATCTCTAGCACAATATCCATAGTTAAAGGATTGTATTTGAAACTTCAGTTTACAACTTTGCTAGTGAAAATACGTTAATATATCTAGTTATTAACGAGAGAAATCGAATGTTATTTTAATAAAAATATATATTTCACGCTGTTTCGTTTAGAAAAAAATTATACGACAGGAACGAACTCGAAAAAAAGAAACACACTAAAGCGTCCGATTATCGGGTGCAATATTTACATAGCGCAAGGAAGATTAATTAGCCAATTATACATTATAGTGTGATTACTTAGCCTTTTCATAACCTTTTATAAAATCATATAAAGAATTATTATAGAGTTATTATAGAATGATAATATACACTTTTTCTTTAAAAATATGAACAGGAAAAAATAAATTATGGCATAGTAATATGATGTACACCAGTCTATGACACATTTGGCGGAAACGTCGTAATTTTCTTCATACTCATTAAGAACTATTAGTAGTAATAGGAGTGGTTGGTTGGGGGGTAGGGGTGCTGGACACTGGCGGTTGATTGATTCTCTCAAAGTTTATGCTATTTAAGATTTCCCTACCTCCCTTGGCACTTAATAAGTCACCAACCTTGATGCCGAGAGCGTCGGCATCCTCTTTGGTGTGAGCAATACCAGTATATTCATCTTCAACGGACTTCGTGCCGTCTGGACTGACTATTATTGCTTTCAAAGATAATTCGTTCGTAGCTTCATTATAAGACGACTGGACTCCGATCGGAACAGAACAGCCACCCTCAAGGTGTCTCATTAAAGATCGTTCAGCAAGACAACAGTATGTCGTAGGCAAATGCTCTATAGTTTTCAATAATTGAAGCATTTTTTGATCTCCCTTTCTGATTTCTATGCCCAATGCACCTTGACCAACAGCATAGTACATTTCAGGAGCGTCCAAATGAGCAGTGATTCTATCACCTAATCCAATCCTAATCAACCCAGCAGATGCTAATAATAAACACTCGAAAGGCGAGTTTGCGTCATCCAACTTATTCAATCTGGTTTGAAGGTTTCCTCTGACAGACTCAAACCTCAATTTCGGATAGTTCTTCAACAATTGTGACGACCTCCTAACTGAGGATGTGCCAACCAACGACCCATCTGGCAAATCTGCTAAAGTCTTGTATGGAGAACCGCTTTTCATGACTAATGCATCTCTGGGATCTTCTCTATTTAATATGCATCCTAGTTCAAATTCCTCGGGTAAGTTGGTTGGCATGTCTTTCAACGAATGAACAATCAAGTCCAATTGTGGATACTCGTCAACTTGTTCTAATAACAAAATCTCCAATTCCTTAGTCCACAACGCTTTCCCTCCGAATGAATATAATGGTTTGGTTTGCACCTTGTCTCCCAAGGTACTTAATGCTAGGACAGAACAGCTCAACTCTGGAAATTTTTCAATGATACAACCTTTCACTATCTCTGATTGTACCACCGCCAATTTGGATTTCCGTCCTCCTATTTGGACATGGTTGTCTTTTATGTTCAATGTATCATTCATGCTTTTAGTATTATGAGGCATCTGTATAACAATCTCTATTCTATGTACATGTAAATTGGAATAAGTGGAATAGTATTAGCAAAAACTGTTTTCTTATCAAGTTTTCTATACTATCTTCCAAATTTTTTTTTTTCCAATTTCCCCGAAATACAATAATTAATATATATGCCTAGAAATATAACTTGACATAAAACTTTATCCAGTAATAATAGTCTTATGATAATAGATCAAACCGAAAATTTTTTGAACAAAGTAAATGACACAAAACCCAAGTTCAACCGAGCCATTTTTCTCAGCAAATGATAGTTGTTTAAAATGTAATCACAAGCGTAAAATCACGGAATTAATCAATTTGACATATCGGTCATATGATAAATGATATCTAGCTGATAACGCTGTGTTTATCATAATGTTTGTCATAGATATCGTTATATATTGTATATCATAAAATCTACATAGAAATGAGTATATAGAAAGCTTCCAACCTCGGATGCGTGAAGTATGTATCATCGGGGTAAATTAATATGTATCATCAGATTCTACTTCGGTCGAGGTATCTACTTCGTCATCTTCACCTGCATCTGCATCATCGTGAGACATATTGAGCAGTTCCATATCATCGACAGATACTTCGTTAATTCTATAAATTTCACCGAAGTTACTGTGCTGAGTATCACTTTTGATAACCGAACTAGAGTCATTCTCTTCCACTTCTTGAATTATGCTTCGATCATCGTAGATTTGTTGAGGAAATGCATGCACTGTTTCATCATGATCATGTTGCTGATTCACAAGCAATTCTAATAAAGCTTCGAGTTTAGTGAGTTTGGTCATTATTTCGTTATTCACGTTCTTTTTTCTCTTCTTAACTTTCTTACCTGAAGGGGCCCTAAAGTTGGCATTTGATGCGATGTTGTTCATGCTTATTAACGATTTTCGATCAGTAAGCCATTTTGATTGTTGGGATGCTGATAATTTAGAATTAGGCTCAATATTGGCAGTCTTTATAATTTCCAAACCTTGATGGACGGGAGTTTGAGCAATAACATTACCATTGATGGCATATTTTTTGGCGAGTATTTCATCGATGATAAATGAATCCGTAGATGCACTTCTAAGGTTTCCAAGCGTGCTTATGGACTTAGCGGGTGCAAGATTGTTGAATAAATGAGAAGATACATGCTGATTTCCGTTATCAACGGAACTGATTTTTCTTGCTTGGAACATTGAATTATTTCTTGTTTTGACCATCATTAAGCTTAAATCTGTGTCATCGTCATTTGAATCCATGTTCACCAAGTCCTGATCTTGATAGTAATCGTGTTCTTTATTTAAAAACGTAAACTGCTTCAAATCATTTTGGCCGTTCTTTGAATGAATATTTGCTATAATTAATTCATAAATGAAAATAATCAATATGATTGGAAACTTGAATAAATTCATAAACATGTACAAGATGCCAATAATTGAAATGGTATCACTTTTACCGTAAAATCCATTTTCATAGAATAATTCTGAAGTTTGAAAATATATCACTAAATTAGTAGACTTGAAATATGCAAATTCTTCCTTGTTAGATAGAGATACTTTGGAAAATACTTGGCTTAGTACAATAGCTAAGATGGTAGCTATAATAAACTGACTTAAAAATAAATAACTCATCTGGATTACTCGTCCTAGGTTATTATAGTTGTCCCAGTTATTCCAAACAGCCGGAGTAAACCCGAAGAAGACTTTGAGCATATCAAATGCAATTTCGTAACTTTTACGGTCAATAGATAATGAAATAAACGTCAAGTAAAAACCACTTATCAATGAAATAAATAAGAAGAATAGGCCGATTAGTTTCCAAAGCATTTTCTTCAAAGATTGTGTTATCATGTTAAAAAATTCATAATTGTTAAAGACTGACAAAATTCTAGGCAACAATATTATTGAGATCAAACTGAATGCATCATGATAATCTTCGGTACCCACTTTATTTAAAAGAGAAAAAATCCTCAAGATAAAGGCTGAATCAATTAACAAGACAAGAATCAAGTCAGCATACGTCCATATAATTTTTCTCAAGAATTTGAAGTTTATGTTCCTGACTTTAATAATAAGTTCAAAATTGAAATTAAAAGCCAATAGCCAATAAAGAAGTTCAGTTATTCTCATAAACATGTTACTGGGTTCAGTATACCATTCAGTTTGCTTTTGCTCCAAAATTAATATAAAATGTAAAGCGGCAAAAAAGATCAACTTCATATTCATGACAAGTGATTGGTATTTGGGAACTATGTTTGCTCTTGTGGTTATCTTATGCAAGGATAGTTTCCTGAATGTGTAATTTATGACAGCATTTTCATTTTTATCATTTAATAAAGAAGATTGCTCCTCCAAATTCGTAAACATTGAATTTACATCCAATAAAGATTGAACGATCGAATCGTTAATAAGATCATTATTTCTCTTAATGATCAATTCACCGTCATAAAATCTATCCAATATTTGTTCAATAACAGGTTGCGAAAGAAATTTCTTTGATTTTGATAATACTGCCAACTCGAGGGTGTTATACGACGATACTCTGGAAGGTAATTTGTTCTGAAAGTAAACATCTCGCATGGGATTTGTAAATAACAAATTAATACGATCGTATGCTTTATATTCCCTCAACATTCTTATTGCTAGGATTTCACATATTATCGCCTTGGTACTCAATATATCGTATTTGATTAGATTATTCTCCGCTTGAATAGTGAATTCAAGTCTCAAAAGCAATAATATACAGACTAAATTAATTGACACTTTCAGATCCCCGCTAGCATCATGACTATAGTTTGAATTTATCTGTGGACCAAACCTTGGAGTATGAAAAGGCGAATTTGTCGGTAAAGAATTAATAACTCTACCAATTCTCTTTGATAAATTACTGATTGATGCAATCTCCACAATTTTCGAACCTAATGGTTTCATCAAAGTTGAATGTACTCCCGGTGTTTTCAACTGATCATACTTCAAGCTTAATACTACTCGCTTATTAATTAGTTTTTGGAGCTTAAAATAAAGATACTTGAATTCTAAATGTTTAGCCTTTGTCTTATTAGTGCTGTTTTGTTGGTTGTAGCCAGGAAAAGCATTGTTTTGTGCAAATGTGCTAGGTGCTCTATTTCTCATATTGAAGCCCCGGTCCAAGGTACAGCAGCTGTTCTATTAGAATAATCTGCTTACCAGCCGCTTGATAAGGTAATTTTTTATATTAAATAAGTTATTTAAATTTGTCTATTAATTGTTTTAATGGCATATTTAGCAACAAGATTCCAAATTTCGCAATTTTGTAAACAAATAGTCACGTGAATTTCTTTAAATTACTTTACCGAATGATGAATAAATTTGTATGCCTTCTTACCATTTTCTATACCTATTAAGTCTGTAAGATCATCTTCAGATAATTTGACTAATTCTTCAATCGATGAAACCTTTTCAATAATTTTATAGTAATTAATATTATTGATGCCAGGTATATTCTGAATTAAATCGATCGCATTATCGTTGTAGAGAGGTGGCTCACCGTTGCTAATTTTTATAGATTGGTTAACACCTTTAGCCACAGCAGCGCTGATATCAGGTTCCTCTTGGTTAGCCTTCAACTCTAAGAAAATTTGTGCTGTTTCGTATGGCGATGAAGACCAAATGATTTTTAGTTTAGGGAACGAAATTAACAACATGATTAACTTCGATTGAATGTCCTGCTGTTGTAACTTTGTTGCAATTGGATTTGTGGCATTGACCTTGTAATTTCTTAAATCAGAAAACGGTTCAAATGAAAAAGACTTACTCTCGTCGAATTCAATAAGCAAAGTGGGCAATTCATAATGACGAAACATCTGTTCACATTGACTATATAACCTTCCACTCTTGAAACTCGATATCAAATCTGGAATAGCCTTTCTTTCAATACAAATCTTAGGGGATACGATATAATCACCGACTGTGATCATACATGGAACAACTTTTATACCAACTCGATATAACAAATTCGGAAGTGATGAGCGGAACTCTCTAACGTCAACAACAACCCTCATTTCATCTTCCTCCATTCTAAACCGTGCACCTCCAGCAATTCTTGTACTTACAACCTTATTCCTATTTAGCTGGAATTTGTTGTTGTCCTGGGCTGATTCGAAATGTTTACTCAAGGTTGCCTTTTCTCGAATTAGTTTGGTGAATGCATCTTTCTCTTTCTTGATCTTCATCAAGTGTTTCTGTTCTTCCACGGAAGTGCCATAATACATAAAATATGTCTTAGCAGGAAATTCCTTATTCACTGCTTGGTATATTTCAACACGTCTAATAAATGATAAATTCGGTTCATACATGATGATGTATGCGGGTGAAACTTCCTGGAGTAATGAATCATTCGTTTTATCGTTATACGTTTCAATGATTATTTGATCGTCCTTATCAATGTTCTCAAAAATGATTTCGCTTGACCTATATTCAGATACCTCATTTAAATAGTCTACATCTTGAATGTCTACTGACGGACCCTGTTCCTCATCGACTAAAAATCCTCCGGCATTTTTAGCAGGGCTGTCATCACTTTCAATACTGTTATCGTCAACTTGTTCCTCATTTATCTCTTCTTTAAGTTTGTTTACTATGGCAGCATCAAGTTCAACCGCCTCATTTGTGCGTCCTTTAGTAGACCCTGAATATAATCTACCAACACTTGCTACAGCAGATGCACCTCTTGTTCGTCTTCTCTTACTTGAAGGAAAGCCTTTCCCTCTAGAAAATGTTTTGGAAGTTTGTAACTCTTCCTCTGGAGTAGCAGCTCTTTCAGGTCCATCTCCGTCAGCGGGATTCTCTTGCTTCTTCATATCAAGCTCTGAATTAAGTTTTCTTGTTAACGATGCGAACTCTTTCCAGTCTAGATAATCATTTAGCTTGTTTACCATAAATTTTCTCCCACTAAATCTCTTTCTCCTTGAATCTGAATTAGAAATATCCCTCATATTTGATATCAAATAACTCAATTGTTTTACACTTCTAGAATCGGAACACATGATCACGATTGGGCCATTGTTAGAAGGATTCTGAAATTTTTCATACATTATATCATCTAGTAAAATTCCAAGTTGATCCCATTTTGGTAACTCTTCCAAGTTATATTCTTCCGTTTGAATTTCTAATTCATGTGTATTTTCAGTTAGCTCGTCACTTCCATTCTCTTCATCCTCATCATCTATCGTTATCCTAGATTTAGATACTATAATTTTTCCTAAAGCTCTTTCTTTGGCATAAGATATAATTGTATTGGCCTCATCTAAATTTAACCACGGACTCATACTTGCAACATTCATGGAATCATTACCTGTAGTTTTGATATTCAGGTCAATGATTTCTTGAACAACTTGATAAAAACTTAAGGAATCCAAAATTAGCAAATACCTGAGTAAATCCTTCAATGTAGTTAAATCGTAAACTAATTGTTTGGATGTCCATGATATACGATGCCACTGAGAATCTAAAGAAATTCTTATACGAGGAACAAAATCAGAGTCATGTATATTTTCCATATCCCAGTATTCTGTAACCAACAGCGGATTATGTCGCTTTAATTCCAGAAGACATGCTTGAATACATGATAATATTGCTGACTGGATTTTGCTCATTTTATATGATAATTTAGTATTAATTTCTGTGACAAATCGTCTGCGTTCTAATTCTTGCTTTTGTCTGTTAGGTAAATTTTTACCTCTAAAGTTTAATGATGAAGACACTTCAACATGAAACCTTGGCCATAAAAATACATTCGATAAACGTAAAACTTTGAGCTTTGTTGCCAATGGTGTAAACCCCATAAAGGACTCTGGTTCATCAGAAACTGCCTTTACAAAGCCCCAATCATTTCCATCACGATATAAATTAATAATAAAAGACTCGTTGGACGTTTCCTTCACTTTCTCAGCGTGTAATATGAATAGACCAGTTATATCATTCGGTTGGACAACCCCAGAAAGTAAATCTACTACCAATATCCTTGATGTAACGCTTACAATACCTCCGTTCTCGTAAACTTTTTTACGCTTATCTACTGTCATTGAATCCCCGCCAATGGTTATTAATGGAGGATTATCGAACCCTGACTCATCTGTTACTTCGTTTCTTTTATCTATCCAACGGAGTTCTGTCAAATCTTCGCCCAATTTAAATATTTCCTCCTCTCTTGAGTTAAGCAATATCAACAAGCTCTTCTTTGTCTGTTTCTCTTTTCCCTTATTCTGAAGAATTACAGTAGGTGCACTCAATGCATGTAATAAATTTGCCGTAACAAGTTCCCATCCTAAACCTCTTCCTAGAATCAAAAGTCCATCCTTGGATAACATGTCCTCAACTATCTCTTGATGAAACCTCAATGGCAATGAACAACATATTTCACGTGTCTGGTATATGGTTGTATCGGAGTCTTCATGGTGTGCTGTATTTGACGGCTCCAAACTTGAATCATGTTTGATTTCCGTTTTATTCGTTATTGGATTCTCTATATTTATAGATTCATCTCTTGTATCATGCAGCGTGTATATATCTTCATCTTCGTCGCCAACAAACAAAGATGACATAGCAAAAATTGGTAGTTAGCCTAAGTTGAGTTACGAGGTTTATCACTGATATGCGCAGCCTAAAATAAATTTAACAAATCAAATTAGAATCGGCACTCTCTAACTAATCTATGGACAATTTACAACTAGCAGAGAGAAATTCTTTCAACCCCCAGCAATATCTTTCAGAGAAGGCAGTCTATACACAACATCCTATAGTTTTTAATATAATACAAGTAAGTGATATTTCCAGATCGCGTTTAAATCAATTGGATGAATGGCAAGAATATGAGGACCCAAATAGTGTTTCGGTAGATAGAGTGAGCAAGTTTAATAACAAGAAGTATCTGGGCAATCGCATAATTAGAGAAGTCGATATGAGTAAAGATAATGAACTGATTCTCAGTGATTTTAAACGCTTAAGCGGTATATATAAATTGCTATTGAAAGATAATTTTGATAATTACTGTTTTGCCTATGAATATAATGACTGTTTGCAATTCTTGAGGCAAAATAATTCTACAGGTTCGCCGTTACGCATTCCATTGGGAGGTAAACTTCTTGTGAATAAAGGTACTCTTGTCATGAATGGTGCGTTAATGTTAAAGAAAGCACAATGTAAATATTTAGGCATAGATGAAAATAATAACTCTCTTGCACAAAAATTAAACAGTGGAATAGTTAAGAAACACATTGATTTGCTTAATGAGGAACTTGCTTCGGATCTATGAGATAAAATTATAAAGTACATTACTAGCCTGAAAACAGTTTTCTATTAACTGATTGATATATAATGATTTGAGGAATATTCAAAGTTTCCAAGTATTTGATGGAAGTCATTTATTTTCTAATAGAATGTTCCATAAAGCATACTCATCTTTGAATTCATGAGATATTAAACTTACTAAATAGTAATTCTTGTAAATAGAATTTAATAATTCGTATGTCTTTGATGTTTTCTTATAACATCTGGCCCATTCTAACCACAATATAAATGCTTCTTCATTCCAAGCCTTAAAAGACTCAAGGTCAATTATTGTAGGCTGCAAAACTTCCTTCAGAGGGAATACACCCCATGTGATAGCATTTTTGCTGTTATATTGATTTTTATCAATTTGTAAATTGGAAGAAAGATGTCCTTCAGAGTCACCACAATAATATGTAATTGTTTGATCGTCCAAATACTTTTGTAACCCTGGCAATAATTTATGAGTCCATGCCTCCTTAGGAATGAAAATTTCAACAAAAGCCTTCTGATAAATGATACCATTGCTAGGTCCCCAACCAAAGATTTTATCAGATGATAAGCAACCATTAACTGCGGGTTGTGAAGCCAATGAAAACCAACCTTTGTTGTTTACTTCAAATAATTCTTCCTGAATTAAAGCCGTTTCTGGAGATAATGCTGCATCCACCCAAGGCAATGAATCTATCTTTCCGGATAAATAGCTAACAAATACCTTAATGATGTCACTGACAGACTCTGGTGCGCCCCATTTGTGAAGAGCCTCGTCTGGAGAATAAATTTTCAAAGTTGGACCATAACCATCAATTTCACCATAAGCTGGAGAATTTGAATCACCAAATCTACCATTTGGGAAATCATCCCACGTAGCATCCTTACCTAATGCACCTTTACCTGTACTAATATCCACCAAAGTTCTCTTGTCACCAATCAATGCCTTGCTAACAAGACTCTTCTGGGCACTTGATTTATCGGCCAATTCGTTATCATTAACAATAGAGGATTTTCTTCTTTTATTTGATATTGCTACCGGTTGAATATCCTCATCTGAATCGGATGCAATTGCATCTTCATTATCATTGGTTTCATCTGGCAAATCCATAACGGATTTCAACACTTGTGAATTGTTTATAATAGATGCCACTGCCTTTTCTAAATTAAGACAGTAAAAATGGTATCCCTTGATACGGTTATCCGTTTTGGAATCAATTTCATCAATAATTCTATTAACGACTTCAATACCAATATTTTTCACTAAATCATCATCATAACTAGACGAGTGTAAACTAGACTGAATCTCCAATGGAATCGATGCATGTGACAACTTAGTAGCTCTGGTGAATACTTTGTACGTAGTTATAGGCATTAAACCTGGAATTAAAATTAGATCTTTCAATTGTGGATATGATCTAATCATAGCTTCGTACTTAATGAATTTATCAACATCAAAAAATAATTGAGTTATAATATAGTCTGCACCGGCTTCAACCTTCTCGACTAAATATGGCATATCATTACGAGGGTCCTGGTTCGAGTTATCGGAGCCATCGACATGGCCTTCAGGGTATCCGGCAACACCAATACAGAAATAATCACGATATTGCTCCTTAATATATCTCACTAAATCCACTGCATTGTTAAAATCACAATCTGGCACCCAGTATTCCTCTGTTCTAGGAGGATCACCTCTCAAAGCGAGAATATTCCTTATACCCTGCTCTTTGGCCCTTTTCAACGCATTGTCAATTATCTCTTTGTTTGTATTGGTACATGTTAAGTGTAACACGGTTGTGAGTCCTATCTCTTTCTGACAAGTTGCCGCCAAATCCAACGATTTTTCACTTGTAGATCCACCTGCTCCCCAAGTAACTGTGATAAATAATGGATTTAACGCCAGCATACGATTCAATCTAGCTAACAAATTACGAAATCCAGTATCGGTTTTCGGTGGAAAAAATTCAAACGACACAAACCTCTGATGAGGCTTCAATGCCTGTACTCTTTCTTTTACCGTTGGCATATTGTTTGTTCTAGATATTTGCAAAGTATGATATCGTCTATTCTAAGTTACGAATGAGCGTTGATAATTGAGGTAGAGTAATATCACGTGAATGCAATGACTCCGAATTGATCCCACTACAATCATCTGGTCTAACATGTCTATATTCGCTTAATAGGACCCCAAATGATTGGCCTGGAATGAAAGAGACTGTTGATATCATCGGCATACTTCTTCAAAATTAATTTATAAAAAACTAATTAATAATTGAACTATAAATGCTAAACTGCGCTATATTCACCTCTATTAGTATTACCTGTGAATTTTTCAATTATCTCCTTAACAAAACTAGGTAACCCCCTAAGTAAGCTCACAAAGTTTTCTAACACTTCTCTTAAGGCACTCTGAAAGTCGATTGCGTTGCCCTTGCTATATTGAAACCATGCACCACCAACGATGTAGATACTTAAAAATAACACTAAGAAAATGAAGATCCAAGTGAACCATCCCCAAGACTCACCATTGTCGACTTTGTCGTTGCCTTTCTTGTGGTCGGGCTTCGTTTTATCTTTTTTATCAGTGATGCATGCAGCCTTGGTCTTAACAGACACCTTCAACCGCTTGTCGTCCCATTTGTGCAACACGAACTTGTTCAAATCTTCATCCTTATCTGACGAGCTTGCACATACAAATCTCAACTCAGCATCGACCAAATTATCCCCCCAGTTCGCACCCTTGTACAATATCGTGATACCGTCCTCCTTATTCTCTCCATCCTTAGTGAATGGTTTGTACTGCTTCTGAAAATTCGTGTTGAATCCAACAATCTCCGACACAACTGCGTCCTTCTGCGAGTTTTTTTCCAAATTGATCTTTGTTATCCCACAAAGATCCGAATTCTTAGGACAGTGGTCTATTTTCTCACTTATAGTTTCGCAAATCCCAATATACCACGTAACGTTGGTTTGTGTAGGTGGTGTATCTTTCAATTTCGTCACCGAATGCACGCCTTTGAAGCTTTCAAAATCGTAGTTCTTGAGTTCTTTGGCGCCACAATCAATTCCGCTCACTCCTCCAATGAATCCAAGCGTAATGCTAACTAGATATAGATACTTCATTACGCTAACCATTATCCCGCTATTATGCTTCTACTATATCATAGACGGCAATAAACATTGGATCGCTAAAAAGACATAACCCGTAAATTATGTAACATGTAAATCATGTAACCTGTAAAATATTGCAACCCGTTGGCAATCTGCAAAAATATCCAACCCGCAAAATTCTTCACCTCCTCCGGCTTACATTGCCGAGGCCTATCTTTCACATGTGACTCAAATCCGATGATGGGGTACTAATTGTTACTTAAAAGGTAGGAATTCGTGGAAATTTATCGTAGGTTTATTACCAATATAGTATTTCAAAATGGTAAAAGTTACAGTCTGTGGGGCTGCCGGAGGTATTGGGCAGCCATTGTCGTTATTATTAAAGTTGAATCCTCAAGTGAGCGAATTGTCATTATACGATGTGGTTAACGCACATGGAGTTGCAGCCGATTTATCACACATCTGTAGTCCAGCTAAAGTTACAGGATATCAGCCTAGCAGCAAAGAGGATAAAGACACTATCCACAAGGCATTGGTGAACTCTGATTTGGTGGTAATTCCAGCAGGAGTTCCTAGAAAGCCCGGAATGACCCGTGCGGACTTGTTCAACATCAATGCGTCTATCATTAGGGATATTGTTGCTGGTATCGGTAAAGCGTGCCCTAAGGCTGCGATCTTGATTATTTCGAACCCAGTGAACTCTACTGTTCCAATTGCGGCTGAGGTGTTGAAGAATTTGGGTGTATTCAACCCAAAAAAGCTTTTTGGAGTCACAACTTTGGATTCAGTAAGAGCCGAAACATTTTTGGGAGAATTAATCAACGAAACTCCATCGTCATTGAAGGGTCAGATTTCTGTAATTGGAGGCCATTCGGGTGACACGATCGTGCCTTTGATCCACGCTACAGCACTGGTTGCAAAGAAAGTGTCGGGTCTCTCCAAGAGCCAGTACGACGAATTTATCCACAGAGTCCAATTTGGTGGTGATGAGGTTGTGAAGGCTAAGAACGGTGCTGGTTCGGCCACCTTATCTATGGCGTATGCTGGTTATAGGTTCGCAGAGAAGGTCATTGGGTCGATCTATGGTCAAACCGAAGATTCGGAAATCCCTGATTCATCTTACATCTATTTACCAGGTGTTCCAAACGGGAAAGAAATATCTCAAAGACACTTGAAGAATGCTGAATTCTTCTCTGTGCCAGTTATCCTTGAAAATGGCCAAATCAAATCTTTCGTCAATCCATTCGATAAATTGAATGTTACATCTGAAGAATCTAAACTAGTTGATGTTGCGTTAGGTGGTTTGCAGAAATCTATTGACCAAGGTACTATCTTCGTGACTGGTTCCAAATTATAGGTGTATAGCGTATTTTCACTGAATTATTTATGATTAAGAGTATATTGTTGTAGATAATATGAACCCTAAGTGCAGTATCCCCTCATAGGGACTCTAAAAAAAAATTAAAAAAAATTTAGGAAACAACATGATCTAGCCGAGGATCGAACTCGGGGCCTTTTCGGTACTTACTGTGATAACACTTGTAAACGAAACGTGATAGCCGCTACACCACTAAACCGGATGTTGTTGAAGGTCTATAAAATTTATTGCTTTTCTAGATTTGACTGAAATCTAATATGGGGAACTCTGAATATTTTATTTTTTGCATGTGAAGATACATACATCTATGTATATGTCCTCTTTTTGAACGAAAAGCTTAAATTTTACCCATTACAACTACTGTATACGTAGGATTGGAAACTAAATATGAGTTTTAGTGAACATCAAAAGAAAGAACTTGCGACGGAACTTAATAATATAATAAGTGAATTGACCACACCTGAAGAAAATCAGAAAACAGCCAAAATCAATGGTGTAATTGCAGGGGTTACCAATGACAAAGAAACAGTCTATTTGAATGCAAAGGGAGTTAGAAATGTTGAAACTGGTGAAAACATGACTGTGGATAATATGGTGTCATTTTTTTCTTGTACTAAGTCGATTACATGTATGGGATTATTGAAATTGTATGAGGAAGGTAAAGTTGATCTTGATGCTCCTGTGAAAAACTACGTACCACTGATAAGTAATATCGGTGTGATTGATTCTGATCTGGTTGATCTTGATACAGGTAAGTTTACCAAGCCACCTAAGAAACCATTAAATGATGTTACGTTGAGACATTTACTCAATAATACTGCTGGCTTTTCATACGGTTTCCTCGACCTGCAGTATGTTGCATTGAGCACTAAAAGAGACCGCCATATAAATTCAATATCTCCAACTAACGCATTATTTACGAATGATAAGATGCCATTGTTGCACGAACCTGGGAAGAAATGGACATATGGCCATAGTACGGATTGGGTAGGCAAGGTGATTGAAAATGTTACAAGAAAAAGTTTAGGAGATTATTTAAAAGATGCTATATTTGGTCCAATCGGAATGCACTCATGTACCTTTCATGTTAATAATACGGAACATATGGCTGACACGCATATACTTGATAGAAACAAAAACCTAAAAGTAATGAAGAAGAGACCACTAAACTTAGATCCGGAAATTGACATGGGAGGACAAGGATGCTTTGGTACTGTTGGAGATTATTTAAAGTTCATTAGAGTATGGTTAAACGAAGGTATGTGTATTGAAACAAACAAACGAGTATTGAAGCCTGAAACAGTTAACTACGCGAGAAAGAATCATTTACCACCTGGGCTCGTCGTAGATGTAGAGGATCAATTTGGGGTAAAACTTCCACCGCAGTATATTCCTGATGGATTTACTTTGACTGGTTGTGCATACTCGATGAATAATCTACCTACTGGAAGACCTAAGGGTGCAATTTATTGGTTTGGTCTAGCTAATCTTTATTTTTGGATTGATTTTGAAAATAAAGTTGCAGGATTCTGGGCATGTCAATTACTACCCGTCATGAATATGGCGTCTATTACCGGATTCATGAGAATGGAATATAATGTTTATGAAGCATTGCAGAATTCTAACGAAGAAAGCAAGCCCAGGTTATAGAAATATGCTGAGATCAATGATTGATGTTTCCTAACGAAAATGGGTGTTATATTCTTGTTTAGATGTAGTAAAAAGTCAATAAATTACATTTTGATTATTAGTGGGTAAATATTTTCTATACAAGGTATTCTAAACTTGGCACTCAATTACTTTATAATAAACCTAATTTTTCCATTCTCACATGAACAGCATTTCTATGGGCCTCCAAGCCTTCAACTTCAGCCAATGTCATGACAGCTTTACCGATACTCTTCAATCCTTCTTCAGTAACGTCTTGTGAGGTAATAAACTTTTGGAAGGTTGCAGTATTTACCCCAGAATATTGTCTTGCATAACCATATGTAGGTAATGTGTGGTTCGTACCACTAGAATAATCACCACAGGATTCAGGAGATAAACCACCAACAAATACTGACCCTGCATTTTCGATATAATCAGGAACGAATGATCTAGCATGTTCGACTTGCAAAATTAAGTGCTCTGGGGCATATTTATTCGATAACTTAAATGCTTCGTCATAAGTATCCACTAATAAGGTGTATGAGTGTGATAAACATTTGGACACAATTTCTCTCCTTGGTAAAACTTCAGCTTGTTTCTTTACAGCAGATTCAAATTCGCTCAATTTTTCCTTAGTTAATGCTACTCCGATCAAAATCACTTGAGAGTCAACACCATGCTCTGCTTGCGATAATAAGTCACTTGCAACAAAATCGGCATCCGCCTTACCATCAGCAATAACGAGAACCTCGGATGGTCCTGCTGGCATATCAATGGAACACAATGCTTGTGTGTCGTTCTGGACATGCATCTTTGCAGCAGTGACGAATTGATTACCTGGACCCAAAATCTTATCACATTTGAGCACGCTCTCAGTACCGTAAGCCATTGCAGTGACAGCTTGAGCACCACCTGCCATAACGATACATTTAGCACCTAGTTTATGCGCAACATATACGACTTCCGGTGTTAGTTTACCGGTAGAACGGGATGGTGGAGAAGCAACAATAATGTTCGAACAACCTGCAACCTTTGCTGGCACACCTAACATCATAGCAGTAGAAGGTAACACTGCGGTACCACCTGGAACATATAATCCAACATTTTCAATTGCCTTGGCAAAACGTGAGCAATAAACACCAGGAGCTGTTTCCACGGTCATAATTTTTTCTTTTGGTAATTGTGCTGCATGGAATTTTTCAATATTTGACATTGACAAATCAATAGCCTCTTTCATTTCCTCAGAAATATTCATTAAATCAGCTGGAAATGGAGCACTAAGGACTGGAGTTTCTAATTTAACACCATCGAATTTAGATGTAAGTTCTAATAATGCTTTGTCACCTTCCTTTTTAACTTTGTCAATTATTGGCAAGACTAACTTCATAATATCCGAAGTCTTTTGAACAGGTCTATTTAAAGCCTTGGAAATATCTTTAGGATTAGTTGATTTATCACTAACATTTATGGTTTCCATCTTGTATTGTTCGTTCTTTTCCTCAGTTTCGTTATTAGTCTTTACATATGCTGGCTTAGCATCACCTTTACGTCTAGTAACTCTGCTGCTTTTTATATCAAGATTTCTTTCCACATCTGCCAATCTAACCCCATTTTTAATACACCAAACCATTGCAAAATAAAACAAATCCGCACACTCCCATGCAACTTCATTAGTGTTTTTTGATGAACTTTGTCCAGCTTCTATTAACTCATCCAACTCTTCTTTCAACTTGGCAATTAATAACGGCTCGTCATTAAATAATCTTTTGGTGTAAGAACCTTCGGGCGCCGATTGAAATCTATCTTGTAATGTACTATCCAATTTTGCTAATCCTCTACCAAAACTTTCACCTTTTTGTCTTAATTCTCCATCGTGGAAACATGTGAAATTCTTATCTAAGTGGCAGAATCCATAACCTTCTCTTGGTTCAACAATAAATTTGACAACATCTGAATCACAATCCTTTTCCAATTTGACTAATTTTTGAGTTGCACCACTGGTCTTACCCTTATACCATAATTCGTCACGACGTTTTCTGGATTGATAGACACCTTGTTTTTCAGCAATCGAAGCATGAATAGATTCAACTGATGAATAGACAACACCCAATGCAGTGTATGATGGTGCGGGAGTAGTAATCAATGTAGTAAAGAGACCATCGGGACGATCTGTGGTCAAACCAGAAGTAAATAACGAAGAAATCGAAATCTTACCACTCTCTAAGGATGCAGTAGTTAAAGATTCGCTAGAAATTACAGGATAAATATCCTCTGAAGCAAACTTGTTCGCCAATTCCTGAGTAATGGAAGCATTTTCATAGTAAAGTCCTCTATTACCATTCTGACCATATTTTTTGACTTCCTCCTTTGTAAGTTCGCAATTGAATATAAAAGAAATGTCTGTTTTCAATACCTTATCGGAAACTTCTGAAGAGTCAAATTTCACACCGAATCTGGAACTGGGTAATCCACTCGACAAAATAAATTCATCAACTTCAGATTCCTTAATAAATACTTGTTTAATACCAATATTTAACAATTCAACAATTTGATCAACCTCAACATTTGCTGAAGTGGTATCAACGATGACATCAACGTGATTTGGAAATTGGTGAAGGAAATGTTTGGAAATAGTAACTGATTCGAATGGAAGCAAAATTTGCCCTACAACAGAGAATTCAGCTATAGCATCTCTGTTTAAAGGAGACGAGATAATAGGTAATATAGGAAATGACATTGTACTTATACAGAAATTATCTCTTATATTTATCGTGTAAAGCTGTTACTAACAACCGCTAAATTATTATCTTTTATCTATATACTCCAGTATCGAGAAAATTTTAGACTGAGTCATGATGGTCACCTGATCATTTTCATGTTATTACTATATACTCAAAATCGTATTAAAAGTTAAATTCACCTCTGAATTGATTTATATCCATATCAGGCTTGACCTTTTCTAATAAATCTCTGCGATCCATTGCAATAAAAGCTCTCTTTAATGTTTCTGTCAAAGAAGTCGATTGGTTATGGTTTAAGGTGGTTGAGGCATCAGCACCTTCGACTTGGTGCATTGACAAGCCACTAAGTAAATGTTCAGCCGCTTCTTTATAACAGCCAATGTTTATACATGAAACACCCAAATTGTACCTTGCTCTTACAAAAGTTGGCTTCAATTCTAATGCCTTGAAGTACGCGTCGACAGCTTCCTCAGAACGGTTTGAATTGGCCAAAGACGCACCTAGTCTATTCCACAACACTGCATCATCTGGCTTGATAGATAAGGCAGCCTTGAAGCAATCAATAGTCTTATCGAAGTCTTCATTGGCATAAAACAAAACACCCAAACCCATTTGAACATCAGGGTCCATATTGGCCAGGTTTGGAGATAATTGTGCAGCCTTCAAAAACAATTCTGTGACTCTCTTATTTAAAGAAAACCTATCTTCATCATCGATTGCAGGATTTTGTTGACGAGCTTTGTCTGCGATTTGTGGGTATTTCGTAGATATCCATCTTTCTAATGTTGCGAAAGCAGCATTATCATACCCTTCGTTGATGTACGAAATTGCCAAAGTCATTAAAGCTTCGGAATTTTCAGGATGCAATTCCAAGCACTTTTCCAAAGCTGAGATACCAGCAATTTCCTTTTCATTCTGTGTTTGAACTTCACCTAATTTCAACCATGCATCAATATGACTTTCGTTTCTTTGAATTGCAGCTTCAAATGCTAGAGCAGCTTCTGATAACTTCGCACCATTTTCCATTAATTGTAATCCAATTTCATACGGGTCCAGTTCCCTTGGTAAATCCAAGAATTGGTTATGTTGATTATCTTCGAATTGATAATCTCCAAAATGAGCTCTAGTAGATGCGTATTTAGCAAAATCCTTCTCCCATTGAGCCATATCCGCAGGCATTGAGTCGCGCTGAGTATTCTTGAATTCCTCATATTGTTGTGTTATAAAATCGTTCTCCACTTCTTCCGAATTTAAACTATCCCAAACCTCTTGGAAAGTTGCTTGGTATTTATCATCAATAACAATTTCTGGTTGCTCTTCACCTTTCACTTGTTCAGCTTCGACCTCTTTACTCTGGTTTGTCAATTGTTCTATTTCTTTGAACTGATTATCCCAATCAACTTGATGTTCTTGATTTTGCTCCTGATGTTGTACCTGGTTCTGTTGTTGGTGCATTCCTCCTCCCATCATAGACATTCCCATCATAGGACGATATCCTCCCATCCTCATAGTAGGCATATTGTTAAACTGTTGCTGATTTGGTTGGTTAAAATTCTGATCCATTGGCTGTTGAAATTCTGTTGCCCATTGGGAATTTGCAGGACTCCCCGCTTTAGCTAATGGAGTATTTCTCTGTATTGGAGATGGGGAGCTCGTTTGAAACTCAGTAGTCCAGTTATTCTGAACATTAGGCTGTTTGTGGTTTTGTTGGATCATATTTAATTCGTGTCTCATAGGCTGAAACTGGAAAGTCGATTGAGAAGGTCCATTATTCATAAACTGATCCATATTTTGCCTTTCCCTTTCATTCATGATATTGTCTTTCTTAAAACCTTGACCATTTTGGATTATGCCTTGCTGATTTGCCGCTTGTCTCTGTAGTGATCTATCTTGCTGAGTATGTTTATTAAATTGAGCAATAGCATTACCATTCACTGAACAATCAGATCCTCCTCCAACAAATGACATTTTTAAAAGTATTTACAAATATATGAATAACAATACTGTTAGAATACAAGAAAAGTATATATATATATTAATACCTTGATTCATTACAAACGAATACCCCACCATAAAAATGAAGTCGAGCAAATGCCGAGGTTGTCAGTATTATGTAATCACTATCTATCTTATGAAGATTTTTGCCTTTACTCCTCGACAACTTGTATAAGCAGGTAGTGTTAACAAACATATATATAGAAGGACCTCTAAGTCCATTATATTATTCGAATTAGTCTTTTGAGGATTGCAGATTTACATTAATTTAGCGGGTGTAAAAAGTGACATTATCTGTTATAATGTTTCACTTCCAGATCGCTAGCACAATTGGATGCAAAAAAAATCAAATCGGGGACATAACTACTTGGAAAGTCATCTCTGAAAGAGAGTTGTTTCTAGAATATTATTTTATAAGTTTAAATTAGCAGAGTTTTTTTTTTAATTGATTTTTTACGTAGAATTTTTAGCATTTTGACAATTTTGACACAATTTTCACAGAAAATTCTAAAAAATAAAAATACTTGCAACTACTTTTTAAAAATGTTAACAGCTCTTTAGCTACAATTTTTTAATTATTATAGTTAATTATTGTGTATTAAGGAATCTACTATAAAACGTAATGTACATCAATCCTTTGATAATCTTCTTAACAAAGCAAGGAGACGGATAACTTCTTTACTCAAACCAGCATCAACAGCTGGAGACAATAAGCAATCTAAAGCTGAGTTGGGGTCAGGAATAACTCTAGAGAGTTTTGAAAGATCTTTTATTTCTTCCTTTAATTTATCATTATCATTTGAAGAGTCGTAAATATTTATGGCATCATTTACTAATGAGTTGACCATTATAAAAGACCGCATCAAGACTAGTGATAGTATTTTGTATTCATTACTAGTAGGGTGTAATTTAGCAGTTTCCATAATTAAAGACATCGACATCCTTGATAAATTGGAAAGAATAAGTTCTTTATTATGAAGCATCCACAAAACTGATAAAGTGGATAAAGGCGATACACTATCTTCCACTGGGATCATGTCAATAATAAGTTTGGCTCCAAATAGAGCTTGGGATACAGTGGATGATCGCGTGAATATGAACTTTGAAAATTCATACGTACTTGATTCGTAGGGAATTAAACATAAAAAGAATTGAAACGACTTGATTAACAACCTTCCTGATTTAAGGCTTTCTTCATCACCATTTAAATATGCCAACATTAATCTTTTCGTTTCTTTTTGATCATCAGCCGTGATATTAAGAGAACTAACACCGGAATAAGTCGACGGGGAAACATTCAAACTGCCAGTTAATACCGCTTGCATTAATGATCTATTGTGAGGTTCTCTAACCAATAATTTTGTTAACGCGTCGATACCGAATGGTAAGTATGAATAAACATCCAAACTTACTTTTGGAATACCAAAATTATCCTCCAATTTTGGCCCGAAAGAGGTGGCCAATACAAAAGCTAAGAATGCTTCTTCTAAGGAAGAGAGCTCAATAGTGAAAGCAATATTGTCTAACATGAGAAGACAATCTTTTAACAAACATAGCCTTTTTCTATGAAAAACAAAGCTCTTTGATGAAGTTGCAATAGCCTTAACAGTTTTAAAGATAAGGTTTTTGAATATTTTATTTTTGGACATCTTAGTTCTATTTGTCTCAGAAAACGAAATATTTCGCAAAATCATGGTAATTGTGATTAATTGATCCACCAACATGATTTGGTCATCCATAGCGTTTTTAATTTGTATTTTGCTGAAATGATATTTATTTTCCTTTCTGAAGTTGAACAAAGTAGACATATAATCAGGAATAAAAAATTCAGTATCATCAGCAAAGCCGCTAGTAATTGGACTATTTGATTCCGAAGTACTAGAAGTAGAGTTCCATTCACTAGGCGTAAAAGCTTCGTCAATATCCATATCGGAATCATCATCATCAATAAGTTGTCCTGTCAAAGAATCGACTACATATGTAATATCTTCTTCAACCATATCGTTGGTTTTCTTATTACTTACGTATTTGTTAAAGACATCTTCAATATTATTATTTGATGAGAATGTTTCAATATACTCATCTTGTTTTACTTTATTGTCCTTAGCTCCTATAAGTTGTTCTAGCACAGTTAAACCTAATGTCGCCAACGAATCCAATAACTCAGGGCAATCAGATATTTTAAATGCATAATTAGAATCTGAAGTTGTAACAAGTAAAGTGTTCAAAGCGCTAAATACTTCTCCTCTATTGGCATATCCATAATTCTTCAAAGCCATTATAAGTGAATGTATGTTTATTGTACCTAATTCAGGCGCAAATAAATAGACCGGCTTGGTTATTTCTATTTCACCTGCGACAGTCGATAATGATTTAATATCACATCCCGCATGAGACTCAATTCCCTTCCGAATTGGAACGTAATTCTTTACAACATTAGGTTCTTGAGGTTTGCCTTTGATATCTAGCTCAGAATTAGTTGATGCCAATCGAGCATCGGACTGTGGGATCTTTTGATCGGGAAGTTTCGGAGATTCTGGGGCTGAACCTTGTCCCAAAATATCGGTGCTTGAATTTCTAGCAGATGAAACTTGTTGCTGTCTCTGAAATTGTTGTTGCTGCTGTTGCTGCATTTGCACTTGCTGTTGCGAATTCATTTGTGCCTGTTGTACTATACTTCCCGAACGCGAGATCAGTTGTTGCATGTAAGGAGATTGTACGTTGGGGGAGTTTTGACTACTACTCACACGTGAAAGTTTTCGTTGTTGTTGTGGTGTAGGTGCTTGGATTATTGCAGGACTTTGGTTTGGTTGGATCATATTCAGTTGCATATTAATAACAGGAGATGCAATACTAGTTGCTTGTGCTGGTGAGGCATGATTTAGTTGCGGTTGCGAAACTTGAGTGATATTTGGTGCAGGCGATCCGTGATGCAGTGGCTGCAGTGAATCCGGGTTTTGCTTTTGCTGTTGCTTTTGCTGTTGCTGTTGCTGTTGCTGTTGCTGTTGCTGCTGCTGCTGCTGTTGTTGTTGTTGTTGTTGTTGTTGCTGAAATCTCAAAAGAAGTTGCTTTTGAAAATGGAGCCTCTTCTGTTGAATATCTTTTTGTCCATCAGGCGTACCGTTATATTGTTCATAAGGTAACAAGTATTGAACATAGCAATTTCCAACTTCTTTCTCAATTCGGGCTTTCAGGGCCAAATCCTGTTGAATGTTTACTCCATCATAAAGACCTAATTTCTGGCAAATAGTTGACCACGGAGACGGTTGTTGTTGGGAGGGTTGCTGCAACGCTTTTATCAACGCTTGAGGTCCTCCGAGCTTATGTGATAAAATGTACAAGAAAAACAAATTAACCCTTTTGTTATTGACAACAGGCGGTTGTGATATTGGCGATCCACGACGATTCATAAAATCATTTAACGTGGTTAAAAACAATTCAATCTGTAATTGGGCAATTTGTGCAGGAGGAGGTTTACTACCCTGTTGACCTTGGGGTGGCATCCCAGGTTGAGAAATTTGTGGGTTCGAGAAGCGAGGTGTCTGTTGATTTTGGGATAAGTTACTCTGAACCTGCGGTGAGATCATATTGTTGGCTGGACTATTGGCGTATGAATTTGATGCACTTTGCAGTTGTGCCATTTGTGATTGAGAATGACTCTGAGCTTGGCCCATACCCATAGATTGCACAGTCTGGGAGTTGTTTGGGAGTTGTGATCTTGAAAACGTGTTTGGTGACGAAGATTCTTGTAGTTCCATATTTTTAAGGCGTATAGCACCCTGAGCCTGCGCTTGATCGGTCATATTATTATTACTATTTGTAGATGCAGCCAACAGCTGAGGTTGCTGAAATTGCTGCTGTTTTTGCTGGGCATGAAGCATTTGTTGTTGCATAATTTGTTGTCTCATTCTCAATAATTGTTCTTTTCTCCCCAGATTTGAGGTCTGTTGATTATTCTGTCCTGGAATTTGTTGCAGTTGCAGTTGTGGTGATTGTTGGAATTGTTGAGGATGTTGGGATTGTCGATTTTGCAGAGGTTGTTGGGGCTGTTGGGATTGTCGATTTTGCAGAGGTTGTTGAGGCTGTTGGGATTGTCGATTTTGTAGAGGTTGTTGAGGCTGTTGAGGCTGTTGAGGTTGTTGTGCTTGTTGTTGCTGTTGTCTCATAAACATCTGCGGATTAATACTCTGCTGTTGTCCCAATATAGCCGCTGGACTTATATCTTGCGGAACGGTTGGTGTGCTATTAGACAACAGTTGATTAGCCGCTGGTCGTATGTTCTGCCTTGCCTGCTGTTGTTCTGTATTCTGATCAAAAATATTATTCAAAAAATCATCAGTATTCGATGTGTTGTTATTATCATCTTGATTACCACCCAGAAAGGCATCGTCATTGAACCAAAAATTGTCTGACATTCCAATATTTCAATGATTATCTACTATACTTATTTAGCATGTTTATCTAATAACAAAAATTTAGCTTCGTCGAAATTGAACCACACACGACAAACTACAAAGACACTGGAAGTCTATTAAAGTTTCTATTGGTACTTATATAAATACACACTATGAACTATTGGTTGCATTTGAATCTATGAGGTGATCTAAAAGATGCTGAAGGTTGGAATTTACCAAAATTTCCACCACCTTTTGTGAAGTCTCTTGGACAAGGCTTTAAAATGTTCCATTTCACTCCAGCAGTCTCTTCCCCATTCACAACCAGCCATGTTGATAACAAGATCACGTTCTTTGTAGAAATATCTAGGGTCATTAGAGAATTCAGAACATGCTCCCGGTGGGAACGCATTGATCTTTCTTAAAGGAAGAAAACCGATTCTTTCTCTTATCCAAGATTGGGTTGTATATAACGTTTCCAATGCGTCTTGCTCATTATGTTCCCAAGCCATATGCATCTGCTCATACATAGCAGGATCCCACCAAAAGTCTAATAACATTTCTGACCATGCAGATCTTCTTAACATAAATGAGCCTAGATTAAATCCACCACAGTCTTGTGTAATAATCATGTCAATCGGGCTATTATAATCTACATACGGTAAATCAACTGGGAGATTAAGAGGGTTAAACGTTTCCAATGACCTGTAGGTGACATTTTCCAAATTATCCAAAAAATGCTTCTCTAATGATATTTGCGGTTCCATGATATATGTATGTAAATCTAACCACCAAAACCACTCAGTTCCGGGAAACTGCCTCATCACTTGCTTCATTATGTCCACTTTTTCCCAGGATTCTCTCCACTCATGAGAATATCTTTTTTTAAGTGTCATATCTTTGATGGTTAAACCATAACCATGAAGCTTGGCATAATGCTTCTTGTTTGCAATGGAAGATCTTTCCACCGACCACTCTTGGGGTCCCTTCCATTTCAAAACACCTCCACCTTCATTCGCTGCTAATATTATCACCACTTTCGGATCTTTTGATCTCAAATGGGGAATAAATGGGGTTGACGTAAAAAGGGATAAACAAACCAATGTAATTAATACGATCACAATCTTTTTATGCCTCGCACAAGTTTCTTGGGTTACTTTTAATGCATTTCTAAATTGCGATTCGATCCTCGAGTATAATGTTTTGTGTTTATTAGGTTTAAATGATTTATGATAATTATCATGATTATTATCGTGAATATTACTTTCCAACTTTTCTAGGTCTTCCTCGTCAACAATACCTTTAGGCATCCTTTGATGGGAACTCATTGTCGAAGTATGGATCAATCCTAAGTTATCACTAAAAATAATAACTTGAGACGATTTAAAATAAAAACATCACTTACTGCACGTGCGCGACAGAAAGGACAATTTTTACATTGACAGATATACCCAGAAGTTGTACCTTATATAGAGAGATTTGATATACATAGTTTTAGGTAGTAATACAGTCAAAAATTGTTTGAAATAATACATTCAATTCCGTAGTGATGCCATCATTTCAATGGAAGCAAATTTTGTTCAAGACATTGTTGTCTACATAAAGGACATTCAGGATGTTCTCGTACCCAATCAACTATGCATTCCCAACAGAATAAATGTCCGCATGAAGCTGCTGATGGATTTATCATTGGTGATAAACATAACATGCAAGCTCTTGAATTTTCGGGCAAATATGGCAAATGATCAGGATTTGAAAGGTCCACATTGATTTTCTTGTATAGTTTATCATTAGTAGTCACATTGTCTCGAAATTTGTCTAACTGGGATATTTGAGAAATTGCATTCATAGCCTTTTCATTGTCTTCATTTTCGGATTGATCTACTCTATTCTTGTCATCAATGTAACTTTTAAATTTAATTAATGATTTCACAAAAAACTGCAACAAAATAATACCACCCAACAAAGAGTAATCGCCCCTGGCGAGTTTTAGCTTCTTGGGATCTTTATTATGCCCAAACGCATACCGTAACCCGAAAATACGTTTCGATATAGAATAAAATTCTCCCTTGAAATAAAATATAGCAATATGCAAATTCATAAGAGTGTCTAAAACTTTAGAGTATGACGATAAGAATTGAGTTAACCAATATTTCACTCCTTCATTTCGTATGGCGGATTCATCACCTTCCTTTGTCTTATACTTTCTCACTAGTCTGGTGAATAAATAAGGTAATAATGCATATGACAAGATAAAACCTAGCTTGGGGAGTAACTGAGGGAATCTTTTTCCAGTCCGATTTACATAGATAAGGTCAACATACTCCTCACCTAAAGTCCTAGCTCCCATTAATGTTGTGAGTATAAGATATAAAGACTTGGCTGCAACAGTAATTTCTTCAGGATGTGTATTAATGAATCTTTGTCCCTTAAATATATGAAGAACATCTTGTACTTGTGCACGATATGATGATTCAAAATATGTATCTTTTTGATGTGCTCGTACTGTCCGATAGTTAGTAATTGATACAGACTCAGTATACCCCACATCAAGTACTATAAAAATTTGGCGGCCTACTTTATGCCACAGATTAGAACATACCTATAGTCGAAGCATCCGCAAACGGCAATGCATTACGATTGACTTTAGACATCACAGGTTAACAATGACTGTCGAAAATTTAATTCATATTATTGATAAACGGAAAAAATGTGAGGTTTTAATTTATTTGATTAGTTCCTCGGTCCTACACAGAAAAAAGAGTACTGAAAATATTGTATATTTTTTATATATGAAATTAAAAAGGTAATTTAGACTGACCTTTGTCCACATCATTGCTTGATTTTCTATCTGAGGAACGGGATGAATTAGATGACTCATTTGTAGTATCCGGAGCGATCCGACCATTGATCATCAGAGAGAGTTTAAGTGCAATATGAAAATCCCGATGTTCAAAAACATCCTCAACTTCTACATTGCATAGAGGACAGTAATTATTACTAACCAAACCGTCAAAGAACTCTTGATCATTGGCAACTGTAAGGCTTGATTTAACCGAGCGACTAGATGATCGTGTTTTTAAGTCTTGGAGTATATTATATTTCTTTTCCCCTTTTTCTTTGAGCTGTATTTTTGATAGTGGTTTCTGCGTCTCTTTCAGAATCATTTTATCGCTTTCAAATTTGGCAAATAAAGATTTTATATACTCCTTATTCTCATGGCTATTTTTAGTCTTTAAATTTATCGGTTCTGGTGAAAGTTTTGAAAGAATATTCGATTTTGATGTTGATGATTGTTCAGATTTGAAGTCTGCAAATAATTGATTAACGTATTCCCCCTCTTCTTTGGAAATTGCTTTAGATTTATTCTTGTGAAACCTGTCTTTGGGAATTAAGAGTTCCAGTTTTAACCTTTTATTTTTAGCTTCTTGATTTACTTCGTCAAACATCTTTCTTATATTTTCTTGTGTTGAAATGTCTGATTTATTATCAGTATAAGAATCGATTAGGCTTGAGTCGGTATTTTTGATAAAATTAGAGATAACTAAAGATATATTAGCGAGTGGTATTATTTTAATCTTTGAGTAATCTTTATCTGTCTTTTTATCTAATTCTTTCAAAGTTACTCCGTTATTAAGTTTATGAACATTTGTGGAATTATTAAGTATGTCCATAAGTAACTTAAGCCCTGTAATTTCCAAAATTTCTTTTAATTTCTCCAAAGATCGTACGACTGCCAATTGAGTTTGTTTAGAATGCTTCACATACGAAGTTGAAGTAACGTGAATACTTAAAGTTTTAGGTCTTCGTATATAGCCCTTTCCACGATGAGATTGTTGCAGCATCAGCAAGTTTAAACTTTCATCGTCCAACTCAATTAATCGATTGTATAAATCACCTGCAAATACCTTTATCCAGTCATAAGCATCAAGTAAATTATTAACTGGCTTTTTAGATAAGAAATTTTTCCTGGACATCATTGACTTAATACCAGTTCTTAATGACAATTCCTGATTGTGATTACCTCTGACGATATCATATATTTTTTGGGCTAAAGACAAGTCATTTGCAAACTCTTTCTGTATGTCCTTCAAAGAAAAATTATTGCGGATATATATGATTGAGTTGACATCAGGAGGCACCTCAAGGTGCTGCATTATCACATCTCCAGTCTTACCGCCTAAGCCGTTAAAATCAATTAATTGAAAATTCTTCAAAAAATTGTTCACCAGACAGGTTCTAATGATTGTTTGATTATCTGGCTTTAAAAAACCACCTGCTATTTTAGCTATCACTTTATTTCTACCTAAACCACCCGAAGTAGTATAACCCAATTCCTTGTAGACTTGTAGACGAACTTCGTAGAGTAATTGTGATCCAATCAAAATACATATATCATCCCAGTCTTGAATTCCAGGACTTCCAACAGAAGTTTCTTGAGAATCGTTATTATTCAAAGGCGGGATTTCATCTTCTGACTTGATGATCTCACCTACCCAATATAAAGACTCTGGCAATTTGGAAGGAATACTTGGTAGGCTATCGTTGATATTTTCCACTTCACTACCTAACTCAGGAAACAACTGGATTAACGTATGATAAACTATTCTACCAAAATCTAAAAAGCATTCATCGACACTCGCCTTCTCAACTAGATCACAGTACTCTCTAAAAATTTTCATAATTTTTCTACTTTCTCTTCGATATGGATCCAACAGAACTTTATAAATAGATTGATCAGGTAAACCTCTAATATATGACCAGTGAGAATTACCCTTTCTAAAAACAGCTGCATGGGCGATTATAATATTTGGACATTTTTCTCTTGCTGATTGAATTGTATCCATTCTTCCAATACCAAACTTTCTAGCGGCATAAGAAACTGCAATCAAAGATTGCCATTGAGCACAAACAACGGGGTCATCCGCTGATAGATTCAATCTTATCTGTTCTACCTGAGCAAAGAATGCATTTAAATCTACATGAGCTATAATTGCCAAAGGCAGTTGATATGCAAGAAGTGGGTCCTGTAAAAATTTTAAGTCTTTATGAGTAAAACTGGAGACATTCTTTGGAAAAGTTTTTAACGATTTGTTCCTAAATTCATTCCTTTTGACAGACATAACATTTCATTTTAATAATACTAATAATGTAGTGTTCAAAAAACATTGCATTTAATTAACATTAATAAACAAACGCTAGATTAATAATTTAATTTATACAGGACGTTATAAGTGCAATTAATTCCAGATATTATGAACATGCTTGTATGGCGCAGTGGTAGCGCAGCAGATTGCAAATCTGTTGGTCCTTAGTTCGATCCTGAGTGCAAGCTTTTTTTGTAAATTAATATAATTGATGAGATGCTTGCAAATTACTTATTATTGACAAATTAAAGGTATATATGGCTTTTATCAATTATATAGTGATTGTAATCACATTTCATATATCTCAGAAACAAAATTAATCTTATTGTCATTTGCCCATTCCCGAGCACTCTTTACAAGACCCTTCGGACCACAAGCAATTATCCACTTATTCGGATTGCTTATCAGAACCAATGATTGGAAAGTAGTGTCGAAATTTGGTCTACCTTGGTTTAAGATATTTTTCGATCCTTTATAAGGTATTGATGTCAGTGGGAATGAATCATCGGACGGAGTTTCAGGAGACGGTAAAAATTCAAGCTCAAAATTTTCATTATTATAATCCAATAACCCATAATCTTCTTCATCAAAAACTGTATTCAGATCAGTTGTATCTTGGAGGTTACCTGTTATATGAATCGTAACATCTTCATTAAAATTCAAAGTTTTTAACACATGTAGGTCATTTTTACTTTTAACACACCAAGTTAATTTAGCATGGGATGCCTTAAGCTTTAAGTTTCTGAATACAGGTAACGCGAATGAGATACCTGATCCACCACAAATTATATGGACGTTATCAATAGTTTGTAAGAGTTCTTTGGAAAAGGATGCGAAGGGACCTGTCCACGAATAGGATGTTTGAGGTTCCAATATAAAGTGATTTGACTTACTAATGATTAAGTCCAATGTCGATTCTGATTCTAATGACGCAATTGTGTATGGATGTGTAGGAAAAACCCATGCTTTATAATGTGTTAAAGGATAAGTCAAACGAACATGCGATCCACTTGACCAATCCGGAATATTCAGATCTCGTTGTATCCTGACAACTATCAAGTTGGAACCTTCATTTGAAATAATTTTTAAATTTGTTATTGAATGTGATTTTGAGAATCTTTCAAATATTTGGAGACCTAATAAAGTAGCACATATGATGGCATACTTTCCAACACCAGGTCTTGCATGTAATATGATCAACCCTACAAAGAGCCAGACAGTAATATTATGAACCACATAGAAATACTGGTATATTCTTCTTCTGAAATATCTTATCGAAAGAATTATCAAAACTAAATTTGAGATGAATACAACTATCCCCAAAAAATTCCATAATCTAAACAGCTTAGTGAAAAGGGTCCCTTCCAATACCCATTTCACAACATAGCCCATTCCATGGATTATTGCACACCCTATAATCACTCGAGACATCCACTTATGCAAATCAATCAATTCTAAATATCGGAGACCAAGGGTATTAGGTCTCAACACAAGGAATATATCGAATGGTAAGAGTGCGTAGGACATTCTACCAAATCGCTTAACAGAAGTAGCATAATTCTCTGGAAACTGTATTTGGAAAATTCCAAGCCCTATCATAATCAAAGTCCATGTAACAACTGTAATAAAAAGTGGTGATTTAACCAACCCCATACCTTTCAATGGAGCAGTCCATTGGAGTCGGAAGATACTCTTACATATGAAAATACCAACGGCATGGATCAAGGAAATTCCCAAAACTATATACCCATACTTTATATTAGCAGTGTGGTGATGCCCCTCATGCCGTGAAGATATAGAGTCAAATTCATACATTTTTGCTCTCTCATACATGCCTACGATTCGCCCTATAAGAAGTCTATAAAAAACGAAAATCTCACAGTAATGAGATATTACACAAAATCCAGATATACAGACATGATTTAGAGCCACAATTGTCTGTGTTCAATACTTCTAACATAGAACCGTCTTTTATATAACTACACCCAACCTAATTTCTTCTCTACAGCGTTCTAGAAAGCACATTACATCACCGGAAGAAAATTGGTTTTTTTCCTCGATTTGTCATGTAAGTTACACATTTGTTATATAACATCACGTTTACAATATGAAGGCGACGTGGAAGGGCTATCTATGTTATGCTATATAATAGAACACTTTGGTCGAGTATATTTTTTCACATATGAATATTGAAGATTGGAGGCTAAGCATTATTTTTTTGTGAGTTTTCAAGATACGAATTATTTGAAAACGTTCTAAGTTCTAAAAATAATAGCTACAAAGTCGATATAGACGTAGACGTAGACGTATATGTAGCTAACATAACCTAAAGGGGTGGCGAAGCATGTGTTCTGATATTCTTTATTCAGTATGTATGCACAGAAATGTTCTGCACATCTCATGCGAAACCTCATAAAATAGATGATCGTAAAAAAACATTCATTTACATGACTGAATTTTGCATAGTTCAAAAGTTAATGCCGTTTTGCTAAGTAGAGTAATTATATTGAAACCGTGGATATACACACACGATGCAAAGTACTCGACGTATGACCGAGACCTATAGAACATATTATGTTTTACTTGATATGACACGATATGGAGTTCTCAGACTGCGGAGTACCTGCAGCACAAACAATTCTGTGCGGTAGTTTTATTGACAAGAGGATATTGAGGCCCTATCAAATAGATGTACATTGATTGAAATGGGGTGGAGGAGTTCTCTCTTAAACAATAGGAACGCCTTTGCTAATCTGGTATGAGATAGTAATTAATGAAAATTATTTTATCGAACTTTTTAAGCAAAACGAACCAAATGTATGTTCTACTTCTAATACATATTGTTCATATTATTGTACAAAATCTCTATAGTTATCCAATATCCAACTAGGATGCTTGTGATCGACATACCATCATCGGGTTTAGAATCTTGAACGTCGGTGTTTTTCCAGAATCCTGCATGAAAACTTATATGAACAGAAAAATCCCTCAGTATGTCTGAAAAATTGTGTTGTGTTCTTTTTCCCCGCAGCGAAATGATTGAATCTGTAAATAACAGTACCTAACTCAACGCCGACCTACGCCTGCAATATAATTCAAGTTATTTTTAATCCATATGGATATGCCTAATTATTATTAGGCATAATTCTTGTCTCATATAATTTTTACTGAAAATGTCGATTCTACATATACGTTCTTTACTTTCAATAATTCTTGATATACATTTTGAAACTCCTCGTTGTCTATTAATGGAAGACATATCTAGATTTGCGGCCAAGAGACGACTTACATCAGTGCTCCGATAAATTTATCACCAGAGGAAATTGCATCTAAATTAAGTCGTCGCCACACCCTTTAAGCAGATTTATGCAATATGATCTAATATCAGCTACTTGTTCTGGAGTGCTAACTTTGCATGAGCGCGCACGTTTAAACCCGCAGACTACGGTGTATTGTGGTGCCGGTTTCTAGAACATACTCTTGTCCGCATCTGGCGCAAAACTGCACAACAGAAGAATTCCATTGAAATTCCATACCTATACTACATACACTCCGTCTTAGCTAAACATCTGACCAGCATGGATTTCCGGCTTTCCGGTATGTCTTATCCTTATTCAAAACATGTATGATTTATTAATCCATGTCCGATGCATGTTCTATTATGACCTCACCGTATCAGTCCTCCTTTAGCTTTCTCCACTAAACTTCTTCCGCTCATCCAATATCTCCTTATATGATTGATAACCTGCAAATTGATCAATTAGCATGTAAGTCATTTCGCACCTTTCAGTCTCAGATATACTGTTTCAATATTTCACTACTCCGTTTCCACCAGTTTTCGTAGCTTTTTGGGAGCTCTTCAGTCTAAATTAATTTCTGAAACATATGTCAATATTTGATTACTCCCTTTCCACCAAAATGCATCCGCCTTGTCGCTGCATTGAACGTTCTCCTAATTATTAAATAGCCCAATCTGGCTATAACGGAAATCAGTAGCTTACTGCCACTATAAGATTAGTAGTGTATCGCTAAAGCTATATATTTGAATTGCAGTATGTACTCTGATGTAAAATAGGTACCTTGTGGGTCTATTAGGCCCATGCGGTTATTATTCCCTGATATGCACTTATGAGCTAATTCTGGAAACATGACATTCATGCAAACCAATAGTATAAGAACATTGTTGCATGCGTTTAATATGTACGAGTTTCCGTGCGCCACATATCACGGAATACCGATGGTATTATCCGCTACAATCGGGGCTTATGCATATGCAATTCCAAATCTTGTTGTGTGTTGTCGGGTAACAATCGTCATGATATTTCAGATTATTTTCCTAGACTATAAAGGTTCGGTAATCCCTATTTATAATTACTTAAAAGACCGTTCCTCGTCTTGATAGTTATTAGAATATCCTTCTCAAGAAAACTCGGCAATTGATATAAATTTTGCTTGAATAATTGTATACCGCTAACAAAGGATCATTAAGGGATAGATATTCAGTTAACGAAGGCTTTACTTAAGAATAATAAATAATGACAAGTACTGACATGCCATATTCTTCGGAAGGAACCAAGTGGAAAGCATACCAATTCAGCGATCCATTTGCTGCAAAGTCGTTTTTCGTTTGCAATAAAATTAACAAATTATTCTGTCGACCAGACTGTGATGCTAGACCTATCACTAATTTGAAGTCGGAAATTAAGTTTGTGAACCTGGTTTCAGAGGCTATTAATTTCGGATATGTTGCGTGTGACAGTTGTGATCCGTTATCGGTCCCACTGATCGATGTGGACTTGTTGGTTGACTGTGTGGCTTCAATCAACAAGCAAATTGGGTTCTTACCCCCGTTATTAGATGAGGACGAAGAAAGAAATAATGAAAAAATTAAGGAGAATATTATAGAATCTAAAAAAACTAATGAGGAACAGATAATGCAGGCAATCGGAGGCAGAAGGTCGTCTGTTCCTGTAATTAACTTCGAGGGTAAGTACTCGAAGGATTTTGAAAACTCATCTTTATCAAAAAATGACTTTGACCATTATAGATTGGTGGACTTGGCATGCAGACATTTAGCCTTAGCCGCAGCGACTAACATTTTTCAACCACATAACCATAAGGGATCAAAATCGGTTGAAAGCAGTCCATCTAGTTCTTCAAACAGCAAAAAGAGAAGAAGAAGAGGTGGTGTACTTGGGTTCAAAGAATTGGCTGCAAAGTCCAAGCTTTCAGCATGGCACTTTCATAGGGTTTTCAAGTCAGTAACAGGTTTAACACCTAAAACCTATGGTGATAAATGTTGGGAGTATATTAAAAACTACTTGAATTCGAGTGAATATACTTCTAATAGACAATCAGAAACTCAACAATCACAGTTGAACGGGTATCAAACTCCTATAACGAATTCTAGCGAATCTGCATCATCTGTACCAGCATCTCCTAACGAGTTGCCATCTAACAAGAGGATGAAAGTTGAACCAAACCAAGAAGTTAAATTCGAAATATCATCTCCACCACAAAACGAAGAGACTTTATTCAAAGATAGGTTAGTTTTACCAAACCAAGTTCCAATGGACTCCTCTAACACTAGAATTTCTACAATGAACATGATACCCTCACCAATGGATGGAGATGCTAATATCAAGTCTAATCCAATGAAATATTCTGTTCCTCAACAAGCCACCTTTGACATCAATGTCAACCAACCAATAACGGATAATAATTTCAATATGTTTAATGAAAGCTTAGATAACACTCAAGATTTAAACCAAGATTTTTCATCTGCAACAAGGGCATTTTCGGCCCCAGATTTATCTCAGTATAACCCAAGACCAACCACCTTATTCAGCCATTTAAGATCGAATGAAAGAACACCAGAGGAGAGTAACAACTCTAATAGATCATCACAATCTCCTCTCTTGAATGATAATATCCCTACGATTGACGAAATAGTACCTGCAAATACATATATAAAGGAATCTGAAGGTGCACAAGATGTATTAGGTGATGTTCCCGAGCTTAGCACATTGTTATATGACTCCGGAGTTAATAGCTTGAATCCTTTAAATGATGAAGGTAACCTTGATTTAAACTTGAACAACAATTATTTTGATCAGAATCAAAACACTTTCAATTTAGGATTCTCTTCAGATTTGTTATCTACCAACACTGACAACTTTTAGGATTCAATTTTCTGAAACCTATTATCATTGAATGATACAAACTAATGATTATGATGATTAATGCTCTTATTATTTTTAAGAATCGGTTTTATATAATTCGACTATATTATATACAATGTAAGAGAAATAACTGAAATTGTAGAGAAAATCGGGGCATGTATTGATCGAGCATGTCTCAGGTGATGTTTGGTGAGATATGCTAGACAATGTATAAATAAAGGTATAGTGTTTTCTTTAAACATGCTGTCCCGCGGCCAATCAAGCAATTGACCCAAATCGATGAAGAAATGCCCATAATATATTACTTGATTGATAGAGATGTATTAACATTAACCATAGACGGAGATCTCAAAAATCAAATTTGCGAATTGGGAAGCAATAATAGACGCCCTCTCGAGGGATATAGACGAGATATGCACTGTATGCATCATACGCCCGGATACAACTTAGGTGGAGGTCCCTTTCAAATCTAGACAATCATGTATTATTGAACGTATACTTACTACCAATTTCCTCATTTCATTGACTACAATTGCCCTTGGTAGCGAATGTTACTAGTCGCCAACAATATACGCTGTTTCGTACTATACTCACCACTACCCTATCATTTCTCTCCACCCGTGCACTTCCATTACAATGCGTTGGAGAAATCACAAAGGTATTTTTTAACTTTAATTTATCGTACGTAACGGTTTCCCTGAATAAAGCCATTTCATTATTTTATTTAGACTGGTCATGCTGTTTTTCAGACAATCAACGGTAAGTTTAAGTCTTCCTTAATTAATATATTAGAAGTACTTCAGATACAAAGGCAACGGCAAAATTTCAATCCCTGTTATCTCGAGTAAGCTTATCCTACAGGGTGATGCGTTAAAAAATGCTTAAACATGCTTATTGAAATTGCACTCGATCTGTATTGAGTGCACTATTCTAGAAGTCCGAATTTATGGTGGACTACGGCTAAGTAAAATAGGATGGAGGAGATGCGAATTCAAACCTAAAATGAAGCATTATTGTTATAGACTATGTGTAGTGTAATTCCCTAATCGGTATAGTTGTGGCTAATGATGCTCCTCACTGTCGGATTTAGGAATCAGAAAAAGAAACTGGTGATTGTTATCACACAATACTTTGAGGGACATCAGAGTACTGGTAATTATTCTTGGATTTTTCACTATAATTTCCCCGAGGTTTTACCAGTAAGAACAAGGCTAATAAAATCTAGATTTCAGTAGATGACTACAAAATATTATTAGATGCACGTAATGTGATCAATTGATGCGAAAGGGATGATGAATAGAGATAGCCTGATTACGCAAGTGTTTTAATCGCAAGTTTCCAGACGTTACGTAGATGAGGAGATGACACAAAATCCACATACGTATGGAAGGCTGAAGACTATATTTAAGGTAACCGTAACCATTTTTATCACAGATGACTAAGTAAAACAAGAGAAAATTGACCTTTCCGTTTTTGGGCTTCCTTGCAACCTTTCAACAAGCTTTTCATCATGCAATATATCTGAGATGTCGAGTGCTCAGAATTGCATATTAATATGACGCAATATATATCAGGCTTTACGTAGGAACTCCGATCTTGCAGCAAGAGGAATCGTTCGATGTTTTCTAAATTTAAGAACAACTTGTGTATTAGATATATATGCTCAATTAATTAGTTGACGAGTCGCTATTGTCTTTGTAATTGGTTACTCTTTCCTTATTCTTGGTAGCTGCATGTACCAACTGCACGAATGCATCACTAGTCAAGTCAGATTTCTTCTTAGGAGCACCTGTTAACGATGAAGAAGACGCGGAGGATCTACCATCTATAGATCCTAGAGCATTGCTTAGTGCTTTCCATGAACCTAATGGTCCTTCAGATTCAGCGTCATTGATACCTTGATTTGATGGGGCTTCGATAACGGCACCTTCTTCTCCAAATAGGTCAATTTCATTTGGATCATCATCATCATCACTTTGCAATTCTTTCAACTTCTTGATCTTATTATTTAACTTGACCATTTCAATTGCTTGTTTAAACTTTTGCTTTCCATTGAAATTTTCTTTCAAGTTAGGTAATAAATCTAATTCTTTATGTTCAGATGCTATGGATACCAACCATTTGTCATTTAATAAAGTTTCAGCATCAGGTCTATTATCTGGATTGAATTGTAAGGCTTTAATAATGAAACGACGGGCATCTCTGGAGACATCCTTCCAATAATCGGCATGGAATATGACAGCATTATTATGTCTGACTTCCTCAATAAAATCATTTACATTTTCTGACCGGAATGGCGAATAACCACATAACAATGTGTATGTAATCACACCTAAAGACCAGATGTCACAGGGTTTCCCATGTCCAGTACCCAAAATGACTTCAGGAGCTGCATATCCAAAGGAACCGGCCGACGAAGTTAATTTTTGGTCGGGACTCTCTAATTTCTTAGCAATACCAAAGTCGGCCAATACGACGTTCGAATTATCCGCTGGCGTTAAATACAATATGTTCTCTGGCTTCAAATCTCTATGAACAATATTCTTATTATGCAAATACTTGATTGCATCTAACATAGCAACGATAACCAATGAAGCATCGAATTCTGTGAATCTACCCTTCTCAATAATACGATCGAATAACTCTCCTCCAGTTGCTAATTGGGTTACAATGTAAAACTTGTCCTTGGATTCAAACCAATCCCTAAATCCAACTATATGGGGATGCAGTAATTCCTGCAATAAATTAAGTTCATCAATGACTGTATCTACTTTACCTTTCAAAGCTTTCTTTAATATGATCTTCACCGCCACTTCTTCGTTTGTTTCGTTGTTTCTTGCATATCTAACAATACCGAAAGATCCAGCCCCTAAAGTCTTTCCGAACGTATACGAAGATTTCCGACAGTATGAGTTTGGTTGCCCACTTAACTTATTGAAGATCTTTTTCAAATTATGACCGTCCTGCTGTTGATTTGCCATTTCTACTAATGTTTACTCAATCTCAGTATAGAATCTAGTTTTCGGATCGTTTTATCCTTACGCATATAATAAGGCCACTCGTTGCTTTAATTCAAAATCTTTAGCGCGGTCACGTTCAGATAAGAGAGGCTGTAGTGAAATTTTACTCATTGAGATACTGATTTCAGATCGATATGATAACTAACATAATCAATCTGATGGTATATAATGTTCTGAGATGTATGATGCTATATTGCTTGCAATTGGAATTTAAGATATCTTGTATAATTGTTGAGAATCAAGAATTGCTTGAAAAATAATTTCCTAAAAATAAGCTTCGAACGAGTCAGATTTTTGTACCTTTCGAACCTTTACTTAGCTGGTACCATAGGCCATTTAGATCGGCCATGTAGACCGGTATACCACATCCGCACAAGAAGTGTATGATTATCTAACGGATTGGAGATGTAAACGAATCGAGTAGGCGAAAAACGTTGGCTGCGATTTTTTGCGTCTTTTCCGGGAATCGAGATCCTCATAAAGATTTGGATATGGGGTCATAGCTGCAACTATAAATTGGATAGTAAATCTCGTTTATTTACCGAAATTAAGAATCAACAAGTATTACTGAGTGAAAATACAAAACATTCCTCTTACCAATAGAAATGCTTAGAGCTTCACGCTTATATTCAAGAAACGGTGCTGGTAGAGCATTAGCAACCATTAGACGCTCTAATTCTTCAGTATGCGGAGCATATTTTCCAGATGAGCCATTAGGACCAGAATTGAAAACTGAAAAAATTCCAGGACCTAGAGGGATTAGATTAAACGAAGAGTTGGGTAAGGTGTTCGATAATAGAGCATCCAATTTCATTGTTGATTACTATAATTCCGTTGGAAACTATATTTCAGATGCAGACGGCAACAAGTTGCTCGATGTTTATTGCCAAATCTCGTCGATTCCATTAGGATACAATAACCCAGCATTGATAGAAACAGCCAAGCTGGAGTCAATGATTAATGCGTTGGTAAACAGACCGGCATTAGCTTGTTTCCCATCAATTGACTACGGAAAGATATTGAACGAAGGGATATTAGCAGCAGCACCTCCGGGCATGAATAAGGTGTGGACAGCACTTTCAGGATCATGCGCCAACGAAACTGCTTACAAGGCTGCTTTCATGTACCAAGAAGCAAAGAGAAGGGGATCAATGGACTTCACGAGCGAAGAATTGGCATCTGTTATGGAAAACAAAGCTCCAGGAGCATCAGAAAAGGTGATTTTATCTTTTGATAAAGGTTTCCATGGTAGACTCTTTGGTTCGTTATCGACAACTAGATCAAAAGCTATCCACAAGTTGGACATTCCAGCCTTCCCATGGCCAAAAGCACCTTTCCCTCAATTGAAATACCCATTGGAAGAGTTTGTCAACGAAAACCACGCTGAGGAAGAACGTTGTCTTGCCGCATTAGAAGATATTATCAAAGAGCTCCCACCTCATAAGATTGCTGCTATTGTGGTTGAACCAGTACAATCTGAAGGAGGTGATGTTCATGCTACTCCTTTCTTTTTCCAAGGATTAAGAGATTTAACCAAGAAGCACGAAATCTTAATGATCGTCGATGAAGTTCAAACCGGTGTAGGTGCGTCAGGTAAGTTTTGGGCTCATGAACATTGGAATTTATCTGAGCCTCCTGACATGGTTTCGTTTTCGAAGAAGTTTCAAGCTGCTGGTTTCTACTTCAGTGACCCAGAATTACAGCCAAACAAACCCTTCAGACAGTTCAACACCTGGTGTGGTGATCCATCTAAGGCATTGATTGCCAGAAGTATCTATCAGGAAATCTCTAACAACAACCTTGTGCAAAGAACTGCCCAAGTCGGAGACTACTTATACAAGAGCTTGGAAACCGTTTTCTCTAACTACTCAGACAAAGTCAAGAATTTGAGAGGCAAAAACATGGGTACTTTTATTGCTTGGGATTGTGCAACCCCAGAAGAAAGAAACAAATTGTTATTGGCATGTCGTTCTAAAGGTCTCAATATCGGTGGTTGTGGTGAAGTCACCGTAAGATTAAGACCAACGTTACTTTTCGAGAACAAACATGCGGATATCTTAAGTAATATATTAGAAGACAGCTTAAAAGAATTATATAAATAAATATTTTTTAAATAAATGTAATGAAATTTTGTTTTATTCTAGACCTAGTACAAAATTGTCAATTTAGGAATGCGGAACCGTAAAAGTCTGATTTCAAATTAATTTTGTTGTAAATTACACAAATTATTTCCCAAAGGTTTCATTACAAAGGTTGATTATCAAAGATATCATATTATAGACAGAAAATAACCATTATTTGCATTTGAGATCGCTTATTGACTTTAAGTGTAATTTACCATAAGAAGAACATCACAATTCATATAAAAATTGGGCTACTTGCGTTTGCCATAATTCCGCTGGACAGAGCAAGTTACACTTTTTTGATTCAGATTTTATATTTTGATTATTGTTAGTATTATAATCCTATTTATGAAATCCAACATTTAAGAGAGCTTCCTTATAGGACGGCGTAAAATATAAAGATACCAGACCATTTTTAATAATCCTACCGCTATCGGAAATCAACCAGAAGAAATAAGGGAATATGTTAGGGCGATTATTTAAACAAAACCAGCAGGGATCTGCTGTCCATAACTCGAATGGAAATGTTAATTATTCGGGAGCGTCCGGCGCTAATAATTCCTATGGTAATAACTATGGTGCAAATCACCAACCCAAAACTGGTCCCATTACCAACCCGAACACGAATTCTTATCAAAATGTAAATTCTTTTGAGGATTCATACTCAAGGGAAATATTGTACGGAACCGCCGATGTTCTACAACTAAAGCCCTATCAATTGAATAATAAGTTTTTTCGGATATTAATTTCACAGGACGGAGGAAATTTAAGATCCAAACAAGTATTGTACGATTCAGCAGCTCAGAACAACGATAACTCAGGTTCTGTAGCAAGAACTCCTCTAGTTTCAAAAAATAACAGTTCCAATAATGTAAATAGTAAGAACATTTTGACATCAAAGATATATCACAATGCCAGTGAATTAAACGATTACATGTTTGGATGTGGACTACCATCAAATGAGACATATAGTACTACTAAAATCCATATTTTGCCTACCCTAAACAACCTGACTTATGGATCAAACCAGTCCATTCTAATTACGAGACTTTTTCTGATATCAGATAACAACGAGATACTGAGTTTCAACGACAATTTTGAAGTACAATGGAAACCACACCCTGCGCTACCTATCAAGGAAACATCGATTAAAAATTATACCTTCAATATTGCAACTTGCAAGACTGCTAATACTGACACCAGCCCTACAAGTAAATCGACCAATGGAATTAACAGCCGGTTTTCTATTGGCTTAATTATACCACTTGAATCCGTGAATGATCATCTAAATGATGTTATTTTTAATAACTGGGATGAAATATCGCATTACCTTATAGTATTACAGAAGTTGATAATAAAAAAATTGATGTTAACGTTGAATAATAGCGTGAATGATCTAAGCCTTTCTAACTTAAGCTTACAGAATAATTCTCCAAATCATTCCCAAATTTATTGCCCTTACATTGTAAATAAGAGAATACAGTTCCCAAGCTATATTTTGCAGAATGAATTAGACTTGAATAACCAGCTAATAAAGTTAATTAAACTAATGCACTACAATACTAACATTCCAAAATTAATTAGTTCTAATTCATTAATGAGGTCTTCAGTGAGCAACTGCTCGTCAAAGGTGAATCCTATGCTTTTTAACTGGATTTCAGAAGTGTTGAATTGGTTACAATTCAAAGATGGCAGATCCATGAATAATGACAACAATCCTCCATTGCATAATAGTTTTAATAGCAATTCTCAGTTCCAATATAATAACACTACCAATACTTTCAATCCACTGTCAATTCAAAGTTCTCCAAGCATTAATAATTTTAATCCTTCCCAAAACACAGATACAGCGATTACCAAAACGTTTTTAGCTAGTCTATTGGCTTTATTAATTCCCTTAAGAAAACTGTTGACCATAAAACCATTTAGCAATTCTAATGATAGCAGTAATACAAGGGAAATAACGAGAGTAATAGTCGTTACTGGGAACCCTGTTGTTGCCAAAAAATTGATTTTTATAATAAATGGTTTAATTCCCGATAATGAAATGCTTTCTATATTAGATGATCACGAAGATGAAAACCCAGACATCTCAGAAGGTCCAAATGATGGTAAATCTGTTGAACATTCAATTGATAAAATACTTGAAAATAAGGCTGATGAATTCATAGATGAAAATGCGTTTAGTAACGATTCTCTTAGTACGCCTTCCTCTGAACAGCAGAAATTATTCAGTTCAACAGGTGATATGAACCATGCTAATTTATTGACTGGGTCAAAACCTGTTCCAACTATGCCAATACCCATCAAATCTTCAACTGCAAGTTCATATAGTTCTTCTGACAATTCACCGCTCACTCACACTACATCCGTAAAAGGTTGGGAAATTCCTCATAAGTCTTCTGCTAGTACCACTACCACCCCGTTTAAATCCAGAGTTGAGATAGGTACTTGCGTTATCCCTATTGCTCAAACACCAGCTAGATCTTCACTTTCAAAATCATCATCAATGGCATATTTATCGTCTTCCTTAACTTCATCATTATCATCTTCAGCGTCAAATTACTCACTATCAAAATTAGGAGGGAGCTTCATGGAGAAATGGAAAAGTTCTTTTTCTAACACTCAACATACAAACACAAATGTAAACCCATCCGGTAATCAGACTAGTATTCTGCTTGGATTTAATTCAGAAAATCATGAATTTCTTCCACCTTCTTTGGGTAATATATCAAAGAGAAATTCCGTACATTCTTTAAGAACCCCTTCACCTGTTGTTGAGATGGATGATAACCTGCTATATCATAATAATTCAAACATCGGTAGTGTTCCACTTAATTCTTCATGCTCAACAAAGATGTCCAGAGGGCAGTCAATGTTTGATTTATATAATAATAATACTAATAATAAAAGGAATGGTATTGGAATGATACAAGAAGAAGGAAAACTGTTGCATATGAGAATTAGGAGGTCAAATACAAGCATATACACATCCTCCTTGCATGACTCCTGCAAAATTAAAGATATCAACGACTTCAACAAGAATATCATCCGAACTAAGTGTTCGGTAATTATGAAAAGCAAAATCTCGCTTGAAGATCTTGTTGACAAGACTTTGAATGTTAACACGGTGATAGAAAAAAATGGAGATGAATCTAGTAGCTATTATGAAGATGAAAGCACAATAACATCAAGTAAAGTCAATGACATTGCGCCACTTATTAAACATCGACCCTTATTCCCTAATGTTGCTTTTGCTGAAGAATTCCGTCCTGAATTTATTCTTCAGTCGTGCCCAATAAATTCAAAATTAGAATCACAGGTGATGACATCAATGAAGAATGATTTATTGTTCTATCAAAATAACTGCCAGTTTGAAAATGTAATTTCAAGGTCAGTGTTTATAAGTTTAAGAGCCAGGGAAATTAAAATGATCGAAATGAATGCAGGGGAAGCTGGAAATAGGAGGATAGAAGTCAGTTCTAATAGCCAAACATCAAGTAATTCTGGAACTCCTTCAGGCTCGAACCAAGAACCACAGAAGCCCACGCTTCAAAGTGCTCTTACAAACGGTATCAGAAACAATAAGAATTTTCAAAATGAGACCAGGCGAAGCTCTACCGCATCTAATAACACAGCGAGCTATAGAACGGTCATTAAAAAAATATTTAGCCCAACTAGAAACTTAGGTGATAAGGAAGTAATTCACGCAATAGAGAACACTCTAGACGAAATCAATAAGTTATTTCAATCTTATTCTAATAGTCCGAGGGATGAAACTATGAGCCAAGACTTTAATGAGAAATTGACGATGTTAATGAGTAACATTCTAGCTTGATATACCCGTCAATACTTTTGAATGAAGCGTGTGCTAACGATTTTGTGTAACTTCTTTATTTTCATACGAGTAAGTACTTGATAAAATTTCAACCATTCAATGGATGAAATATTGAATTATTTTTTTAATATTGATATAATCTCAGTAGATCAAGAATCCTTTTCTTAATAAGGACTTCCTCAATTACAATACAGAACCTATACTCCTTGGTATTGTATTTATAATATATTCATATAAATATTGAGAACAAATTTTTTTGGTATCATTAAGCATAAACATAAAACACATTTATAGAGGAAAATTTTGTCCAGTATGTCAGATATGGAAGAATTGGATGTCAAAATCAAGCAACATACTCCTCAGTTATTCTTAGAATCTGAAGATAAGACGGATGAGGCTAAACGTACATTTAGTGTGCTTCAAGAATGTACTTACTCTTCTAAGAATATTGGGTCCTCCGGACAACACGAACATATGACTTGTGATTGTTATGAGAATTGGGATTCGGAAACACAAAAAAATATGGCATGTGGTGAAGATTCAGACTGTATCAATAGGGTGACATCGGTCGAATGTAGTAATAAATTCTGTACTTGTGGAAATGACTGTCAAAATCAACGATTTCAGAAAAAGCAATACGCTAATGTAACGGTAATTCAAACGGAATTAAAAGGGTACGGTTTGAGGGCTAACGAAAATATACCAGAGTCAAGTTTCATCTACGAATATATAGGTGAAGTGATTGATGAAGAAAGCTTCAGGAAAAGAATGATTGATTATGATACTATGAAGTTAAAGCACTTTTATTTTATGATGTTAAAAAAAGATTCATTTATTGATGCAACAATGAAAGGTTCGTTAGCTAGGTTTTGTAACCATTCCTGTAACCCAAATGCATATGTGGATAAATGGGTTGTTGGCGATAAGTTAAGAATGGGTATATTTTCCAAAAGAAATATTCAAAAAGGAGAAGAAATAACATTCGATTATAATGTTGATAGATATGGTGCACAGTCACAGCCATGTTATTGTGGTGAGCCAAATTGTATTAAGTGGATGGGTGGAAAAACTCAAACTGATGCTGCGTTATTATTACCAGATGGAATTTCCGAAGCATTAGGTGTTACTCATAAACAGGAAAGACAATGGTTGAAGGAAAACAAGCATCTTAGATCCAAACAACAGAGTGATGAATCAATGATCAATGAAGCATTCGTTAGGTCTATAGAGGTTTCGGCCTTGACTGAGACTGATGTTTCGAAGGCAATGAGTGCTTTGATGAAAGTTCAGGATTTAAGTATTACCCAGAAATTAATAGAGAGGATATATTTGACGAATGATGATAATATAAACTCTTCTATTATAAGAGTTCATGGTTATAAGACTTTATCACAGACCATCAAGGCATTCAAGGACGAAGATAATGATCTAATACGCAAAATATTAATTATCCTAGCCAAATGGCCGAAAGTGACTCGTAATAAAATTTCATCTTCTCAGATTGAAGATGTAGTTAAAGATATTAATGCTAATAGTAATGATGAGATTTTGAAAAAATTATCGTCTGATTTACTAGCTGAATGGGGAAAGTTACAAATGGCATATAGAATTCCTAAGAACATTGGAAATGATAAAGGGTTCAATTCACCTGCTTTGTATGGTAGAAATGCAAGGTCAAGATCTAGATCTAGATCACCAGATAGAGCAAAATCTTCTGAACCTCAGCATGTCGAAACTGATGAGACATTACCAGATGGTTGGCAAACTGCATTTGACCCTAATACGCGAACGAATTATTACTATCATGCTGAACTAGGACTTTCCAAATGGGAAAGGCCGATTAAAGAAGTTCCAAAGGGTCCAAAGGGCCCCAAAGCTATGTTGGCCAATGAGCCAGTAAAAAAATCATCGCTGGGAAGCAACGGAAGGAATTATAACGAGGAGGAGCTTGCAAGGAGAGAAGAAGAGAGGTTGAAAAAGGAAAAAGAGGAGCAATTTAGAGAAATTCAACAAAAAGAAAGGCTTTTGCAGGAATTGATTCTTCAATCACAGAAGGAGCTAGAAGAGAAAAAATCACTCGAGGAGAAGACAAAACTTGAAAAACTTGAGAAAGAAAAAGAAAGACAAGCCCTTAAACGCAAAAAGCTCAAAAAATCCAAGACGTCTATACCACCAGCCCCACCAGTACCAATTGAAACACAATGGACCAAAACATTTGCCAAGCATGTTCCTAATTTCCTCAAGAAATATGAAGTGGAGATAGGTAGAGACAATATCAAAGGATGCGCGAAGGAATTGGTAAAAACATTAGTCGCTAAAGAAATGAAGAAGAATCCAGATACCAGACCTCCTAAAGAGTTAGATAATCCAAAATTAAAGAAGATAAAAGAATACTCCAAGATGTTCATGGAAAAGTTTTTGATTAAATATAGATCCAAGCATGATAAGAAACGAAGTCATAATGAGGAAAATGGAGGAACCAAGAGGATAAAGCCTGATGTTGAGTAGGTTATTGAAATGGTATAATTCGTATGTATTATAGTAAAAATGAATTAAATGATATTTTGTAAAATATTTGTATATTTTCTATATAATAAATAAATAACGACAATTGTCATGCTATTGGCTCTCCTACCAAAAAGAAAAGCCTCAAAATGAATCGTATCTAATGTACATGAAAAAGCTTGACTTTGTTGAGCTATTTGAATAATGAATGATCTTCTAATAAGTTTGGCAAATTATTGATAGTTTCATCACCGTAGATAATTTGATAAGTAGCTTCGAACAATGGGAATTGATCAACCTTACCAACGTTAGTTAATAATTCGTGGACTTCCTTTGCAGTAATAATACCTTGCGAGGATTGACCATTCAATAATTTCTTTTCTGCTTCTTCAGCAGATTCTCCAGTTTTGGACATATGTCTACCGACCTTAACATTTCTACCACCAGAACAGGTAGTGATTAAATCAGCTACACCAGCGGATTCATGGGTAAAAGTAGTAGGTTTTGAATCTGGGAAGAACATGTTCGAAAAGTTGATGGTCTCAATCAAGCCGACTCTCATGATAGCCGCCTTCGCATTATCACCCCAGCCTAAACCTTCAACAAAACCGACAGCAATTGCAACAACGTTTTTCAAGGCACCAGCGACGGAAACACCAGCAACATCTTGAATGACATTAACATGGAAGTATGGTCTGTGGAATACTTCCTTCAAAACTACTCTATCAATGTCTTTACCTGGGCCCTTATAGTCGGCTGGAATATTGTAAGCAACTGTGGTTTCAGACCATTTGCATCTGGCAACTTCAGGTGCTAAGTTAGCACCAGATAAAGCACCACACTCAATTCCCAAATTTTCAGTGATGTAGGTTGATAACAATTTACAACCTTCTGGGGTAACCTCTAACCCCTTTAAACAAGAAATGGCTCTGGTGGTTGGCTTCAATGTACCCTTCAATTGCTTACAGATCTTTGGTAAAAATTGATGAGGCAAGTTGAATACCAATAAATCTGCTCCTTGTGCAGCCTTGACAATATCTGGTTCCGCATGCAAATTTTCTGGTAAAGTGACCCCTGGCAAATATTTCACATTTTCGTGCTTTGTGTTGATGATCTCGGTCAAGTTAGTACCATCGATCTTCTCTTGGTAAACCCACATATCAACCTGCTTAGAGAAAATTTCTGGTTTTTCTGCTGTGTTTTCTGCTAAAACCTTAGCAATGGTAGTACCCCAGTTACCAGATCCAATAACAGCAACCTTGAACGGCTTTTCTGGCTTTAACGATTTTTCAGAATTAAGCTGATTAGGACGTAATATGTTAGATAACTGTTGTAATCTTTGATTGGCTCTATATTGCGACATTGGAAGAGTACTGAATTTTTCTAATCGATATAGTGTTCTTTTTACGATTACCATAACTACCCAACTTTTTCCATAGAGATATTATCTCTATATATGTTAAGACCCAAATTATTATCTATTCAAAGCTCGCACGAGATCAAATCGCATGCCGAGGATCATTTATTCATTTCTTTTTCATTACAAAATATCCGTATTCAAAAAAAAGACATGTGGTATTGGTAATCATTTTACTCCTCTATAGCCATGTTAGCAGACTGGCGGTACCTGGTATTGATGAATGGAGTAGTTTTTACTGTATTCTCCACATATAGCTCAACGATCTTGTAGTGTAGCAGTAGATGATTTTCAACTGACCCAAATCCACAGAGTTGTTCCGAGAGATGACGGGGAAAAACGGGGCGTTTCAAATTGTTTTGGTAACAGCTTAACGGAGTACGAAAAGAAATTAAAAAAAATCCTCGGTCGCAGATAATCCATTTGACCGAGGGAAGGTTAAATGATGTCAGAGTTGGGCTGTAGACGAGATCTTCGTGCAATATGATGTCAATTATAGCAGAGGAAACGGAAATTTGGAGGTATACTTTATCGGATACGTGGGGAAATATTGAAAGTAACAGGGACATAAAATCTGAAAGGAAAGTTAGAGTTACTAGAAAAGGAAAGTCAAAAGGCTGCAAATAATTAATGCCAGAGGTGAAAGTGGGCTGCTAGAGGAGATCCATTTCTTGATTAAATTTTGGGAGGCTTTGTATCGGCGTGTATGACTTGAATACTGTAAGATTGACGGGACTTTGGGACGGGCGTAAAAGACGACTAGTCTATTAGTATATGAACAATGTTATAGATTGAAAGCAGAAAGCGTAGAAAATGTAATTAGGGGACGACAAAACGATGCTTATAGTTGTTGAGGTAAAGTCAAACTTTTATGCTCGTGTAGGAACAAAGACTACAGTCCAGCTTCTGATCGGAATATGAATCCGCATATGATTTATGTATTATGGAAATCATTATGTGTATATAGAACGGAAAATTCTAAATAGATTAAACCAGTATTGTACAGTTATACGCCAATTTGCGCGAGCTTATCGTGAGGATATATTTACCAATCCCCAGCAGTATTATAGCTCTGCAGCGTCGGCAATGATGATTTGGATCGATGTAGGTAATTTAGATTCTCGACATACAATTTTCTATCAGCATTCCTCTTGCAGGTTAACGTACCCGAGTGCCTCTTCAAAGCATCTTTTCTAGCAAAGCCCTTGCCGCAAAGCTCACATATATTAGGCGGTATAGACAAATGTTGTTTCTCATGCCTCTTCAAGTCAGAAGAACGTCTGAACGACATAGTACATTTAGAACATAGGAACTTTCTATCTTCATCTTCCTTGGCGCTTTTGTCCAGTTGTGAGTTATCCGATAACACGGATGTTAAATTTTCGTTTGTCGGACGAGGTATCGTTTGTTCTTGATTACGCATCGTCCCTGATTCCTTCAGCCCTGAATGTAGAGATTCACCTATCAAGAAATTCCAATCTTCATTTCGATTAGAATGAGGTTCTGGTCTTTGGTGAACTTGATCAAGGATATCGGTTCCACCAAATCTGCTTTCAGAGAATATATCATTACTCAAGTTCGGAAAATTCTGGTAGAAATCCTGGATCATTAGTTGACCATTTTCATTGGCTCTTATTTTGTCCGATCGCCTTATAGGATTTCCATGAGGCGACGAAACGTATTGTAATCTTGTCAACAAGTCTTGAATCGTCGGATCAACCAATAATCCATCGGAATTGTTCTTTGCAGCCGTAGCTGTGGCCACCAATGCCTCCCTGGCTAACCGGAGAAACCGTTCATCTTCATCACTCTCATTGCTTGAATGAGTCCGCAGTATATTGGTCGAACTGGGCACCTTCGACGACAGCAGATAATCATTCAGCACGCTATAACTCCTAGTATAGCTCAAGTTTGGCTCAACCGCACTCAGACGCTGTCCTGGCATAAATAGTTGTGACTCCAAACTCGAATTCTTTAGCTTCTTCGTAGGGGGCGACGTGCCCGGAATGTGTGCAGCTGGCTGCTGTGCGTATATGGAATAGCTCATATCGCTGCTTCCCTCCTCCAAATATGGATTATCATTAACTCGTTCCTGAGATACACCACTAGCTGGTCCACTAGTGTTCTGCAATGACTGGGTGCTTTTGGAACGTCTATATCGATACTGGTCCATCAGGTAATATCCTCGTCTATTTATGTTTGCCTCCCCAATTATATATATACCTTCTCTATTCGCCTGTTTCTTGTTATTGTTCTGTGATTGCAATATATCAACACCAATTGACAAATTCACCCGTATACTGAAATTTAAGCCACAGTACGGTTTTTTTAGCTGATGGTGTAAATCTGTCTTCCTGGCTCCTTTTTCCTCTCGGTTTGTGTCTACGCTAGTTTCAGCTCACACACTCTCTCTACGCGTGTAATGTACTTCTTTTTCGTCCAATCGTCCTTCAATTGTGCACTATACCAGTTTGTGCTTCTGTTAACGTGTTTCTTTTGCCTCTTAAAATTATTGCTACTTTTTGCGTTCTACCGATAATTAATACTTCAATGTCATGCTATGACTACCTATAACCATTTCTAGGTCCGTCCGACTGACTTACTTATATGTCTACTCCCTGGTTTTGCCTCCACTCTTGTATGTTTGCACCAAACTGTGGATTTCTTTGACGGTGTACCTATGGATTAACCTTACGAAACGATTGCAACATATTATCACGTGACATTCAGTAATCTCGAGAGAACACGAAGCCTTATCAGGTGATGCCGGAGTGCTGCGGGTAATGAAGAGTTATGTGGGTGTAGGGCTTTGCAGGTTAGAGACTGGTGTAGGGATGTTGTGCCTGGAGAATTTTACAGGTTGCGGAGGGGTATATTCGTCTGTCCTCTCGCTGTAGAAAAAGATTAACCCATAAGAAAGAGAAGCAGCAGCATGACGTACCAGGACCTCCCATCGCGTCAAAAATCACAGCGTCTTCTCAATAGAATGAAGAGCCAACAGCAGCAGTTTCATCAGTACAAGCAGAAAGCCAAAAATATCACTAATGCTAATGAATTGTTACCGGGGTTGAACGACATTTCCGATGCGTTTGAAGCGTTACCGTTGGATTTGATTAAGTATTTTACTCTTCTCAAGGAGATTGACGCCAAGTACATCAACACGGTGCCGGTAATCAACGGGAACATCAAGAACTACATTGAAAGGTTGCATGTCAATAAGAATAGTGCACCGGGGTTGAAGGAGATGAACAAGCGCACAAAGATCAACAGGTTGACAGTGATACGGAACAAGATACACGAGATCATTCCATGCTTGGAGGAGAAGATGCATGTGACGTCGGTGGCGACGGACTTGATGCACAAGCATCTTTACAGGATCAATGGGGACTACAAGTTGATCGTGAACAACAACGAGATTCCCGAATCGATTCGGATCGGGCCTTTGAACCATCCAGCGATGATTATGGACTCAGCGGGTGCAGTGGACGCCAATGGAAACGTGTCGGCACAGTCGCAGAGAAGCGAGAGCAGAAGAGAGGCGCTTGCGGCCAAGAAGGCACACAAGGACGAATACGAAGATGAGCCGAAAAAGAGACGGGCAATGGGGAACAAGGAGGTATCTCCTTCAAGTGACGTTCCGAACTCGTCAAAATCCGGGCCTGGCTCCAAGAAAAGATCCAGAAAGGATCCAGAAGAAATGTCTTCGAGATCGGACACTCCAATGTCGAATGCGCTTAGCGGCACTAACAAAAAGAGAAACACCTCAAAGCCTAAGAAAGACGAAAAGGATCCGGTGAATGGCCACGCAAATCCAGGCCCAGGCCAGGCTTCGTCTAACAGCAACGAACCCACGTATTGTTACTGTAACCAGGTTTCGTTTGGTGAGATGGTGGGATGTGACGGTGACGATTGTAAGAGGGAATGGTTTCATTTGCCTTGTATCGGGTTCAAAAATCCACCCAAAGGTAAATGGTATTGTGACGATTGTCTCTTGAAGATGAAAAAGCTCAAGAAAATATAAGATGCCTTCGGCGCATTGCATCTCAGGATTGGCTACATCTAGAAGGTCGTGTCAATGAACAGATCAACAGGATCTGTCAAATATCGCCACAGCGAGATACCTCTTCCATCGCTGTTCACGTACTCGGTAACTAGGTATCTTAATGAAATCTCTACACGTTGTATAATAAATCCATGTATAGTAACGATTAAATTCTTGAAGCTATGCCAGTTTGGCCCATTTTACTTCCATTCGCGGTTTATGCACAGAGGCGAGCCTCGTTTGCATTTCATTAGTTGCATCGCACAATTCACTCGGGCATACCCACCAATTTGCTCATTAATCCTTCTTCAAATCCCCCACGCACGAGTAGTATCTGCAAGGTAACAGTAATAGTCATATACGTAGTTTCATTGGTATTATCACAGGCATTAGTTTTGGATTTACGTAAAATTTATTGAGCATTTATCGGCATATTATTTTTTTTCCTACCTTATGACTTCACCCTCATTCACCCTGCGGAATTTTTCTGTAGTTCGACCAAATTCACCAACAATAAAATTAAAAACAAAAGCTAACTTCTGAGCCTAATAATACATTTACAGATAGAAACAATTTGTTAGTGTTTAATTTCAATTCATCCAATTTCAAGTGGTTTAATTGTTCGTTTAGTTCATTTTCTTTTTTAATTTTCATAAAGTTCGTTGGTCTACATAATTAGCAAATACCATGCTTAAGGAATATAAATTAGTCGTCGTCGGCGGAGGTGGTGTTGGTAAATCCGCATTGACCATTCAATTAATTCAATCACACTTTGTTGATGAATATGATCCAACTATTGAAGATTCATACCGTAAACAGTGCACCCTTGACGGGGAGCTGGTCTTGTTGGATATTTTGGATACAGCTGGACAAGAGGAGTACAGTGCCATGAGAGAACAATATATGCGTACCGGAGAAGGGTTTTTGTTGGTTTACTCCATCACCTCGCGTACGTCCTTGGAGGAATTGCAATCGTTCTACGAACAGATCCAAAGAGTTAAGGACTCGGACTTCGTCCCGGTGTTAGTGGTTGGTAATAAGTGTGATTTGGAGATTGAAAGACAAGTGAGCTATGAAGAGGGGTTGAGCTTGGCTAGGTCTTTCAACTGTCCATTTTTAGAAACATCTGCAAAGCAAAGAATCAATGTCGAAGAGGCATTCTATGGGTTGGTCAGATCTATTAGAGACGGTGGAAGTGATGCTAAGAAGCTTGATGCTGATGGTGCCGCAGGTGGTGCAGCAGGTGGTAGTGCTGGAGCAGGTAACCCAACTAAGCAAAATGATCCAGCAGGAAAAGATGGTGCTGCCGCAGGTGGTGCTTCTAACAAACAGCAAGCATCTAACAATGCGTCGTCCGCTGCCAACGGAGGTAAGAGACAACAACAACAATCTTCTGCTGCTGGTGGTAAAGAAGAGAAAGAAAAATCTGGTTGTTGTGTTATTGTCTGAAACCCACTATCCGTTTATAGTTAGCAAAAAAAACTTTATCTCTATTTAATAATAGACTCTTGGATGTATCCGAAGACCTTCAAGTTAGGAAACTAACAAGTACTATAAATTATTAATTTTGTTGTTTTACTTGATGTAATGTAATATGTAGTATTCATTCTATAATATGGAGTTATATAACATTCCTAGCTAAACAGAGGGAGCCCTAATTGATAAAGTGGAACACGATGAAATGTAAAATTAAACTAGCAAATATAAAATCTCCAAATGCCCTTTCAGGCATCACAAATTTGAAGGGTTTTTCGTTATTCACCTCAGTTGTACTGACATCAACTGTAGCGTCATTCACATCTTCAATATTCTTTTCTTCTATTTCTTGATTGATCTTGTCGTTACTATTGTAAGTGTTATTCTCATAGTTATATTGTAATCTCAAGCTGACTGTTAATACGAATTGTCCAACGCAACTAATAAACCCACCCAAAAATGCATTGAATGGGAAATTTCCAACTAACAATACATAGGCAAATTGTAAAACTCCCAACAATACTAAAAATGTTAAAAAAATGTCGATCAACTTTAATCTTGGTGTTAAACTGTTAATGTAATCTTTATAAGTAGTAGATAACGCTGAAATTAATTCGTTAATCGGATGCCCGATTTTGCTGCCTGTTGTATGTGCTGATGAAATTTTAATTGATTCCTTTTTAGCCATGTTGAATACTTTGATCTAGTGTGCTATGGTGATTTAAAGTATCTATACTTTGATTAAACGTGTTATAATCCTGTGGACCAATTATGAAAAATTACACAAAGCGTTATAATATTTTTAAAATTATTTACTAAGGGAATTGGAGCTATTATCTCTTTAACCATACTCCATTACACCTAATTTCGGCATATCAGCAAAAACACAAATGAGTGAATTACAGTCAGAATCTGAGAAAAAGAATAATAACTCGAAATTGACCAAAATTAGCCAGCCTCCCACGGTTAGAATAATACCGCCATTAAATTTTTGTCCAGTAGAAAAACAACTTTACAGATCAGGACAACCATCAATCATAAACCAGTCATTTTTACAAGATTTGAATCTAAAAACTATATTATGGTTAGCTAGTGAAGAGCCACAGGAGGACTTTTTGGATTATTGTTCAATGAACCACATTGCTGTAGAATTTGTTGGCTTAATGAATGAATATTCGTATCAGAATGTGAATCCGTGGGACGCGTTGAGTGAAGAAACCATTAAAAAGGCATTGGAATTAATATGTAACAAGGAGAACTATCCGTTATTGGTATGTTGCGGAATGGGAAGACATAGAACTGGAACTGTTATTGGGTGTCTTAGGCGATTGCAAGGGTGGAACCTTGCCAGCGTAAGTGAGGAGTACAGAAGATTCACTGGTTCAAGAGGTGGACGTATTATGGTCGAATTACTCATTGAAAGTTTCGATATAAATTCTGTCCAAATAGACCCCACAAAGGCACCCGATTGGCTTACATGAATGACGTGGCTTGATATTTCGGATACTGGTACAACTAAGTTGAAATAAGCTTACATATGCGAGTATAAGTGGCGGTATCCGCTTTCCCGTTGTACATAATGATAGAAGCCAGTATAAGCAGAAATTCAGTTTCTGTAACTGTTATCCGATGATTCTTCAATGTAAATTGAACTATACGGTGCTTCTTATAGGTTTAAAGTTCCATTACAATACGATATTAAAGACGGCTTTACACATAATTATATAATTAGGTGATGAATTTTGACCAAAATTGCACCCAACTTCTGCGAGCGCATAAAATAGTTACATTTCTAATTCTTTGTAACTAACCTCAACCGATGACGTTCAAAAGACTTGTTTCGATATAACGACGTATACGGCAATGTTAAAGAGCACATTTACCTCTGCCAGTTTATGTGGGTTGGCGATTCATTGTATCTGGAGTATATAGCAATAGAATGCGTGTTTCACACGACCACCAAATTTCTCGCATGCCATCAAACAAAATTATATCCCCCTCAAAATTAGTACTAGATCTTTATCTATACTTAACAATATTGCTACATAAGTATTAGTTAATTATCAGCTTGTTTTAAATATATAGCAGAGATAGTTAATTGTCAAGTTCAAACGGTCATTTAAGTTACATATAGAAGAACAAGCAAAAAGAATTACAGAATTATCAATAACATAGATATGGCGGATACTTGTATTGCCACCGTTAAAATTGTCGGTGTTTCATCATTAGGATTATTGACATCGTCATTAACTTTTCAAACTATTCAAAAAATACCAGCAGTCATAAATGAATTAAATACTAAGGTTAACAGTTTATCCAAATCGAATGCGTTGACATCGATCAGAAATATGATCAATTTTAGTAGAATAGGCCATGTTGCGTTGGGTGGATTAGCAACCGCTCTGTTGAGTATGGCGTTTTTTTATTCGCCCCCAAGTGAGAAGCATCCGTATTTGATCTATTCTGCGGTGGGAGCCCCATTGGCACTCATGTCTATGTACTATCGTGGATTTAGTTTGGAAACTAAGTTATTGCGTAAAGCAGAAAATTTGCATTCATACAACACGAAAGGAATAGGCAGAAGTACTGGTAATGTTAGCGATTCCGAAATCGTAAAGAGTGATGACGACTCTCAATTGGGCAAGTCGTATATTCATGTTTCCGATGAAGAGTCCTCATCTACTACATCGACACCAACTTCAACAATTCCAAATTCTCCTCAGACCAGAACCCTTGATTCATTACAGGAAGAATTGTCGTTAGAAGAAGAAGTCGAAAATGCCTTATCCAAGAAAGAAATCATCAATGACTTGAGCATAGTTAGATCTAATTATGTTGTAGGATCATCCATAGTTGGACTCAGTTTCGTTATTGCAACAATCGGTTTGATTGGGGACTACTATTTATTATGATTTTTGAACTGCTACATTTATTGGTTATGAAGTGTATGTATATTGAAGGTTGCCATCTAGATGGTAATTTGGATAATGGTGTTGTATTTGGTGATGATTGTTTTGTTATTATACTATAAGTTTTCAGATTTATTTATTAATATGATTAGGACATCGGCCAAAGTAATAATTGTCTCGAGAAGTTTATATATGACTAAATAATCATTTAATAAATCATATGTTATGGATTATTGTACTAATGACGAACGTTCATAGGAGAACATGGTGTGGCTGATCGAAGATGGCTTTCCCTTCACTTTATAATCATTTACTAGGTCATGTAAAATAATATGGATAGTCCAAGAAGTTGTTCTATTTGATTATTTTTGTAAAAGTGGATACTAGGATATCAGAATATATTTATGGTTTTTTCATGTAATTTGTATTTAAAAACATAAAATTACAAAATTATACCTCTACGTTGGCAGATATATAGTTAAAGCATAATCATTTCGCAAAATTCCAGTATTGCAGAACTTACCATTGAGAATCAAATGTTTTATAAGTTAGAAGAAACGGTGGAATATCACTGAGAGCTTTGATTCTCTCTCTATAGACAGACGATCATGGACGGTTTTGCAATCGTTCCATAGTTTTAAAGATGAGACACTATATACAGGAATATAAGAACGTTAAATGAGAGGCAAAGTCATTAACTGACCGTAGAAGTTCTATATTGGATAACAGAATAATATATTTGAATTAAAGTATATAAAATGTCTTTTTACGATTTAAAACCTCTCGATGCTAATGATAAGCAATTTCCTTTTGAAGACTTAAAAGGTAAAGTAGTATTGGTAGTCAATGTTGCATCCAAGTGTGGCTTTACACCCCAATACAAGGAATTGGAAGAACTCAACAAGAAGTACAAGGATCAAGGATTGCAAATTGTTGGTTTCCCATGTAACCAGTTCGGTGGCCAAGAACCAGGTAGCTCTGAGGAAATTGCCAACTTTTGCTCTCTTAATTATGGGGTCTCATTCCCAGTGTTGAAGAAAATCCATGTCAACGGAGACAAGACAGACCCAGTTTACAAATACTTGAAAGGAGAAAAACTGGGTTTACTTGGCTTAAACAGAATAAAGTGGAACTTTGAAAAGTTTTTGATCGACAAGAATGGTGAGGTCGTTGAACGTTACTCTTCATTGACCAAGCCTGCTTCTCTTCTGCCTACAATAGAGGAGTTATTGAAGAAATAGAGAAATCCGCTGGTAATGAATAATTGGTCTCGTGTAACACAATTCTGATAAGTTTATTTTATTTATATGTTCATATTTTATATGCTTAAGATATACGAATATGATTGCGTGGTGGTAGATTGCACGTCTATATAACGCTATGCTTCAATTGCTGATTAAAACGCACATATGCCCTTAATCCGCTAACCTGTACTCCGCAACTTTGACAATATCTTGCCAACTACAGGATCTTCGAAATGGTCATACACGTAATAATGCCCCATGTACAAGCCTATGAATTAAACACCACCTCATTATCTCTGCATTGAATAAACTACACAGTTATATAAACTCTGTACATGCAAATATTACAGTTTTTCAAGTTATAATCCACATAGACGGGCTAATTAACTGCTCAATTGGTACTACTGATACAGTCTGTCTATAATCTTAGCTTTTAAACAATCTAGACAATATAATCTACATTATCATGTGATTATGCCTCAGGTCTAATCTTTTCAACCACATGTCTGCTAATCGTTCACTTCACCAATGCCTGTTCGGTGGCCTATCTGTCGTTATCCCAACCGTTATCATGCTTATCCATCTTTCTGTTATATAACCATTTTCCTCAGACTGCCCAAAAAAGCAACATTCAAAAATTGCGAAAAGATGCTCTACTTAAACCTAGTACTATACACACTAGATATCCCCTTATTGTAATTGTCGTATTGCCCTGTAATGTGATGAGGTCTCTGTGTACTCTTGGACCATTAATGAGTGCCGCTTTACTCCGCCAAAATCCGCATGGCACTTGGTTGTCGCGCGCACCCATTCTTTTTTCTGGGGACTTCTAGAGTCGAATGATAGAATGCTGTGGAATGTTGAGTATCGCGATTACGTCAGAAACATCTTATCGAAGACAGTAGAATAATCGCTTGTGGCGGTTATCAATGATAATTTTCCTATTTAGGAAGAGTCGTGTGACAGCGGGTGATTTTGGCAAAACCACTAAAATCACTGAGTCAATTTACTCCTATCCTTATATATCACAGAATATCCATACTAGCTTGTTTCATAGATCCATTAGCGGTTAATTTTTTTTATAATAATTTCGTTACATCTACCAGTGGTAAACACTGCTTCACCAACAACTAGTAACATACGGTGCTTACTGTCTTAACTGTGTTTGAATATTTCTCAGAATATACGATACGACAGACATAGGAATCAATCACTTCGAATACAACAATACAATATTAAACTATAGTATCGAAAGATAATTTAAATAGCGAACATCTACGACCAAGTTGATTGATAGTGGTTATTTTTGATCGTCATACACATTTAGTTTAAATTTTTTTTTACCCAAGGAGTTAAATTAGTACAGTGCATTTTGAATCGCTTAGAAGAAGCTGATTCGTTTGACAACTTGGTTCACTGACTGTAAATACATTGAGATACACCATTTAGGATTTTATTTTTGACATCATTTCATTTACATCCGGTTGATTGTTTTTGATTTTTGCATTTTTACGAATAATATAACGACACGATAATGACTATGACGACGACGAATACAGTTGCAAACAGTGCGAACAGCGACTCGATGAATACGTTCAACGAGTATTTTGCTTATGAGAAAAAGCAGTACTTGTTGAAGGATAAATACAAGCACATTGCGCCAATCCAGGAAGGAGCCTTCGGGAAGGTTACATTGGCGGTTAATGTACAAACAAATGAGAAGGTGGCCATGAAAGCGATGTATAAGTCACACGACAATACCCGGAGAATCGCCAACCATGAAATCGATGTGTTGAGCAAAATTGGACGCAATAACGACAACATTTGCCAATTGCTTGATCATTTTGAGACTTCAGAGTTCATCATCTTGATCTTGGAGTATTGTTCCAATGGTGATTTATATGATTTAATTCATTCTTCCATCAATATTTCAGCAGTTGATATTTGGAATATTGCAAAAGAATTAGCCAATGCATTGAATTATGCGCATTCATTGGGTATTTATCACCGTGATATCAAACCCGAAAACGTCTTGTTCAATTGTTTTGGAAGAGTTAAGCTCTGCGATTGGGGTTTGGCTACTACTGAAAGAATGAACAACGAGTTTAATGTTGGTACTGAGAAGTACATGGCACCTGAAGTGTTTATTGAGAAACCAGAATTAACAGAATACGATTGTAAGTATGTTGATTACTGGTCTTTTGGTATCACGTTAATTACTGCAATTTTTGGTACTTGCCCTTTTAAACCAGTCGGGGAGTCATCAAACATTCATTCTGATTATAATTTCAAGAAGTTTGTTTACTACGGCAATTCACAAATTTTGTACGACATCTACCCTACGATGAACGAAACCTGCTTCAATATATTTATGAACTTATTGAAGATTGGTGGTAATGAAGATAACATATTAGAATTTAACGAAAAGATTAATTCAAGAAACTTAGACAATTTTATTCAAGATTTACAAGATAATTGGAAGTTTGGTTTGACTATTGATGAGGAATACGAATTGGAACAACTCTATAATGACGCCGAGTCTGACAATTCGAATGACCTTTTCAACATGGATCACGACGACTTGTCTAACGAAAACCAAGACGAACAATTTTCATTTGATACAAGCGTTGAATCAGAATCAGATTCAGACGAATACTTATCCAATTACGACAACTCAATGAAGATCAAAATGAACAGTGAATCCGACCATCACAATGCTATTCCTTCTTTAATCGAATCATCGATTCAATCGCTGTCTTCGAAATCTTGGTGCGACTTCGATGACGATGAAGAGTTTAATCAAATTTTCAAAGCCATGTCTCTCAACAAGACAGAAAAGTCACAATTGGATATCGGCAAAGATAACTTCAAGAAGCCTAGCTTTGCTGCTAATGGTGATATTGACATTTTGAAAGTCGAATGGAACTTATATAATAGTAACCATCAAGCCTATAATTGATTACATTATCGATTGTTTGGTGCTTGAGTTTATAGCTTTGGATGATTACTATCTAGCATAGTATTTGTGTTACCTAAACTTAATAAATTTTTCAGTCGAAATTATTCTTGCAAGGTTGTGTGCTACTTGCACCCAATTGAATTGCACATATGGTCATCTTTATGACTACTCTGTCTAATGTTGCCGTACTCATAATTACTGCAACATCAGTAGCTGGGATAAACCTTAGTCACTACTGATTACTCTTATCTCGCCGGAGCGGCCGCATACTTTCGTTCTCCATTTCAAACCTCAAAATCACAAAATAGCGGCATTTTATCTAATAGTCTACCTCTCTTCTCTCCGGCCCTGAACTACATGGATCATTTTGCCTCCGTTACAGGCTATTACTGAGTAGCTACAAATCAAGACCTTTATGCCGACCAAAATCAGTCTTATTGATGTCTGGTAAATTTGTATCTAGTATATGCTGCGCTGTAATATAAGCGAACCACCCATACGTTGCAAAATCTTTCAAGGGCTACAAAAATGAAAAAATATACCATCCAATATGCTCAATATACCATATAATCGAGTTCTCAAAGTAGGCTCCGGTTGACCGCAAGAATAATCTTACCGGTTACGGACCTATTTCGGAATTTTGACACGACCTGAAAATTACTCATAGGTGGAAAATTCTTCAACGACGTTATAAATTGATCCAATATATAAAGAGGTATTATAATTTCCTTTACACAATTGAATTAAATTTCTTCAGTTAATTAAACATATTATAGGATGTCTATCAGAAACGTTTCTATCCGTATGGCCCGTATGGCCTCCAACAATGCTGCTAAGCAAGTTGCTTCCAAGAGAGCTTTATCTGCTTTAGCTAACGCTGCCCGCCCTGTTGTTGCTAGAAAGTCAATTGCTCCAGCTGCTGCTCGTGGTGTTAAGACCATCAACTTTGGTGGTATGGATGAAATTGTCCACGAACGTGCTGACTGGCCAAGAGAAAAGTTATTAGAATACTTTAAGAACGACACCTTAGCTTTAATTGGTTACGGTTCTCAAGGTTACGGTCAAGGTTTAAACTTGAGAGACAATGGTTTAAACGTTATCATCGGTGTTAGAAAGGATGGTGCTTCATGGAAGGCTGCTATCGAAGATGGATGGGTTCCAGGTGAAAACTTATTCGATGTTAACGAAGCTATTAGCAAGGGTACTTACATCATGAACTTGTTATCTGATGCTGCTCAATCCGAAACTTGGGAATCTATCAAGCCTCAACTTACTGAAGGTAAGACCTTGTACTTCTCCCACGGTTTCTCCCCAGTTTTCAAGGAATTGACCCACGTCGAACCACCAACCAACATTGATGTTATCTTAGCTGCTCCAAAGGGTTCCGGTAGAACTGTCAGAACCTTATTCAAGGAAGGTAGAGGTATCAACTCTTCTTATGCTGTCTGGAACGATGTTACTGGTAAGGCTGAAGAGAAGGCAATTGCATTAGCTGTTGCCATCGGTTCTGGTTACGTTTACCAAACCACCTTCGAAAGAGAAGTCAATTCCGATTTATACGGTGAAAGAGGTTGTTTAATGGGTGGTATCCACGGTATGTTCTTAGCTCAATACGAAGTCTTAAGAGAAAACGGCCACACCCCATCTGAAGCTTTCAACGAAACTGTTGAAGAAGCCACTCAATCCTTATACCCCTTAATCGGTAAGTACGGTATGGATTACATGTACGATGCTTGCTCTACTACCGCCAGAAGAGGTGCTTTAGACTGGTACCCAAGATTCAAGGATGCCTTGAAGCCAGTCTTCACCGACTTGTACGAATCTGTTAAGAACGGTACCGAAACTCAAAGATCTCTTGACTTCAACTCTCAACCAGACTACCGTGCTAGATTAGAAGAAGAATTAGAAACCATCAGAAACATGGAAATCTGGAAGGTCGGTAAGGAAGTTAGAAAATTACGTCCAGAAAACCAATAGGTTATTTGCGTGAGCTCTACTTCTAAATCATGATTTTTACTTAGCTCATAATGGTCTTTAAAGAATGACTTAATGACATCAAGTAAGAATGAAATTTCAATTCTTATACTTTAATATATCCAACTTTTTTTCTAGTATTTTTATTATGGGTTAGGTTTTTCAAATCTTATTTTACATAGCATATAGGAACTTCTGTTTGTTGAATAAACATGTTCTGATATTAATTATTCTACAGCTCCGTGGAAAAGCTCCTTACTTCATCCTTTTTGCTTTTAATATCTTCAGTTTCTAAATTTAGCTGCATTACACACCTTGAACGGCTAAACTTAGAAACTGTAGCTTCTAGCTTATATGCATTAGTGTACATTATCAACACTGTCAAGATTACGATTTCGTTATATTGACTCAAAGTGGTAATTCTCGGCCGTGCGTGTTAATATTAATTGCAATATGTATCCCAACACAAATCAGCTGTCAATTTTCACTTTCACATTCATTTGTAATGGAAATACTTACTAGGGATACTTATAACCATAAAAATGGGCATCAGAAGAAGAGAAGGCGACCTATTAAGCTGTGCTTGACTTGCAGAAAGAGGAAAAGTAAGTGCGATTTCAAAAGACCAACTTGTACCAGTTGTTTGGAAAAAGGATTGACGAACTGTGAATATGAAGATTCATCACCATATTTAGTAAAACTAGAAAGCAATGAGGTTGATATCCTTAAGGAAGAAAATGAACGCCTAATGCTGACAATTAAACAATTGAGACGCCAAATCGATATACTTTCTCCAAGCCCCAAAATGAAACATGTGGATGAAACTGAAACAGATAAATACAACTTCATCCTTTTAAAGACTAATCGGACATTATTCCATGGACCTACTTCGTTTAGGTTTGTCTTTAAAAATCTGCTAGTGTCTGATTACTATACTTCAATCAAGTGTCCCCTTAAATTAGACAGAAACTCCTGGAAGCGTAAAAATAGACCAAAATCTAAAATTCCCCATAAGTTATATTCGGGAGCAGACGATCTTATAGCAGATCTTCAAAACTTCCTTCCGTCATATAAAATTTTATCAGAATATTTATTACAATTCTTTGATGGGTTTTGGTGTAAAATATTGCCTGTAATTGACAAAGACGACACCTTGCGCATATTTAGTACTCAATTTAGAGAATCAGAGGATAAGCTGAATGTTGAAATAGTATTTCCCAAAAATTCAATTGAGTTTGCCAATCTTGCACTTATAGTAATTATCTTGAAGTTCTCCGTTAACTCGGAGACTTACCTGCCTGTATCAGTATCTCATAAGTTGAACGACGAAAATGATATTCTGCTCAATTTTGTGACAAAACTATTAGACAATGCAAATTACTTGGAAAAAGCCTCCTTATCGTCCCTACAAGCCTTATTTATGTTCCGTGTTTTTAAGAAGTTTAATTTCAAAGATGGCGATGGAGGTGACGGGACCAATGGGAACATCCTTTTTGCAATTTGTTTAGAAATGGGTTACACCTTGGGCTTGAATCAAAATATTGATACATTATACAATGACAAATCACAAAATTATAGAACAGTTTTGAAAAACCTTTGGAAAATTTTACTCGAATATGATACTATTAATTCATTTGATCTTGGAGTACCATTACATATTTCCGATAATTGTCTAAGGAAGGATTTGTTAGATACTAATGACATCACTATCAAAACAATCCTTAAAAAGAGAGAAATATTAGATATATTCTTATCACCAAAGTTCGCTTATCATGATATTGAAAATTTAATAGATGAAATTAAAAGTTTTATTGACCAGAACTTTAAAACTGTTTTTGAGTTAATTCAGGATTTTGAAAATGCATCCAACCTGGAGGACTCATATAATGCTATAAATCAATTCACTCTATCTTTTTCCTTAATTGCAATGATACTGCATGGTTATTCACTTTTATACAATGAATTGAAAGAATCTAATGAAAGCTTGAGTGCTCGATTTCACTACTTAGGTACCAAATATACTACCCTAATGACCGTTTCATCGGTGGAGCTCTTTAAGCGAACAGCCATATCGAGTATGGAATTATCTTCGGCACCGGCTGCGAACCAGATTTACAATTTCATTGCAGGAATGATGAATCAGTGGATGATCAGAATATTTATCGTTTATTCTTTTTTATTTCTTACTTATATTAAATTAAAGAAGAATCTCCCACTTGAGAATACAATAGACGATCGCATAACTTTGAAGTTATCAGAACTTGCAATCCCTAATAAAGATATAGCTGAAGGAGAGGTTTCAAACACCACTGCATTGGTTTCATTGCATGTTGTTATAAGCCGCTACATTAATATGCTCATTTACTTAGAAACAAGTGCCAGAGAAGGAGAGAAAATTGCAAATAACGTTCAAAATTATTGCTTGTTCATAGTAAATTCATCATTAAACCACCTTAAACCGTTGATTGCACAGGATGATGATTTCAAATCAATAGTAAGTTTCGATCAGAACAATTTGCATATAGTCTACGATTTGATACAAGAATCCTTCCCGAGCCAAAGCCACATTGCGGAAAATTTTACCACTAATTCAACCTTGGATATATTCGGTGATCATGAAACCGCAACAGTTGAAGACATAAATATGGATATTTATGACTTTTTGCTAATGTAGCCTGCAATTCCCGTCCTGTTCTTAGAATAGAAATTTATACGCGCAAGTAAATCCATAAAAGTACGTCATTTTAACCTTTCTGTAAGTTATTTTTAATATACTAGGGGATATCAAGTGGTGCTCTTTATTCCTCGAAGTAATTTGAGTTGTCCGCATTGGGTGGAATTGAGAATCGCAAGCTGCAGAAATAAACTTCTTTGGTCTCAATTTTTTTTCCTACTTAAAACCCAAAATTGCAATCTGTCAAGTACTGAAGCTCCCAGGCTGTACAAACATATTCCAGTCCTCTTTGTGTATGGCTCGTGGTTCTGGTTCCTGATTTCCTAATTATAATTTAAGTTCTAGTATAATAGACGTGAAACACTGCCTGTACAATCTAAGTTCATCATTGCATTATTTATTCCACCTTTCGCTCTTCTTCATACTACTCCAGTCGTTACCGTGTTTCTGCTGACTTACATTCCGTAAGTAGCGCTTTGCTCCTTCCATTATGATGATCAGACTACTCCCTTTGTGTGACGCACCTAAATTATCCGAGTCTAATATGCTAGAACTTTCTCGCCTTTTGGTGGGTCTGATGCTCAACATGTCCTACGTTGTATATATAATCAGAAACGGTACTGCTGATATGGCCAATCCTAGGAATCTTACAAGCTTCTATAGTAGAGAACTGATAGCACACGGTTAAATCATCTCCAGATTGTATGACAGTCACTTTACTCCATTATGGGCGTTAACTATTAAATAATGCTAAGACCCATATCTTAAACGATATATCACCCGTCACCATGATTAACGTAAGAGAAAGTTAAATTAATGAGACAGATTGTTCAAAATACGCTACTCTCTATTCATATTTCATACTAGAGGTTATGAGTACGAGTACATAATATCCTGTATATAAATAAAACTAGAATTTGTTGAGATAAGCCCTAATGAACACCTTTGACACGTGAATTAGCATTTCGAGTCACAGAGAACTTGAAGGATTTTTGAGATTAGTGTCGTGGCCAATTCCGGCGAACCAGCCGACTTAAACCGGTAATAAAACAGGAACAAAAACGTGATAAATTGGCACCTCGAGGACACTACCGGCCACCGGAAATAGCGTAACATGGCGAGCAGGTGAAAAATTATTTCGTCGTACTAATATATGTGAATTTCATTTTTCAGTTCTTTTCAGGTTATATAGATTTATCATAGTAAAATGGCTGTTGGTAAGAATAAGAGATTGTCCAAGGGTAAGAAGGGTTTGAAGAAGAAGGTCGTCGACCCATTCACCAAGAAAGAATGGTTTGACATTAAGGCCCCATCTACGTTCGAAAACAGAGCTGTTGGTAAAACTTTAATTAACAGATCAACTGGTTTAAAGAACGCTGCCGATGGGTTAAAAGGCCGTGTTGTCGAAGTGTGTTTAGCCGATTTACAAGGATCCGAAGACCACTCTTCAAGAAAGGTCAAGTTGAGAGTAGACGAAGTTCAAGGTAAGAACTTATTGACCAACTTCCACGGTATTGACTTCACCACCGACAAATTGAGATCTTTGGTCAGAAAGTGGCAATCATTAGTCGAAGCTAACGTTACCGTTAAGACTTCCGATGATTACGTCTTGAGAGTTTTTGCTATTGCCTTCACCAAGAGACAAGCCAACCAAATCAGAAAGACTACTTATGCCCAAACCTCTAAGTTGAGAGAAGTCAGAAAGAAGATGATTGAAATCATGCAAAGAGAAGTTTCCAACTGTACTTTGGCTCAATTGACTTCCAAGTTGATTCCAGAAGTTATTGGCCGTGAAATTGAAAAATCAACCCAAACCATCTTGCCATTACAAAACATCCACATTAGAAAAGTCAAATTATTAAAGCAACCAAAATTCGACTTAGGTTCCTTATTAGCCTTACACGGTGAAGGTTCTACCGAAGAAAAGGGTAAGAAGGTCTCCTCCGGATTCAAAGATGTTGTTTTAGAAACTGTTTAAATTATTTTGCATAAAGTGACCTTTGAGTCAATTGTATATTTAACGAAAAATCTTATTTTTGTTGTATGTTTAGGGTGAAATTATTCAGTTTCTTTTGGGTTATTTTTTCTAATTTTATGTCATGAAAGAAAAAAATCTTGTATATTGCTTATATTAATGCTACGTCGTTTATTATTGTATTGTAGAAGTCTTTAACTTCATGGTTAATGTATCAAATTGGTTCTCGGCATCTCTGCGAATCATTCAGATAAACGAAAAGGGTCGCAGCGAGAATGATCAAAATTGAGCTGATGTATTTTGCTTCAAATCATCTTCTTTTTAGTATACACTAGTAATTAATAAGCCAATTATTCAGCGTAGTGATGAGTGATAACCTGTTTGATGATAATGACGATGCGTGGTCTTATTCTTTCCCGCCTTCAACAGAATCGTTGACTTTGAGTAATAAAAACGCAAATCCCCAGAATAATCAGGACATTTCGAAGTTCGATAAAGAATTGAATTTAATGGTACAACACGGAGAAGATGACAAAGATAGTGTTGGTGACTTTGATGAATCCAAAAACCATACAATTGCGCAGAATAGATCAAAGAGCAATCAATTACTGAGTAGACTTACAAGCAAGAAAGGCCAATTATCGCGTACATCTTCCACTTCTTCAGTCGGAAGCGTAGAAGAGCCAAAAGAAACCAAAAACGATCATTCACAAACGAATGGAAATGGTTCTCACGCTTCTTCATTGACATCCCTTTCATTGCAATCACCATTTTTTGTAAAATCTACCCCAGCTAATCCACTCACTACAAAGGAAGATGCTAATTCTATTATCTCAAGAGAAACAGGACAGGGAACAGGCTTTTCTGTTGATTCAAATTATAACACCCAAAGTACGCCGGTGACTTCGTCTGCAAGATCTAACCTTTCAAATAATATAATTAGTCATGACGCGAGCGAATTGCAAAATTCCTCTGGATCCCGGGGAGAAAACATTCATACGGATAAGAACAAGTCACCTAAACTTGACCATGAGGGATCTATTGATTCTTCGTCGCCAAAGATAATTACATATCGTAAATCAAAAAGAACAATCAGTGAAGGAAATTTTCAGAATATTTTGGAGCAATCTGTAAAAGCTACTCCAAAAGAAAAGTTTGATCCGAAGTTATATGTTGATGAGAAATTTATGGACACTGATTATAGGTATGCTACCACTAGAAGGACTGCAGAGTTTCATCAGTTATTCAGATCGCTTGATTTAACTGATAGACTTCTTGACGATTTTTCGTGTGCATTGAGTAGAGAGATATTACTCCAAGGAAGAATATACATTAGTGAAAATAATGTATGCTTCAGTTCAAATTTATTGGGATGGGTTACAAGCTTGATTATTCCTCAAGAGGAAATTATCAGAATCGAAAAGAAGACTACCGCAGGGTTGTTCCCTAATGGCATATCGATTGAAACTGCAAATGGGAAACATAACTTTGCGAGCTTCATTTCTAGAGATGCAACTTTTGAATTCATGAAAGCTATATGGCAAGGAACTACGGGGAGAAAAATGGAAATTATCGAGGAAATGCCCATGGAAAAATCAGGATATACTTTAGATACTAACGGTATTGTATCCGTAGAAAACGAATGTCTCGATTCCCCAGCAAAATTAGAGTCGTACATATTATCTATAGATGGTGATGAAGAAAGACACGGTGATAATAAATATGAATCATATCACAGTGGATCAGAAGATACGTCAGAAGATGTTGCACTGGTCAAAAAAAGCAGTTCGAACAAAAGGAAAAAGATAGGAACAGTTGATATGAAAGTTTTAAAATTTAAGCCTGATTCAAAATATATAAATATGGGTCCTGATTTTCATCCCCCAACCAAAGTCAAGGATTATGCAACGGAAAATAATGAAACGGAATTATGCAATGAAACTATTGATGCACCTTTAGGTATAGTTTTCGATTTATTATTTGGAAGTAAAAATACTGCATTTCATAAGACGTTTCTAGAAAACCATGATGCCTCTGAAATTTCGGAATATGATAAGTTTCACCCGAAAGAGGACGAGCCCAATAAACTTGAACGTAAGATAACCTATAGGAGAGCATTAGGATACCCCGTTGGCCCCAAATCAACAAGATGTGAGGTTGAAGAAACGATTGAGAATTTGAACTTCGCAGAAAATGTGGTTGTTGTTTCTAGTACTGCTACCCCTGATGTTCCTCTGGGTAACTCTTTTTCAGTTAAAACCAGATACTGTTTGTCATGGGGTGTACAAAATTCAACAATATTAAAAATATCGTATAATATTAATTGGACAGGAAGCTCCTGGTTTAAGAAGGTTATTGAGAAACAAACGTTTGCAGGCCAACAAGAAACTACTAAAGACCTCATTGAAGCTTTAAAGAAAGAAATTGATGAGAATACTTATTATACAGAAGCTCCAACTGCTGCAAAGAATTCTGTGCTATCACCTGAATACGAGCCTACACCTGAGGTTGTTGAAGAAACAATTACATCGGATAATTCAGAAACTGGAAAGGGAATATACAAATTGTCTCTTGTTAGCTTGTTTATCAAAAATAATATCGTATCAATTGTTTCTGTACTTTTCGTGTTTCTTGTTATTTTGCTGGTAATGCAAATTAAAATAATCAACGGTGTTCATGAGGCGAATGAGATTGCAAGGAGTCAGCTAGTTGTTAATTCATATTTGGTATTTACTGTGCAAGCATTAGCAAACGATAAAAGTGCGAGTAAAGCTAAATATCGTGAAAGAATTAAAGCTATGGAAAATGATAGTAGTCACTTATGGAAATGGGTGAATGATAAATACAACACAAAATTAAACAACCTTGAAAAAATTGAATACTTAACATATCAATTAAATTCCTTATACCAGAAACAGATCGATCCACAAAATAATGAATTAGTTGCTAACATTGAAGAAAACCTTCAAGACTTAAAAAAGCTGGTGAATGATTTTAATTACCAGGAATTGCTTAATGCTGAAAATCTAAGAAATATGTTGGGTGATTTAATCTAGATATGAAATGATTGTAATGAACTTCATGATATTCATTTAAATATAAAAAAGACTATTTACATAATGAGTTGTAGTATCTAAATTATATACAATATGCGATCAAGCCAGATTCCCCTTAACAAACCCTTAATTCTCCATCAATATCTTGTGTTTCAGTCTTTTCAATAACATTAACGTCTTCAACTGTGTGTACTATGATTTTGTCATTATTTTCATTCAATTCAAAAATAAATATTCCGCTTATAACACGCTCTAATCTATTGTGTTCTTTAGTTAAACCTATGAGTCCGCTTGTTAAGTGAGACAACGTAGTAGTAACAGAAGGTGATGATTTTATTGATTGATCATTCGAATTATTCACGAGCTTCTGCGTATCAAACTTTGACCACTTATGGGACCCTAGCTTTGCATCTGACGTCGAATGATAATTAGAATTATCATTACCAGCTTGATCTACGCTAATTTCATTAGACGACAAATGATCACATCCCTCTAAACAAGTATTCCAACGTACGTATATTTTTGTGCTTTCAGGATACACACCCTGTAACTCTGAGCCGGTATCACCTTTAGATACACTAGTTTTTATCGATTGAATGTGTAACTTCACTTTGGGATTAAGAACAATAGATGTAAAAATGAATTGCAATGTTTTGCAGGTGGTATAATAGGAAACATGGCCCTTTAAAGTAGGGAAATACGCATTGAATTCTTGGAAATGAGTGGGACAAATCCTCAAATGGACACTGTCAGATATGATTTTTTTCGGTAAGGATTTGTTAAGGATATTGGGTATAAGTCCTCTTAGTTCGTCTGTCATAGATCCAAGATTTGCCTTTTTAAGTTGTTCTTTTGGGCTAGGCTTGTGTTCGGAAGTCAGGTCAGATCTAGATGGGTTTGAACCCGTAAATTGGATATTAGCAAGATTTTCGACATGAGTTGGCCTTAATATGCTCAGATTATAGAAAGGTGGTAGTGCAGTAAAGGCTAGTATTGGAGATTCCAGTTTAATGTTACGGATATCAGACACATATTGTTTATTACATGTATTATATATCGAACGTGAGTGCCGCAATAGTACCTTAGAACCTCGACGATAGATCATTGGAATTATTCATGTACTTCAATCTGTTTATCTTTTCAATTTCGAAATCCTTATTATAAGTGGACTATTTCATAATAGTACACGTGATTTTGCTACAAGGCCAATTGCAAAATACTGCTAGACTATGCTTACAGATTATAATGTTGAAATTGTTGAAATTGCCTTTACTAATTGTGTAATAAAATATTTTATTAATGTTATTCGTATACTATTCTATATATTCATATGGATGTCAAATACCACACAAAGCGAATTCAAAAATGCCTGCACAACACAAGGCTAACTAGAATTAAATTAATTCAATTATTTTTCTTCCTTAACATCTAATGGAGTTAAACGCAAGTAAGGCTTGATTATTCTGAACTTAGGGAATAAGGTCTTAGCATCTTCATTAGAGATGGTTGGGTGGACAATAACATCATCACCTGGAACCCAGTTAATTGGAGTAGTGACCTTGTACTTGTCACCAGTTTGTAAAGAGTCGACAACTCTTAAGACTTCAGCGGTATTTCTACCGGTGGAGGCTGGGTAAGCCAAGATTAACCTGATCTTCTTAGCTGGGTCGATGATGAAGACAGATCTGATGGTGAATTGAACACCCTTGTCGTCAACATTGGTAGCATCCTGGTAGTCAATCATGTCGTATAAGTGAGCAACCTTTCTTTCTGGGTCAGCAATGATGGGGAAACTTAACTTGGAACCGGTGACTTCATCAATATCCTTGATCCAAGCCTTGTGAGATTCGGTACCATTAGCAGATAAACCGATCAACTTGACGTTTCTCTTGGTGAACTCTGGCTCTAACTTAGCGAAAGCACCCAATTCGGTGGTACAGACTGGAGTGAAGTCATCTGGGTGGGAAAATAAAACAGCCCATGAGTCACCAATGAAGTCGTGGAACGAAATCTTACCATTGGAGGTTTCAGATTCGAAGTCTGGAGCGGTGGAACCTAATCTTAAAGTAGTGTGTTGTTGAGAAGACATTTTTTTGTTATTTGTAATTAGTTCTAATCAATTGATTAATTTAAATTATAATTTCGACTATCCTGGAAGAATCGGAGGCAAATACACCCAACTTTATATATGGCTTGATCGAAGCTGAAAAATCACCACTTCGCACGTGCCATGATTCTACTCTACTCTTAAATTTCAATATGGGCAATAACGATAAAACATGTGATCTTGATAAGCACCCCCCTGTGTCGAACAAAGAAGCATATAACCATAGTATGTCACAATTATTGGGGGCCTCGTTTAGGGAAGAATTACGACAAATACGATTTACAAACCCAATAAATTAAAATTATGCAGAATGTTTGAAGAGTAATCGAATTACAAATATGTACGTAATATATAGGGGAATTTGCAGCTTCTAATTATTGATATCACCATTTTTAGAAACTAGATCATCATGTTCTATGTCTTCGGCCTCTAAATCCACACCAAAATCATCTAGCGTTTCACCTAAGTCGTTCATCCAATCAGACCTTGTCATGTTATTTCTGGGGTCAAGACGTCTCTGTAGGCTGTGAATATCTTGGAGTTCAGTGTCAGATATTTCAACATCATCTTCTTGCGGGACCGTTGATTCCTGGTGACCTCCATCTGGAGGCCATGGCAAGCCCAATTGATCATCGTCTATGAATTCGTTTTTCTGGAAATGGTAGCCATTTTCCCTGGGACCACCCCATGGGAGTAGCCAAATCCATGGGTAGCCACATGCATTAATGATATTCGACAGCATGCCTAAATCATAGGGGAAAATGATATCATCCGATGTGAAATCCTGGGGGACTATATTGTTTTCATTTGAATTATTGCTGGCGGAGTTCTCGTCTACTTCGTAGTATCTAGTTGTCCTGTTCCAAGACACCAAGTATGGCATTTCCTTTCCGTGTAACTTGAAGTAGTTCTTCCGTATCTGCAACCACAATCGTTCAGTGTGGAATTGGGAGCCTATTCTCTCCATTTCCCATACTTCGATCTGTGTCATACCTCTGAATAACAAATTGATCATACAACGCACGAATAAGACCACGATTGTAAAAAATACAAAAAATGTCACTGGAAGTAAAAATATGACCGCAAACATTTCCTTCTTATCGATCAAGTAGGAGGGCAAATCACTATTATCATAATAATGGAGAACTCTCTTACCCAATTGTATTAGAACATATATCATACCGACTATCAAAAATAACAAAAACCGCAAGAAATGTGGAAGGTTACCATGGCCGACGCAATTGTAAGTCCATGGGCAATGATGGTCCATTTTTAAAATACATTTGTTGCAAGTTTTGCAATGGTGTGATCTCTCTGGCTTATAATTTTGGCATTTCTTACACCATCTTCTCCACTCTCCTGCCTTAGGTGTAAAGTTCTTAGGTGGTGAGCCGGGGTCAACAACAATAGCCAAATAATACGACAACCATACAACACAAACATAAACCTCATATAATATTTGTTCAGTAGTAGTCAAATTTGCTCTGAATACGAAATAATGGGAACCATATGCAATCGTAGCTATGAGCACACTTGGTATCTATCAATCGTTAGAATTTGTTCAAAATTATATATATTCAAAATATTAACAGTCTTTATTATCCAATCAGATACTTACTATTACACCAAGAATTGGCCACTTCAATTGAACTGCCATACTATATTGCCAGTGTGCCTAGTATACTTATCGTGAATCAATAAAATGTATAATGAAAATGAATTATGACACAAAACTTACATGTCTTGATTCTGAGTGCGGTGGCGATTAAGAAAGTATATCTGTAGTAAACTAAGGCTATATATACTTTCAAATATATACGCTTAGAACTATCGATCATATACAATGGTATGTAAGCAGGATTTGATGGTAAAAGGTTAATATCGAATTACAATACTAACGCTTGAACAGACTTCTATCGGTACAGGTTACGATTTATCAAATAGTGTTTTTTCACCAGGTACGTAGGCATTGAAAAGAACAATTTGTTTCACCAAAGCAATTGTTGTAATATGAATGATATACTAACTAGCATATTCAGATGGAAGAAACTTTCAAGTAGAATATGCCATGAAGGCGGTTGAAAATGGTGGTACCTCTATCGGAATTAAATGCAAAGATGGCGTAGTGTTAGCAGTTGAGAAGATCATAAATTCCAAATTATTGGTCCCTGGAAAAAATAAGAGGATTCAGACGATTGATAGACATATTGGTGTTGCATACTCAGGGCTTTTGCCAGATGGACGTCATTTTGTAAATAGAGGTAGGGATGAAGCTCAAAATTTCAAAAACATATATAAGACCGCCATTTCTGTTCCACATTTGATGGATCGTTTGGGAATCTACACCCAAAACTATACGTGCTATAATTCGGTAAGACCGTTCGGAATTGTATCTATTGTTGGTGGGGTTGACGAGAACGGCCCACATTTATATATGATTGAACCAAGTGGAACATGCTGGGGTTACACCGGTGCTGCGACCGGTAAGGGGAGACAGACTGCCAAGTCTGAATTAGAAAAATTAAACTTTGAGGAGTTGACAGTTAAAGAAGCTGTAAAAGCTGCCGCTAGAATTATTCATCAAGCTCACGAAGATAATAAAGATAAAGATTATGAATTAGAAATTTCTTGGTGTTCAAAAGAAGAGACTTCATGTAGACATGAATTTGTTCCCGATGCGTTATTGCAAGAAGCTATTAAATTAGCTCAGGAAGAAGACGAAGAAGATGAAGACGAAGAAGACGCAGAAATGGAAACCTGAATGTTTTTCTGCTGGATAAACTCACCATAAAGCAATTTTTAGTCTATATTCAATAGTTATATAGTCCATAATAAAGGTTAGAAACGATATACCATTCTCTTCATGTCCAACTATATACGTAAAGATTTTTTTTAGTGTATTACGCGCTTTGTTTGGATTGTTTAGTTACGAAACAATCTTCAAACAACTTATACATAATTGTACAGTACTGGCCTAGGTTCTGGTACTTGAACATAGATATATGATATGTCGTCAGAAGCTGTAGATTCTAATCCATCGTACGTTTCAGAAGAAAGTAAGCTGTCTGCAGTAGTGGTCACATCTCAAAATATAAATAATGATCTGAAGAGTGGTTTCGAACATAATGATAGAAACGACATTGATGCAGTTTCGACAGATGCATCTAGTCCATTCGTATCAAATCCTGATTTATTATGCAAACAACAATTAGCTTCTGTTTCAAATTCTTTAAGCGAAGAAGAATCCATATCACGTCGAGTTCAAGATATGGATACAAGCATTGCGAGTCTCCAAGAAACAATAGACGACTTTAAAGTAGGAAATAGGAGCAAAACTAATAATCGTTCAATAATTGTGGATGAAAGTTTTCACAATTCAACTATGGATACAACACGGTATAATGAAACTCAAGCGCAATTTGATCGTGATTTAGACTTCGACCAAGAAGTGCAAGACCACAGCACAAATAGCCCTCTTAGAGACAAAAAAGCCATATCACCTTGGAAACAGCTTCGGTCAGTATCTACTACAGTACCTGGAACTATGGGAGAAATTCCTAAATTGCATTTTAACCAACCCAATTATTTTAACGATAACCCTAAGCAATCACTTACCCATGACACCACTACCATTTCCAAAATAAATGAACTAAATAAGCAGGTTACTGGATATAGGATTCAAATAAAGCTATTTAAACAGTTTTTGCAGCATTTAATTGATAAAACTCGTTATAGTAATGCAGATAATGCATTTGATATTAGTGAATTAAACCATTTTCAAAACAATCTTAATGGGTTTTCACCACTGAAATCTACAGAAATACAATCAGAGAGTGTGAATATGGAGTTTGAAGATAACTTGTCTCAAAATTATGATGAATTACTCAAATTGAATGAAGACCTTTATTTAAACTTGGAGGATTTTCAAAATAAATTGCACGATAAGGAAATACGGCTACATAAGGTTAAAAGTCATATAAGAGATTGCTCTCTAATGATAAATGAAATTTTAGAATTACTTATCAGGGATCCATATACCGATGATTCATCACGACAAGCTTTAACGAAGTGTTTAACTGGTACATCTGAAGATAGCAGTTACTCAAAATTATTAGAAACGAAGCTTTATGCTGTTAGGTTAGAACTTCGAAAGAAATTAGAAATTAAAAATCGCAGCTATCCTTCACCACCTCCTTCGAATCCAGAAAAAGACCAAATAGAATTGTCGGGGTATATAACAATTATTCAAGGGCTTATATCATCACTAGATAAGGTTCAACAGGAATTTTTTACTCATAAACAAGATACATCAAAAATTCAGGAAGACTTGAAAAGGGAGGTCCAGAGCACACAAACAATACGAACAAATTATGAATCGCTTTATAACAAGTTCAATCAATTATGCAAAACTTTAGAAATTTCTAGACACGAGGACGGTAATAATGAAGTACAGAAACTTAGAATGGAAAATGAGAGGTTGAGGACGATAAATGAGACCGTTGATAACAAGTTTGATGAGTATCAGAAAGTTATTGATAAGTTACAACAGGAAGTAAACGACTTTCAAAAACACCACAGCAACAGCTCAACAGGTGAAACTAGCGAATGGATAAAGGCTTCTAATGAAAGTCAGCATCAGAATAACTTATTGCACTCATACGACGAAATAAGTCAACTTCAACATCAGTTGAACGATCTTACTGAAAGCTATAAAAAGTTACAAGAAGAATCTTCAAATACGATATCTACTTTGACTGAACAATTGAATAATAATAAGAATGATAATTTAGCATCGAGTACAAATCAAAGAGTTATAGACGGTCTTAAAAATGATTTAGAAATTGCAGTCGAAAAGCAGCGTGTATTAAAAGCGGAAAAGATCAGATTATCTTATAGTCTCGAATCGGCTGCAAATGATAAACTTTCTTTACAAACCACTATTAGAAGTTTGACTGACAAAATAGCTTCCCTAACTGTAGAAGCACCCCAGGAAAGGAAAGACGAAATGAATGAAGGCCTTGAAAAATTGAATGTATTAGAATATCAATTAAGCGGATTGCTTCAGCGCGATATTCATGAATTTCAAAAGTTTCTTAAATCATTTATCAAGATTGCAGATGATTCTTCATTAAAGGAACCTAAAAGGAAAATAGATGCATTGGCAAAGAAAATTATACACGAGAGAAACCCCGACAGTAATGATCAGGTAACATTGTGGAGCATATCCGAATTGAATACTATCCGAGAATATCACAAATCTGTATTTGATTACTTTGCTAGAGCAGTTGATATTATTGTCAACGATCACGTCAAACTTTTATTGAAAGATAGCGAACATACTTCACAAACCAGTGAATATGTTAATAAGTTGCATAAAAGAATAGACGAATTAAACAGTGTTAATGACGATTTGACAAGGCAGTTAGATTCTTACTACACTGATGACAGTCATAACGATACAACTCAAAATACAAGTATTACTTCAACTGGATCGAAAATGAGAATAGCTGAGCTAACTAACAGATGGAAAGCTGAAAGGGAAGCAAGAGTTTACGAGAACCAAGAAGCACAGAAAAGATTAAAGGAGTTAGATAGAGAGAATGCTAGATTAAGACAGGAGCTTGATCATGTATCCTAGGCTTTATGTTCAAATATATAGCGGTGTATAATAGAATTACACAAAATCATAAATTTTCACCATCAAAAATTTTTTCAACGCGAACACATCTTGAGTATGAAATTGGGACCTGACCTTTATCGATCTGTATTCCTAATATAACGGCTTGAATATGAACAATAATATGTCTGAAGAAGAATATAAGAGCCTCGAGAAAGAGGTTCAATTAGATGACATTGATTTTTCTGATTTGGAAGCTAAATACGCTGTCAGTTCTGATATCGGTATGGATAATTATGTTGTTGTCGACGGTGCTCCAATTGCTCCTGAGGCTAAGGTTCCTATTCTAATTAAGGTTTTAAAGAAACTCTTCAACACTGTTGGCGAAGTTGTCGAAGGTGATGAAGGAATACATATGCCATTAGAAGATGGTAAGTCTAAAGGTTATTTGTTTGTTCAGTTTAAAACCGCTCAAATGGCAGAAGCTGCTATCCAACAATTGCATGGTAAGAAATTAGATCAAAAACACAGATTATTAGTTAACAAATTAACTGATATTGAAAAGTTTGGTGCAGAAGGAAATGTTCAAACTGAATTCAAAGAGCCTGAAATTCCACCTTTCAAGAGCCACGGATATTTGAAATCCTGGTTACAAGACGAACAAGGACGTGATCAAATGGCCTTACATTTCTCTGAAACCGTCGGTGTGTATTATAATAAGAAAAAGAATGATCCAGAACCAGTTATTGAACCAAGAAAGGGCTTCACTTCCAAATATGCTAAGTTTTCTCCATTAGGTACATATTTGTTCTCCGTTCACCCACAAGGTATCCAGTCATGGGGTGGCGAAGGCTTTCAAAGTATTACAAAGTTTATCCATAATCAAGTTCGTTTAATTGATTTTTCTCCAAACGAAAAGTATATGGTAACATTGTCTCCACTTCCAATTGCTTTACCAGATGATGCGGCAGAGAGATCTGTTTTCCCATTTGGTCCTGAAAGTAGTGGCCACAAATTAGTTATTTGGGATATGGCAACTGGTGAGCCTGCTAGAACATTTGCATTACCACCGCATTTAGAAGGTCAAAAGGATATGCCATGGCCATTAGTTAAATGGTCGCATGATGATAAATACTGTGCTCGTCAAGGTCCTGGTGCTTTGGCCATTTATGAAACTCCATCTTTCCAATTATTGGACAAGAAGTTAGTCAAGATCGACGATATCGTTGACTTTGAATGGGCCCCAGCCGGTGTCCATCTTTCTGATTCTAAGATACCAAACGGTGAATACATTTTGTCGTATTGGACTCCAGAAAGTTCTAACCAAACCGCAAGAGTTGCCTTGATGCAAATTCCATCTAGACAAGTTATTAGAACTATCAATTTATTCCAAGTTAGTGATTGTAAGATGCACTGGCATGGTGAGGGTAAATTTTTGTGTGTTAAGGTTGATCGTCATACTAAGTCTCGTAAGACATTTTTCTCTAACTTGGAATTTTTTAAGGTTACTGAAAAGGATATTCCTGTGGAAAAATTAGAATTGAAGGATGTTGTTTTCAACTTTGCATGGGAACCAAAGTCTGAAAGATTTATCACTATTTCCAGATTAGACGACGGTAACCATAATCCATCTATTGCCAAAAACACCATCTCTTTCTACGCACCAGAAGTACTGTCAAAGGGTAGAGTTACAAGCTCTAAGTACACATGTTTCAAACAAATCCGTGACAAGCATTCTAATACAGTTTGTTGGTCTCCAAAGGGTAGATTTGTTGTTGTTGCTACAATTTCAAAGTCCAGTGGTGAATTAGAATTTTACGATTGCTCATACGAAGAAGACAGGCCAACTAATAATAAGGTCAACGGTAATGTCAAATTATTAAAGGCAGAAAAATACTCTGGTATGACTAACTTATCGTGGGATCCATCAGGAAGATTCGTTGCTGCTTGGTCCTCATCTTGGGCACACTCTATTGAAAACGGTTACAGATTATTCGAATTTACTGGTAATATGTTGAAGGATAACAGTATTGACCATTTCAAAGAATTCATCTGGAGACCAAGACCACCTTCGTTATTGAATGCTGCTGACAGAAAGAAGATTAGAAAGAACTTACGTGAGTATAGTGCTCAATTTGATGAAGCTGATGCCATGGAAGCTGATGCCGCTAGTAGAGAAGCCATCTTGTTACGTCGTAAATTATTAGAAGAATGGAAGGCTTACAGAGCTAAGCATGCTGCTAACGGTTCGAAGAAGAATGAAGTCCAAGCAGAAATAATCGAGGAAATTAAAGAAGAAATCATTGAAGAAAAAGAAGAAGTTGTTGAGTAGACAATTAGTTTTTACATAGTTCTATGTTTGTATAAATACCATTTTTCAATTTATATATATATTTGTATTCGTTCATTAAAATCACACGAATTGTATAGTGAATATTATGTACATGCATCATCTTTTATCTATAGCTTTAAACAGCTTTGGTTTTCAACTGAATTCCATGCCACTTCGAAATTTCGTCTTTTAAAACTTCGTTGACTAATCTATGTTGCTTGATCATTGGAATACCTTTGAATTTTTCACTTTCAACGAGTATAGCAAACATAGAGCCACATCCTCCAGAAACATCTTTAACCTGCAAGTTCTTAGGTTGGAAACTCTCTTCCAAAATTCCAAATATCTTTTTTTCATAATCATCCATAAGTTGTTCTTCGACTGTAGACATTAAGCGGATACCAGCCTGAATTTTTGTAGCCGGTAATACCATCCCCGTATATGGCCTTGCCATATATACTTGTCTAGATATAATATTCCTCAACATATTATGTGAACTATCGGTCAATGAATCTTCAATAATCGAGTATCTGTTAATCTTACTAATAGTAGAGATTTACTGGCTGAGATCAAAGAATCACAAAACTGAAAAAACTATGTTTGTTTAGTATCGTAATAATAAGTTTTGCCATTAAAATATGCAATTGATATGTCTCAAGATACAATAAGAATAGTTGTATGTGGTGATGAGTTTGTTGGAAAGTCTTCTCTTATAGCTTCTTTAATAAAAGAAAAATTTGTCTCTAATATACAAAGGGTTATACCCCCGGTAACAATATCTCGAGACGATTATACGAATAGTTTATCAGATTACGTCTCTAAGACTGGAAATAATAGTAACTCAGATACAAATGGATCTAAAAGAAAGTACATTAAAGCTGGATTTAAGGACAATGACAATATAAATCGAAATGTGCTGAAATATGTTCCTCGTACAACAACGATAATTGATACAACATCTTCTGACAAGACATCGCTCCAAAAAGAATTGAAACGGGCTGATGTTATATGGTTGGTTTATTCGGATCACTATACTTACGAGAGAATATCATTACATTGGATGACAATGTTCAGATCTATGGGAGTCAATTTGCCGATTGTGTTAAGTGCCAATAAATCTGACCTAATAACACAAGATTCATCGATTTCTATCAAAACGCAGAATTCAGATGAGTTTGTTCCTTTGATTAATGAATTCAAAGAAATAGAAGCCTGTGTACGTTGCAGTGCCAAGGATAATTATAATGTAGTAGAGGCATTCTATTTATGTCAAAGAGCAATTACACATCCTATATCTCCTATTTTTGATTCAAAGGAAGGGAATTTAAAACCAGCAGCAGTTGCAGCTTTGAAACGTGTGTTTTTCTTGTGTGATAAAGACCAGGATGGCTATTTGAGCTTTAACGAATTTTCCAATTTACATCAAAAATGTTTCAACCATGCATCGAGTGAAGAAGAGTATCAGAATATTCTTTCTGCCATTAATAAGATTATATATCCTGACGTAAATTCGAAAGGTGAGACAATTGGAATATCGGTAGACGGATTCATCATATTGAATAAAATGTATGCTGAAAGAGGGCGTCATGAAACTATTTGGGGTATATTAAGAACATTTCATTATACTAATTCATTATCTTTGAACGATAAATTTTTGTTTCCTCATCTAGATGTTAACCCAATATCAAGTGTAGAATTGGGCCCTATAGGGTATAAGTTTTTGGTTGATCTATTCCTAAAGTTTGACAAAGATAACGATGGTGGGTTGAATGAAGAAGAATTGGCAAATTTGTTTCTTCCAACACCGGGAATCCCTAAATTGTGGAAAGACTCCCAATTCCCGTTTTCAATTGTTTGTAACGAAGAAGGGTATGTTTCTCTCCAGGGATGGTTGGCCCAATGGAACTTGACTACATTTTTAGATTACAAGACAACGTTAGAATATTTGGCATACTTAGGATTTGATGATAACAGTTCTATTAGCGCTGTGAAGATTACAAAACCTAGAAAAAGAAGACAAAAACAAGGTAAATTTTATAGACAGCCTGTTAACGACAGAAATGTGTTTAATTGCTACATTTTGGGAGCCCCAAAATCTGGTAAAACTTCTTTGCTAGAGCTGTTCTTGAGAGGTTCATATAGTGATATATATTCCCCCACCATTAAACCCAGGATATGCGTTAAAGATATCGAGCTAAGGGGCGGTAAACAATGCTATTTAATCCTCGAAGAGCTAGGGGAGCAAGAGCCTGCCATACTAGAAAACAAAAAGAGGTTGGATCAATGTGATGTGATTTGCTATACATATGATTCCTCAGACCCAGAGTCCTTTCAATACTTGGTAGATTTGAGAGAAAAATACTCTTCATTATTGGACGAGGTACCCTCTGTATTCGTTGCATTAAAGGCAGATTTAGATAAACAAGAGCAAAGATCTGACGTTCAACCGGAAAACTATACCAGAGAATTGTTCTTGAGCTCTCCACTTCATATATCCTCTACGTGGACTACCTCTTTGCACGAACTATTTATTCAACTAGTTGATGCTGCGAAAATGCCCAGTTCTTTTACACCTGGTCTAGAAAGAGAACCCGAGAACCCCAATAATGAAAATGTCAAACACATAGTTATGGCTGGAGGTGCTATATCTTTAATGGCCATAGTATCTATATGGATTTGGAAGAGTTCATTGCAAAGTTCAAGAACTTGATTTTAATGTACATGATGCTCATAACCATTCGTTCTAATTTTTTTTTTTTTTTTTTTTTGCAAAGCTCATCCTGTAATATTTGCTCAAGAATATTTAGTATTTGCTAAATAGATCACTAATAGATTAAATAGCCATGTCAGAACAAGAATTTAAACCTGTGACGGTCGATAAACCGATTCCAAATACCTATGATTTGGGTAACTTGGCAACATTTGATCCTAACCCTTTGAATAATGAAAAATTAAATGATGGATCTCAAAAAGAAGAATACTTAACATCTGTTACTAGAGACAATGTACAATTGTTAATCAACCAAATATTATCTTTACCTGTTAAGACTACAACTGACGGTCATGGATCCTCAACTGGACAAAACTCTACCATGACTTTGATTCAATTACCAGATCCAACCACTCAGTTACCTAGAGAAAAAGCTATTCCAAAGGCTAAGGCACCTACAAAATGGGAGCAATTTGCTGCCAGAAAAGGTATTAAAGCTAAGGCTAAGGATGGTAAGAAGGTGTACGATGAAGCAACCGGTGAATGGGTTCCTAAGTGGGGTTACAAGGGCAAAAATAAGGAACTTGATGATCAATGGTTAGTTGAAGTTGACGATAAAGTTAAAGGCACAGAAGATGAATTAATTGACCCAAGAACTTTAAACCGTGCAGAAAGAAAGAGATTAATTAAGAAGAATGAATTACAACATAAACGTAATTTAAAGAATCATTCGTAAGGTACCAGTACATAAAATCATGCAATCGCATGTAGGACGCACAAAGTGTCTCATCATATTCATTCAACATAATCCAATTTTATTAGCATATATTTCTAAGACTTTTGGCTTTTTATTTAATGTCGAAAGCTAGTATTCCATTATTACTTAGACCAAAACTCCCAAACTAGAAGTATTTTTCACAATTAATAATGGCTACATATTTATGTATACTATCTCCATTTCTAATCTTATAGTAGCTATTGGTAATGAATTAGTTAAGTAATGGTATATTCATAGTTATCGTAGAGTCGTGTATATAAAAATATGAACTGAGATAAAGCTGATATAAACAAATTGGACTACAATTTGAATTGTTTTGATAGTAAAGATGAGTGATGAATATCTACCAGATGAGTATCTTCCAACAATAGATGTATGTGGTAATCATTCAATGTAATGGCTTTCTATTAGAAATTATTATAGAGGAAGTACTAACATTATTCTAGGCAATTCTAAGCGTCGCAAACCTTGAACAGGTAACGGTGAAAAAGATAAGAAATGCCTTACAAGAGCTATTTGGAGTGAATTTAAAACCACACAAGGTATGTAGGACAAAGCAAAACAATGCAATGTTGTTATATTTGCATATTAATTGAGTCAATCGACGACTAACATTTATAACAGAAGGATATAAATGAAATAATATTGCAAAGATATTATGATCTTGTCAATAAGAGAAAAGAGGACGAACGAACCGAAGAAGAAAGAAAGAAAGAGATTGAAAAACAGGATTCATTGATGGCAATAAAGCTCCTGAAGTCAAATATCAAGACACCCGCAAGACGCCAGAGAAAGACAACCCCCAAGAAGACAACGGAAAAGGACCCAGCCAAAAATAGAAACAGCGCCTTTTTCCAGGAGCAACTTTTGTCAAATGAACTCGCAGATGTTATTGGGGTAGAAAAGTCTTCCCGACCTCAGGTGGTGAAGCTACTTTGGGCGTACATTAAGGACAACAATCTCCAGAATCCTGACGATAAGAGGCAAATCATATGTGATACAAAGCTCCATGCTTTGTTTAAAAAGAGTGAGTTTTTTTTTTGTTATTTCCTCCTGTGAGTTGACCATAACTCTAGTTAAGGCCCTAGGCTTACCTGTTCACACTAGAGTACTAACTATTTAGAATCGGTTGGTGCATTTGAAATGAACAAAATCTTAAGTAATCATATATTCAAGCCGGAAGAGGTTCATCAATCTATTAATGAGGTAAACCAGAACAATGATTCAAGTATAAATACTGAAAAACCAAATCCTGAAAAGTCGAAGATTAAGAAACTGGAACCAGAGGTCCAAGATTCTTCATCAGAGAGTGAAGAACAATAGTCTACCACCACATGTTACCGACTGTTTGTTTCCAGGTATTTCAATGATATGACAAAAATATTGTTGAATTGTAATATTTCCCTTTCCTTTGCAACCTAGCAACTATATAGACCTTATTCGAGAGTACTATGTATTATTATTATTACTTTAATCTACTTTTTAGAATTGTTATTATATACAGGATATTTATTTTCAGGTGTTTATTTACTGAACACTATTGCGATATCATATGACAGTAGATTCATCATATACCCTATTTTAAGCCTTCAGAAGAGTATAATTCTAATCCTTTATGCTGACTAGGAGTAAGGATTCCTCGAGCAGGTCACAGAGTATTGCGTCAAGTACGTTAATGGCGGAGGAAAAGGCCTATGAGAATGTTGATCTAACTAAATTATACGAGGCTGTATTAAAGATAACAATACTAGAGTATTGTAATGAAGCGAGATTCAGGACTCCTATAATAGAAGAAATTCAGCCTAGTTCTTCGAACGGATCGGTTAATTCTTTTTCGACGGGTTCTAAGGTCATGAAAAGTTCCAAAATTTCCGAAACAAACGACCCCAAGCTTCCGGCGTATTTATTATCAAGCTTAGAGACAAGGTTAAATTTGATCGCTATGAAAAAGTCGGAAACACACCTTGATGATATGACGAGGAGGTCACTATTGAGGCTATACAGTGAATTACTTGACCCCAAGTTCAAAGCAGATGTGGCAAGTGTGAATAAGCCAGAGTATTTGGTAATGAAATTCGTGTCATGTGCTAATAAAGAACTAGTTAAGATTGGCTCTATACCTAGTAGTGACATGAGTTCAGTAATATTTAAACAGGCTGGGAGTTTCGTGCAAATTTTGATAAGTTTGATTCAGAAAGATAAGAACAGTGACTCTATCATCGCAAAATTACAAGAGCATAAGGAGTCTCTCAAACCGATCAGCAAATCAAAACCAACATCAACAGGTGCCTCGTCATTTAGCACGGTAGGTTCTGCAGTAAAATACCCACAACCATCCTTCAGAATAACTGATATGGATAAGGGAGATATTAATTTAATCACAGAATTATTTTCGGTTGATCAGATCAAATTGCAACAGGATATTTTCAAGTATAAGGATTTATCTCAACCTAAAGCATTGCATAAAGATATAAATCAGGTTTTATTTTATTTGGATAAAGATCTTGGTCAATTGACGCCCAGAAGTTTCTCTAGTGAAAAAGCATATACTGAATGGAAACAGAGAGAGAGAAACGGTTGTGAACAATTAATGCTTAAATATCAAATACCTTCTAGCATGAAGCTTTTACCTGTACCACCTTCACCTTCAGGCGAAGACTTCTATATTCTTCCCACGACGTCATCCACAAAATCATTCTTCGTGACATTGGTTAAATTATGTCTCGACTATGAAAACAGAACAAATTCTGCAGATTTATCATCTTCCGAAAAGCCCTTCTTTTCAAAGCAAGTCCAGAATCTTGTTGGTCTATGTGCAAGATTCTGGAGAATAGACTTTCCTACAAGAGCTGTTTCATTGTATACGGCTGCTCATTTGTCCGGAATACTTAAAGACCCGTTATTCAACCAGGCTAATACTAAAGAGCTTGGGCCAATCGACATTGAAATGGCCACGAAAATGTTTTTTGCCTCTAAAAGAGTAGTTGAAGAGCAAGGAAAACTAGACTGGGATGAAAAAGTCGACTGGAGCTCTAAAGATCAAGATGAGTGGGTTAAAAATTTATCATATTCATATAATGAAGTTTTATTTGGAATCAAAGAATCATTAGTACAAATATTCAACAAAACAGCCAAACCAAAATTTGGTCCTTATTTAGCATTTTTAGGTGATTTTCTAGAATCTGATACATTATTCTCGTCAGTCGAACAGACGGGGCTACCTAGAAAATGGGAAAAAAAACTATCAAAAACTTTACTTAGAACTTCAGAGGTAAGGTATGCTGAATTACTAAGTAATTTACCTAGAGACAACACTCTTGATATAATTCATATTTTGGATATTTCGGATAGCATTGTAAATGATATTCGAATGTTACAAAAGAGGTATAAAAATCCTTTGTTGGGCTTTTTAAACGTATCTCGTACTGTGGCAGCTGTTATAACAGGCATGTTTGCTGCTGATGCAAAAAATATTTTGAAACACATTGATTCGTACGCTAAAAGCAAAGGTCAGATATTGCCCTATGCTGACGTGTTGGAAGTATATAAATCATTATATGAAATACGCAGTATACATAATCAAGTTTCGTCTGCCGGATCAACATTCAAGTTTAATTTGGAAGGATTCTTTTATCCATTTTTGGAAGAATGGATCACAGAAAGTGGCGAAAAGATATCTAGCATTATCCATCAGGCTATAACCAATGATGACTTTCAACCTATTGATTTGAATAAGGATGATAAGAAGTTTAGTTCATCGGTATTGGATATTTTTACTCTAATTAAAGAGTTTTTAAAGATCTTAAATGGTTTAAATTGGTCAAACGAATTTCAATTAGCAAAAGTGTATACCACTTTGTTGAAAAGCATATCAGATGGAGTGTTATATTATGCTAACACAATGTCAGACAAAATTATTAAGGACTTGGATGAAGAAGAACAGGCGAAGCTTGCTACTGAGGCTAATGCTGAAACTTTAGAGAAAAGAAAAAGTGGTACTTGGTTTGATGAAGTTAAAAATGTTGTTTCAAACATTCAGAATAATTCAAATAAACTTGAGATAATGGAACCATATAACTTCAAACCAGAATTATGTATCGCTTTAAATAACCTAGATGCGATGATGCAACAGTTAACTAAGTTAGAAGATATGCTAGACCCTGAGATGATTTCCAATACTGTTGCAGCCTTTGATCCTAGCTTACAGAAAAATTACACCAGTCATGTTTTTTCATTACGGATAATCAAAGCTGAAAATTTAAAACCTGCCACTTCATCTTCATCTGTACACCCATACATTACTATGATTGACACAAAAGTTCGGAAAACAATTGGTAAAACTAGAACGATTAATAATACCTGCAATCCCGAATGGGATGAAGAATTTGAATTAACAATTCCTGCTAATTCATCCCTTACTATATCTACAACTGTATGGGATGAGAAATTCGGTACACATTCCATATGTGGTAGAGCTTTATTGCAGTTAGATCCAAGAAGATTTAAGCATGATGGTATTCCACAAGAAGTATATCTTGATTTAGATTCACAAGGTAGAGTATTGGTAGAAATCGCCGTCGAAAGCGAAAGAGTGGATGCAATTTTTGTTATGGGCAGAGCTCATAGGTGTTTGAAAAGATGTCAAGAAAGATGTATTAAATTAATTGTTGAGAAATTTTCCAGATTTATTCATTACTGTTTCTCAAGGGCAAACTTGAAATCTATATGTGGAAGCAATGGAAATATAAAGCCTACGCAAGAGCAGATGGATAACGCAATGATGCCTCTATATGATTACTTGAATCTGAATTTGCAAGTTTTAGCCGAGTATTTAAGTAAACATTTGCTAATGAAAGTTATGTTAGCTACCTGGGCAGTGGTTGTTTCTAGTGCTGATGAACTTTTGTTGCCAAAACTCGCGAGCGCTACAACATTTCATCTTTCAAATATTGGCTCTAAACTCAAACCGAATAATATCAGCAATTCTAACAGTGGTTGGCAGTCGGCTGTTAGTTCAGCAATGGCTAACGTTACTCATTCTATAGGTATTAATGGCTTTGGAAAGCTGTTAACTAATACAGAACTTGAGACCGTTTTTTCTTGGCTTCATTTTCTATGTTTTGATTTTTTTCATAACGATGGTAATGGCCCGCCAATCAAGGACTTGAAGAATGAGCAATATCAAGCGTTATTGCTTGTACCTGTTTATTATGATGGTGATGTCAATTACCTAACTCTGGAAGTTGAACGATTATCTCCGGCTTTCGTCATGATGTTACGTGGTAGAAATAATTTCGATGAAACTTCCTCAGATACTAAAAAGATTAAAAACGGACAAAGAAGTATGAGTAGAGCTGGTACCATAGTGAGAAATCAAACGATTATTGCTAATGCAACTGCTAAAGCAAGAGCACAAGCTAATAAGGAAGCACAAGAAGCGAAGTCTGATCCTATTGCTGCTCAGGCGCTAACAGAAGATATAATTCTTAGACTATTGTTGATCAAAGATGAAAAGGCATTCGTAGCTCGAAGATTAGAGCAAAGAGAAAAAATGGCTCATAGTATTGCAACTGAAAGATTAGCAAAAGCCGCAGCTGAAGGTAAGTTTGCAAGACCTTAAATTGATTAGCATTTTACGTGAACAATACTTGAATCATCTTATATTAAATAACTTTTTTCTGCAATTCGTCAAAGAAATAAATTAAACATAGACTAATTGACATACATAACGAAATAACTTAACAACGTAATAATAAAAATACATGTAGCTTACTGTATAAAATACATTTATTCATGTCTCACAATCCTAATCCTTTCTATCGTTTCCACTCAAGGAAGATTGTCCGGCCTGTTGACCTTCAGCAAACATCGATGCGTCATCCTGATTGACAGTTGTTTCATCTGCCGTGGTATCATTACCATCCTGTTGGATTGTTGTGTCATTGTTTTCTTGAATAACAGTAGTATCTGCATCATGTTCAAGACCAGACTTACCAGTAACAGTTGGTGCAGGCGATTTATTTGGAATTGAATTTTCTGTTTCTTCCTTCTTTGAGGAATCAACATCCATGCTTTCGGCATCATTTTCTTTGTCTCCTTCATTTTCAGGTTCGGCCACATCTTGATCCTCTTCTTCTTTTGCTTCCTTTTTGTCTTCAATTTCTTTCACAAAGTCTGTGTAGGCTTTTGCACCCTTCTCGAATAATAGTTTGACTTTTTCTTCGCACATATCCGTATTCTCCTCTGATAATGTCAGTTTCCATCCAGTTTCTTTGTCGTTTATCAAATTCTTCAATGCATCTACCTTATCTTCCTTACTCTTATTGTCTTCTGATCGTTTGTTGTAAACAAAATTAGAAGTAAATTCATCATGCGTGTCAGCTTCAAAAAATAAGCGATACGAATTTTCACATACGGAAACCTTCAAACCAGTATTAACACGACCATCACATTGATCTTCATCGACGTTTTCTATGAATGATTTGGAAAATGGCATATTAATTTTTGAGGCTGATACACCTTCAGTTGGATGAGACATAACATAACTAGTAACATAGTAATTATATTTTTCTTCTGCGTTTTCATGATCATTAATTGTTAGGTCATCAAGACTAACAAATTGAATATTAACTGAATTATCACCTTCCTTGAATGTAATCTTGAACATGTTTTCTTCAGTAGTCATGAGAGATCTGACTTGCATACGATACATTATTTGGTCCTTGGCTGTTGAAATCGGATTACCCCTATCAGTTTCGAATAAAACCATCATTTCAGAAGTCTTACTATCTGTAACAATTGTGTGCATATGCTTGACCATAGCTTGTACAACCTTATCTATGGTATAAATTTTATAGGCCTTATTTCTATAGCCTTGACGAAGAGTTTCTTCAAACCATTGATGTTCTATTTCGTCTTCAATCAACTTTTCAGATAAGTTTAATACTTGCGCATAACAGTCTCTTGATCCAGAAATTTGTATTCCCATGTCCTCAAGCTGATGAGAAAGCAAATTTAAATCCTTCGCAAATTGAGGAGTCTTTCTACTCCTAATCTCCTTACCAACAGTAGAATTCATAGACTTAATATCTTTCAATCTCTCATAGAGCGTCCTCAAATGACGGAAGAAGACATAAATAATAGTGTTACAAAACAAATTATATTTGTCACGCTTTTCTTCATTATTATTAGTATTATTTTCTATGTCATGCTGCGAAGAAGTCGCCTTGATCCATAATTCACTCAATTTATTAACGTCTTCTGCTCCATCTTGGTCCTCAGATTCGCTTGACGCTTGGGAAGGCGATTCGGCACGATCATCCTTTCTTGATTTTGACTGCTTTTTCAAGACATCACGTAGCAAATCGTTTTCACGGTGACGTTTCTTCGCGGTTGTACTGTCAATTTGGGATTCAGAGGTGTCGCTAATGGGATCGTCGGTATTTTTCTCTTCTGGTTTATTAACCTTTTCCCTTGCAGACAAAGATTCCTTTATTTGCTCTGTCGATATATTGAAGAAACGGGACAAGAAAAATTGAAAGAATTGACTTAACTTTTCCCTATCATTTGCCGAATAGTTTGACGAACGATTAATAAAAACATCGGCTAATTTAAGAATATCGATCAAAATTTCATAATCCTCAAATTTATAATTTAGTTGTTCTTGTGGCTTTGGAGTTAAAGGATGTAATCTTTTGTTCTGTTGCTCCACCTTAACAGTACTTATTTCACTAACCAACTGCCTAGTGGTTAATAATTTTTTATCAGCTTGTTTAAAAGTCAAACCCAAATGATCTAAAGATTTATAGAATACCTTTTGCTCCATCTCTCTCCATACCTTATTCCATTCACGTTGCGATCTCTTCCATTCCTCATCTTTCTGCTTTAACCGCTTTAAAACAATAGGAACAGCAATCGCTGGATTCTCATGAAGGGCATCAATCACTTCGAATCCACGGTCCTTGTCATAAATCTTTCTAAGGACTTTCTTATAAATTGTCATGGATGTATGGCCAAGTCCAGGAGGTAACTTAAAGCTAGCTTTCTGTTCAGGAGTCATGTTCGCAATTCTATTGGCAATTGTTTCTAACGTCTGGATTGTTCTTAAATTAGATTCCATAATAAAATCAAACTCGTGTCTTTCTTCTTCAATTTTGAAAAGAATTTCTTCGTATTGATTCTTACGATGAGCAATAAAACCAGAGTCTTCCGATGCCCAAGTAGGATGGCCTACCCATTCATCATTTAATACCTCCCAGCACATTTCATCTCTTCCAGAACATGGCATATATGTTTCGGCTTTAGGTAACTGTCTATACGAAGGACCATAAGCTCTACACAAGGATAATTCAAGTTGATGCTTTTTGAATGTAATTGATTCAATATTTTGTGGCTTGACTTCATAACCGACAAACATTTTGAACCAATTAAACAAGTCAGGGTGATTATCACCTATGAAGGAATCTACCCTTTCAATTAATGTTTCTTTGTCAATAACATCTTGAGAAAATAAGTTCAAAATCTTCAAAAATTCATTGTAAGTTTGCTTGTTCCCAATTGCTTTTTTAACTTTATCGAAGAAACTTATCTCTTCCAGCATTGATGATTTAGCAGCTGTAGAAGGAGGTACAGGTTCCGGTATACCGGGCACCAATGTCGGATTTGTAACAACAGCTCCAGACTTATTTATATTGGTTCCAATTCTATTACCTTTAGATAGCTGTGCACCTGTGCGTAAATTCGAATATTGAGATTCAGAATTATAGTTATAATCATAAGGAAAGGCCTCAGATACAGATCCCTTCTTTCTTCTCATTATATTTGGATCTTCATTTGCTTCAAGAATTGACGCAACGTCTTGCTTTCCACGCCCACCAGAAATCATAGGGTAACCATGCTGAAATTGCCCTTGGGAACCATTTGGGCTAAGGCCGGTTGATCCCGTAGGTGGTTGAAAATTTCCAACCGGTGGAAGCTGTGACGAGCCATTGTTAGCACCATAGAACAAGTTTTCTTGGACTTGTTGTTGTTGTAAATACCCCTGGTTACTGGTGTCAGGTAAGAATTGCTTAAAATCATCCAACAAATCCGGGGAATTCGAAAATAGAACTGTTACTTGTTCGTATACTTCACCAATTGGTTTCTGCTCGCGTTGATAGGTTTGTAAAATCTCTAGGAATTGCTTATAAATATCCGGTTGATTGGCAAATCTAGTTTTGATTTTATTGACATAAGAGATAGCATGATTGAATTCAATCTGTCCACCATTTTGTTGTTGTTGCTGTTGTTGCTGTTGTTGTTGCTGTTGTTGTTGTTGTTGTTGTTCGTGTGGTGGAATAAAACGGCCTGGTGAAGAACCCGGAACAGGTGGCTGATTTGCGTGTTGCATCTGACCAGGTTGTTCCTGATTTGAATCATTACCCCAAGTCTGGCCGTATCCAATATTTGGTCTCGTAGTTGTTCCCGTTGGAGTTGTGACCCTTACTGGGTTAGGATCAGAAGGGTCTAGAGAACATTCAATACGATACCCCGGAGGCAAAAACGTATTAAACCCTTGGATCAAATTTGGATGTCCCCTAAACAAGGTGGATACCCTATCAATGACACCTGGAGTGTCGATGCTTTGAGATTTAAAGTCTTTCATAATGTCCAAGAAGTTATTATATACATCAGCTTGGTTATAGAACTGAATCTTAACTTGATCCAAGTACGATAATGCATCCTTAACATTCAAAGGCCTATACACACTGCTTGTCGTTGAACGATTTGGCACACCCTGCGGCATGTTTGGGGGACCATTATTAATATGTTGTTCCTTACTAGCTGCAATAGATGCTGGAGGCGGTAATTGATTAGGGGGGTTATTCAAGGCCGCGTTCGATGGTCTTCGAAGCTCTTGTGGCGGTTTTGGCTGTTCTGGTGGTGGCTAGATATGTTAGTATCGGTTTTGCAATATTTGGCTCGCCCGTGCGTCGAGCCAAATCCGGTTAATATGAACATACCTGATTGAAAGGTACCCCTTCGTGTCCAGGATTAATGGATGGAATGCTAAACCCATGGCCCGGTTGTGGATGGCCTGTTCCATTCCCTAGGCTTGGAAGGCTAGGCAAAGGGTAAAACGGTTGTCCGCCTGCAAATGTTAGTATCGATTTCTTCACTTGGACTCTCGGACGTCCACATCAGAGAGCTCTAAACTCCCCCGCTGGTCCATATATGTACATACCTGTCTCGAGTGTAGCCGGAGGCGGTAACACTGGCGGTTGCTGGCGACTAAAGGTCGTTAGTACTTGTGAATCCTCGTAACCGTGTCTGATGAAGTGGGCATCTCTCAGGACGCTTCTGGAGCGCCCCTACCTTGCACCACGTCTTCACCGGCCTGCTTCGGCCCACACTTCCCCTCCTCTCCAAAATTACTTACTTGAACGGCTGGCTCAATGGACGCTGTTGATTATTCCAAGGATCTTGCTGATTCGTCATTACGCTAATCTAAAATAATGATATTTTCAATTTTAGTGTTTTGTAACCTTGTAAACGTGAACCAATCAGATCAATTTAGTCTCTGTTTGATATGATTGATATTGTATTAATCTCTCTCCACAACTCGACTAATCGATTAAAATGATGCTTCCTTAATTTTCTGGCGTCTAACTGATAAATTCTCTACTACGTTGTAGCATCACAACATTCGACTGAACTAAACGCTATCCGGGTAACGGTATATTCCATTCAGCTTATTATAATGGGCCTATGGATATTATGCAGGATATATTGAAAGCCGAAATACACCTCAGGGAGGGCCGCTTATTACGGAGGAGAGATCGTGTGTGTACCCAAATTGTATCAATTAGACTTCTCCATTGGGTGAAGTTGGGGGATAAGGACAGACCCAAATGAAGAAATACTGATCACGTGCACAACTTGACTACTCTACTTATTTCGTAGTATGGCCTAGTGGGCAAAAAACAACGTACATTACTATAATTTATATAACTTCGTTCCATTCTTGCTGGCGGATAAGTAAACATTGTATTCTTGGGCTATTAATGTATTCCTATAGCCGTTACCATATTTCTCAAACAATTTAGGTTCTCTGTATCTAATATCACCATTTTTTGTATGGGTTTCTATATTGTCATGAATGACTTTAACCAATTCTTTGACCACCAAATCAGGTTTTTCGCCGAGAACTACATGGGTGAAATCTTCAATGTCAATCGGCTTTACCACGGATTGCAAGGCATTTCGAGTACTCTCGACGGCCTTTTGCCCAGCAATATCGTTGTCTCCAACAATATGGTAGACAGGAGTCGTTATCTGATGAAAAACTTCATACCTTGGGGTATGAAAAGCTGTGCATTGTAATAGCATATATATTCCTGGATGGAGGGAGTATTTAAGTCAATTGTCTTATATTCGGTATCTGGGCATTTTTTTAACTGATCGGTGAATTCGTCTTCTAGCATCTTTGCAATAATAGTTGGGTCAAATCTCTTGAAGAATGATTCTTTCTTGTAATGATTCTCTACGACGTCTTTCCAGTTGGACCCTTCGGGAATGTCAAAATGATCCTTGATCTTGCCTGATTCGTGCCACATATTGATAGCAAATAAATACAATTCTGCAGTTTCATCATCCATGTAACAGACCGGATTAAGAGGTACGCAAGAATCAAATAATTCAGGTTCTAAAAAACAAGTGTACAAGGCCTGAAAACCACTCAAAGAATGACCAACTATAATGTTTATTGTATTTTGGGAGAAGAATTTTCTTGATTCTTGGTTCTTCACAATTTCAATCACATCTCTAGGTCCGTCCTTCCAGCCATAGACATATCCAAGTTTATTTTTGTTAACTCCGGCAGACTAGCCATGGGTCAGAGCATCAATTGCGAGAACTGTATTCGTGTCTATTAAAATGATTATACAATTTGTCAATATGGTAATGCCATATGCCTTTATTCATTCCATTTCCGTGGAGAAATACTATGTTTATTTTCGATTGTTCTGTAATCTGTGCCTTGGTTTTATATCTTCTATAACATATATTCAAACGATAATCATCGGGGTTATTTGAAGGCTGTGGAATGAACACTGTCCCAGGGTATCTGGGAAATGCGGCTGGGCAAGTGATTAATGTAGTTTCATATAAATCAGGTGCTGATGATTGCATTTTACGCTATTAATCTGTTATCAGAATTTTGCGAGCCTGAGTATTTCTATATATAAGCACAGAGCATATGCAACTGAGGTGAAACTATTGACCCCTATAAACATCCTACTGAGTAGTTAATAGCAAATATCCCCCCGCCTAAATTTACAAGGGCTTTAATGCTTGCAAGTATCAATGTATTTTCGTTAATAATATGGTACCTCGGACCACCATATGTTCTCCAAGTAGGCATTAGTCCGGGTAACAAATAATGAAATAAACTAACAAATATTATGTCAGCTTAATACATTGGGAGACATCGCTAACTAGTATAACAATGCTCGAGTTGGTAAGCACTTCTAGGCATATAGACATCTACGCTGAGAAATAACTGAGAAAACAATATGAACGCCCCAGATAGATTCGAACTTTTCATCTTACCTGATGGAGTGGATAAGTAAGTACAAAATTCCCTTGAATAGGGAGATAAAAGAAAAGATATAAACATTGGAAAAACTGTTACTAACCTGAATATAGGATTAAGATAACTCCCGATACGAAGGTGCCTAATGCCGCTTTAATAAAGATTGAAAGAGAAGACCATACATTGGGAAATTTGATTAGAGCACAATTGTTAAAAGATGAAAGAGTTTTATTCGCTGCATACAAGGTTGAACATCCATTATTTGCTAACTTTGTATTAAGGATCCAAACAGAAGATGATTACTCGCCTAAGGAAGCGTTGAGAAATGCTTGCTCCGGTTTGATCGGGGAATTAGATATTATTAAAACTAGATTTAAAGATGAATGGGCACTTAAATCATTGTTGAATAATAATGATGACGACTTTTAGGGGATTAGACGTTTGAAACGAATCGATCCACCTCCAAGTAAACTATAAACGAAACAAGCATTCGCTGATCGCTGAAAATGTATATTAATATAATTTCACGCCTTATCATCTTTTTAGCCTACACTTGATACATGATGCTGATACAATTGTATATAATGATTTTTTATTATAAGTTTAGGATTACCGTAGTATGTACTGAGTAATACGATGTAACAAAATGGGAATTGAAATGAAAGAATAAGTTTTCGTAATTATAGATCTATGAAATTAATGCAATGATTTTGTAATGCTTTGATAAATAAAATTAATTTATAGTATTAATCAGTTAATCTTTGAATGCTTTTCTTTTGATGGCTTCCTTGATAATAGCAATTTTTTCCAAGCAGTTAGGAACTTCAGCGGATGGGAAATCACCATGTTTCAAAATGAAAATTAATGGGTGGGTTTGTGTTATACGGTTAGGTGAAATGTGAGTTATAGCTAAACCAGATTTCGAGATACAAACTTTGTGGTGATCCTTAAAATTAAACTGGAAGTTACCGTTCGTCATTTCAAACATAATGTATTCTGAAGTTCTAGTATAACGTCTCAAAAAGACAGTTTCTTTTCTTTCTTCGTTCTCACTAACTTTGGATAAATTACTATTCATGTACTTAGCAAAAAAATCAACAATTTCTAATTGTCTTTTCACTTGAGATGGAGGATGACTTGATGAATTTTCAATGCATGTCCACCCTTCACCTTCATGGTAAATTAATTCTAAAAATCTGCCAGAGTTGTGTAACTTTAAAAACGTGTTTTCATCATTAAATAATACACCTATGTCATCATTTGTCAATTGATATGAAAATCCGTATTTATTCGAATAATCAACCCATTTACTTATTAAAGTCGGATTCTCACAGCTTGGTAATTCCATTGTATCTATTCTATCATGCTTTGAGTATTCAATTCTTCTCATATTTTGGTAAGTCTCAAAGCAGATCTGATTAAGACGTTTGATAGTAGTTGAGTACGTGCTGTTAAAGTTAACCCTTCTTGGTTTACCAAGTTGTGCCGGATCAACTTCCTGGTATTTATTTTTTGTATCACCAGGTGATAAAGATTTTGGTAACATAGCTCTAGGTTGTTCAGATTGCAAATCGGATCTTAAAATCTCAACCGGGTTCTTTGTCTTTGGTGTATATATACCACAGTTAGCTTTAGTATTAGTGAAATTAATTGCCGATTGAGCTTTCGAGATGTTTTCAATGCCCTCTGGGGTACCGCTTAAACTTATCTCATGGGTCTTGTCTGGGAAGGATCCCTTGAACCAATCATAGTTTAGAATTTCGTTGATGTTAGGTCTGTGTAATGGGTTCAAGCTCAATAAATCCTTGATTAAGACTTTAGCTTCTTCTGAAATTGGCTTGTCAGCAGGGAAACTATATTCAGTCTTCTTGATTCTTTCATAGATTACTTGAACATCTTTTGCTTGGAATGGCGGTTTTCCAATAAGCAATGCATATAACATGATACCCAAAGCCCAGATATCAACCTCAAAACTATGGCCTACATTCTTGCCTCCTAAAACTTCAGGCGCAATGTAGTTTGGTGTTCCACAAATAGTATACTTTCTGGATTCAAGAGATGGTAATATGGATGCTAAGCCGAAATCACCGATCTTTAAATTCATATCAGGATCAAAGAAAACATTACCTAATTTTAAGTCTCTGTGAATAACTCTTCTTGAATGTAAATACTTAATAGCGCCAACCATTTGAACCATGAAATATCTAACTTCAGGCTCTGATACTCTCTTTCTTGTTTTCAATAACTCCATTAAGGATTGATTAGGGCAAATTTCCAATAAAATATAGACATTTACATCATCTTCGAAACAATCGATGAAGTTAACGATATTTGAGTGTTTTAACGATTTATGAATTTTAATTTCTGATAACAATTTGGTCTTCGTCTTTTCATTCTTAATTGAGGCTTTGGCAACAGTCTTAGCAGCATATATTTTTCCCGAAGAATCTTTCATCTGGAAACAACGAGCAAATCCACCTTCTCCTAAAAAGGTTCCACGGCGGTAATCTCTACCATTTCTGGTCCTGACTATTGATGGAGGTGTCTTACATAACGCAGATAACTTTTCCTTTTTCTTCTTGGTTTTGACGTCATCTTGGTTTTCCTTGTTATGCCTGAGAGGTTTAATTGGCGTGATGTTGTTGGCTCGATTTAATTGGCCATTATTCAATGGCTGCAATGGTTGAGTACGAACTGAAGACATACTTCTTACTTATCTGCGAATATTTATGTGTCTATTAAAACAGTATTGAATTAGAAGTTATTGTAATGCTTTATGCCTAGGGAATGAATTGTTAGTAATGAAGGCTTTTTTTTCCTTCGGTTAATGCCTCTTCGTTATGTTTTCTTCGTCAATATGATGTTCTTGACAATTGGCTTATATCAATAACACCTTTATCTTGTACTAGATGGTTTATAAGAATCTTAGATAGTATTTGAATCTCCGCTGGAAACAGAATATCAAAAGAATATTGGCCAAATGAATATATATAAACTATTTGTGGATTAATTTTCCATATACGTTGTTTACAAAATATCCGCATTGAGTAAAGTTAAAATATTTACAAACAAATCGAATTGAGAAATTCTATAAGATGTAATCAGTTATACACAAATAACAAACACCCAGCCCTGTATATTTGGCATGATTATTGACATATATTATCCTAAAACAGAGATTTCATAAATGTTATATACGGATATACACATTGTTAATGTCTTGTTCCACTTTGCGATAATTCTTTCTTTTCAGATTTAATCTATTAATTGCTTATTACTTAATTTATACGAGTGTTTAGTTATAGACTATATAGGTTGTGATTAATTTACTGTTTACATATTTCTTGACTCTTAGACTTTGATAATTGTATTAATGAATCATTTAAAGAAATACAATTACTACTGTGTTAGTGTCGCATTTTTCATCAATAATTTATACTATTCCAAAAAACTACGGTATTCGATCACCACGATCTTCTTTTTTTATTTATTTATTCTATTACTTATCAAATTAATACAATTGTTTCATTATTGAATTTGGTTGCCACTTACTTATAATTGTCCGCCATTTTTCAATTAATGTATGCATGGATCACTTATATATCCCAAAAAGGTTATAATACGATCTTTCAAAACTTTCTTCTATAGCACTTTATTGTTCCTATAATCTTGCAGGTGTCTTCTATACCATGAAACGTGATAGCAATCGTATTCGGAAGGAAAGGAAAATAGTTATTAATTGGGAACTGATACATTTCCATGATGGGCTTCAGCTGCATGAGAGACTCATTAGGAAGGTGTGTTAACGCTGTCTAAATGGAGGTTCGGAAAAACCTCCGCAAAAGGGATGGAAAACTGCTACCCAAGCCTTAAATTTGGGAATTGTTCGTTACACAAAACTTACGAGGGAGCTTCTGTCGTGTAAGATTCAAAACACGACTGTTCAAATTATTTCCGATTGCTCTGGTTATCAGAAAACCTTTGTAAGGTGTTCATTCATAGCATTTGCACCCTAGTTAGGATAGATATAATTCATATTAAAATTAGTGACAACTATTAGCAATTTTTTCATAAAAGTTTTATGATGAGTTCATCAGACGATAATGTTGCCCTCTCTTTGAGGAACGGAGATATGGATCAGGACGAAGATATGCCTTTATCACAGATTAGTTCAAAATCAACTGATACTACGTCTGTTGATAGCAGTAATACTGAAGGTCAGAAGCTGGGAACAAAAAGAAAAGCTAGTCCTCCCGCAAATGGGAAAACAAAAAAGATGAAAAGAGCAAAGAATACTATCAAGAGCGAAAGCGAAGATGAAGATATGCCTCTAGCATCTACCTCTACTCCCACTCCTAAGAAAATGCCGAATAAGAAGACTGACTTGGTAACTACAACGTCCGCGAATGGAACCAAAAAAATGAAAAACGCAAATGGTGTTAAAAAATCTGATGCCATCGAAAAAGAAAGTGAAGATAAGACGGAGAAAGAGACAAGTACAACACGCGAAGAAGAGGAGGAAGAAGAAAAGTACAAGTGGTGGGAAGCGGAAGATGTTGATGGAGAACAAAAATGGGAGTCATTGGAACATAACGGTGTTATTTTTCCACCTGAATACGAACCATTACCATCACACGTCAAACTATACTACGACGGAAAGCCTGTTGACTTACCATTGGAAGCCGAAGAAGTTGCTGGCTTTTTTGGAGCAATGATGGAGACGGATCATGCTAAAAACCCTACCTTCCAAAAGAACTTTTTTGAGGACTTTTGCAAGGTTTTAAAAGATGCTGGTGGATGTAATGTCAATATCATTGATTTTCACAAAATGGACTTTTCGAAGATGCATGCACATTTCGAAATGTTAAGGGATCAAAAGAAGTTATTAAGCAAAGATGAAAAGAAAGCTATCAAGGCTGAAAAAGATAAATTCGAAGAACCTTACAAAAGGTGTTTATTGAACGGTCATAAGGAGCAAGTCGGGAATTTCAGAATTGAACCACCTGGTTTATTTAGAGGTAGAGGTGCACATCCAAAAACAGGTAAGTTAAAAAGAAGAGTTATGCCTGAAGATGTTACTTTGAACTTAAGTGAAGGTTGCAAAATTCCAGAACCGCCACAAGGTCATAAATGGGGCGAGGTGCGCCATGACAATACTGTATCTTGGTTGGCCATGTGGAAGGAGAATATTTCTGATTCATTCAAATACGTTAGATTTGCTGCAAATTCCTCTGTTAAGGGTTTGTCAGATTTTAAAAAATTCGAAACTTCAAGAAAATTGAGGTATCATATTGATGCAATCAGAAAGGACTACACTAAAATGTTAAAAGACCCATTGATGCAAAACAGACAAATGGCAACGGCTTGTTATCTTATTGATATTTTTGCATTGAGAGCTGGAGGTGAAAAAGGTGAGGATGAAGCTGACACTGTTGGTTGTTGTTCATTGAGATACGAACATATTACCTTAAAACCTCCAAATAAAGTTATTTTTGATTTTTTGGGTAAAGATTCTATTAGATTCTATCAGGAAGTTGAAGTTGATAAACAAGTTTTTAAGAACTTAAGGATATTCAAGAAACCACCTAAGCAACCAGGGGACGACTTATTTGATAGAATTTCTCCTCCTTTATTAAACAAGCAATTTCAAAATTATATGAAGGGGTTAACTGCCAAAGTATTCCGTACCTACAATGCTAGTAAGACGATGCAGGACCAATTAGATTTAATTCCTAATGAAGGTACTATTGCTGAGAAGGTTGTAAAGTTTAATGCAGCTAATAGAACTGTTGCTATTTTATGTAACCATCAGCGTACTGTCAGTAAAACACATGGATCATCCGTCCAGAAGATTAATGACAAGTTGAAGGAATTGGAATGGCAAAAAATTAGGACCAAGAAGATGATCTTACAGTTGGAGCCAGGATTAAAAAGAAAGGATCCAGATTATTTTGAAGAACTTGACGACTTATCAAAAGAAGATACAGAGCACATACATAGAGTAGTCGTTGAAAGAGCCAGAGAAGCGGCTCGTAAAAGGTTCCAAAGGGAGAATGATAAATTGAAAATAGAAGATAAGCCATTGTTGACAGAAAAGGATTTAGAAGAAAGAATGGAAAAAGTAAATGAATTAGAAAAGGAATATGCGGAAGAATTGAAAACCGGCAAGCCTCAAATTAAGAAATCCATAACAGTGGAGAAATTGAAGAGCCAAGTTGAGACATTAACAAACAGAATATTAAATACTACGTTTCAATTGAAGGATAAGGAGGACAATTCAGAGGTCTCTTTAGGTACATCTAAGATGAATTATATTGACCCTAGATTGACTGTAATGTTCTCTAAGAAGTACAATGTTCCAATCGAAAAGTTGTTCACAAAAACCTTGAGAGACAAATTTAACTGGGCCATTGAATCTGCCGATGAAAATTGGAAGTTCTGATAACTTTTAATGTACGTATTGTGCATAGTAATATACTTATGCTATAGAGTATAATAAAATTGTATCAAAACCGTAACTTAAGGACTTGCAATCCTAAATTAAGAAGCTATATAAATCCACTGGAATTCAATCTTATTTTGTATATATACTGCATCATATATTGAAATTGTAATAATAGTAATTTTTAATTAAATTCAACTACAAAACCTATTGAAGAATCTATTCCCTAAATTATTACATTTATTACCAATATTTATTTTTTTGAAGTTAAATCGAGAGACTGGGAATCTTTATATGTATTTTTCTTAGCTTTGTATGAACCAGGAAAAATTTCAGGGAAAGTTTTTGCATAATCAAAGAAGCTCCATTCTCTTTCAGACCAGTTTGCATTCAGGACCTGTGCTCCTGCTTTTTGCAAAAGTCTAGCAACTCTTTCGTTTTCATTCCAAACTCTCAAAACGTTCTTCCCCATCAATAACTGTATTTGACTATCCGATGCATTTAATTTTTCCATGACTTTAATTAGTAAATCTGGGTATTTTGAAACATCTTCAAGGCCCTTTGGGCCTTCTGGAATTCCATCGAAGTCAGATCCAAGTCCAACATGCTCCCAACCAATTAATTCAACAACATGCTTAATATGATCTACGGCATCATCTATTGTGGCATGTTTATCCCCAGCTTGACTAATGAATAAAGGAAAGAAGTTGATACAAATGACTCCACCATTTTCTTTCATTTTTACCAATACGTCGTCTCTAACATTTCTTTCATTTGGTGTTATAGAATAAGCAGAAGAATGAGAAAAAATTATTGGTGCCTTTGTAATCTCTAATACATCAAGCATGGTCTTGTAACTTACATGGGATAAGTCCACCATCATACCTAGTCTGTTCATTTCTTGGACACATGATCTTCCAAAATCAGAAAGACCTTTATCTGGTAAACCCGCTACAACTGAGGACGCAGCGGTTGCAAACGGGTTATCACAATTATGAGTCAAGGTGATGTAGCGTACCCCTAATTCATGGTATTTTCTCAAAACACTCAAAGAGCTATCCACTTGATGTAATCCCTCAACTCCCATAGTAATAGCAATTTTTCCACCCGAATAAACATCCATTACGTCCAGAGATGTCAGTACCATCTCCATGTCGTCCAGATAAGAATCCACCAAACGCGTAACAACATCAATTTGTTCCATAGTATCTCTAACCGCACTGTTTACTCTGTTGAAGTCTTGGTACAAATAATCATCTTCCTTGCATTCAATGAAGCAACTAAAAAATTGCAATCCAACCTTACCTTGTCTGAATTTTCGTAAATCAGTATGACTTTGCAACTCGTCATTAAATTTAAACCTGTTTTCTGTCTCGAATTCATTATGTAATTGAATTCTTAATAAGTAAGGGAAATCATTATGAGTATCAACGACAGGGATTTGGCTACTTACCCTCTCAAATCTCTCCAACAAATTTTCATTAGTATGTTTTTCCACCATCTTGTCCAATTAAAATACGACGAAAAATTAACGTATAGATTATATCTGGAACTTTAATCTAATTAGACTATCTAATCTATATAATTCAGGTCATTAATAATAGATTTTAGGCCTTTCTTATACCTAAGGGGAGTGATCCAAAGTTAGACAAACGGACTTGGGACCTTCGCTTATTTTATTACTCTTTTGGGACTGCGCAAATCTCAACATATAATTGCAAAATGATAAGTTCGTATTAAAAAATATATCTCCAAAGTAGTTTATCATTAAGAAGAAAAGACGGGCTCAATACAGCAAAAGAATATATATTTAGAGGATTTCTCTAGATTTGAAATTAATCAACTTTTTAACTTCAGTGCTTGCTTATATATTTAATCAAGTATAATTAAAATTGGTCTGAGACTATCTCAAAAGAAATAGTTAACGCATCCATTATGATCACAAAAGAAGTTAGTAATGTTGAAATTATCCTGGAAGGAGATATACTGACCAGTAAATATGAGAAGCATCCTACAGAGCTTAAAAGAGGACTAAAGACTAGACATATATCAATGATGGCTATTGCTGGTGTCATAGGTCCGGGTGTCTTCATAGGTATGGGAAATGCTTTGCATGCCGGGGGGCCTGTTGGGCTTCTTGTCGGGTTTTCAATTGTAGGTACATTGGTTATGATTATGATGGGATGCATAGGTGAAATGAACACCATATTTGACTTCAATTTTAATACACACTCTGCTAGATGGGTTGAGTCATCTTTTGGTGCAGCTATTGGATGGAGTTACATCTTGATCTGGATCTGTAACATCATTGCCGAATATGTCTCAGCAACATCTGTTTTATCATTTTACAGCACAAAAGTGCCTATGTATGGATACTACTTGATTTTGTGGGGAAGTTTTTCGGTTTATCAAATGTTTGGTGTTGATGTATTCGGAGAAGTAGAGTATATCTTGGCCTGGATTAAATTATTATTTATTACTGGTTTCTATATATTTGCTGTGATATTTGCAGCTGGTGGGATACCAAATCATTCCCCCGGAAACCCATTTAAAGAATATCCATTAGCTAATGGATTCAAAGGTATCGCTAATTCATTTGTTTACGCCGGAATTTTTTACACTGGGATAGAAAGTCTTTCAATGACTTTCCTGGAACTGAAAGATGTTAAGAAGGCAGTCCGTACAGCTGTGAGGCAGACAATTTTTCGTATAATCTATGTTTATTTTGGAATTACAATAACCTACGGGATTACTGTTCCATGGAATGATGAAGGTTTATCAACTGAGAACAAGACATTAAGATCTCCAATGACTATAGCCTTAATGAAGGCTGGATGGGCAAACGCTGGTTATTTTGTAACAACCATGATCTTTATTACATGCTTGTCGTCCATTAATAGCGCCATATATTTCTGCGCTAGATCAATAACAAGACTAGCTGTGGACGGCTATGCCCCACAAATATTTACCAAAGTCACTAAAAATGGTGTTCCATGGGTTTCTACTCAAACAGTTCATCTTTTTGGATTCTTGTCATTGCTTGCAATGAATAGTAGTTCTGCAGAAGCCTATAATTATATTGTCTCTTTGGGAGGTATTTCTGCATTTATAGTTTGGACTGGTGTAGTTTTCGCTCATTACAGATTTAGAAAAGGCTGGATCCTACAGGGAAATTCGCTTGATGACTTACCATTTAAGCTCCCATTATTTCCTTATCTTAATTATATTGCAATATTTCTCGGAACATTATTGTGTTTAGTACTGGGCTGGTCTACCCTTAAACCTTTTGATGCTGGAAACTTTGTGGATTTATATATAATGCTTCCCATCTTTTTTTTGATGTGGCTTGTGTTTAAGCTCTTGTTCAAGACCAAATGGATCAAGTATTCTGAAATGGATTTCCAGTCGGGTAGAGTTGGTGCTAATGAGAGTGGTATTTTTGAAACAAAAACCTCTTTAGAATCATAAGGAGTTGATATATTTCTGAGTATTCTTTATTTTGCATCTATAGTTAATACGTAAGATAAATTTGTTAATAATATTTCGTTTATATTATTTGCCTAACTTAGCAACCCCTTAGAGCTTTAACAGAACAGGATATTCATTGTCTAATCTATGATAGCTATACAAAAAGCTGCTTAGAATACCGTTACCGCTGGATGCGCCTATATTGAACTTCATGCTGGACGTGGATATTTGCTTGATCAATTCTTACAATCAACTACTACCAAACAATACGGTGGTAATATTGAGAAAAGAGAATATTGAGAAAAGAGTAGAACTTTTATTTGACTTCTTAGACCATTTAATCACTGTCCATGCTATAAAATTGGTTGTCAGAATTTCGCCATGCGCTAAGTTCCAAGGCATAAAGGCAGAGGAGGGTTCAACCCATCCTATCCTACATTTACTTATATTTCACATGAATTGCAGAGGAGAGCAGATAATAGTAATGATATTGCTTCTATTACCATTGTTGATCCTAGAATTCAAAGAAACGTTGATGTTGCTAGTCAAGATATTATACGTAGGGTAATTATGATAGAGATACACGAAAAAAACTGGCGTTATAGTTATAACTCTTGGGCTAACGGATGAAAAAGACGAAGTTAACAAAGATGCAGGCATCAAAAGAATTGCTCAAGCAATGAAGGAAATATAGACCGTAGAAATTTCATGAATTCGTATTCAGAATATATACTATTGTAGAATTTAACGATTACCAGTTCTAATTCTTTAAAATGTGATTTTGATTGATATCAATATTACATTCGATATTACTCACTTTTTTTATTACATATTACTACGGTATATATTTCGACATATGAAACTTATAACTATATAAAACTTGTGTAGTCTACCAAGGAAGCTCAGATCCATCGTAGCTGATAAATTTCCCATTATCTTTACTAGTTAATTTATCAATCTCAGTAAGCAACGAAGATGCACTAGTCTCTGGGGAGATTACTAGTTTATCTACTGCATCTTTAAGACCAGGTGCTATTCTAAGAATATTTTCTTTACCATACTTTCCCATATCAGTAGTGACCATTCCTGGATGAATAGCTACAGTGGTAAAGCCTTCTTCACTTAACTCAAAACTAATTTCTTTGATACTATAATTCAATGCAGCCTTGGATTGACCATAAGCAGAAAGACTAGCTTCAAAAAACCCTCCAATTGAACCTGCAAAACTGGAGATAAAAATTATCTGCTTCTTACTTCCGTTTGAAAGAAGTGGGTAGAATGCTTGGTACAGAAATATACTTCCAAGAACATTCGTTCTCCAGTGATTGGTCCAAACTTCCTCATCGGTTTCTAAAACAGTCGTATAACTGTCTGAAATAGCTGCATTGGAAATCAATACATCAATTCCATCAAAAAGTTTTGCAACCTCAGCTGCTGCGACCAAATTGCTTTGCTTTGACGTAACATCCAATTTCACAACATGAACATTGGCATTAGTTTTAATCAATTGATTCAAAGCAATAGCTTCTTCGGGCTTTCTTGCAGTAGCGATTACTACACTATTTTCCCTTTGGCTGATTTGCTTAACTAGATTGAACCCAATGCCTCTGTTTCCTCCTGTAATTAAGTATACTGTTTGTTTGGTCATTTTGCAACTATTGTTATTCTTATTTTTATTGTTCACACTTGGTCTTCTTTACATTCTCAAAAATAACAATTCAGTTCCAACCTGTAGTCATGTCTTCTTTTATACTATTTTTTGAGTATGCATTAGTAATAACTCTTGAAGTCTGATTGTAATTACTTCGTTTGTTACAAAAATATTTGTAATTATGTTTGATTATCTCCGGATTTTAACCAATCGGGAAATACTCGGATTATAATATATTAGTATGTTAGTAATACGATAGCCCCTGTATTGACACACAATCCGAATTTAATCAAGGTGGGCGAAGGTAAGTTCAAATGAAAGGTAATCACCATCCCAATTACTATGTTCTTCATCATGGATTGAGTTTCAATTCTTTAGTAAATATACTTGATCTCTAAGTATAGAAATTATGCAAAAAGCTAGAACAGGAAATTGCGCGACTATCTTGTAGTCTACATTCAATCAACCAATTGACAGATAACATAGTGGGTACAAAATTGTTACTTAAAATATTTGTAGAATCGAAGTATATTAAACCAAACTACAAACCTATCTTCCAAGATTTAACCTCCAACCAAATTGTTTTGTAACATTAAACCAGTCAACATACAATGTTCCATTTTTATTGAGATTCCAAATTTCTTTCAAAATGAAATGAATTTTTTTTGCATTATCAAATGCATATTGACTCTTGAATTCAACAATCAAGCTCTCTAACTCTTTTCTATCCTCAAGAGTTACAGCAACTAATCCACTTATTAATAATGGGAAACAAAGTGACATTTTAACAGAACTATTCATTAAAATTCTTAAATATTTCTTTATTTTATAAAATATGAATTGCATCTCAGGAACAACAGGTGATAGACGTCGTATAACATGCTTAATATAAAGCTTGATAGATAATTGATAAAGCTCAAACATTTGAACATGAGTTTCCATATCATTACTTTCGCTGAGAACTATTAAATCTAGAGGATTTAACTCTGCGTTTTCTAGATCTTTTTCCAACTGATCACATTTCTCTAAAATGAGACCTTGGTATTCGTGAAATAAATCTTTATCCAAATCATGATCTAGCAATTTTTTTGATTCGACTAGTAAATTAATCGCTTCTCCTAAAATTAATATTAAAGGTCGGATACATCCTTGAAGAGAATCAGCGAGAGAAACATTCTCTGAATTGTAAATCTCCACGTATTCAGCAACTGGATAGTAGGTTCCATTCTCATTAGATTGTGATGCAAGTATGTCGAAGTATGCAAAATTTTGGGCTAGGATTTTGCCTTCTGAGGAGTAATTCTTTAAAATTTGAAATCCTCCCATTCTATTTATGAGATTATAGCATTCAGTTAAATAGGACGACCAAGCCGCAATATCTCCGATACTGATTTCGACACACATTAAAATGATATAGCTAGTTAATGCATAAATAAATGAATTTTTCCCATGAGGTAAGGTTTTGAGACTTTTTATTGCCATTTGTATATACTTTTGCCCAGTTGATAATAATAATATCCCTTCTTCTTTGTACGTCTTAAAGATCGAACCCCAAGCAAGAAGACAATATAAAACAGCTTTTTCTTTCGTTGCCATTGGTAGAAAAGTATTCAAGAAATAGTTTAATTGTTTGGGTACAACAGATATTGCATGAGCAATATAGGCACAATAATAATAAATATATTGTTTCTCAATAGAATTTAACGGAATAGGGAAAGGATAACTTGGAGAATTAATTAAAGGTAAAGCCATTTCAACTTGAGGCAGCAAAAAACTGTAATACCCTGATTCTTTGAAATCACTAACATTTTCTACGTTTCCAATGCTAATATTCGTAAACGTTGATGGTGAATTTGGACTTCTGAACAATGACTCTATATATGGAGAAGTATACTCCGTATGATGATCCGTTGAAACATCTGACTGTTTTGCTAGAATCAAACCAGTTGGAGTCTTGGGGTTTATTTCTAAGGTAGCATTTTCAGTTACATTGTCTCTCGTAATGTTTGGGACAGACCTTAAACTTTCGCTGGATATATGAACGAACTTATTTTTTTTCCTTCTAGGTTGGTTTCTAAATACTTGTTCTCCTTCTGGCCAAACACATTCTTCCTTCCTTTTGTTACATAAAGTACACTTGGGTTTAATCTGATCACACTTCCTCCTGAATTCAATTAGTATTCTGACTCACAAATTTTGAATTCTCCCAATTTACATACTTTTTCCTACGACAACTAAAACATCCAAGTCTCGACCTAGTTCTGCGACGTTCGTTTATGGCCTCCCGCCTCATTGTGCTTAAATAAAGAAACCCTTACCTGACCGTCAATTAATTGTTTCCTATAGGCGTAGGTAGTGGGAACTCCGCTTTTTGTATATCCCGTCCGAAAGGGGAAGGAATTTAAGCGCAGAATTTGCTGATAACAGTTTAAAGGCAGTTGATTTCTCGTATGCTTATAGCCATGAGACTTCAAGTGCTGATACTAAAACTATGGATAATCCTGACTTTGTTATTTTAGGGTACGTATATTAAATTTCTGATACTTTCTCAAGTATTTGAATTGAATAGGATTAACAATTATTTTAGAGCTGGAATAATTGGGTTGTATACAGCCTTTTCATTATTAGAAAAGGGTGTAAACGGTAATCAGATTACAATTATCGCTAAGTATCATCCAGGTGATCAATCTATAAATTATACCTCTCCATGGGCCGGTGGCAACTTCTCGTGTATTTCACCAGATGATGAACATACACTTAGCTATGATAAGTACACTTATACAAATATCAGCAAAATACAAAAGGCGCTTGGAAAAAACTGTGGATTAGACAACGCCCCTACCACTGAATTTTGGGATTTCACACCCAATGAAGCGAAGATATCGCTGCTCAAATCGTATTTGAAGGATTTTACAATTATTCCGGAAAACGATTTACCAATGGGTGCGAAATTTGGAGTTCGCTACACAACTTGGAATTTCAATTGCCCAGTTTTCTTGAAGAATCTTCAGTCATATTTAATGGTGGAGCAAGTTAAATTCATTAGAAAGCACTTAAACCACATCAATGAAGCGTTCCTCGATCCTGATTGTGTAGTATTTAATTGCTCTGGTCTCGGAGCGCAAAGTTTGGGGGGTGTACAAGACACCAAAGTATACCCAGTGAGGGGACAAGTGATAATAGTAAAGGCACCTCATATCTATGAAAATAGACTCCGCTGGGGTTCAGACTACGCGACGTATATTATCCCAAGGCCAGATTCAATGGGTGACCTTGTTCTAGGTGGATTTGTTCAGAAAGACAATTGGACTGGCGATACTTTTGATGAAGAGTCAGAAGATATAATAAGAAGAGTAACTACCCTACTTCCTAAATTAAAAGAGAAACCTTTAGAGATTATACGCGTTGCGGCCGGATTAAGGCCTTATAGAGAGGGTGGGGCAAAGATAGAGAAGCAGATTTTACCGGGAAATCATATTTTAATTCATAATTATGGAGCAGGTGGTTATGGATATCAAGCTGGATTTGGAATGGCAGACAAGGCAACAAGTTTGTATTTCAAATTGAACTCTAAATTGTAGTAGTTACTTTAGATATTTATCAAATACGCGAGCTGAATAATATGATTTCTTTCAATGTAAATGAATTTGAAGAAAAAAGATGCTACTCAAACGGCATTAGCGTAATTTAGACATCACAAAGAAGAAAGAGAAGAAGATAGGAGATTGCTACAGAAACATCAAACATGCTAAACATTATTCATGAATTATTATGTACATAGACGCGAATACACGATTTTTTGTTATCGCGAGTTCCGCGTTCCTGTTGTTTTGAAACCTTTAGACACGAAAAATGATAACAGAAACACGTATCTATGCAAGGTTTTTACCGTATAGAACCATAAAACTTAAATTATATGTATGCATAGAACACCGAAGGGGCATATGGGTTCAATATTCCTATATATTTCGTAATAACTGTTTAAGACAAATGCAGAAAATTGAAATGTTAATATGGGCGTACCATATTTGATAAATAATTTTCTTTAACTTTTCTTATATGAATTAAAGAAATTCCTTTAGATTCTATCAAGTTATACTTAGTTATACCTAGTGACGACAAAAAAATATGAAAGCTTTCAACCTTATTCTACCTGTGGTAACAATATTGATAATTGTTCAATTAGTGAAAGCTAACACAAATGTGGTATATACCACCACTTCCATTAAGTCAATAACAAGAATACACGCCCACCACATGCACAGAGCTTCCCCTACATCGAATGGTCGTGCCACGGGAGTGACGAAAGCTCCGAAGACAACCAGTATGATGGCTGAAAAGAGGGACGATATGCCAACTATTTCATCGGAATCTCTGTCTTACTCTTACAGCTTAGCGATTCCAAATGCCAGCAAGACGTCAAATGCTAGAGAGGATCCATACATCTATAGGTCCGATTTGCCAGAAAACTTAGTGTTCATAGTCGTGGGTGCCATCATCCTCTTCATTTTACTGTGTTTTATTGTTTACAGAATCACAGCATACATACTATCGAACAAAAGGGCAAAATCCGACAGAGAAGTGTACTACAACTTTGGATATAATTCCGGAAGTGTATTTGGCAGCGAGAGTTCCAATTCCTCGATGCTCGAAAAATCGTCCCTCGGCTCGGTGTCCAGTCTCCATATATTGTCTCGGCACAATTCCCTTCTCCAATTACAACATGAAACTGATAACAGCACATTATCCAGTTCGCAACAAGGCAGGTCCTACAGAAATGCTGTGAGCAACAATAAGGCCAATAGAGGTTCCATGTTCATCAGTCCTGTACTAGAGCTTATGAACACAAAATCTAACTCTCAATTGGAATTACCACTTTATCATAAAAATGCATCTCAAACGTTTAACAGCAGCCAGGCATCACGGAATCTGATAATAATGGACCCCCCAGTAAACGATTTCCACCCGAACATGAACCACAGCAATGCTTCGCTCAATAATTTATTGCTGGCGCAAGCCCAATTGCAAACACAGCAACCACAACCGAAGCTCAAGAGACCTCCATCCGTGGTATTGGATAATTTAATTAACTAAGCATTAGTATTTAATGATGTATTATATAGAATGTAACTTTAATAGACGGGATAGACGCAATAGATGGCAAATGTGCTCAATGGAATCGTAGACGTAATAGTACAGATGGAACCTTCCATAGCATGAAATTCTCGATTGTTACACAAAAGAGTCCGGGGTGGCAGGGTCACCCCATAGGCCGACGGAACAAATGAACACTATCGACATCTGTCTTCGACTATCTAGGCTGTATATATATAAAAGCCAAGACTCTTCTTCTTTACCAATATTAGCCATTGGGGATACTAATACTACTTTGAATTCAAAACGGAACAAGAATAAATGCTTACAAGAACAATAAATAAGACCGTGGCTACTTACTCCACTAAAAGGTTATTACATTCTAGTTTGCCTAGATTTATCAAGAATGATGATTCAACAATTGACAGCTACAGAATGCCTTCACAAACATCAATTAACGAATGGGAATTCAAGTATGATTTCATTCCAAAGGTGGCTGAACCAAAAGTTCCCCCACTTACCAGAGAAGCTATAAAACAAGATATTGCTAACGAGAAAAAGGCTCAAGTAGAAAAAGAGATGTTGCACCTGGAGGTCATTTCTGTCAAGGCAGAAGCCAATGATTCACCAGTGTTGCACGGTGGTGAATCTGTTAAAGCAGAACCGGAATTTTTACAAGATAGAGGGTCCAAACCTGTGGATGCTTCATACGCTTCCCCTAGGGACACAGCAAAACCGAAGAAGCCAGCCAACAGGGAGAAGTACATCCAAACATCGATCAACCCTCAAATTAATCAATCTGAAGTTGTCAATATGGGAGCCAACGACGTGGATCATAAATCTTCCAATGTTGAGCAATCAAGAGTCGTTGATGACATTGAACACGACAACTTACATACTCTGGGCCAGAAGAACTCTGCCAAGTCTGGTTCCGGCATTGGTGTACCCTTAGCATTGCTTGGATTAGGTGCCGGTGGCTACTACTACTACCAATCGTCACAGAGCGATTCTTCCAAGAAATAGACTTGTTATTAATAAATAATTACTTATGACAATACATATTCATATATAAAGTTTTATCTGTAATTTGTCTTTTTGTATTTACAGTACGTTAAGAGTGAATCAACCTATCTAATATGGTCTAGCAGCTTCTTGACAAGCCTTTAATTGTTGCAAGTAGTACTCACAAGTTTGCATGTTACCGCTGTTTTCTTCTAAACATCTGGTGAAGTTTCTAGCGTCAGCATCGCAGTGTCTGGCTTCTTGCTGGTATTGCTGTTGTTGGCCAGCTTGGGCAAGTTGTTGTTGGTTTTGTTCAACTGGAGCCGCTGATGATGATCCTCCGAACATAGAGGTTATACCAGCACCTAAAGTATGTCCAATAGTGGATCCGACGGCAACACCTGCTGCTGTAGAAGCCATTTGTCCAAATAATCCTGGACCTTGTTGGCTTTGTTGGACAGGATGAGCAGCTGGGGCTGATTGGTATGGAGCTGCAGTAGCAGTGTGAGCTGATCTAGTTTGAGTTCTTTGAGCTGGAGCGGATCTTCTTTGTCTAGGCATTTTATTTTAGTGTATTAAAATTCGATGAGTATACTACAAATGATAGACTTATTATTGGTTTATATAGTGTTCTCATAATTCGCTAGTGGCGAATCTTGGTCATAGAAATGTGAAAAACACGTTTGGTGCGCGCACGCACATAGACACATTTATCGGAACCATCAGTACTACCTAGCGAAATGAATCAACCTGGCATTTTATCCTCTTCGAAACAAACAAGGGGAATAGCAATTAATAGACTTAATTGATAGGGAACGAAACTGAAGAGACTGTACAATGCTTTTGGGTAGAACGGCATGTCACACGAGTTTTAAGGGCATGGGAGTGGGAATAAGATGTTGGTTTTCTACATCTGGGTTACGATTGCAAAATGTGCAACCAAACTATTATGAGGTTTTAGAATTGCCTCATTCGGCATCAATTCGGGAAGTTAAGACCCAATTCAAGAAACTAAGCAAGAAATATCACCCGGACTTGAATACGCATTTGAATGAAGATGAGAAAAAGGTTAATAGTGACAAATTTGTGACGATAGTGGATGCATATGATACGTTAAAGGATATGAAGAAAAAGAAGAACTATGACTTGTCATTGAAGTCGAGCGGTCAGTTGCATAATAGGAACGGCAGTGGGGTCAGAAGGAACCAAGAATGGCATAACAAGTACTATGGAGAAGCGAAATATTATTCCAAATCCAATGCATATTCAAGATCCTCCTATAGTGCGTCTGGCATGAATATGAAGAGACACAATGTACGCCATGACAATGACTTTGAAAGCAACTCTTCGTTTTCAGGAGAACACCGCAACTATGGTGATAAGCATGGTGTCCCGCATTTTAACTACAACGAGCATTTATTGAAGCATTTGAAATTTGAGCAAAGAATAATCAACCGACAACTATCAGATGACGACAGAGACGCAATCATGAGGCAGCTAAGCAAATCAGGCGATCTTAAGAATATGAGTGAGGAGCTTATCACTAAGCATTTGATGAGGCAAGTTCATCATACGAAAAACCGAGCTAACTCAGCAGGTCTGGGGCAATGGGGAAATTCAGACTCAAATGCAAATGGCACAAACAGGAATCCGTACATGTATCATGGGCCGCAGGATGATAGTGACGGTCTCAAGGTTGCATTTCTTTGTGCGGGGGCAGGTACATCCCTATATCTTTTATATCAAGCATTTTTTAGTTAAAATAGTTTTATAGATTTACAATATAATATATTAAAATATGAAATGTAAGTAAGAATTTACGAATTATATATTCTATTGCATATAAGACAAAAATCAAACTAGGATGGAAAATAAATGATAATAAGCAAGGAACCAATAATAAAGTAAACCGAGTATGATTCCTTGTTTTATTGGTGTTTATACATGTCTCTGTAATCTTGAAAGGAAACGAATATATTACTGCTAATTCGTGAATCAACAAATGCATGATGAATGGTTTATTTTGTAGTTACTCTAGTCTAGGCGCTTAACGATCGACTTCACCGAAGACTAAATCCATGGTACCAATGATAGCAACTGCATCAGCTAATAAGTTACCTCTGGAAATATGGTCAAATGCACCTAAGTGAGCAAAACCTGGAGCTCTGATTTTACATCTATAAGGTCTTTCAGAACCGTCAGACACAACATAAACGGCCATTTCACCTTTTGGTGCTTCAATAGCAGTATAAGTTTCACCTTGTGGAACAGCATAACCCTTGGTATACAACAAGAAATGGTGGATTAATGCTTCCATATCTTCTTTCATCATACTTCTTGGAGGAGCTGAGACCTTAAAGTCTTCAGTCTTGATTGGACCGTTTGGAATATCATTGATACATTGGTAGATGATTCTCAAGGATTGTCTAAACTCAGCCATTCTGATTAAATAACGGTCGTAACAATCACCATTCATGCCTACAGCAACATCGAAGTCAACCAATTCATAAGCGTCATATGGTTGCGCCTTTCTGATATCGTATGGAATACCGGAACCTCTTAACATAACACCCGACAAAGAGTAATTTAAGGCATCTTCAGCGGTGACCACACCAACACCCTTTGTTCTGGCAGCCCAAATACGGTTATCGGTGATCAATTCTTCGGTTTCATCGATTCTATCACCGAATTGGGTAGCCCACATGTAGATGTCGTCCAATAATCCAACAGGTAAATCTTGGGATACACCACCTGGTCTAACGTAGTTACTGTGTAAACGAGCACCCGAAACACGTTCGTAGAATTCCATCAACTTTTCTCTTTCTTCAAAACCCCACAAGAAAGGAGTCAAACCACCGACATCCATAATGTGCGACAACACCGACATACAGTGATTCAAAATTCTGGTGATTTCCCCAAACAAGGTTCTGATGTACTTGGCTCTGAGTGGAACCTCAATGTTCAACAACTTTTCCACGGCCAATGCAAACACCAATTCGTTCGTCATCATGGAAACATAATCCAATCTATCAAAGTATGGTATAGCTTGCATGTACGTCTTAGACTCAATCAATTTTTCTGTACCTCTGTGCAACAACCCGACATGTGGATCAGCCCTGACAATTTCTTCCCCGTGCAATTCCAAAATCAACCTCAACACTCCGTGCGCAGCTGGATGCTGAGGTCCGAAGTTGATGGTGAAATGTCTGATCTTGGTGTTTTGCTTCTCGACGTGCTTAGGATCATCGTCTTTTCCCCATGTCATATCCACTTCATCCATAGACTCAGTAAAAGTGGTCTTTCCGAATGTGCCTGGCTCACTTGAGAATCTCTGGACGTCTCTACCCAACGCATGTTTGAAAGGCTTCACATTGGATTCATCGCTAACCTCTGCGTTCAATCTGGAAAAATTGCTGAATGCCCTTGATGGAACGGACCCAAGTCTAGCTCTAGAAGCAAGACGAACCGAATTACTTATATTCTTGACTCTCAACATGTTCAGTCTAGCTTATTACTGCCCAATACAATTAGAACTATTAGAAAAGTCTGTACTATGATTACTAGTATTGCGTATAAAAAATTGTATTTGAATGTCAATATTACTATAATGTCATTGGATGAAAAATTGGTGGGCACAAACATATTGGTGTATGGATGGGTGTACGGCTCCCAGGATGCATGAGTTAATTGGTGTAGGGATGCCAAGGACCATGGGAGGATTTCCCTCAGTCCATGTGACTAGGGTCTCGTGCCGAAAGCTTCGGCTGTCAGGGTAGCGTGAGTCGCCGGAGATCAGGTGCACGGATGTGAACCCGTACATCCAGCATTCCTCCGGCTGCCATCCGAACACCGACGGCTGACGCGAGTAGGTTGGACCCGGCTAATCTGCGCGTGAACTGAATCGTTCACCAGAAACTACAAGTAAGAAAAAAATTCTGGCTGAACATCGGTCCTGCACATGGTCCTATCATTATATAACCAGCACACTTTGCTGTTTTTCATAGTAGTGAGAGTAGTATAGCATTCCCATAATCAGAAATTTAAGCACCAAGATTTCTTAGGGCCTTATTATAGGAATCGTTGCAGTATTAAGTAGTGATTGGCAGAGTGAGATATATCACACATATCGAGAGAGTTTAGAAATCTAGTTGACATAAAGTAATAGCGACAGGAATGGCAGGAGAAGCAGCATATAGTATGAATTTCGCATCTAAAAGAAAAAGAGAAGAGGCCGAGCCAGACACCAAGAAAGTGAAAAATTTTATAAACGAAAAAGAAAGACAGGAATACAGCAGTTCGAATGAATGGCCTATCTACAACCACCCAGAGGGAGGGATAGTGAAGATTACGCCGTGGGGGTCGGTGAGACAATTTGTGGATGCCGGCGGGAACACGGTGACGAAATTTGAAGACATCAATTTCCAGGATATATCGTTTACCAGCAGCCAGACGGCGAATGTGTACGAGATGCCATCTACGCCGGTGTCGATGAACCAAAATACTAACAGTTTTTCGTCGCCATCGACGTATGATGTGGATGGAATCAAATTGAGTCCCAGTGACGAGGCAGAAAATTATGTGATAAACGGATATGGCAGATTGCAGGGCAATGGTGCACAGCAGCCGCCACAGCAACAACAACAGTTTCAGCAGGAACAAGAAAACTATTTTGGCATGGAAGACCATGACTTAGAATATGACGACATGGTCAAAATCTAGTCACCGCCGGCGAGCGATGAGTAGTATTCTATCTAGATTGTACTTATATTGTATATTAGCTAATAAAATTATTACTTGAATATAATTGTAGTGATACTAAGCGATGTAGATGATATGGAAGAGCGGGTCAATATATTTTCATGCCCTACTGCCTGTGTTCAGGGATAGTGTTTATTGAATTGGCGCTTATTGAGAGGCGATGGCACACTAAAGATTAGGTTCATTGTGCGGCTAGACAGAATAAGCTGAGTGGTTTATAACTTATTCACTAAGTAGAATTGAAATTTGAGAAAATATACATACTCATCTTATACGTACTCAAATTATATTTAGTTACTATTATCCCCATCGCTACGATTGTAATGTTTTATATTATCGCGTTGTCATTAATCATATATATATCATCATTATTAAGTAGTAACAAGTCAATCTGCTTAATCTAATCTATGAATTCTAATATTAAATCTATTGTGAATGTAGTAGTACTCATTAATATAATGCTATGCAAGGCTTACCAAACCCTTCTGGTCAATCACGAAATTTTTGCTGCAGTTAGAATGTTGCGGAGATTTCTTTAATACTTTAGTTAAACCCCATGATGTATTGCCTAAAGTTGACGATGGTATAAAGATATTTTTGGAAGGCGCGTCCAACTGATTAGCACTAAGGTATTGCTTATAGTTCGTTATGGTGACATCCAACCCACACCATTTGTCGAAAGAGTTCAAATCTGGAATACAGTTGGAAATGTATTGTTTTTCGACAGTCGTAGCGAACACATTGTCATAGGAGACAAGATTATATTTGTTAACATGCTTGTTATATCCATTGCTGGGTATCGTAGAACGGGAAGAATTCTCAGTGGCTGAAGAACAAACAGATTCACGTCTTTCATTTGAAAATACAGAATTTGGAGTATTAGAGCCCAGAGACGCGATCGAAAAATGTACAGAATCATCACGGTCAATATTTTCCAGTATTGTATACTTTGGTGAGTAAGGATTGAAGAGGTCAATAAAGGATGCGATTTCATTGCTCTCTTCCGATGCCATGCCTAGCATTGCTGCCGCTTCTGTAGCAGCTAACAAGTTATTATTCCTGCTATTACGTGATGGAATACTCTTTAATTTTGTCACGGTTCTGTATTCTAAGGGAGAACTTAAATCTTTTGCTATACTTAATGCTCTGAACCAATGGACCATTCCATAGAACGACCAGAATTGCAAGAGCATTTGTTTCAATTCAATCCTAACTCTTAAAGTATTCTTATATTTCACTAATGTAGAAATGTTATGCTTGTGTATGTGACTCTTGTCTTCTTTGTACATGGAAGATATCAAATGGTTTAAAGATGGTGCTTCCCCTACGTACAGGTTGTTTAATGTGTATGATGCAATTTGTATTCCTTGAAATTTGGTTTTGAAAGTATTGTATTCAGATGCCGATTTAGTTGGCTCAAAAAGCATTCGGTTGTCCTTGATAAGATCATAGTATTGAGAAATTCCCTTTTTCAAAATTTTAACGTATTTTGACTTGTGCCACAGACTCTTCCACTTGCTTGACGTGGACTGTTTCAAGTCATCCACTTCCCCTTGATATGCATCGTTCCACATTTCATCCAAATCATCTTCGCCTTCGTTATTCATCTTTTCATTTTGCACTATTTGCATCACGTCATTCAACTGGTTTGAGTCATTATATAACGCCACAATAAGCTCTGAAACCTTCTTTTCAACCTTCAAGTCATATATATTCAACTGAGTGGAATTTATTTCGAGCAACACAGGTTTCCAGGATCTGTTTCCAGTATTATAGTGATATGGACTTGAAAACTCTGTTTTGATAAGTGATAATCCGTAGTACTCAAAAGAAGGTTCGTATTGCGGTAATGGCTCACTTGGAGCCGTATAGGATGGCGACTCTTCGGTCTTCGCATGCTCCAGATAACTGGGTACCTCGTTGGTCATCACAGAGTTTGACATTCTAATTTCGTTTGTTAGTGTCTATTACATGCAAATAGTTTCTTGAAGTATTTAAATACAAATTTAACATTTCATGTGGTGGACTTCTTCTGTATATTAACAATATTATATTTTGTACCCCATGAAAGAAAGAACGCGATACTTACTTATTTTTGGCTACTCGGCTTTTGCCCTATTATTGTGATTAATAAGCTTAATCTATTAGATCTAAAATATTAAAATTTGGAGCAAATTTACATTTCCCAAATAATAATATTTGTATATATATATATATATACTTGTTGATACCAAAGACAGCTAGGAAAATAGATCATTACTGATGCGATATGTCCGGACCGAGATATGCGCGCCGCTACGGATGACCAGAAATATGCGGAATTTTTGCTAAATTTTTTCTTCTTTTAGAGAGCAGGAGTAAAGCTTATTAATTCCGGTGGCTTACTATGTGTCTTCTATTATTGGTACAAAACTCGTATCTATCTAGCTAGCGGCTGGCACGGCACTAATGTTTTATCATGAAGAGAATACTTTAGGAGCAGGATCTACAAGCTATCTCGCTGGTGTAATAAAATATTGCACCATAGGCATTGTGAGGTAATTATAAATGCTTGTTTTCTAAGCGAGCTTTCTTTGTAAGATAACATGGAGAATATGGCGGGGATTTTTACACAAGAATTAAATATTACACAAAGCTCTTTAAGATGATAAACAAGCAAATGGGCGTAGTTCGTTTGTTGACAAACATTCAATGTGGGGTGGGGTGCTAAGGGGGATGGCAGTTCATTGGGGCAGTTATTACAGTGCGTGAGTTGTAGTGTGGTATTTGCGACTAAAATTGAAAACAAATCCGGCAGTGCAAAGTAAGTATTCAAGAGCAATTTATTATGAGACGAATGTTTAAGGGTTGCTTAATTGCTACACTTTTATTTGAAAGCGATTCTCAAAGCAATTATTGTAGCTGTCTTCATAGTGACGAGTGCTTATAATTAGATGCGGGAAACGCCTAGTATGAACGTTTGTAAGGAATCAGACCTGCTTGTGCAGCAGCTGCAAGAAGGTAGTACTCTATGTCAACTTTAACTTCTATTAACTAACCGCATCTACATTGATACTGTTGCTAGTACAGGAATGGAATAGGTTACTGATAGGTTACATCATGTTGCTTTATGCTAATGCATAAAGCAACATGATGTAACCAACTTACGATAAGTATTGCTTATTAATATGTGATTATCTGCGACAATTATATGTCGTACTTATTACCTTTGGCTTAAGTGAGAATTTAGAACCCATGATCAGCATTTGAGTTCATTTACTAAGAGTTCGAATATTTGGTGAACACTCAACATATATATTTAGAATTTCTAAACTCCGTAAGGAAACTGGGTACTAATATGGTAATTATTTATATGTACCTAATATATATGTTCTATTGACCTTATAGTACTTTGCTTAACTTACTTTATTACTCTTAGCTAACTAACTAACTTTAACTACCTATAATTAGTTCCTAATTTCCTTGCTCTCTTTCTTGAGACTTGAGGAATATTCTACGCTATTTATACATCAAGTTTTGCAACACTGATGTACTTTTGCGACACGCTATATATATACACAGTATATATATGCTTGTGTTCTCTTACAAAGATCATCTAATGGGCGTGTGGCGTAGTTGGTAGCGCGTCTGCCTTGCAAGCAGAAGGTCACTGGTTCGATTCCTGTCTCGTCCAATTTTTTCCATTCCTATTATTCTAACGAGTGCCTCCCTTATGTATCTGCAGAATTTAGGCAGTTTATAATATGACTCTTATTTATACATACACTAGCAAACATACATATTAGTTCTCAGTTTCATATTTTTTGTCGAGAAATTGAATTATATTTTTGATAATATCCTGTTTCTTTGTGGCCAGTTTGATCAATCCTTTGTATTTGGAAACGAACTGTTTAAGTTGCGATACGTTAAAGTGATTCCATTCATTTGACTTCCATGCTGTTAATATGGCTTCCTCATTTAATTCGGGCACTTCCCTTTTGCGCTTTTTGTTCTCAGTGTCATTACTGGTTTCCATCTCTCTTTTCAAAGATTCATTGCTAAGCTTATTGAAGCGTACATTAAGTGCTTTCAACATTGTTCGAGTTTCATCTTTCTGTAAGTACTCTCTTAATTCTATTAGTTTTTGAGTGGTTATGTCATTATTTTTAATAGACTTCGATTCAGTACCCAACTCCTCCTGCAATAATTCGTTGTTTATTATCTTGTAAAAGTAATTTATTGACGGGTTAGGAAAATCTTGAGGTCTATATTCTCGCAAGAAGAATTGGGAAATAATATGCTTGAAGCTCAACAAAATTTCTGGAGGAACAGATTCACCTGATAAATTATTCAAATATGTTTCGTTGAGAAATGAGTATTCTGGCAAGGACCTAACGTCGTCTAACCAGGGCAAACGTATCAAAAAAAAACCTTCCGGAAAGTTTAAACCAGATTTATTGGAATTCGTTACTTTTGTGGGATATAGAACATACAAGTTTGGCATTGAATTCTTTTTAAGACATCCAAATAATATACCATATTTTTGCAATTTTATGCACGACTGGTAAAGTGATGAAAACGTTTTAAATGAATTCTTATATCCACCTTCAGCCGAGGCTGTCTTGAGGCCATCATTCATATCTGGAGTTACAAATATAGGAGCAGATGAATTATAATGTGGTTGATAAGTACTTAAACTTCTGAATCCCAATAATTTTAAATACGGTGGTTTGGAAAAGCTATGATCATCCAGATCTTCATTATCATTATGCAATTCGTCTTCATCTTCGTCTTGATCATTCTCATCTTCACCGGTTCCTGATCTGTCTTCAAAATTATGGTCAAACGCATAATTTTTCAAGAAATTAGTTTGCTTGGAATTTAAATATAATATATTATCATTACCCATGGGAAACCCCTTTCTTATGTTTGCAATTTCGTTTCTTTCAACGATCGATTTTGTATCCTTAGTTTCGATATCTATTTCCTCACCTGTTCTACCATTCAACATCTTACTCGATGTGTGAACGATTTTTAATTCCTCTCCGCTATTATAAATCTTATTAAACTTTTTCAATCTTTCATGGTTATAAATTGTATAACCCTTAATCGAACAACCAAGTTTACCGGAAACTCCTTTACCATCACCAAGTACCAAATTACAGGAAAAAAGAATCCTTTTTATTTCTTTCAACCTGAAAATAATGGATTTAATTTGTGTAGATAAAGTAGTATCCTTAAATTTTGGCGTTTTATTTGATATTCCATCAAACATAACATCATTAACATTCTCAAGAATGAATTCGGATTTGATCTTTATTTCTTCAGCATCTTTATCCTTATAATTTCTTTTTTCGTTGTTCAAATAGTTTGTATTCAAAAATATCTCCTGATATAAAGTAGGATCAAATTCTTTTTTCTTGGATTGCTCCTCGTCCATATAGGTATCTAGGAAGAAGGGAGTAATATTTATTCGAAATTCGTCGTAATCATTAATAATTTTCCATAGACTATGTTTAGTTTTATCGCTTTTGAATGGTTGATCGTTATTTGTAAACCAAATGAGCTTCTTATTATTATAATTCTTTTTATTATGAAATTCGTTCAACATAGCGTTAAGAACAGCAGGTAGTTTATCACCTTGTTGATTTTTTTCTATATAGGGGAACTTATCTTTAAGAAAGCTTATCCCATTCATATCATCGTTAATCGCATCATTTAGCATTTTCATATTGAAACTATTTAGGTCATTTAGCTTAAATAACCTGTTTAGCCCACAATCCTTACTGAATTTCTTGTTCGTTTTTTGACAGTTGTATACATAAATACCAATACCAGTGTTTGGCAATGTAATAATCAACTCGCTGACCAAATCATTTATACTAGATAATATTTCCATAAATTGTGATTTATTGCCTAACTCTTTTAGAGGCAGGAAAATTTCAGGACTTAATTCAATTAGGAAAGCAATACCTTCATGTATTTCGAATTGCTTATAGGTTTCATTTTCGTCATCTGAAAAGCTCATACTAATCTAATCTATGAAGAGGAGATTACATTTAGGAGCGCATTTTTTAGAAATAGGCGAAAATCATATCGGAGTCGTCTGAGGTGTTACTTTGAAAGTTATCTATACTGGCAAGTGTTATATGGCATAAGAAACATAAGACGACTATCATTGAGTTTTAACGATTCGGATACATTCCACATACACGTTGTATCGTTTATTATTTGTTATTTATAGAATATGGCTATTCATTTCATACTAGTGCTTAATAGACAAGGCAAAACAAGGCTTGCTAAATGGTTCGATAACAATTATACTATTCAAGATAAGCAGACGTTTATTACAGAGATACATCGGTTGATATCTTCGCGAGATCTGAAACACCAGTCTAATTTTATTGAATATCAGCTGAACAAGTTGGTCTACAGACGATACGCTGGTTTGTATTTTATATCTTCCATAGATCTCATTGACAGTGAATTGGATTCCTTAGAATCCATACATTTTTTAGTAGAAGTATTAGATGTTTATTTTGATAACGTTTGTGAGCTAGACTTAATATTTAACTTCTATAAATTATATTCGATATTGGATGAAATATTCTTGGGAGGAGAATTTCAAGAGATACTGAAGGATAAAATCTTGGAAAGATTAGCATATTTAGATAAATTAGATTAGGGTAAAAGTATAATGAATATATTATGGATCTTACTATGTGAACTTTTGAATAGGATTTTCCGTTTGTCTATTAATATTTCTTTGTTCGATAATCTCCCATATTTTTGACGTGACCTGTTCAATGTTCAAATTATTGACATCAATTATTTGAACTGAATGATCCTTATCAGCATTCAATACTTTTAAAAAACAATCCTTAACGGCCTTCTGGAATGTTTCATTTTCGTACCTCTCTTCACCCCATCCTTTTCTGTTACTTAGCTCTTCCAACGACAATGTTAGAAAGATTGTCAAGTCGGGCTTGGGTAAACCCTTATCAGGAGAATATAACCAGTCAATACTGGCCATTTCAGGATCTGAATCATTTAAGATACTCAGTTTCGCTAGAGAATACGCAATTCCTGAATATATATATCTATCCATAACGACGAAGTGGCCATTATTTAAGTCTTTGGTTATCGAATCTGCTAATTCCCATCTGTTTGCAGAAAAGAGTAAATGTGCCGTTTGATCTGATAATTTTAATTCTGAGTTTGTCAAGTACTCGTTTATAATAGACCCTACTTTAGTTGATCTATCTGGAAACTTGACCAATTTTCCGTCTGGAAGTTTGCTCAGAAGCAAACTAGATTGTGTTGACTTTCCAGACCTATCAAGACCTTCAATCAATATAAGTTGTCCCCTACCCATGACTTTGTCAATTATATGATACGCGTACATTTAAACTGCCAGTGTGAAATGAGTTTTGATTGTCCACTTTACACAGTTCGCCGAACTTGCGCCAAACCCATCCGTCTGCTTTAACTAAAAAGATTAACAGTTTCGTTTAGGATGATTGCATGATGCAGTATACCTTCTGCTGTTATTACGATCATAACCGAATTCAGAAAGAAAACTTCGTATCCTACCCTTCGTTTCTGTATCCTACATGTGTAGTAAAAATTACTTACCACAAAACACACTACAAGTCGTCTATGTACAAACTCATCTAATGGTAAATAAACTTGATTTGAATCGAAATGTTTAAGGGATTATGACCGAACGAGTCAGAGTTTAACTCATCACCCGGAGATACACCCTCAGCTTGATCTATAAACACACCAAACCAATGATTGCACGACAAACACTAAGGAATGAAGTAAAACCAATGTCCAACAGCAATCAAGTTAATTATAATGAAAACAAAAAACGACGCCATTGGGATGTCTTAATAATAATAAAAAGAACTCTAATTATGTCCCAGCAGAATTTTTTTTCATATAGTGAAGAGAGTTCAGGTCGTGCACAAATCAACTCTCATATTTGAATATAAACGCGACAATTTGACACTCGGACAGTCAGGTTCAGCAGTTCGAAACCTACACATATTTACAGGGATAACAAAACAATAGGATTTTGTGGGACAAAATAGCGTTATATATGTCATGTCTCCAATACTGGCCATCTTTGCTCTATTATTTGGATCGAAATCTATTATAAGTGTCGTGCATTAATAACGTTAATACTGCTGATCGAGCACCCTGGTGGAGAAAAATATAGACTACAGAAGAAGAAGCACGATAGTAAGTAAACTTTCGAATGATTTGCGAGTTGCGAAATAGCCCTTTCATTTCATGCCCTAACAAATTCACTTCTCGAAAAATCATAGTCGGCGTTTTATAGTGCGCTTCAATGATCCTGTTACACTGCCACTATTTGAGAAATTTATTGTTGAGTAGTGACAGGCACCGAAGCGGTTTGGACCATTTCCTAAACTTCGAACAACTATTTGTTTTATTCTTAATTAAAAGTGTAGCATTTACATATATAAATATATCTTGGTTTGTTTGAACGACGACCGGTATAGTGATTTATAGACGTTAAAAGAAAGGAACTATTAATTTCCGTATTTGGGAGTTCGAATTTGTTTGCTCGTTCTTTATTATTATCGGCGATCACACAATCCAAAAAAATTTCGGTTTTTCTTCTTAGGACATAGTACATTCGTTGATCTGATACAACACCATAGTCTTTTTAATGTCGAGTATCGAAATATTAACAGGTATGTTAGTTTAACATGAACGGAGAGTGGTTTGGACGAGCCCTACGGGTATTTAGCAAATTGTTTGCACCTATGCTATCGAGGAGAACCGCTGCGAAGCAGTAATACTAACTGATTTTTAGTTGGAAGTAATCCAAATGTTGCATTTTATGCCTGGCGATTACATGAAACACATTCCTGTCATGTGTCGGTAGTAAATTCCAGAATCAAAGGAAATAGTATCAACTGGAGATCACCTGCTTTCGGGACTTCAACATTCAAACCATACGAGATATACGAAAACTTATCACAAATCAGACCCGGATCTAACAAGTATGATATTGTCTTTATCAGCTGTATGTCTTTACAAGATTTTCAGATCGTGTGTGCAGATTTGGTGCCATTTTTACACCTGAAATCGGCCATAGTTGTGGAAAGTACCGGATATGTTCATTTAGAGCCTTTTGTTCAACTAAGCTTTCCGTCGATGAAGGATATCACTATTTGTTCGATTATGAACGAATCAGATGTCAGACAAATTGATGGAGATAGTTTCACCCACATTTTGAGAAACAACGATAACAGAATATATTTAGGAACTTCGTTAACAGATTCTAATATTTCATCTAACTCGAATGTAAGTTTTCAGAAAGTATATAAATTAATGCAATTAGTTCAACAAGATTCATCAAATAACATATCATTATTGAAATCTGTTGTCCCTAAGGAGTTTATGACTTACCAATGGAAACTAGCATTACCGAGAATTGTTTTTAATCCTTTATCTGTTATCTTTGAAGCTGAAGTTCCAGTTAATTTGTCCAATCAAATTTTGTGCAAGCCATTAATTACTGGTATGATCAATGAAATATTTAAAATCATTAAAAAAATGGACTGTAAATTAGTTAAAGGGTCCGAGAATGAAGGAAATTTATTCAATAACTGGTGTAATAGTTTCCCTGAGACTTCAAAGAATCAAAACTATTTAAATTCACCTGCGTTGTTCTATGATTTTTACAAGCAACATGAATTAAATATTGATTTATTATTGTTGCAGCCAATATTGTTAGCAGATGATCATGGAATTAGGACCCCTTATTTGGAAAACATTTATTCTACTATGTGTCAATATATTAAAATCAATGATGCTGACACTAATTCTATATTTTTCACAAGAAAAACTAATTCTAATGTCAGTAAAGCGAAAGTGAATCAAATTAATGCGGACCATGAATCAAAATTAAACGAAATAAACCTTATTACTAATGATTTGGAAAAAATGGAGTCCAATAAAAATCAATTAGACTCTTACTTGAAAGAAAAAGAGATTTTAAAAGGACAGGTCATGGAAGACATCAATAAACAAGAATTAAATTTAAGGAAATTAAATATCACTGTTGATCATCAACAACAGAAATTGACTCAAATCGAAGAAAGACTCAAACAACTACAATTACAAGAGCAAGAAATGTCTAACAACCAAGCAAAGTTGGTTCAGTCTTTATGTCAGTCAACTAAAGAAGAAATACCAGTTTTACATCAAAATGGAAACAGCAAGGCTTTCAGAGAATCTGTTGCTCCTAATGATAATTTGGAAGATTTGACAGATATTGCGTTGTATGGTGCTTCTTTAGCAAGCCCGGTACCAAACCAACACGCTTCGCAAACTAGTAATGCAATGAACGAACAAGCTGATATGAACGGGAATGCTACTTCAGATAGGGGTTTTAATATGAATGGCAACAATGAACCTGTTCATAGCAATGGAAATGAACGTCTAAATGACAATATTCAATTAGTTAATGGTGATCTTCCGCAACATCTCCAACAAAAGGAACTTGAATTGCAGAAAAGGGAACAAGCACTCGTCAACAGGGAATTATCTTTACCTAATGAAAATCAGATGAATGAATATTATGATAATGAGCATCGTCAACCACATTATTCTCAGCAACATTCGCATCTACCACAACCACAACCACAACCACAACAATATCCACAGCATGCTCCTGCTTTGCATCTTGACACTCAACAAAAAAGTATGAATATGCCGCCCAATCAGCAGCAGTATATTAACCAAAGGCCGTATAATAACGGCCATGGATACATGCCGTCACCTATGGATCAACAACTTCCTCACGGTTTGCCATCAAATGGATTGCCTTCTAATGCATTACCGCCTAATTTACGTGTCAATTCGATGAATTCAAATATGAATAGGTATAATATGCCTCCGCCTCAGATGATGAATGGTAACCCTTATCAACCAAATGGTTACGGAGGTAAACCACAGAGGTTAAGTTCTTTCCCAACATCTGCTCACAATTACCAGGATATGCATCAACAACAATATGCGCAAAACCCACCTCAGCAACAATATTACAATAATATGTATCAAAATAATCCACCCGTTGATCACATGGAGCAAAGGTTCAAGGCACAGCCAAGAAAACAAAATCGTCGTTCTGCGTTTCCTCAAATGAATGGTGACTTATCAGGCTTAGATATGGGCGGTAGGGGCGGTATGCCCATGCCAGGCGGCCCTACTAACCCTGGTGCTACGAAGGCCAATAAACATAGGTCAACTATGGCGTTAAATTCTAATGGTAACAGAACAAGTCCTCCTCAGCACAAAAAATCTGTGAGTAGCTATACCATCCTACAGGCGCAAAGTCAAAGTCAAAGTCAAACCCAAGGTCAAAGTCAAGGTCAAGGCCAATCACAAGGTCCGTCTCATAACTCTTCTGATCCTCAGCAATATAGACAACCTCAGCAACAGTATTTACAGCTTCCAAATGGTTCTAATGCATCCAGCAATTCGTCGAATTCGGTTAATACAAATGATACTCCTCAAACTAATGATGAAGGTGTTCATATACAGGTTCCAATTGTAGAGTCCAATGCAAAGCCATTGGGTGGTATTTCTAATCAGAATAAAGAGACAGAGTCCAAAAAAAAGAGAGGTATTTTCAGAAAGCACTAAATTAGTTAGGTATGGGTTTTTTTATTTATTTATTATGTTGATCTAGTTCTATTTAAAAGATACGATTTTGGAAGGAACCTATTCGAATAATACATATATATATAGCTAGTATTTATCTTATATCAATATCTTCTAATCTAACTTCTTTAGTAGTATTGAATTTCAAGCTGTCAATTTTCATCGTGTCAATTATATGTTTTTTTGAGACTGAAGCTGACTTCTAAGTATATATTACCACTAATCCCATTGATTGATTCACTATCAGTAAAGATCACAATAACCATGGCCCCAAAGAGATTATTCTACGAAGATGACGAGGTCATAATTACTAAACCAGGGTTTAATGAAGAAATTTCCGACGATTTGAAGCAACAAGAGTCATCACACGGAAATATTTCGTTCGTTAAAGGTATGGGAATTAGGACAGCACCAGTAATTGAAGGTTATGTTAATAAGGCTAGGTTCGTTCTAAATGAGAAATTAAGTTATTATGGTGCTGAATTGGGTACTCAACAATCTGCCCTTTGTAATGAATACAATATAATTAAAAGTGAAGTCCAATCGTCAATTAAAGAACCCGTTTTGCCAAATTTAATTTATATTTTAACATCATCGTTGACCGGCTCAATTTTAGTTAATAAAAGATCGTTGCTTCTTAGATTCATTACTCCAGCTATATTTGGAGGAGTTGCATTTAAGTATTTAATGCCTAGATCGTTTAATGTTGTCCTGGAAAAAGTTACGAACTACGAAAAAGAATACTTACCAGATGTTTACAAGAATCAGATTACCTTAGCTGAGAATTATCAGGATTTTAGAAAGAATTTATTGCAAGGATTAAGGAATACTACCACTCAGATTGAAACTTCAGTTCATGAAGCAAGATTGTATTTGATTGACCTTTTTTCAAATAAGAAATAAATAAGTTATATATAGTAGGTGAATACACCGCAACGGAGTAATTGATATACTAATAAAGTAGTTCAATTTGCAACAATTTGATAGGTAGTATAGATCATTGCAATGCCACCAATTACGACTAAAATATAATCTAAGCACCCCAACCAAAATCTTTTTCTATTTTCAGCCTTGCTAAAAGTATAACTGTACTTGCAACAACTCTTTAAATGTAATATAGGAGGATACATATACACAAGAGGGATGCAAGCAAAACACCCCACAAAGGAAACAAATCTATCCAAGTTTTGTCCGCCAATAAATGCAACTGCAGCAGTAAGTAAGACAAAACCAAATCTAAAAAAATTCTTTAACCACTTAACCTTTAATGAATATTTGCCAGTTTTTGTGAACAACTTCAGTTCAATTAATCTGATTGCTGGGAATAATTGTAACGGGGTAGAAAGTAAAATGGCAAATGCATATAATAATTGAATCATAATAACGAATGGAGATCCTTGGGGTAAGTTTAGTATAATCACTGTTTGCACCTCCTTGCCGAATGTGATATATCCCAAGCAGCCAATACCAATAAATATGGCTGAAATAGTTGCAATCACCTGAAATAAAACCTTAGGAAAGTTATTCGGATAGATCATAGATTCTTGAATAGGAATAATCAAGCCTATACCCTCAAATGCAAAAATTGAGACGCCAATAAATAAGGAAAAGTCTGTTTTATTGAAAAAAAATTCTATACCCTTCCCAAAAGCCCCCTGATTTACTACTAATAGCTCGTAAAAACTGTAGTATAATATAGTCACCAATCCGACAAGAATGAATATATTAGCCAACAATGCCAGTAATGACAATTTAGTTATATCCCGAATTAACGAAAGGGGAAGAAATATCACCAATTGTACAAGGATAAAATACATGATATGAATATCGCTAGTGTCGATGTCAGTTACACTTCCGGTAAATGCTTTTAAGTTTTCTGAGGTGAAAACAATATATGCTGCAACAAAACCAATTTGAGAGATAACTATTGAAGATAATATCAATTTCTGTAGCCATCTTCCATATAATTTAAGTCCAAGATCGCCAAAACTGGATACTTTGGTAGCTAGTTTAGCATAAATCAAAATCAAATAACACCAAAAAGAAAGCAACCCGAAAAATGCTAAAACAAGTGATGAGAATATCAAGCCACCATTTGAAAATGCCTTTGGTAAGAATAAAACCCCTGTGCCCACGAATGCCTTCAATAATAGAAAGTAAGCCTTCTTATCTGTAGCAGTTCCCTTTGGATTAATTTTTATAGGTTCTCGGTTCGGCAACAACAATGATTCTTCATCAACAACTTCATGATGGCTGGGTATATTCAACTTATAATGGCATGCAATTAAATCGTTTTGATCCTCTAAATCCTCACCTGCAAAATGCCCATAAATACTTAGGAATTCAACAAAATTTCTAGTCAAAAAATTTGGATTTTTGGTCCTAAAGGAATTATTCATAATGAAATCTCTTCTAAATCCACCAGGAACATTAAGAGAGCTTGCAGTTGACCCTCTCCTTGTATTTTCCAATTCAGACGACGATAAACTACGAGACCGTTTTGGAGCCTTAGGTCTATATTCTTGGTCCGCTATTTTGTATAGATCTCGTGTAATATCTCCTCCTTCTGCTTGCAAAGCATTCACATTTTCTTCTTGCAAATGTCTATGAACTTGTTTTATGACCTTGGGATCGTCGATTCCTGTAGAAAAATCCGTGTCCATTTCCCTATCACCCTTCTCTTCTCCGACATGAAAAATCTCACTTCCGTTATACTTACTTGATGACTTAGATGATGATGATTCTATACACTCATTGTTACTATTTCTCATGAGCTGCTCTTTCAAAAACGGCGAATTACATGGCAATGAGTGAGAATTAATACCGCTTCTAATAGATGGCGAAGTGATTGGCGATTCCGAAATAGGTGATTTAGCTAGTTTTGCTATCGAGAGCCGTCTAGATGATGAACTCTTCGGCTGTTGAATTCCTCTAGGTTCTGACATTAACTTTTCTGTAGATTTTGTATGTGAAGGAGAACGATATGACAGAAAATTCTTGAGATGGTGCTTTTTGTTGATAAGGAAATATCGTTATCAACAAATTCTACGAGATTCGCGGGCTTCAAAATTTTTCGAATGTCTTCAAAAAATACATTAAAAAAATATATAAATTATGCATAGCCTAGTTTAAAGGAAGCTTCTTGGTGTCCTAGTTCGTGTGCTTTAAAATACCAAGGTTGGGGATTCCTATCACCTAACCCAATTTCATGTAATTGAGCCATTGCAAAATAAGCATCTGGAGACTTAAACTCCTTGATCGCCCTATCACACCACATGAATGCCTTTTCGGGATCAGGCGAAGGTATATATTTACTTAAACCATTACTTCCCTTCAAATTCCACCTACTTAACCCTAACATTGCATCTGGGTGTCTCTTAAACAGTAATGGTGAACTTACTGCTTTCATGTACCATTGGATAGATTTGCTTGGGTTCTGCTGACGATTTAATTCCCCATTTTCATAAACACTTCCCAACTTAACTTGGGCCAAAAGACAGTCAATCTTGGCTGATTTATTGTAATATGTCAATGCTTTCGCATAATTAACAGGAGCACGTTCAAGTGATTTAGAAATAAATTCATCCTCCGTCTGCAAATCGCCGGGATAAATACCTTCGTATACCTTTCCAAGTTGGTAAAATGCTAAGGCAATTACTTCTTCTAACTCATCTCTATCCTCGCCAGTTAATTCAATATCTTTCGAATTAAGATCAATATTTGAAAGGTTAACAAGATAATTAAAGAATTTAGTTGACCTTATCAGAGGAACATTTAAGTACAAAAGAGCCATTTTGTAAATAGCGCGATTATATCCTAATCTTGCTGATTCCTTATATTTAGTTAATGCAAGATCAAATTGGTCTGGGAGCTCATATTCAAATATTTCTCCTAACTTGTATAAACTCTTAAAGTTATTAGGATTCAATTCTAATGACTTTTCAAAGTACGAAATGGATTCTTGAATATCCTTCTCAATACCAAAATCTTGACTGTATGATGTTGCATAATCATGTTTTAAGAAACAGCCATAAATGTAACAAACCTCAGAATGAATATTTTCGCTTATTTTACGGACATCATATTCCTTTAGTAACTTAAGCAAATGGTTTATAGATGATTTAAGGAATAATGCCTTGCTATGCTGGCTCAATTCTTGAGGGATTGGTTCACCCTTGATATTTACAAATGCATACAAACGATAATTCGTTGCATTGATTAGCATCTTGACCCACTTTAATCTATACTCTAATGATTTATTACCTGATGCAATAACTTTACGTAATTCCACGAACTCTTCAACCTTTTTCTTGATTTTATTGTCAGTCGTCCGTATTTGAACTGGTTTATTCGCAGTATTCATACCGATAACTGGCATAGACATTCTATTATTGTGCATTGGGTGTGCTGCACATTGTGGAATAACATTTCCTGCTGAAAACATCATAGATTGTCGCTTCGATTCAGTTGTGGCAATGCTTTGTCTTCTAGAATGATTCATGGGCGATGTAACTCCTTGATACTCAGTATTATAGGCCATCGTCTGTTGATTAAATGGCACCGTATTCTGATTGAATCGCATACTTTCCGTTGATGTCATTTGAGAATGTCCTAAATAAGGCATACTGACTGGTTGTTGTTGAAATACTTCCGTTGTATTATTCGCATGTAACAAATCAGGATGGCTCGTTAGTGGCGAATCTGGGTTGAAAGATGAGGTTTTTCTTTCATGCTTCTCTCTTCTTCGTTCCTTCTTTTGCTTAATTTGCTTACTCTTTTCTTTTCTACCTGAATCCATAACTCTTTCTCTATTCGAAGAAGATGGCGACTTAACCACGAAATTATTAGATTCGCATTGAATTGAACTAGCAGAATTATTTGATTCTATGGAATCTTGACGAGATAATTTACGATCATCTTCAACAGTACCATATTCTTCAATTTCTTGTTCCTCATCGCCTACTTGACTATCACTTTCGAAAAGAAATTTACTATAGTCTGAAATATGTCTCTTCTCAGTCTTGTTATCAAGGGCCATGTTCAGCATCCCAAAAGAGATTGATGCGGTACTTTGATCTTGTTCTTCACTGGTTTCATTGTGTTGCTCTTCGTCATCATCATCAAAATTGTGATATTCCTTTGGCTTGAAATTTAAGTCTAATGATGATACTCTCGGTTTTGATCTTTCAGCAACCTTCGAATCAGACTCTAATATAGACAGCGGAACTGATGGATACCTATTGGACTTGATTGTTGATCTTCTTGAATTCGCTACTAACTCATTGTTCGTGTCAACCATTGAGTTATGCCCACTTTGTTTTCTATAATTAGTCAAAAAATCATTTTTGGAATTATCAGAGAAACTTGCATGCGAGCTATGAGAAGACAGTCTCATTTGATTAAGACCGTTCAAATAAGGAGATAATTGTCTTTCAGGTGTTGATGTAGTATGAATATAAGACAATTGAGGGCTTGAATATTGCTGGGGATTCATTTGATGTGGTTGATTATATCCATACATAGAATTTCTATTATGTATGTGTTGCTGTTGCTGTTGCTGTTGCTGTTGCTGTTGCTGTTGCTGTTGCTGTTGCTGTTGCTGTTGCTGTTGCTGTTGAGCAGCTAATGTGGCATAGTATTGCATCCACTGCTCATAGTATGGATGTTGCTGTGGCACATTCGCATACTGATTTGAGTATGATGTGTTCATATTACTATTATTAACAGATTCTTCCGATGTACCTGAGTATTCTTCTGAGTCAGTGCCTGAATCTTCATCTGAGTCAGTGCCTGAATCTTCATCTGAGTCAGTGCCTGAATCTTCATCTGAGTACTCTTCTAAACCATCCTCAGATTCTACCATGGAGCTATGTTCCGGTTGATACAGCATTTGTAAGGGAATATTCGGTATTACCTCAAGTGTATGAATCACATTATCATGCTTAGGTGAATAATTCGTCGTCACATATTGCGTGCGTACGCCATTTGGCACTCTCTGATCTTGGGGGTAGGACCGTTGTGTTCTATAGTCTTGTATTTGTCTGTTTTCAGAATACACTTGATCATCGGGCGAGGGTGAATTCATCACCATCTGTTGTGGTTGACAAGTCTGTTGGTGGCCAACAATAGAAGGTTCATGCGGGGAAGCCTGGTTTACTGGTTGTGGATTTGCATACTGTTCATACTTTGGTTTGAAATAAGTACTGCTAGTCTGGTCGGATTGTGGAAATTTTGAGTAAGCTGCTTGGCTCAGCTTTCGAATGCTAACTGTATATGGATGCGCTGTACGCGGATATTGTTCGACTTCGGGCAATTCTTTAGGTTCTTTTTCTGGGGGTGGTGGTGGCTTGCGTTCGAGGGGACCCCTGGCCTTTTCACTTGAAGAAGAATCCTTTTTGCTAGCAGTACTCGCTTCAAAATTGTACATTTCTTCTCCAATATTTGGTTTTAATGCAGTAGGCATATTCTTGACTCTCCTAGGTGGCACATTATTTACTTTATTCATTGAAATGCCAGTAGTATCGTTAGATGTATTAGAAGAATGTGAGCCGGTCAGCAGAAATTCACTCCCAGTTAAAGAATACGACGAGTTCTCACTAAGGTTCGTTCGATGGGTCTTGGGTTTGCTGAAGTATGGATGTGTCGGTTTCTCCAGACTTAGTTTCGACAATATGCCCATTCTATAAATCAAACTTGGCTTCTTGTTAACTAACTTATATCTTATCAACGATAATCACTGTAAGCTGGCTATCCGAAATAATTTAAACTCTATTCCGAAGTATAGCCCCTGTAATGAATTCTGAAAATAAAGGCTATTGTTAGAACTTTGTGTTCAAGCAATATTTCAAATGATTTTCTTTGACCCTTTTTAGCTCTTTTCGTGCCTCTTGAAAATAATCTTCACCTAGTTTTACTCTTCTAAACGAAACTCCTTGTTCTATTTTTACCAAATAACCCTAATTATGGAATTGTCCACGGTTAGCTTCATATTATTGCAAAATGGACTCTTTTTTTATTTCCTAATTGTTACATTTCATAAACAAACTGCAATCGAGATTTGTTGCACAAAGATAAAAATAGGCAGTGCTAAATTGGGACACATCTTACCCTTATTTCCGCGACATCATGAGATGCGCAACTTTTGCAGTATAGTATTCCTCCCTCTCACCCAAATCTCACACCAATCATACTAAATTAAGCGCCGAGTATTTGAATACATATATTGTCGAACACATACATTTTCCTTTTTTCATTCTTTTCACCTTTATTTTTTCTTAGTGCATATATTGTCTTTCGAAATAGCGGCTCCGCGGTGTTTCTTAACTAATCGCTATGGATCAGATCCATTAATTGTTAATTTCCAAAGCTCAATTCTAAATTTACGTTAATCAAATGCAAGCCTCGTAGAGCACACATGTTTATTGCAATCTGAAAGATGCGCTTTGTGAACATTATTTGAAGAGGTGTAATACATTCAGCAGTCAATCAATGGTGATTATTTGATACGTTTTGATAATCGTGTGTTGCGTTTCCCACACTCCTGGGTGGAACTTGCTTCCGGGCATTACAAATCATTATCACGTGAGTTATAGAAGAAATACTATATAGCTAAAAGAAGAAAGCAACTAGTAGTAGGGACTCAATGGGATATAGTTCAGACACATCTAAGACGCTTAAACATGGTCAAAATCGATGCAAGTGCAATTACATATACCAAAGGAGGAGAAATTTCCAAGATATTACTGGGCACAACTTTCTCAATTGATACAGAAACTCTAGGACCTAGGCAAGTCGTGATTCAGGCATTGGCCACTCCAATTAACCCATCTGATTTAAATCAGCTTTCGGGAACCTATGCCTCGAAGCCAAATTACACATCAGAGTTGGGGACGTCAGTTCCTGTTGCCATAGGTGGTAATGAAGGATTATACAAAGTAATTGCCGTTGGTAAGGATGTTAACACCTACAAAAATGGAGATTGGGTTATTCCTAAAATGCCCAGTTTTGGTACCTGGAGAACACACGCGCTTGTCACTCTAGATAAACCGGAAAATCCAGATCCATTCATTAAAGTATCATCTGATGATGACAAATCCATTGATTTGACACAAGCTGCAACCATTTCCATTAATCCAAGTACCGCATATCAACTAATTGACCAATTCATAAAAGATTGGGATCCAAATGGTAACGATTGGATTATTCAGAATGGGGGGAACTCGCAAGTTGGAAAATTTGTGGTGCAAATTGCAAAGAAGAGAAATATTAAAACTATCTCGGTTATTAGAGATGGAAAGCCAGATCATGATGAAGTTGTACAGGAGTTACTTGGCTTGGGTGCTACAAAAGTTATCACAGACAAGGAGGCTGAATCCGAAGAGTTTATTAAAAACGTTGTTCCAGGTTGGGTAAATGGCGGCAAAGTTATTTTGGCATTGAATTGTATTTGCGGTAAGAGTGGTGCTTCATTAGTCTCGCATTTAACTGGTAACCATTTAACGGACTATAGATCTCCTCATATTGTGACCTATGGTGGAATGCTGGGTCAGCCATTGATGTATTCTAGTAGTGAATCGCTTTTCAAAAATGTGACTTCTAAAGCTTATTGGTTAACAGCGAATACCAAACGGTGCCCACAATCGAAGGTTGACACAGTGAAAAAAGTTCTCGACTTATACAAATCAGGCGATTTAAAGCCCGTACCTTTTAACAAAAAGGAATTTAGTATTGGATCTTCCAGTGATGATTTTATAAAGTTATTTCTAGAAGGTATTACTGAGTCTAAGAAGGGAAAGCAGGTCATTATATACAATTAGTAAAAGCATCATATTGAACATTATGCTAAGTATTTAATTTCTCTAAAGTACGTCTGTAAAAATGTATGCTTCGTAAAGTCTTATTCTACGATGAATTCATTTCATTATCTCCATTTGCAAGGAAGTCTAACCAATTCCAGTTGGATCCTTCTTCAGCTGTTTCATCAGCTAATATTTCGTCTCCTATTCCTACTTCACCAACATTTTGAATGTCATAAACCATATCTTGATTCTCAAACTTATTACCTGCATTTATAGGTCTATTATCGATCCCGTTAATGTTGCTATTTCTGAAATTACCTTCCTTATTTGCTTTAATATTATTTTTCCCATTTCCAATTACGAAGGATTCAGACTGAAATAAATTCATGTTTAACAACATGTCAATCTCATCAATATTATTATTTGTGGAGTTCCTATTATGGGTAGAACTCATACCTAAGTCCAGATGTGAAATAGTCAGTGTAGATGCATGCTTATTAGATGGATCCATTTCCAAAAACGTATCAATATTCATATCGTCATTCTGATCTTTGTCCATTTGCCTCCGGTAATTATCATTTGGCAAATCAGTGTAATGATGGTGATGAGAGACTATATTTGGGCATATATCATAGTTTGTTGTCTTAATATTTGACATTTGTGATTCATTGATTGACGTAATTGTATCATTCAGTACTGAAGGTTTATGATTAGATTGACTTAAAGGCCGCAACACTCCATGTAATTTATAGAATAATCCACATGCATTACACAATAAATCTCCATTATTAGATTTTCTCCAAAGGGGCGTTGTTTTTGTATTACAATTTGTACATTGTAAAAATTTGGTATTCTTAGTTGTTGGGCTTATCTTGGACAACTTTTCCGGTAACTTATAGTCATCTTTGAATGTCGATTCTAATGAATTAATATATGAAGTAAGCAAATTTTCATTCGACTTTTCACCTGTTGATGGATTGGCTGTAGATGCACTAACTGACCTGTTTCCACTGAAAAACGACGAATCAGACGTCAAAGAATTTGTATATGGAGAATGCTTTGAATTTTCAAACGAAGAGGCCATAGACCCTACTTTTTCTTGCTCCTGACTCATTCTTCTTATTTGGTTAATGTAATCAAATTCATCTAATTTGTCATGGGTGGAGGGATTCTGTATTTGTTGCTCTTGATTATAGCGATCTTCTCTCTCTTTCTGCCTATCTAAGGCTAGGATTTTCTTATTTTGAATTCTCCACGCAATATTTGATATTCGTTTATTATGGGGTAAGTAATACTTATGCTGGTACATTTTGAATACTTCCAACGATGAATTATCGTCATCTTGAATAAGCTCTGCCACATTTATTGGTTTCTGGTTTTTTGGTCTGTATGAAAATTTAGATTTCTGTGGTCTCCCACGTCCCATGGTCTTATTTATATCGTTAATGCTGCCTAGATTAGTTCTGTGGTCATATAATGTTGGTATCTTCGATGATGCGGGTGTATGAGATACGGGTCCCATAATAGATAGATAGTTTACACCGCTTTAGCAATAACGAAGACCTTTACTTTAAACTACTAAGGTGTTCCTGAAATATATTTTAATAACTACCTGAGCAATATTTCTTATTCTCTTTAACTGTAATATAAATTAAGTGATAAATATAATCTCCAATGTACCGATAATAGATCGCTCATATCAGTGTCGTGCACGACCACTAAACTAAGTACCTTGGGAAGTGGAAGAACATACTACAACAACTCCAACATTATCCCCATATTCTACTCATTATTTTTGCCGGATGAGTGATATTGCCGCTCTTGAGAGTAAATATACGGCATTCTTCAATAGTGATATCACTTTTAAGGCGTTAACCGAGTGGTGTAGTACTTGTCATGAAAAGTGGAGTCAAATATTAGATTTCTATATTAGGTAATAAGTACATTTTTGTTATGTATAGGTTCTTTGATGGACCGAGATGACATAAATACATAATACATTCAAAAATATATACGAACTGTTCAAGAAAGAATTAAATAACAGGGAATCAATTATGGCAGATAAAGTGAAAGACATTAATCAATATAACCAATTGAAATCTAAATATATTGGACTTGGAAATGCTGACATTACTAGAGAAGAATTTATGACAAATGTAAATCGAGATATATATTCGTCTTTGGCACAACATGATAATTTATTGTACTACAACTCAGTAATTATGAATGAGCCAACGGAATTGATGAGGCAAAAAATGATTAGGAAGATGGTAAATCCAATTCAAAAGAATGAGAGAAAGCCTAAAAGTTGATGCTCTTTGGTACTTATATGTTAGGTGGGTAGCATGATAGATTCGTTAAAATTCGATAATATGACGGCCCTTTACATTTTTAGAGTAGTCAATAAAGGGATCATTAGCATGATATTATTCAAAGAAAACGCTAAGTCATATGAAATGTTAAAAGTATATAATAGAGCGGAGCCCACGTCGAAAGGTCAAGAATTATTTGGTGCTGGTGATTTATTAGCGCACTTAATTAGATAATAGTGGTGCAGCTTCAGAATCAGTTACCCTTGTGCTTTCTTGCTTGACATAATATGAACCCGCAACTGCTGCAATCAAACTGAGTACCAATAAAATAGATGCAATAATAAATGCGAAAATCCACTGTAAAGCAAAAACCTTTGTAAGTAATTGGCCCAAACCTAAACCGAACATCAAAACAGCTGAACTGAAACCAACACCATAATCATTGTAGAAGAGTATAAACATTGATGGCACGATCAAGAAATCCCAGATCAAAACGTTACAGAAAACCCTTCCAACAAACTTGTGGATATGTAACATAACAGCACCGTTCCAGAATATAGCATAGAACAACCATGATAATGTCAAGGCACTAGTTGGCAAATGAATCAAAATCCAGTTGCTCAAAGGCTTGATGCTGTAAGTTTTGTGACTATAGTAGAGTGTCAAAATATTAAAGAAATTAATGAACAATACTATTTCACTTAAGATAAAATGTCTTCTCGCAAACAACATTGACCAGATAAACTGAGCAAAGTTGAAAATAGTGAAATGCCATCCGACAAGTTGAGAAAGCTCGATCCTTGCTCTAGCCAGCTCCTGAGCAGGAATAAAAATCTGACTAACAAAGACGATTTGTAAGAAATATAATATACCCCAGTATATTAAGGTAACCAATATGTTGGACGAAAAGGGGGTGTTGCTGACATTGAATGGACTGTCAGAATCAAATGGAGACCTACCAACTAAATAGCGTAAATTCCCGTAAATTGATAATGCCAACGAAACAATTGTAGTAACCTTATGAGTGATTAGTTGTTCTTGTTGATTTACTGCCATGCTTAAGATGAGTTATAATAATGCCTTATAATAAAACTATATAAAAAAATTTGTAGAGGAGTTTCATTTATATATATTTTTTCCGATATTTTATATATGATTGCTACCATTTTCGCAAGTTCAATGACTGCGAAAAATTGAAACTTCATGCCTACACGAGAAATTAAATTTCATTATCATATACTTGACTAAATAAAGATAAAGTTAGCATGTTCCGCGATAAGACTTAGCAAGTTTGCGGTGTTCCTTATTGTTATCATTCAAGACCTTTTGTTTAATTTGCTTGAGTTCCTCACCTCCATTTGAAGCAATTGACAATAACATGCTGTAAGTCATTTCATTCTTTTCAGGAGATTCCTGTTTTGTAGAAATATCAGTAATTGTGTCAGTAGCCTTAATTAACAATTCAATAGTCGAAATCATTTCGCTCATCAACTTGTCAAGCAAGTTCAATCCCAAGCTATCACGAACGACAACTCTCAATATCTCAATATCTTGTTCATCTGGACTTAACTTATAATTTGGAATAATGTATCCCTTATTTCTCAATAATAAAGAGAAAATTGACTGGGGGATATCTGGAAACTTTTCACGGGTAGTCTTCGAGAATCTGAAAGCAACAACAGGCAAACCCGGTTCATACTCCTCGTTTACTACTGATATATTAGAAAAATGGTAGTCTGATATATGCTTCTTTGTGTATATTTCAGCTTGTTTTTCTTTATCAACCTTTTTGTGAATGACAGAAAGACATTCGAAATAACCCGATTCCTCTAAGAAATTGGATAATAATCTCGCATTTTGAAGACAAGAGTTGAAAATTTTGGTGTAACCTTCTCTTCCTAAAGTCAAGAAATTATAGTATTGGAGTAAAACTGGGAATCCCGGTCTTGAGAAGTTGAAAGTGAAAGTTTCTTCAACTCCCCCTAAGTAATCTAATTTGAATCTGACTTCATCAGGCAAATACTTAAAATCTTTCCAAATAATCCATCCTAAACCAGCAGATGTTAAGCCAAATTTATGTCCTGAAGTGTTAATTGACACAACTCTATCAATTGAGAAATCCCAATTCAAATGTGGGTAAACAAATGGAGCGATGAAGCCACCACTTGCACCATCAACGTGAATCTTGACATCAAGTCCTTTTTCTTTTTCAACCTCATCCAAAATTTTAGAAATTCTTTCAACGGGCTCAAATGCACCAGTAAATGTTGAACCTAAAATAACAAAGATACCAATTGTATTTTCATCAATGTTGTCTTTGATTTTGGTCGTATCTATTAAGTGACCAGAATGTTCATTTATATGAATTATTCTATTTTCAACATCAAAATAGCGGGCGAACTTTTCCAAAGCAACTTGTGCACACGAAGCCATTAGAATATTTGGCTCAGCAATAGATTTTCCTTTCGCTTTTTGTTTGGCTTGCCAAGCTTTCTTCATTGCCAAACCAGCCATCATGATAGCTTCAGAAGAACCAGTCGTTGCACTACCAATCGAATTGACAACTTTCTTTCCTGTTTCCTTGTCAATGGTGCTAGGAGCATTCCATAAGTTACTCAAAATAGTAATGCATCTACCTTGAATATCAATCAATGATGGATATTCATCATTATCAGCTAAGTTTTTGGTGATATTTTCAGAGGCCAATCTCAATGGCATATCATCGATATTTGTGTTTACGAATGAAGCTAAATTCAATGTTGGGATCCCATCCAATGTCAATTCCTCACTTAGGTATTTATACACTAATTCACTATTAGAACTTTTCTCAGGGATTTCGTATTTTGGCACTTTAGAATTTGCACTATATTTAAATATGTACTCCTCATGGTTATCCAAAACAGTTTTCTTAGTCTGTTGTAATAATTTGTTTTCCAAGCTTTCTGCGTTAATGTGTTTTGATAATGTCATAATCAGTTGAGTTAATATTGAATAATTATTTGCGGTAGTATTTTCTAGGGTATTTAAAAGCAGTATTTATACTTCTCAAAAAATTCCCGTAAGGTTGCTTTTACATAAAACACGAGCATCCCTTTTTAATTGCAGCTATGCAGTTCCCAATTTGCGTAATGTTGTTCAGTTAAAGTCTTCTAAACTCAATAATTCACCCTTACAAAGTATTATGCTCGTATACCATTCGACACATGACGTCGTACATGTTGACGTATTAAGTTCAATAAGCTGGTGTAATCGTGCAGGAGTAGTCGTAGATATCCAGATCGACCGAAATCTAGAGCATGATGACTTGGCACGTAGAGCAATATGAAAGTAAGCATACATAATATCAGATTACGTACAGTAGATATTCAATATTTAGCGATATCATTATCCGTATATAAAAGTAAATAAAATTACTCATGCCTTAAATACGAGGAAAATAAGTATTCAACAAATACCAGCATCTATCTAGCCAAAATCCTAACGGCGAATTGCACGGCATTGTACGATAAATACCACCGATCATTCATATCCTCTAACAGTGTAATTGACTTATTCGACGTCGTCGAATTTTTGACCCTCAATTAAGTCAGGGATTTCTTCTTCGGCACCTTCAGCACCGGCACCGGCAGCAGCGTTCAATTCTGGGTTCTTACCAGCTTGAATTTGCTCAGCCAACTTTCTTAAGATTTCCAAGTTTTCAGCACCCAATTGAGGTAAGATTTGTGGAATCAATTGAGTAACATCCTTTTCTTGTGGGTAACCAGTTAAAGCAAAGGTGTTGTGTTGAGCAGCACCTTGAACACCAACTCTGTTAAAGTGTAAAACCTTACCATCTTCTCTGAAGAAGTTAGCTTCCTCAATACCTTCAATTTTTTGTGCCTTCAACTTTCCTAAAGCTTCCATCAATTTAGTGTCGTCTTGTTCAGACTTAACATTCTTCTTAGCCTTGACTCTTGAACCACCAACCTTCTTGGCAGCAGAGGCCTTTTGTAACTTAGCTAACTTTTCTGGATCAACTGGCATATTTAATTCTTTTACTTCTGGCTTTGAATGTAAAGTACTTCCAACTATAAAGTGGACCTAAGTGAAAAATCGTCGACGAGAAATCGTCGAAAGCATTATTGGTAAATACACGATCATTGGTTTGTGTCAGATTCAATTTTTGGAAGTGGCTGCTGTCACATGATATATGGCTATCAACTTCATAGTTACTACCATGTATCTTAGGATTGAAGGTTATTATAACAGGTAGGATAGACATACATATCAGCAAATTAGCATGTATATTGTTCACCGAGGAATCAAAAAAGTGAATGAATTTCTTCCGGTTACAAACCACTGGCTAATTTTGTTTGCTTCAATCCCAGTGGCCTTATCAACGGGAACACTATTTGTTTATTCAGTTTACAGTACAGGCTTGGCCAAACGTTGCCACCTAGATGCATCGCAAGCAGGAAGTTTGAATATAAGTGCAACCATTGGAACTGCATTTGGAGGTTTATTTGGCGGGCTAATTACGGATACTTATGGAACACAGTTACCTATCCTTGTTAGTTGTGTGAGTATTTCACTTGGGTACAGAGGGTTGTATGAATCCTACGGACTCGGATCAAACAGCAGTATGGTTTTATTACTCGTTTCGATGTTTTTAATTGGTGTTGGGTCTGTTTCTGGCTATTTCAGTGCTATCAAGGCGGTGACCTTACATTTCCCTAATTACAAAAGTTCTGCTCAAAGTGTCACTATTGCGTCTTTTGCGATTTCAAGTTTTTTGTTTCTGTTTATCTCCTCCAGAGTCTTGAAAGGAGACATTGGGGTGTTTTTATATTTCATGCATGTGGCATGTGGCCTTCTAATCTTGTTAGGATTTGTATTCATTCGGGTAGATGGGCATTTTGAAGACAAGAAAGAATATCAAGAAACCCAGGTAGACTGTGATGAAATGACAGGCTTGCTAGTTTCAAGCCAATCAGAATATGTAGAGATGCCTGAGTCTTCCGAGGAAACCAATGATTTGAAATCTATGTCGTTAAAGAAATCACTAGTTCACCCCGTGTTTTGGTACCATTATTTTATACTTTCGCTTATTCAAGGATTTGGTCAAATGTATATTTATTCTATTGGTTTCATTTTGAAGGCTATTCATAATTACTATGATAAAGAACTGTTGTTGAAGTCTAACTCGCCTTCATTACAAACACATCAAGCTTTGCATGTTTCATTGATTGCAATATGTTCATTCATAGGCAGGTTAACATCGGGACCGCAGTCCGACTTCCTAGTCAGGAAACTACATTGTCAAAGGCATTGGATTTTGATCATAGGCTTATCTTTAATGTTTGCAGGTCATTGCATAAACTTTATTGACTTGACGCTGCTCTTCCCTAATTCACACCTGGCTAATAAAGTATTGCTGTTCGCTTCATGTATCATTGGATATGCTTATGGGTTTAGCTTTACTTGTTATCCTGCTATAATTTCAGATTTATTTAATATGCGTAATTATAGCTTCCTTTGGGGTACTATGTACACAAGTACCACTTTTGGTTTAGCCTTAATGACAACTATATTTGGTTACTTTTATGATTTAAATAGCACAGAGTGGGATAATAAAGCTGAAGAATACGTTTGTAATAAAGGATCAGGCTGTTATAAATCAACTTTTCAGATAACATCGGGTTTATGTGTGTTCACTGCTGTTTTGGTTTTGGGTTATATTTATACAAAGAGGTCTAATAAACCATCTGTTATAGTATAGTTAGAGATATAGATTATAGAGAATGTCGTATACATATTTCACTATGATCACGTGAACAACCAGTTAAGAGAAGACAGTAGTCCATCTTAGAAGACTTTATGTTTTATAGACAAGCATGAATAAACGGCCAATATCTGTAGACGAGTTAATTGGTAATTCACAACCAACTAATCACCTATCAAAGCCAAAGTTTTTATCTAAGAAGGAAAGGCAAAAATTAAGTCTACAGAAAATCCAAGACATTCAAGATAAAAAGCGTCAACAAATAACGATTAATAGTGGAACTAAGAGAAGATACAGTAATCCAAATGGAGTCACATCCGAATTAAAGAATATAAAAAAGCAGGTGAAAAAAGGTAAGAACTTTAATTTTGACTGGGATGAAGGAGAGGATACGTCTATGAATTATCAACCATTAGTTAGATATGAAAATAGAGCCAACCCACCTGAACTTGGCCTCTCCGACAAACATTGGTCTGAAAAGCAATTAGAAGATATGACCACTCGAGATTGGAGAATATTTAAAGAGGACTATAATATAACCTCCAAAGGGGGTGATATAGATAACCCATTAAGGTCTTGGGCAGAATCAAAATTGCCTACAAAAGTATTGAACATTTTAATTAGAGATTTGGGTTATGATAGCCCGACACCAATTCAAAGAGCATCTATACCATTGGCATTAAATTCGAGAGATATAGTAGGTATAGCGGAAACAGGTTCTGGTAAAACGTTGGCGTTTTTATTACCTTTGTTTTCGTATATCTTATCCGTCGATTCCAATTACTTATCATATGAGCATCAACAAGAGTCAAATTTTAATAAACCGTTAGGTTTAATTTTAGCACCGACAAGAGAGTTAGCGCTACAAATCACAAAAGAAGCAAAACTATTTGGAGACAAACTTAACATGAATGTTGTCACTATAATTGGAGGTCATCAATATGAAGAAACTGTCCATAGTGTCCGCAATGGTGTTCATATAGTGGTTGCAACACCTGGTAGATTAATTGATTCATTAGAGCGTGGAATTATCAACTTGAATAAATGCTACTTTTTTACTATGGATGAAGCTGATAAGATGATCGATATGGGGTTTGAAAAACCACTTCAGTCAATTCTAACTTATTTACCTACTACTGAACAACTCCAGACTACTATGGATGGACGAATCTTTAATATCACAAAAAGGATAACCTTGATGTTCACGGCAACGATTTCTCCTCCTATTGAGAAAATCACTAAAAACTACCTAATAAAGCCTGGTTATTTGTTCATTGGAAACGTGGGTGAAGCCGTTGATAATATAAACCAACAATTCGAATATTTTGGCTCTAAACAAATATCTGATGAATCTTTAGAACCTAAGAAAATGGATAAATTATCTAGCATATTGAGACTTCACAAAGATCAAAATAGGAACTATTCTATAATTATATTCGCTAACTTCAAAAAAACGTGTGAAGAGTTATCGTTTGAGCTAGGTAGGAAAGGTTTTACTGAGAATACCGTGATTCATGGGTCGAAATCTCAAGAAGCTCGTGAACAAGCGATTGGAAGTTTCCGAGAAGGAAAAAACAAAATATTGATTGCAACTGACGTTGCTGCGAGAGGTATTGATATACCCAATGTTTCATTAGTAGTCAACTATCAAATGACTAAAAAGTTTGATGAGTATATTCATAGGATTGGTAGAACCGGACGTGCTGGTAATAAAGGTACAAGTTGCACATTCATAGATGATGGAGACTCAGAAATTTTTCTAGATTTGAAAAAGTTTTTAAATAAAAGTAAGAAAAAGTGTCCTGAATGGCTATTAAAACATGCATCTACTCAATCACAAATATTACGAGATTAAATATTGTACATTATATTAATACATTATTCGTCATCGCTACTAGAATACCCTAAAATTGTATTGAAATCTTTTTCAGGTTGTGATTCATTTATTTTTCGTTTGTGGGATTGAATTTGTTTAAGTGCGTTTAACGAAGAATTGTTGAATAAACCTGAAGATGTCTCTGGTTGTGGTAGTGCCTTTACTTTCGACGGTAATTCGGGTTTCTCGATTTCATCTGGTTCTTCTATCGTAATCTTCTTTCTCTTGTTCTCCGTTTCAGAAACCAGCTCTAATAAGTTTTTAATTGTATTTACGGTTGCCTCTTCTAATCTTCTCTTCTCTTGTCTTTGGGCTTCAGGATTCGGATCTTCATTGGCCCATCTTATATTAAGGATTTCATTCCCATCAAGGGATTGGTTTTGCATGGCTTCTTTGGCAAACTGAGCTTCATTCTCGGTACGAAATGTTATAAATGCACAACCTTTATTATAAAGTACTCGAATTTTCTCAATCGATCCAAATTCTTGAAAATGCTTCGTTAAGATATTCTCCATTTTGTCATTCATATGAAGCCCTCCTATGTATAATGTTCTATTCACTTTATTGAATGATCCTACTCCATTCATATCATCTTTATAATCATTGGTTTTATCTCTCCCGAAACAGTCTTGAGTAGGAACAAAATAATCTGTATCCTTCGGCAACCTGTGGTAGTATGAACATTTTTTACCTAAGTAACAACATCCTCGAGCAAAAAAAAGGCACAAAGGAGCATTTGGAGGAGCCCTTGTATATCCTGAATCTTTTTTAATACTTACTCTAAATTTCAGCTTTGTGAAGTTCTTAGATGAACTATCTCCCCCTGACCACTTCAAGAACCATATATTGAATACATTCCCAGTTTGTGGCGGTTTATCATCGTCCGGTATAGTTTCCGGGTCAACTTGGAGCCTTGCTGGTTTACCTTTCTTTGATCTTGAGGCTACTGCAACGTCAGAAGGCATAATCTCTATATAATATATGCTTAAAGTCGTACTTACTTCATGAGCCTTCTCATCTCATCTATACTTCAGAATGTTGTTTCACGTGATTGTATATAAAAATGCTCCTACTACAATGTTGTTGCGAAAATTAGAATTATAATATTTATTAGTTCGTAAAATACATATAAAATAGCAATTTTAACCTTTTATAGTCATAGAAAATCATTAAATAAATCCGTTATCAGAAGTTAAGTTACATGACATTGAAAATGAAGCTGACACCAACGATACCAGCAACAGCAGCAGCCTTCTTCCAAACACCTAAGTCAACGTTAGAGATGGCAGATGATGATGATGATGATGATGAGGAAGATCCAGATCCAGAGCTGGAACTTGAACCTGAACCTGAAGAGCCAGAAGCACTAGATCCTGAATCTGAACCTGAAGAGCCAGAAGCACTAGATCCTGAATCGGAACCTGAAGATCCTGATTCCATAGCAGCACCGGAATCTGATGAACCAGAAGAGCCAGAAGCACTAGATCCTGAACCGGAACCTGAAGATCCTGATGCCATTGCACCACCAGAACCTGAAGAACCAGAGGCTAAAGCACCATCACCAGCAGAGGAACCAGAGGCTAAAGCACCACCACCAGCAGAGGAGCCAGAAGCTAAAACTCCAGCAGCTCCAGAGGTGGCGCTACCAAAGGCAGACTCAGCAGCTCCAGCAGCTCCAGAGGTAGCACTTCCTAATGCAGATTGAGCACCACCACCGAGAGCAGAGCCGACACTACCACCAGCACCCGCAACAGCAGAAGTCATACTGCTTCCAGAACCTGCAACAGCGGAGGCAACAGAATTACCAGAACCTGCAACAGCGGAGGCAACAGAATTACCAGCACTATCAGCAGCAGATTGAACATTATCGACGGCGAATTGTAAAGCGTTAATACCCATTATGCGCTATATTATGTTATGTCTATAGTAATTAATTTGTATAATATTTCTTGAATTGAAATATGAAATAGTAATGATGAAAATTTAAAAGGCTATTAGTAGGAAATTATCTTTTCTTATATACTTTTCAATGTATAGCCTATTCTTTTGCTACACGGCTGTTAATTCGACTTAACCAGCTTTGTGTTTATGAATAGTTAACATTTATTATTATGCCCCTAATGTTCCTATTATGTTACGTCAGGGTACCTAGTACCTGACTTCTGCATAGTAACTACACTTCCCAAAAGGTCATAATAGCTTCCTCCTGTCAGTGGCTATGGTTCCATGCACCATTGTTCCGAAGTGTCGCAGGGATCCGAACATATTGTCCCATTCACGTGACTCGTCGGTAGAAATCAAAGCCAACAACACTTCTACGCCATGTTTATGGTATAACCAGAAAGTTAATAGCCTCTATTTACATCATTTCTAATGAAAGATATTTTAAGATTGTTCTATTTTACTATCATAATCATTTTGAAACCTGGAACACCTGAGTTCTTTAACTAGACTCTCATCAAGTTTAGCACCCGTTGCTTTGCAATATTGCTATAATCTCCAAAAAAGCATATGAAACGAAGCGTTTTATGTAATCACAGTTCGATTCGATTTATGTGGAGAGTCGGATTCCGATTCCTACATTTGACATCTTCGTTACGCCGCAATTCGGATGAAGCTATTTGTAGTTTATAGTCATTTTTAGTGAAAAATTACACAAAATACGAGTATGATCCAATAACATGCCACAAATCGCAGCAATTTAGATCCAGATTGCTTTGTATATTTGTGTATGAAGGATCACACGACTGAAAACTGTACTAGCAGTGAATACACGCATTTTGCCGTGAATGTATAGTCCATATCCTTAGCTTGAATTATTTCACACGAGTCTAGATACTTGCAAGAATGTGAGAACGCGTTCAAAGCCAGTTCTCACAGCAAGCTACGATATATAGAAATTATCAATAGCAAATTCACTAAAGAATTTGCATTTCAGTACAAATCTCAAATGACCATGCATATGATATACAAAATTTAACTAAGTTCAGTATGAAGCTGGATTACTTTTAAGTGTAAATGAACCAGTGCAATGTATTAGTTGGTGAGAACAGAGTTATAGATGAATAGAGTTGATGGGCTGCATTCGCCACGGGTGCAAAAGGACATTAATTTAGGTTGATGGGGAATGAAAAAAACTTTAAAGCACATTGTTAAACTAAAGCCTTGTATTACAATAAGAAATTGCGTTAATGATGGAACTGTCTATTCTCTTTGGATTATGTTTCCTTTGAAATAATGCCTATTAAAAATTAAGAGCATGGAATGTATTTACTATTAACTTTCGTAAATTCAATTAGTAATTGCAAAATTATATGAAATTTGCACATTTCGCTAAAATTAATATTTTGTCATTTGAACTGAACTCACGAATTTTTAACAACTTGCAGATGTAGATGTACAAGCTAATTTTTGTACTACCTCGTAAGCTAAATACATTTATTCAAGTAGTGCTGCCATAATAAAGAAGTACTGTAATTATTAATCTAACGTATATATATCTTATGCTTCACATGATATACTTGTAAATGAATGCCAATTTGCTACAAATCCTTAGTAAAATCAGCTTTAATGTTTGGTATTAAGAAATTCTACACATCTTATTAGGAACTTCGATTTTTAATATCCCAAAACTGAAATATAAATGAATGAATTAATTTCAAGTACTTTGGATTCCAATAGTATTGTCCATTTTGAAATTAAGTATCACTGGTATCAACACTTTACCCCACTAAAGTGAAAATTATCAAAGTTTTCTTTATTAGAAAATTATCAAAAATCTGACTTCATAATTTTGCTAACGTACCGACATTTAAAGCAATAAGTATTATATTTATTATCCATCATCTGTCTACGTGACATTGGTTGACCCTACCGAAACTCAGCTAACAGCTTAAAACACTTAAAATAACTTGAATTTTTGAAAACGTCTCGACATTCCTAATTAGGAAATATAATCCGCCTTATCGCTATCTGGTAAAGGGTAGATATAAATACTCCTGGAAATTCAAAAGTGTTCTAATTTACAAAAAAAGCTGCGATATAATAATTAATTATGTGTGGAAAGGAAACAAATTTGAGTTCAGGTACTGCTGCTTCAAATCCTTCTAGTTCAAAGATAACTTCGTCATGTTGTGGTGTATCTTGCAAGTGTGGATCTTCATGTGCATGTAAATCTTGTAATACTACAAAATTATAAATTAACAACTCACACTCACATACTTTGTATCCTACAGAATCCAACATATGATGACTGACTTTAAACTTGTTGATTTGGATTGAATTATTCTTAAGCTGCATGTGCATTCTTGAAGTTCATACAACTCTGTCTATTTCATCTACATTAGGATCTTAAATTAAATAAATAAATAGTTATTCGTAATAAATTATAAATACATTAGCAATTAATTCATATAACTTATTTACTTCCTTGGGGAAATTTGTAAAACTTCTTCCTTGATGTTGGCGGATAATTCTGGGTGGACCTTGGCAAACATATCGAAGACTCTGTCTTGGATATGAGCTTCAGCACCAGCAACATGGACGGCAACATTGTGGGCCAAATTCTTTTGTTGGTTTGGATATTTAGCTAAAACGTTGTATAAAGCAGTAGCTTGGGAGTAGTCCTTGTCAGTACATTTCCAGTGGAATGGACATGCAGCACCTTGCCAAACTTCTTGTTCTTCTTGTATACTGAAAGACTTGAATTCAACAGGCTTGGAAGTAGCTAAATAGTTTGGATGAGATCCTAAGTTACCGTTGACATTCATACCACCATCTCTCATGTGTGGGTTGAAAACACGGCCAGTTACTGGACAGTTAACTGGGATTTGGGTGTAGTTAGTACCTAATCTGTGTCTGTGAGTGTCAGCATAAGAGAATAATCTAGATTGCAAAACTGGATCAGCAGAAGCTTCCATGTATGGAACGGTGTGAGATGGAGCAAAAGCAGCTTGTTCAATTTCAGCGAAGTAGTTCTTTGGGTTTTCGTTTAAAACTAATTTACCGAATCTTCTCATTGGGTAATCCTTGTGTGGCCAGACCTTAGTCAAGTCAAAGACAGAGAATGGAGCCTGTTTGGCTTGTTCTTGGGTCATGGTTTGAATGTAACAAGTCCAGGATGGAGCGTTACCCTTAGCTATTTCCTTGAACAAGTCTTCTTGAGCATAATCTGGATTGGAACCAGCCAATTTACCAGCTTCTTCATTGGTCAAGGTTCTGATACCTTGATCAGAGATGAAGTGGACTTGGACGTAGTACCATTCACCCTTCTTGTTGGACCACTTGTAAGTATGACCAGAGTAACCGTTCATTTCTCTGTAACTAGCTGGAGTACCACGGTCAGAGAAAAGGGTCATGACTTGATGAATGGATTCTTGGTTGCTAGTTAAGTAATCCCAGAACATGTTTGCATCCTTTAAGTGGGTTTCCGGGTTTCTCTTTTGGGTGTGGATGAAGTGTGGGAACTTAGATGGATCTCTAATGAAGAAAACTGGGGTGTTGTTGTATACCAAATCTAAGTTACCTTCTTCCGTGTACAATTTAGTGGCAAAACCTCTTGGGTCTCTGGCAGTATCAGCAGAACCGGATTCACCACCGACGGTGGAGAATCTGGTCAAAACCTTGGTCTTCTTCCCAATAGTATCCAAAAATGCTGCACTACAGATATCGGTAATGTCGTCAGTAACTTCGAAGTAACCGTAAGCACCAGATCCCTTAGCGTGGACAACTCTTTCTGGGATTCTTTCCCTATCGAAGTGTGCTAAAGAATCAATAAGATTGAAATCTTGCAATAATAATGGACCATGTTGGCCAATTCTTTGAGTAGCAAATGGTTCAGGGATTGGACATCCGTTGGAGTTAGTGTAAACAGGAGCCATTGTAATTAATTAATATTAGATAAACCTGCGGATAGAATAGAATACCTTGCCTCTAAATTTATCTGGAGAAATTATTCTCCTTATATATCATTACAGCTTAATTTTATGTAAGCGGGGTGAATGGCTGATTATAATAAATTGCTTCTAAGTGGCCAGCGTGTATGAGCGTAGATAGCCGAGGTATAAATCGCACTACAAGCATTGCACCAAGGGACCCTGTGGTCAAAAAATAACAGTTTTTAGCACAATTGGATACCTGCCATCCATCAAAATTCCCTACATGCCATATATATGGTCTGTGTCTACTGAGCAACGATAATTAGACTAATTTTCTGACATCATTTTGAGGTGTGGACCATCGAAAGCTTGAATATTGTAGATGATAAGTCCATGTGAAGAGCAGCGCTTTTCTCCACAATCCGTCTGAGCGCGGTTCAATTTGTGTAACTTCAATCCGATATGACCGACGATTATTAATTGTTGCAATGCTAGACCACCGTCAGAAAACTACTAGATTTGGAATAAGAATCCGAAAACGTTAGTATGGGGAACGTTTGAAAGAATATGGGATGCAATGCAAAGAGAGGGGTATACTAAGAAATTGGACTCTAATTGTAGCTGAACACATAATTTGGATGATTTACAATATATAAATGTTAAGAAATGTTATACGAATGGGCTTTAGAAATGCAATAAAAGAGTTTTGAGCAGTAGCGTACGATGGTTAATGAGGTGTAGCAAAGTAGATTAGCCGCTGAGGTAACAAATTAGAGCGGCGGCTGCATTTACCGAGGAAATAAAATTGACATCGGCCCATAATCAAAAAAGGTGTGGCTTTTCGTGGAAGAATCCGGGGGTCGATCCCCCCAGATAGGTAGTAGATACGTAACCTTGAGGTCTTCTAACAAGTATAACTTGCATCTACACTTGCATTTCCAATACGGCTTGACTATATAAATATAATTATATAGGGAAATAAAGAGGAATCTAATAGGTGAGAATGAATAGTCGGAGACCATACTAATCTAAGATTCCGTACGAAGTTTTGATCTCCATTGCTTGAATTCTTCTGTGATAACGGTGTTTCGCAACTCACTATCTTGCACCAACTCAACTATTGAAAAGCTCTTTGAACCGGGATCATACGTCAAGGACCACAGCTTATCAATGTCTTTAGGTATTTCGCTATTTATCCATTCAATTACTGCTCCGTACCATTTTAATGCATTCATGCATACTATTTTAGTGTTTACGTTAATGGTGTCTTTTAACATAATTGGTATTTCCTCGGTGTTATATATTTCAACATTTCTTAAAATTAAGTTATCATCTCTGAAGCCGTATACTATCTTTCTAATTCCAATGAGAAAACTTTGTGCCCATGTTCTGAATAATTTCTTCTCAAAATTCACAACTTGTCCTGGTGCCTCTATCACTTTGCTTGTCTTTAATTCTACGTAATGTGGTAAAATATCCTTTCCTCCTTCAGGTATATAATCCCACAAACAATCAACTTCACCTGCAAGCAACAACTTCACTTTTCCAATCCCAGTCTTTACCACAGATATGTATTGCTCGTAGTTGTTAACGACCTTTTTGTTTCTTTTTTCTATAAGCTGACGGGAACAGTCACCCCATGGTTTCGGTAAGGTACTAATTGCCTCGAACTTATATCCAGAGTATTCGAATTTTTTCATCATTTCTTCCTTGGCCTGATCCTCATGCTGGTTATTTTGTTGTCTTCTTTTTAATTCTATCTCATCATTATTCTTTATAAAAAGCTGTCCATCATACACAACTATATGGAAATCTAATGGGTCCTTTAAATTATACGGCAATGTTAGTAACTTGGTCATTAAACCTCTGAATGTAATTATGTCAGTGTTTATCTTGGTACCGGTGCTTCGCTCATAATTCATCACCCCTTTTAGTAACGCCTGGAAATCTCCAAGGTTTTGCTCTTCTGGAATCTTTTTAAAATTACTGTATCCACCTCCTAAATCTATTTGCTTGTCAACATATGCATCAGGCAAATAATAGTACGACAAATTTTCTTCTTGGACCTTCGTGGAATCGAAGATGTATTCACCGTCAATATCTCTAGCGAAAGCGAACAACTGCTTCGGTTGTTTCAAAGCTGTGGTCTTTGCCCTAGAGTTCAATGGAAACGTTTTTATCATATTCTTAATTAACTTCAAGTAAAGGCTTCCTTAGTGTGGATCTCGTTAAACTCATCGAACAAAATAATATTTTGTACCTCAATCACGAGATTTAAACAAGAGAATACACCTTATCAATTAAACTAATTATACATAAATTATATGCCATAAGAATCTTAGGGAAGTAATGATTATCAATGATAACGTATTCACTTTCTTATTGATTTCTTTTATTATAACATTACAAATTCAGGGTGCAGAATTATTAGAAACGTCTCATGATATACCCATAACGAAGTCTACTTGCAATACGGACTTATGCTTGATAGACACTGAAAACATTTTTGACCATCAAACGAGTTTTTCTAAAGTTAAACCACTTACTTATATTGTTCCTTCAACACCCGAATCCACACATGCGACGATATCAGCTTCAGCACCAACTTCGACATCTTTGCCCATTTCGACAATGTTATCTACGCTAACTTCTATTGTATCCACAATTTGCACCGAATCCATTTCTAGTTTTGACAGCTCAGATTTTTCAAGTTTAGACGCAGATATCCCTAAAATCGGCATGTCCGACGATGCGATTATAATAGATGAGTTAAGTAATTCACACTTGGACCCCAGTGACGTAAATTCTACGAATTTTACAAGCGATCCTGAGAGTTTTCCTGTCCAAAATTACACCGACAAGGGAATTCCACAGAATCAATCAAATGAAACTATAGATGAATGCCATTTTTTATCATTCGACGAATGGAAGCGCCAAAAAGCAGTTGATAATAAGCAAATAAATGACTCCCAGCCTCAAGCATATAGTATTTCGAAAGTGTTGGTTCCTACGAACAGTGATGTAGATAATGGGACGCAAATAATCCTGTCATCCGACGAGGACCAAGGTAAAATATATAAAGCTCGATTTAATTATGCATCAGTGGATTGTGCTGCTACTATTGTGAAAACAAACTCTCATGCCAAAGGAGCATCAGCAATTTTAGTTGAAAACAAAGACTCTTACTTATTGAATCGATGTGCTTCGTCTCAAAAATTTGTTGTTATTGAATTGTGTCAAGACATTCTTGTTGATACCGTAGTTATTGGCAATTTTGAATTCTTTAGTTCCAATTTTCATAAAATAAGAATTTCCGTCTCAGATAGGTTTCCTGTTGGATCACCTGGAATGAAGGTTTTAGGTGAATTTGAAGCAGAGAATGTTAGGGATGTTCAGTCTTTCAATATTGAAAATCCGCTTATTTGGGCGAGGTATTTAAAATTAGAAATTTTAAGTCATTATGGAGACGAATTCTACTGTCCGATATCATTAGTTAGGGTATATGGAAAAACAATGATGGAGGAATTTAAAATGGCTGAAGGGCATGAGTCATTTATTGGTGGCGAACCTGAAATTAAGAATGAGGAATTAGTGATAAATAATTCAATGAAAGATATTTCAAACTTCACAGGCATTAATATTCAAAATGAGGAATGCAGGGTGGCTTTACCTCATTTAGGATTGAATGATTTTTTAAAAGATATTAATTCAACAGCTACCGATTACTGTGATGCGTTATATCCATTGATTAATGAACCTGAAACAACCCAAACGATAGAAACCAAAACTACACAGGAGTCGATTTACAAAAATATAATGAAGAGATTGTCTCTATTGGAATCAAATGCTAGTTTATCTTTATTGTATATTGAGGAACAAAGTAAGTTACTTTCACAAGCCTTTACAAATTTAGAAAAACGACAGTCCTCGAATTTTGAATCATTGGTTAATTCATTCAATGATACAATGCATAATCAAATATCCTATTTTAAAAGAGCATATCTTAATATTCAAATTGAAGCATCAAAATTATTCAAAGCTCAAGAATATAATCATCAAAGTTTGCTAGAAGAGTCTCATCGTAAAATGCATGCATTAGAGAATCAGCTAAAGTTTCAGAAGAGACTTTCGATTTTAAATACTATGATTATAATCTGCATTCTATCGTATGTTGTGCTTACTAGGGATATTTATATAGAAGACCACTTGGAAAATGATCATTACCAAGGCCAATCTGCATTTTCACAGGTCACTTCTGGATATTCAAATTTGCTTAATAAATATAAAAGAAAAAGTTATAAGCGGAATAATAAAACAAGAAGAAGGAGGCAAAAATCTACAGGGTAAATCAAATAAAGAATTGTTATAAACTATGTACAAATAAATTTTCTATACTATGTAGTATTATCTGAAAGGTAATGTAAATCACCACCCACTTTCTTCTTTTCCGCCGTTCCATCTATTATCACGCTTGTTACTTGACTTTCTAAAGTCTTTAGAGTAATTATTCTTTGAATGATCATTTCTATTATTTCTTGAAGCCCCATAATTTTGTCTACCATAATTACCTCTATCGGAATAACCTCTACTTTCCTGATTTTCATAATTTTTCTGGAGTCCCCCTCTTTTGAACCCTCCTCTCTTTCCGCTAGAACTGTCCATGAAAGTTCGTTTAGCAGAGCGATTATTTGTTGTACTAAAATTGAACCCACCCGGAACATCAAAGTAGAGACTAGCCTCGCGTGGAGGAACGTTTATTACGTTCCTTATAAAACCTTTACCAACTGAAAGCTTAGCATCAGGGTCATTGATTAAAAATCTATAATAATCAATTATTTGAGATAACGAATCAGGCTGAGCAATTCTATAGGCAGATCCTACTTGCTTATAAAATCCTAAGAATGTAGGAATGAAACTTTCAACATCCTCTACATCAGCACCAATTTGCTTAATTAACTCTCTGTCTTCTTCGGCTGTTTCATAGTTTATTTCATGTTCAAATTTAACACCTCTCTTTGACACTAAGGCCTTGACATAGTTCTTTTCTATACTTGACAAAAATAAGATAGACTTACCTGATGCGCCAGCTCTAGCGGTTCTGCCAATTTTATGAATATAATCCGCAACTTCAGAACTTGGTCCCATTTGAATAACATCACTCACATCGCTAAAATCTAGACCTCTTGCAGCAACATCAGTACAAACCAAAATACCATGGGAAAGTCTACGATAGTCTCTAACTGTTCTATCTCTTGCTGCCTGACTCATTTTTCCGTGTAAACGCAAAATCTTTGAGCCATACTTTCTCGTTTGTTGTGTGTCATAAATTCCCTGATCTTTAGCATTCATCAACATTGAGTAAAACCAATCAGCAGCTGTTACGGTTGGTAAGAATACCATCGCTTTAAACCCCGTATTAGTCATATTATTAATGACGTATGCGAGTGCGCCATTGAAAGATTCACCAATAGTATTAGTCTTAATCAAGGTTTGCTCAATATTTTCATGAGCTTCGGGCTCATTTTCATCCACACAGTTAATGAACTTATAATCATCACCCATGACAGATTTAGCAAAATTGGAGACAGCTTTATCAAGGGTGGCACTAAATAATACTGACTTAAAGGAAGCATTGGGATTCGAAGACATTTTACGAGCTTGTTTCAATTGACTGTCAATATCATCCAAAGTAACAGAAAATCCCTCATCTAAAAGTCTATCAGCTTCGTCATAAACTCTATATTTTAAATCAGTAAACATGTTAGCAAATTTTGATTGTCTTAAATTATCATTCAATCTTCCAGGAGTGGCGATTACAATAGCTGGTGCAACATTGCTTGGTCGAGTCTTACGTCCTCCCATATGCACCTCAATATGAACCTTATTTTTAGATTTATAAGGCATGTTTTGAATGATCTTCTTGTATTCAGATTCAATTTGCAAAGCTAAATCTCTGGTTGGTGCAATAACCAATGCATGAACTTTGCCTCTTGCACCCCTTGTAGGATCGAAATTTTCAAGGGCACACTGTAAAGTAGGAATAACAAATGCCAACGTCTTACCAGTTCCTGTCTTAGCACGACATACAACTCCATTTTGTTCTAAAATTGGAACAAGTGATTTTTCTTGCACTGGAGTTAACGTCTTGAATTTAGCCAAATTTATCGCCCTCAAGATCTCTTTGTTTATAAGTCCAGTTTTAGCCAATCCATCGAAAGTAGCTGGCGCCTCTTCAGCTGAATTCAGCACTGGAATCGTTTCCTTTGGAATTTCATTTTTTATCTCATCTGCAACCCTCCTAACTTGATTCGCATGCTCATTAGCATTATCTAATTTTGCGTGCTTATTGCATTGGACTCTACTATAAGTGAAACCTCTGGTAATTACACTAGATACTCCCGCAGGTCTGAATAGCAAGAGCCTCGAAACTGATCTCAACTTCAACATTTGCTTGTACTAAAGATGTAGATTAGATTTCACTGAAAAATTCTCTTCCCATATAGATAAAAAAATTTAAATTCCTCTCAGGCATCTCGCTTATATAATCGATATTATCAGAAAAGATCAAGGCTGCAAGAGCATAAATCTTCAGAAACAGAAACTCTTATACTTTTTTTTGCCATGACTATTGATCAACTGTAGTTTATTCTACTAATTGATAAACTACTTATATGGAATCAGGGTAGATGAAATTATCTACGCACCATAATAGAACAGAAAATTTGAAAAGTGAATCATACATCGGTAATGAGCAAGCCGCAAGCAGAAATCACTGAGTAAATTCCTACACAATTACTCTGATAAGATAGAATTAGGGATAATTGATTGCGTTATTCTGGCAGATATATGGTTTTATAATTTACTTCCGTAATATAATGCTTATGCTAATAATAATGAGATAATATCAATTACGACATCGCGACATTCATTGATACTAAATTTCATGCTGGGGAAGTTTTCCAATATGAAATTCATAGAGTAGCACTATTACAACACCATATAATGAATCCTAATCAACAAGAAAATGAATCAGGGATTCAAAAGAACTTCTTATCTAAAATAAGACAAAACTATTCCAATAAGTTCTCCAACCTTTCGTTGTCCTCATCCATTCAAAATATATCCATACATTCAGACCACGATGGGAATTCAGAAGATGACACATTGATCCATAATGCGTTTGTTAAATACTTTGATGGAAAAGGCGAAGCATATCCTGAGTGGTTGGGTGTGAAAGCCAATCAGCAAAACAATAGGCCGCTGAACAGTAATAGCAATTACCGTTCAGAGTATCAGCCAGTATATTCCAGCTACAATACCAGTGGACTGAACAAAAATAAACAAAGTCAGTACTCGGGGAATAATAACCAGACATCATCCTACTTCGAACCGCAGCAAACAATGCAACCACAGCAACAGCAACATCAGGCACCAGAAGCCGAATCTCAACGACAAACATACACACCCAGATCATCTAGCAGATTGCAAGACATGTACAATAAATCTAGACAGCAGTCAATACCTGGTTCAGGATATAATACACAATCGTATCCATCTGGACCAATTAGAACAAATAGTTCAACAACAGGTTCGAGACTTAGAGAAAGAATGCTTAACGCTTCTCCTAGTATGAATGGATTGAATGCTAGTGCAAATAATACTTCAAATACAAACCAATCAGAAAATCCTAGGGCTACATGGGGAAGAAGGTAATTATAGTCTTATACATATATACATGCTTGTAATATATTAAATCTTATTCAAGACTCTGAAATTCTCTTCCCAACAATTTCTATTCTTTATAAACCAACCAGGCAATTTATTGTCAGGGGGTAATTTAAGCTTAATAATACTAACATCTTCAAAACTTATCGGATATTTATCCAATTTCTTGTAGAACTTATAGTCGTAATTTTCTCGTAACTCTTGTGCCTCTGCAGGAGTAATATCGATGGATTTTGAGTATTTAAAATCCTTAGATTTATCCAAATCATCTTTTTCTCTTAATAGTTTGATAAGACCCAGAGAACCTTCATATGTACATATTGAAGAAGGTATTGAGCTACTAATACTCTGGTTTCTAAATTTTTGATTTGTATTGCTGAAACTTCCTGGGCGAACAAACTTAGTATCAACCAAAGAATATCTTCTTTCAAAGCTTCCTCTTGATGCAGAAAGAATCATATCATTATTTAGACTATTATTTCTGTTTGGTCTGACATATCTTGGAGATGACCCTGGGGTAAACTTATCATCATCGGATCCTGTCGAGTCTATTGATTCCTTTCGAGGATTATCTTGTTTTCTCATTTCAGCCAACTTTAAAAGGTTCGCTGGTATTTGAGGCGATGCAGATAATAGCTCATCATCAATATCTTCATCATCAATACTTTCATTATCATTTTCTTCATCAAATTCGAATTGGCTGCTATCTATGGAGTTTTTTCTTGAGTCTAGTATTTGAAAATCAGGATTTCGAAACATACCTCTGGTTTTATGTGGTATGTATTGTTGCGGCAGAATCGCAGCAGACTGCTCTTGTTGGGAATGTTCTTCTTGTTGTTCTTGTTGTTTTAAAAGTGAATTTAACCGATCAATTTCAAACGGTATCAATTCTGTTTGTATTAATTCTAGGAAGTTTTCAGCATAGTAATTACTCTTATTTGAATTACCAGAGTATATTCGGTATTCGTTAATAATCGAATTAAAATTCCACTTTTGTATTTTCCTTAGTATTCCAACTAATGTAGATGTTGAGTCAATTAACAAGATATTGTGTTTACTTTTATTCAATAGCAATTCAAATGCAGCGGATATTATATTCCTTTCAATCAACATCCATTGGTCGTTCTTACTTTTATTGGTAAATTTGATAGTTTCTATTTCATTTTTCCCAAGGGTGTATTCTCCTGTCTCTGCCTTGCTGCTCGTAGAAGATGTCTCCGTATTATCATCAGCTTCATCCACATCCTTATTTGAGTTGGTATTACCTGTATGATTATGATTCGATATTTTTAAGCCTCCAAGGTTATAAATTTCTATATTGTTAGCTTCAATGAAATTCTTTAGCAAACGTGGAGGTTTTTCAGCATCTAGAACTACTAATGATTTTAATTGCAAAGTCTCTAAAAATGGGAAATTTTCAGACTCTAATTTACTGCACCTATAAACACCTGGCTCTACAAGGCCAAAGTTATCTGGTGGTACTAGCATCTCTGTTATTCAAAACTAACTATACTCAAATGAACGTGGATGTATTTTTTATAGTTTCGCAGAATATCATCAAATCAAAATTAATGTACTGTTTGAACAATCATTCTTTGCACACACTGATTTATAGTATATATAGATATCTAATGGCTTATACTTACATAACAAGCATGATAATGAGAATATGTTTAAACTATAAAAATTTACACATCCTGATATATGATATTAACTAACAACGGCAGATCTAACCTCTAATGACTAAATCGTCAGGAATTCCTTCGAACTCACCATAACCCATGGTCAAATTAATGTTTTGTAAACATTGTGTTGATGCACCTTTTAATAAATTATCTATAGTAGCGACAATAACAACTCTATCTTCCTTTGAGTTAACTGCAAAACCACCGACCACAACACCATGCTTACCACTAATATCCTTAACCAATGGCGCTTCTCCGCTTATGGTAATCAACTGTTCACCTTGATATCTATCTTGATAAATATTTCTAATTTCACGAGAACTTAAAGATTTTGGTTTGATAGGAATCGAAATAGTGTGCGAGATACCTTGAAACCATTGTGCAACGTGTGGTGTAAATGCAACATCCAAACCTAATTGGCTACTAATTTCCTTTTCATGTATATGATCAGTCAACGAGTAAGGAATTATATTATTCGTCAAAAACTTGACATCATTCTTAGGTGATGGTTTAGTACCAGCCCCGGAATAACCCGAAACACCAAATATGGAAGGGGTACCGTTAATGTAAGGTACTAAAGGTGCGATCGCACATTGAGCAGCTGTAGCATAACAACCTGGATTTGAGATTTTCTTTGCGGATGCAATTTTAGTACGTTCGTTCAATTCAGGCAAACCATAAACCCATTCACCAGTTGTATCGAATCTGTAATCGGCAGATAAATCGATAATTTTCGATTTATTATTTGGAATAGATTCAATTGCATCAACGAACGGTTTACATACACCATTAGGTAATGCCATAACCCAAACGTCCACCTCGTAATTCTTTTCGAGCTCTTTAATGTCCTCGATTTGTAAATTAGAATAGATGATGTTATCTTTATTATAACCCTTTAATTTTTGACCATTTAATTCACGCGAAGAAACATGAGATAATTCTAAGTATGGATGGCTATCAATCATACTGATTAAATTTTGCCCTGTATAACCTCTTGCACCGATGAGGGCAACCTTGGCTTTATTGGTGTTTTTGCCTTCACGAATTGGTGGATTAGGGTTGCTTGAGTAAGAACGGCGAGCCACTGTATGGAAACCCTTCTTTTGGTTTGGAGAACTGAAAATTCCCGACTCATTCGAGGAGGACAAAGCAGACCCAATACTAGAAGAATCAAATTGATTAATTAACTCTGAAACTTCTTCCGTGTTCAAACCATACCAAAATAAGATTTCACCTTTCTTAGAGAATGAACCGTCAGATTTTGAAAAATACCACGACAAGTTTGAGTCATTTTCACTCACTATCCAGTATAATGATTTGTAATCCTTCTTAATAGAGTTAAAAATGTTATCAGTAACATTGTTTAACCAGCCAGTTCTTGATGACAAAAATTTATCCAATTTTGGAACACGAGAGCCATTTTTGGTAACAATAGCTAACACTTCTAAGGGTTCATCACCATATGATTTAAAATCAACAGATTCTAAGTGTTTCAAGTAAGATGCAACAGATAATTTACCAGATTTGATTTCTGGGTCTCTTAATAATGCAGCTCTTAATAAATCAGGGTTACCGAATTCTTTCAAAGAATTACGGCTGATTAATTTATAACCTCTTCTAATTAAAGTACCAGCCCCAGAATCAGTAAATAATTCCTTTTGTAAGTCATCAACGTCAATGATAGCAACAGATGAGGATCTTGGTAAATGTTGCAATAAATCGTGAATCTCCTTAATTTTTAACTTAGTACCATATTTGACCCAGCTTTCTTTCATCAAGTCTTCGTATTCTTCATCTAAATTGATCATGCTCACTTTTTCACCGGTATTGCCATTAATAATACCACCCTTTTCGTTTAAGTAGACGATCTTTAATGGTTCGAATTCTCTTGCTAATTCACCAGCAGCTACATCAGCATTCACATTTAAAAGTTGGCCAGAAGGAGTTTCTGCCAAAGAGGTTAAAATTGGTAAATAACCAGCTTCAATAGCAGCTTCAACAGGCGATTTGTTGACAGAGTTGACTTTACCAACTAATTGGTACTTATCTTTATCCAAATAGTCAGCTCCAAAAACACCGGTTGTTATTGGTCTCGCATGAACACCCATTTTTTCAAGTGCCGTAACTAATCTCAAATTTTGCTCTAAAAAGCATTTTCTGACTACTTCCATGGTTTTAGGATTCGTAATTCTAATACCATCCAGATATTCTGGTTCAACACCTTCATTCTCCAATAATTCATTGATCTGCGGACCTGTACCATGTAACACAATCGGATACAATCCAACGTGGTATAAGAATGCGAGACATGAAGCCAACTCAGATAATTGTTGCGTTATAATAGCCCCACCGACTTTAATAACAGCAAACTGTTGTTGAGACACAGAAGTAAAATATTTCAAGTATTGTTCAACTTCCCGTTTAGATCCTATATTGTTCAATAACTGAACGACGGTCGATCTAGTAGAATAAAGTCTGGCTGTTGGCTTGGAACTTCTAAGTCTATAACTCAAAGAAATGGTCCCAATTATTTCTTTTTTAGCAATAGAACTTAATCTCTTGACAACAGATCTACCAACTGTTTGTCTTAACATTATTAATATGTTAAATTAGATAGTTAAGAATTATGAAGTGAAGAAATCGTTTCTTTTAAACTATTAAGTATTGAAAATTTTTCTCTACACTATCATTTTCGTTCAATCCCAAATGAGTCAAATCTTATCAGCCAATTAAAGTAATTTTTTTGTTTAAGCGCGGTTCGAAATCTTTTAACAGCCAATTTTCTTATATTGCGCATATGTACTAAATAGAAGGCTCACCTATATCTCTATAAATCCAGTCTAATAAAGGAGAGTATAACTCATATATTTCTCTAAGGATTCCATTGATATCAAATATAACCTGCTTTATCTGTATTGCGAAATATTTAAAGTTTCCCCTCAATAAGTATTCAAATTCAGTAGAGACTGGATCAGAATTGATTAATTTGACAAACTTACCAGTAAGCGTCGTTTTAAGTAAAGATTTTCCATCATATTCAATCAAATTAGAATATTCTTTATAAACGTAGGAAATCATATCATGAGTATGCTGTTGCAACATCTCATTTGTATGATGCTTCACAATATTATAAAGGAAAACGTCAATTTCTGGAGAACGAATATTCTCAGAAAAGAATTCTATTATGATATCTGAGACTTTGCGTCTGGATATATTCTTCAAGATTAAGGACTCTTGATCATTAGTGCTTTCTTTATAAAAAAAATTGAAAATTAAATGGAGAACACAATTCGAAATAAGAAGGACACGGCATCTAATAATAAGAGCTTTGATTTCTTCTTTAAAAAATACATTAAACTCATTAGTTGAATAATCTGGATGGTATTTGCCGTCGTCGTTCCAAACATTGCTCATAATATAATTAATGTAGATCTTTCTGAAATATCTGAAACTAGATGCATTCACCGAGGACGATTCAAAATCTGGATACTCAAAAGTGGAGTCAATGATGGAATTATACAGCAAAAGATGTTTATCAAAGTCATTATCGTAGAGTGTTAGGAATTTATAGAATAATGGGAATCGTAAATGAGGAGAGTTGGTGCCATTTTCTATTTTGAAGTTTTTTTTGGATATAAATTGGCAAATATTCTCAAATGACTTGATATTCTCTTTGCTAGTCATCTTACATCGATTCAGCCACAAGTTCATTATCAATATCTCTAAGTCTTCATAAAAACTTACAAAAACTTCGACATTTTGAAGAGATATACTTTGTAGATTATTCAAGATATCAATAAATCTACTACATGCTTTTGGAACAAAATCCAAAATAGTTGGTCCAATTGATGCCAAGTGACTTAAACAGAAGAAATGAAGTTTGAAATATTGTAATAGCTCCCCATCTGTGTTATACCTTGCAACTTGATAAGAACTTTTCAAAGTTCTGAATTGAGTAATGGCAATATCAAACCCTTCACTATTATTGCTATCTTCAAATTTAATACAATATTCAAATAGTATGAGAAATATATCACTCATAATAAAGTCAAACTCAACCAGAAACAGATGCAAATCCATTTTTCTGCGTAGAGATTCATATTTTGTATGGATTGAATCTATACCTAAATCTCTGAATATATTTTCAATATAAATATCTGATGGCATATCTTGCGAGCCTATATTGATAAAACCTGACATTAACTGCTTGGGAATTCCATACCTATTTTGATTAATAGCACAGCTTTTCATTCGGTACGTTTGCACCCAATATTTTCTCCATTTATTTATAGGTATTTTAGGGGGAACATGAAACACAAGATGATCAAATGATATAGAATGATTCGCTGAATTTTCGACTAAATTATCTAATTCTTCTAGTACTTCTATACTTGCTCTAACTTTGGGCCTGTCGGGTATGACTTTATCAAATACTCTCAATTTTAGGTTATTAATAAATTCAACAGAGTTCTCTCCAAAATAAGCCCATTCTGTTCCAGAAAGCCTAAAGACTTGTGAAATCTTAGATAGGTACTTGCGGTTGTCAACATATTTTTTTCTTTGCATTTCTATTTCAATAGCTTGACATACTAATAATTGTTTCTGAACGATTTCCAACGCATCATTTATGATAACCATGCAGTTATTGAAATGCAAACTCCGGAATATCTGAAATAGAAAGTGATATATTTTCCAATGTTTGCATAGCTTTAGTTTAGCAAGACTACATGGGTTCCCTATTTCTTTAGGATCATTGTGAACAAATTCGACAAATTTGCTTATCATAGCTTCGGCCAGTTTGAATAAAAGAAGAGAAACTGAATTTGCAAGATTATTTACATTCTTGTCCGATATATTCGTGTTGAATCCAGAATGAGTATGATGAATTAAAGAATCCTTATAATCTGCTATCATAATCAAAGAATAAAGGAAACTCCTGTACTTTTGATGTGGAAGAATATCTGGTAAGTCAAGACTTCTAAGAATAGAAACCGTTGTCTTTACAAATTCCGCTTGTGGGTTGAGTAACTGTAAGGTTTCATGATATGTCATTTGTGTTAATCTTGTGGAAACATTGAAAGCTCTAAATTTTCTGACGCTCTGGAGTAATATATACTTTTTGACACTTTTCTGTATAAGAATAATCTTCTTTAAATCCTCCACTGCAAATTCTATCCCGTTTCGCTTACTATTAGAAGTTGAACGTGCATCTACAGACAAGGGCAATGGTAGCACAATCGGTAGCTTTAAAGAAGTCAATTGGATTTTTCTGGCCCTTTCTCGTCTCTCAGCAAGAAATGCCATTCTTCTTTTGTTAGCACGTTGCAAGTTATCCGATAAGTCCTCTGCTATCTTATTAGATATTTTTTCCCTATGTAATCTCAAGTCCCTAATCTTCTGGTTAATTGTTTCTGACCTTTTCTTCAATTTAAGAGTTTTTGATTTGACAATCTGCAGTTTCCTTATTCGATGATTCTTATCTTTCGAGTTACTTTTCTTAGTCGGGGTGAGGTTTTTAAGTATGTACTCGGGTAATTCAAACTGAGTTGAAGTAGAAGATGCAGATATGGAATTATCAACTTCTTCCGAACCTTCTTGCATTCTTGCCTATGGTTTCTATAGCAATTCCTTAGCAAATTCTTAACTAATGTAGATTACAATATAATAATATCTGTGATAACGTTACGTGATTATCTAGAGAGAAGCTGGCTGATAAGGATGTGCACAGATTGCGAATTTGGCATCCGCAAAATTTAGCTCTCATACAGTTGGAAACAATAGTAAATAAACATAAAATTTATTACAATGCTACGATGACTATTTATACTCTATAATACAAACTCTATTAGGTACTCTTTTTTGATCTCCAAATTTTACCAAATTTGGATAACTTATCCTCTTTCAAATATAATGGACTTGTAGAAAGTGAGTGCGGTTGACTCTGGTTCGGGGTCTGAATTGGTGAAGCGTTTAGAGGAGAATTGACATGATTTGTATTCAATCTCAAGTGATCTAATATATTTGATAGGGATGATGCAGAAGATGAAGAGGAATTGGATCCTGATTCCACGGGTAAATTGTTTGAAGATGACGATAAATGCAATAATCTCGATTTGTTCATTTTGTGGAAAAGCTTTGGAACATTCGAGCTTGTAGGAGTTAACACTGGAGAGGCATTAGTAGAATGAGATTTAGCAACCAGACGGCTCTTAGTAGAGTCATCCATTGTTAACGAGGATGGGCTTTCTTGAATCCTTCTAGGTTGGACAATTGGTGAGCTAGTTCTAGAATCCTTTTCCTTATAAGAATTAGCAAACAGGCTGTATACATTTTCTTCTAGTAAACGTAAAACTTCATTTTTTGCCAGAAGCAAAACTAAAGGACTGTGGAAAATGTTTGGAATATTGTCCTCTTCAACAATTTTTTTGTATGACAAATTCGAGAGATTAATCTGCTCTGGAGAATTATGATGCACATATCTATTCATAATCAAGCTCCATTGGTCTGCAATCAAGGTAAGCTCCGATTCTGCATCATTTTTGTCTTTACTCTTCGATTCCACGTCGTCGCTGCCGTCGTCTGACTCGTTTTCTGAATCCGAGTCCCCAAGATTCCTCTCCATCAAGTTATCCCACGCATTAACCATATCACTTCCTTGAGGCGCGTCGTCTAGGTCATCAATTGTAGATGCAAACACTGACATAGGCTCGTGGTCCTCTGATCGTACCGACATCCCAGCCGTACTCTCCTTCCTCCTGAACATTCGTTCTGTTCTTTTTGTCGGATACGGAAGGTCTCCTATAGATTTTCCCAATGACAGATTCAAGTAACAGGGCTCTTTAACCCCCTTGGTCTGATTCGTCCTATTTATTATTTTATCGAAGTAATATTCGTATTTAAATATTTCTATCAAAAACGAAAGATTTTCGTGACAGTGTGCCTCCACAATGTATCTCGAAAACAGCTTCACAACGTCTGATTTATCCGCATCGTTAAGTTGTCCGATAGAATATTTGAAGCAATCGTCGATCAACTCTTCTAACGGTGCTACCTTATTAGCGCAGACACCCCCATATTGCTTATTCAAGTTGGAAATTTTGGTCGGTATCGGTCCTTGATACGTCCCACTTGATTGCATATTGACAAGAGTATAAGACGCTAATGTTTAGACTAATGTTTAATATAATTAAGACCTTTAATATGTAAATGAAAAATTCGATATTTCACCAAAATTTTTTGGTGTGTATATCGCCTCTATAAAAGGAACTTTTAACGTTTCTAATTAAAGTTAAAGGGTCTCGTTTCTCAGGACAGAAAGAAAAATTTCTCTTGATCACGCAATCGCGAAGAAAAACGAACAAAAAAAATTCTTTCTGAGATGAGCAGTAATGCACAGATAGATCATATTGCAGCAGCATAAATTTTGATTTTCAGTCGTACGACCTTGGCCCCCCAAAAAATATGTATAGTTACCATGTTCGTATTACCTATACTACACGGCGTTCGAGTCTATCTCAGTGTGTACCTAGGTACTTGGAAAGGTATTTAGAAAGGCGTTTAGAAAAGCGTTTAGGAAGGTGTTTAGAAAGGTACATCCAGGGCCATTTAGATACCGAGTCACTTGCGCTTATGTCAGAAAGGAGGCAACAAAAGCGCAACGTCTCGTTTGATTCCTAGTCAAGAAAAACAAACACACGCGGGTTACGAAAAAACGTAAACCAATGTTACATCGCATGTATACAAAGAATTATTCTTGAGACATGCGTCGTTAATATACCGGGTTTATTCTATACTGTGGTTATCTAGGCACAGGTGTAGATGTAGCGAAAGAGATAAAATAATGTGCATCTTGACGTAGATTAGGAGATTCTTGGCGGATGGACCATAAACTAGTTGGTGCACATAATGTGCATATAGAAAGATGCATATCACCTGGAAAGAAGCAGAATAAATTGGGGGATCCTTTGGGCCATCGTTTGGGCCTTAGTTTGGGTCTTGTTTGGGTCTTGTTCGGGTCTTGTTTGGGTCTTGTTTGGGTCTATCTTGGGTCTTGTTGCAAGGCGGCGGGATATCTAGATTTAATTTAACCTCCTATGTGAAGCGCTGATTTGGGGACTGACGTCACAGATACGCTATCGTGAGCCACACGAAAGTCGCTGAACAGTTCGATCAACGGCGTGATGAGGCGAACGGTTTTACAAGTAATAAATGCGGGTGACCCTGGAGAAAATGTAAGTTGACTCCGGTGGTAAAATTTGAACCGGTAGGATTGCCTTTACCAGACAATTTTATTGGCATTGCATATAGGAAACTCGTTACCTATGTACTTTACTCATCAACCTGCATTATATAATAGTGAACATTCCTAGATAAACGACCGGTCGTAGCAGACTTCTATTATCGGGTTAGCACATCATGAAGGCTACTTCGACAGAAAAAGTATACCGCGAAAGCGGCAGTGCCAATTTGGTGTAGGGTGTAGATGTAGGGTGTCCGTCGACTGTGGAGCGGAGCCGATAGCGGTTTGTCATGTGCGCTTATCGTATCATAAATTATTAAGGGATCAGATAAGGTCCATGATCGGATTTTAAATAGTTTAGACATACAAGCCAATCCTAAAGAAATTTGTTTCTATTGACGTTGAAAGTGTGAACCTATTACTAAAAGCTATATTTGATTCACGTGTTTTTTTTCGGTTGTTTGATTCTTGTTGAACTATTCACTTTGGTTCTTATCTAGCTTGGTAAATTGCCGCAGATGTTACTGAAATACTTAATCAAGCCGCTGGTTCCTTTGAGGTACCAGTCGTGTTGCAGCAAGTCTTTCGCTTGTTCTTTTGCTACGTCTACCAATTTTGAGAGGGCGATTGAATATGAGATTGATCTTATATCTCTTAAAAAGACCGCTGGACGTAAACGGGAACCAGTCTCCAGCAAATTTAAGTTCAATCCATTTAATTTGACAAGATTAGAATCGAAATTAATCAATCCTGACATTGTTACCAAGTGCGTGAATGATATCAAACGAGATCCTTTAGACTACAAGAATTTCTCTAGTAATGATAGTAAAGGATATTTGGAATTTGTTGAGAGGTATAACGCTGAACTCCGTAAGTTCTTAGAATTCATTCAGCAGAATTGTGAACGCCAGATCCAGACTTTTGATCAGCTTACCACACAAGAAATGTTGACCAATTTGAATATTTTCAAGGATAACTACCAGAAAGGGAAAATTGAAGGCATCAATAAGTATAATTACACTTCTTATAATTACATGTTTGAGAGACTTTCAAAGTACCTTCGTTATGACTCAAGCTTCCCGAGATTTTTGCAGAGAAATTTAGAAAATGATTTTGAAAGTAATAAGATCATTATGGATTTATACAAGTTTGGCATCGGAAACTTCATGAACGAATTAAAGTCGCTTGCTAATGAATTTTCGTTCGAGACAATGACTAAAACAGAGATCTCTGCCGCTATTGAACAGACAATAAGGCAGTTTGATGATTTTTTACGAGTTAATGAAATGAACACTGATTTCTCGGAAACATTTTTTAAAGGTTGTTTTCAAATCCAGAGATATAAGCATTTGAAATCAATTTTGGATTCTCTTCCTATTCAATCTTCTCATTTATTATATGTTCTTAATAATGAGAATTCTAGACTTATTATTAACAAGATAAATGAACTCTCGGGAGAAAAAGAAAGCTTTAAGAAGACCGTTACAACACATCAAGCTGAACTAAATTTCATTGGGTTTTTATCTAAAGACTCTTTTGAAACATTTCCTAAGCTAGCATCATTTTTATATAGACTTTCCATCACTACTACGGATGAGTCGACTCAGAATATCTCATTGACTCTTTTGGAACAGCTTACTCCATTCTTTACTAATGGAACTTTACAAGATTCTGACTTGAAAGCTATTGAATTGGAAGCCATTTCTCCGGCTATTATTGCTGATGATATGAGAAAAAACTATGAATTCTCTGTTCTAGCAAAAGTCGAGTTATTTAACTTTGTTGATGAATTAAGATTATTGAAATCATTCAGTAAAAAGAAATTCACCAATCTATTCATTGCAGACGCAACTGAGGAATTGGATAGGTTAATAAATTCATTTAAAGGCAGTAGTGTGATTCTTGATAACTTGCAAGTATTGGAGTTAGAGCTATATACTTTATCGCGATACATTACCTGGGATTTGTCTGTTTTAGATGAATTAGTAGATAACCCCTCATGGATTTCATACTTGACTGAAGTTTACGAAGCTGGATTTGAAAATTCTGGCAAACAATTTGATTTTACAAAGCGTGCTCCGTTAGTACCTCAGTATACACAGATCCCTGATAACCTATTTTTACATGAGTTTGTCAATGAATTAAAAATTGTGAAAGATGATCTTCTAGGTAGCTATGACTTCAAAATTTTTTCTCCGTCTGGAGTCCTTAGTATTTTGGAACATGCAATTGAAGAAGTCCAAACTGGATATAATTTAAGTCCTGATTTCACGACTGGCAAAGCAGATGATTTTATTAAGCTCAGTAGAAAACTTTGGAAATTATTTCAATTAAATGGAGGTAATACAGGAATTTTAGACACATTAATTCATTCACAGTCTGTCTTCGAATCTGTTGCAAAAAAGTCTAAACCTTTGAAGAATAAGGAAGATTATACACAAATTCCTGAAGAAATTGAATTGCACAAATATTGTACCGAGCTATACATCCTAAGAAATGAATTGGGTTGTCCATATCAAGATTGTACTGTTAATCAAATAAAGTCCGTTTTGAACGACAGGATCAATGATGTGCTTAAGAATGAGGTACAATCTTCGCCTATCACCAAAGCAAACATTGAGAAGTTCATGAAGCTCGAGGAAAACTTGAACAAACTATTCAAGGTCAATAATTATCCTGCTATACTAGATACATTACTACATAGTCAGTCTGTTTTCGAGGGATTCGAAAAGAAGAAGAAACAGGTAGGTTCATATACCCAGATTCCTGATGATCTTCAATTGCATAATTTCTCAAATGAATTGAAAATATTTAGAGAAGATGAGTTGAAAGGTTCGTACAATGAATATTCTGCAGAGCAAATCGAATCTCTTATGAACAAAAGAATTGTTGAAATTAATAATGGAACAGAAAATTTCAACATTTCTTCCCGTATGAATAAGTCAAATGTACATGAATTTATGAGGCTAGGTAGAAGGCTAGGTAGGCTATTTGATATCAACGGCAAAAATACTGCAATTTTGGATACCTTGATTCAAAGCCAATCTGTATTTGACAAATTTGAAAAATCTAAATCTAAATCCCATAAAACTGTTGATCCATATAAGCAAATACCAGATAGTTTTCTTTTGGAGGAATTTATGCTTGAATTAATTCAATTGAGAACAGAATTAGGGGGGGATAATTTTAGATCTTTCAATTGTAACACAATTCTTGATACATTGAAAAAGATGATGACTAATAAGAAAAAATTTAATTTGGATAAGAGAATTGCATATTCCAAATTATACCGTAATATTTGTTACTTATTCAAATACAATGGAAACCAATCTTTCATATTGGATAATGTATTAGTTAGCGGAGAAGTTTTTGCTAAATTTGAAAGTGATAAGGTATTTGCTAAGTCTCAAAACCCTGAAAATTCAATCATCTCGCAAAATGCAAAGTTCGTAAATGAATTTAATGATTCACTCAACCAGCTTTTCAGTCACATTAAATTGAATGGTACATCAGATTTTCTTGGGATAGATGAAGTGGAATTTGATAAATATATATCACAATTTTTATCATTGACTAAAGACACTTATCAATATCCAGTTTATCTCGATATGATTGACAGAATAAGATTTTTCCGTCTAAAGATTAGAAATTATCCTTTTTTCTTGTATTCTTTAGTTCAGAAAAGAAATTCTAGGGAAATTATTAATGACAGCTTAGTCAAAAAGCTTATTGACGAGAGCAATCAGGCGATACATAATGAATTCAAATTGAATGAAAGTAAAAGAAAAATATCAGTCCCACTATCAGACTCAGCAAACAAATTTGATATCACTGATTTTACTGAGTCTGATGCAAAACCAAAGCAAGAATACGCAAACTCAGCATCATTATTTGCTTCATTATCTAGACAGAAAAGTGCGGCTGATCTTGAAAGTAATGGAATATTGAAGTCTAAGAACTTCTCCAATGATTTGCTCAAATCAGAATTGGAAATAAAAGATGCGGTTGCTTTTGCATTAAATAATGATAAACATGAAACTAATGAGCATAATGAATTACAAGACTTGACGACTGAAAAAGTTAGAGAATCTTTTAAGCACTATCACCCGCCATCACCTGCCTCAATCCCTACTTCGCAAATTGATAAGTCATCGATTGAAAGTTATTTGAATAATGCTAAGAAGGAAAGGGATTTAGCAAAGGAAAGAAAGTTTAGGGAATCTAAAGCTTACGAGTGGAGTAAAAGTATGTACAATACGCGTAGATCATTGGAATCACACAATTTCTTTGATCCTATTGTTCCCATCAGTAAAATGTCAAAAGAATCAAAAGAACTATTTTTCCCTATTTTAAATAATGGTGAAACTGAATATTTGTTGTTAACCATAAATGGTCAAACAATAGTATCCAAAGAAAATCCATTGGGTAAGAATACCTTGCCACAAGACATGTTCACCATTTTAAATAAATTTACTAAAGAAGATTTAGCAAATTTTATTAAGAACGTTAACAAATTACAAAAGAACAATTGGAGACTAATTGGTGGCGGTGGTGGTGAGAATGAAAAGATGTTGGTTTTAACCAGGAATAAAGCTTTGAAAAGGGATGTGTATTTAGCTAGAATTAAAACCATGTTTGCTACTACAGGAGCAGTATTCCTTGTTTTAATCTCACTAAACTTATGGATAGACGATGGTAGCGCTACTCCAATAGATATTCAGATACCTGTTGAAGGACACATACCTAAGAATGATATATCCAAATTAGCTAACAAGCAAGATATTAGCCACTCAACTGAGGAGCAACTGTCATCCTGGAAAAAATTGCTTTGGAATACCAAATAGTCAGTTTAAGGCTGGGTTTGTTTCATTGGAATCCATTTTTACATTTATTATGCCTTCAAACGAAAATAATGGGTTATGTTCCAATCTGGATATTGGAAGTAGATGGAAGTTTTTCAGTAGTTAAATTTTAAAATATGCTTAGTTATGCCACAGTTGTGTTTTAATAAATATGTTATTAAATCTATCTAGTATACATGAATTGAATTCGTCTCTACAATCATCAGCTATCCTTCATAAGCTCCTCCTTAATTGGAAGCTCCTTCATGTCTTTAGAAACATGAATGAACTTCATCACAGTAGTCCCACCACTCGTTCCATTCCAAAGCTTCAATCTCTCCACAGTTTCTTTATTACTTAAATCAGGTATCTTAAAACCCGTAGCATACACTTGCTTTTCATTTTCAATGGCTACCTCCAATTGCAGCTGACGACTGGTAGCAGGTCTCCCAGGTCTTCTTTGCTCTTTCAATTCTTTCAACTCTTCATCATTTCTTCCGACATATTCCTCAATAAAGGACTTCATCTGCTCTAACAGAAACACCTCTTCATCATGCTCATTTACGCGATCTTTCATAAACTGAACACTAGCAAGCTCCCTATCTTTCTGTTCTTGATGTTTCAATTTTTTAGCAGTAATTTTTTGATCCCTCAAAGTAGCACGATTCAATTGCTTGAATTTACGCCCTTTTACGTGCATCTGTCCAGTAGACTTGGACAAGTTTTTTGTAACCTTATTTAAGTTATGTGCTAAAGGCATTTTTCACCGTTACTTTGTGGATTTCCTCTTCCAAACATACGACTATCGATCAAACGTTAAATCTGAAATTTCACAATATGGGTTGGACTCATCGCTATTGATGAGCTGGGACTGTATATAAAAATTTTCTTCAAAAATCATCGCGTGACAAGAATGTCGTGCGCCACACCAAATAATTTAATTTTTCAACAAAGAACAATATGGAAGAACAGTTAGTACAAGTAAAACCACAATACTAACATATATTACGGTTAAACTATATAATTTAGTGTATTGAATTGATAGGAATAGGATAGAAAATGGCTAAATATACTGAAGAACAATTGTATGAAATTAAGGAAGAGGCATACATTCCTCAGCCAGAAGTTTTAGATGCGTTTAATAAGATGGTTGAACATGTCAAAGAACATGCAGCAGCCGAATTCGAAAAACACAAAAATATTAAATGGAGCAATGGGGACACTTATATTGATGAAAATGGTAACGAAAGACCATACCATCACATGAACAAAAGAAGAGGGTCGCGTTCGGGTAACAAGCCTAATTTAAGAAAGAAGAGTGTTGAAGCCATCAAGGTCGACGACGACGGATGGGCCACCTTAACCAAGCCAAAGAAGTCATTTGGTGCTGAGGATGGTGTTGATGAAAGAAACAAGTTTAGAGAAAGCATCAAAGATGCCGGTGTCAAGGTTAAGCCAAACAACAAGAACTTAGGTTCTTCCAAAGCAGTGGATCCAAGAGATGCTATTGCTGATAAGCAAACTAACACATTCAATGCATTCGAAGCTTTGGGTGACGAAGATGACAGTGACGATGAGTAATTGCATCGTTTCAAGATCGTTGCACCCGTACCTTCTACACAAGAAATGATCGAGAAGTTTTAGTTTATAGTGTACATTAAGGATTTAATATAAATAATATTAAGGCCGTAATTTTGTAGATATACCGAATGGAATAACTTACAATTTCATATGTATGTATTGATATGAATAGAACTACATAAATTACAAGATTGTAATAAATAATGGATAGACTTAGACAATGATTTCAGAATCATCATCACTATCTAACCCTCCTAGAATTGAATCGATATCGGACGTTACCATCTGTTTTGACAATACAGATCCCGGAGTTGTGTCTGAATTGTACTGTTCGTTGAAAGCAACTCCTCGTTTCTTTTTCGTTAGAACGCTATCTTTCAAATCAGATACGCGAGGAGTATTGTATTGTCTATCGGAGGTATAAACCGACCCATTAGAAGTTTCATTGCCATTCGAAAATACATTTTTCATGTTGACATTATGGTTTTGATTAAATAATAAGCCTGAATGAATCGATGAAATATCATTTGCATTACCTAACCCTAACCCGAATCCGTTCTGTCTTGCTGACGTATGATAACTCAGATCTTCCACAATTGAAGGTTCATCAGAAGATCCTGATAAATCATTTTGATTATTCACTTTCTTTGTGGCGCTATTATTAAGTATGTCCAAAATAAGTGGCCTATGAGGATTGATCCATGACAAAGTGAATGCATTTCCAATTGCAAAGTCTTCCAAATTTTTTCTCGTAGGATTAAACATCAAGGTACCATTCTCATCTCTATGTCCGAGTGCTTGGTGATTGTCTAAAACGGCATCCTCTTCTTCGGATTGGAGACCTTCAATCCAAAGCTTATTCAACTTTCTGTAATTAATGTCTCCTAACAAACTGTTGAAAAATTTAGTGTCTTTAACATAGTCTAGTTCATATATTTCATCCATTTTTATGAAAGAACGATATAGGACCGTATATCCCAATGTGTCTTTTACTCTTATATTCTCATCCACTAAATTTGGATTAAGTGGTAATTGCCAATAGAAGAAAAACGGAATAAAGTTATTAATAAAATTTATGCCTAGTATTGATATCATATCCTTTAATATCCTCTCTATGAGACTTGCATTAGTAGCCCTAACGATAGACTGTCCAGAGAAAAACTTATCAACAGAACTCAAAAAATGGGAAATAAAGTTACCTGGATCACTAATATAGTTGTTGTAATCTGGTTGTAAATAATCAGTACCCGCGTTGAAGCTCTCAACACTATTCATAGCACCAGTCTCCATGTTCTCATCTTTGGCAACTAGTTCATTATTTAAAAAGCTCCGGAAAATCAGCAAATATTTAAACTGGATATCGCTCATTTGTTCGTAAGAAAATAAAGAATTCTGTTCCTTGTTTGGATTATGTCCAATCTCAGATGATAACAAGATCAAGCTGAGGTCCCAATCTTCTAAATTAACATGATTTCTACTTATATTACTAGGCTTCTTTTTAAGTAAATCAAAAATAATAGAAATATCCTCAAGTAAGGTAATAATAAACCTGTAGACTCCAGAACTATCAACTTCCCCTGAAATAACTGCATTTTCTAGGACAGATACAATCTTGATTAAAATTTCTCTTATAGAATCAGGCACTTGATCAAAGTAATAGATGTGAGTTGATAAATTGCAAACACAATTCGAATATATCATAGATAATTTCTTAACATCCTCTTCTTGAAAATTGTGAGATTGAGATAGTAACAAGTTAGCTTGCAAGAATAAAATCTGCCGGATAACATCCGAAATTGATAAACCTATCATATTAACATCCGAAGATACCAACCCCAAACAATAATTTGCATATAATAATTGTATAGCATAATTTGAGTTTTGCTTATTAGATTTATTTGATAACGAAGTCAAGTTTGACAAAACTGTCGATAACGTAATGAATCTTAATTGAACTGGTATCCAAGTTGTACACATTTCCAAAAATGTGCATCCCCAAACAGGGTCTATTGTTGTTTCATAGTTATTTTTGACAATTGCCCTTGTAGATTCAGAGATCTGACTCGTTAATGAAGTACTGAACAATGACTTCAAGCCTCGTAACGCTTCCTCATTAAGGTCACTTTCTTTTACTGTATCATTATCCAAATCTTGTTGGACCTTTCTATTTGTTTGATTGGTCTTCGTCAGAGCAATTCTTCCAAGATGATGGCTTTCATCCTCAATGTTAACATTGCTTTTCAAAATAGACAATAAATTCGATTGCTTGTTATTTGCATGCACAGTATCCGTTAAAATAGGAATGCATATCTCAATAAACTTTTTACTGAATTTGCTGTTATATCCCAAGCAGTTGGAAAGATATCTACAAGTCATAAGCGATATCATTTGCCATTCTAAATTGTTAGGACCTTGTTTTTTCAGGTTGTCCTTGCCAATATTTATTAAGCTTTGCGATAACCCAGAGAATGAATCAACGAATTCTTTATCCCCCGAAAATAGTCCACCATCTAGCTTAGAACATAATACACCGTATGTCTGGACTGCATGTTTGCACAACGACAAATCTTTACTTTGTAGAACAGATTTCAAAATAGAGCACACAAAGGACGCAAAAACGTTCAAATTCTCTGAACATTCCTCTATCAACGATGAAATAATAGTCAATGTCACTTGAATATTACCTGCTCTGTTATGTTTAACATCTGATATGGTCTTACGATCTAAGAATGTAACAACCTTTTCTAACTTAACCCGACGAGTAGATGCATAATATAATAAATAACTTAGTTCCGACGGATTTGGTTTCTTATCAACACCTTTACCTGGTGGATAGCATTGTAAGATCAATTTCTGATGTTTGGGGCGAAATATCGGCATCTCGAATAGCAAGTTAATCTAGTCTTAAAAAGAAATGTAAACTGTGATGTTGATTGTGATATTTTCATGTTCTTAATTCTGTACGGGGCCGCGAATTTTTCTAGTCTAAAATCACAAGGAAGACATCATACCTATCAGCTTGAATAGACTTTAATATAAACGGTGAATAGGTATAAATACAATGCCACCTATATATGTGAAAGGTGGTGTATGGACAAATGTTGAAGATGAAATTTTAAAGGCTGCTGTTTCAAAATATGGGTTGAACCAATGGTCGAGGGTTGCATCGTTACTTGCCAAAAAATCAGCCAAGCAAGCAAAAGCCAGGTGGAATGAATGGCTTAACCCTAACATTGATAAGTCAGAATGGACTCGAGAAGAAGACGAGAAGTTATTGAGTTTGGCCAAGCTATTGCCAAATCAGTGGAGAAGTATTGCTCCTATTGTAGGTCGCACGGCTACTCATTGCGTTGAGAGATACCAAAAATTATTAGAAGACACTAATGGTGTTGGAGCAGAGGGTGAGGAAGCTGATTTGGGGTTTTCTGGACCCGGTATTGAATCGCTACCTGCTACGGGAACGTCGCATGTTGGTGATTTGAATATAAATCCAGAAAGTAAGCCCGCAAAGCCGGACGAAGAAGACATGGATGATGAAGAAAAGGAAATGTTAAGCGAAGCAAGAGCGAGATTAGCAAATACTCAGGGTAAGAAAGCAAAGAGAAAAGCAAGAGAAAGGATGTTAGAAGAGAGTAAGAGGATCTCGTTGTTACAAAAGAGAAGAGAATTGAAGGCAGCAGGTATGAAAGTTAGTTTGGAGTCAAAGAATAAGAAGCGAAGGCAGGAATTTGACTATAATGCAGATATACCCCATGAACATGAGCCTCAGGCTGGTTTATACGATGTTAGAGAGGAAAACGAAGCAAACCGTCTTCAAAAGATTAAGTTTGAAAGAGAAGTTGCAAAAGAAGGGATACTGTTACAAGAAGTAGATGAAAAACATAAGAAACGAAAGAAAGAAGCCAAAAAGGCTACGAACAATGACACTAAGCGAAATCATATGGGATTGGAAGCCGCGGCAGAAATGTTTCATGAGCGTGAACAAGAAATACTAAAAAAGCGAAAGTTGGACTTGCCAGCTCCGGAAAATTCTATTAATGATACATTTTCTACAGTTGAGCAGGAAGATTTGAATGTTTCTCATGATGAAAGCATAGACGCTAGAATTTTCAAAGCAACAGAAGAATTAAAGAGAAGTCAGGCAATGAAATCAAGTTTATTGGCCGAAGGTACATTGAATGTGAAGCAAGAATCAGTATCAAAAGAGCTTCCACCTTCTAAATTAAATTCGCAATGGAAGAGGTCTGTCTTGAATTTATTAAAGAACCACTTTGCAAAATTACCTAAACCGCATAATGCTACTGGAATCATTTTACCGAGCTATGAGCCCAATGAAGAGCCAATAGCCGCATCAAATGAAATTTCTTCTGATAGTAGAATTGTTGATCAAGGAGAACGACTAAGAAACTTGGAAATTCTACGTCAAGTAGATGAGGAAAAAGCAAAGCTTAGGCGATCACAAGCTGTGCAGCGAGAGTTACCTATTCCCAACCCTTCTTCGTTGCAGCAAGTAGATACGTCTAATTTTTCTAAATTGGATTTATTGATTTTTAATGAAATGCGAGCCTTGATAAATTCGGACTATGCTAAATATGATGATCCCACATACAAATCTACTTTTATTGATGATTTAGATGAAGAGACTTTTGATCTAGTTAATAATGAAATCACGCAAGAGTTAGCGAATACGAAACGAACGAAAGTGTCACCAAAATCAAGTCATCTCCCAAAGTCATCTAAAATGGCAGACAAAATCGTTTCCAAATTGCATGAATTATCCTCGGAATCCTCTTCTATTGAGAATTCCATATCTGCTAATATTGGTATTTCGTCTTTCAGTTTTAAAGAAAGGAATATATTACAGAGTATTGGTGATCTATACAATGAGTTGAATAGAGCAGACATTGAATTGAGTGGATACTCAAAAATGTTACAAGAGGAAGAAATAAGCATAGATTCAAGATCAAAATATTTGCATGAATTAGTTGATGATCTTGTTGATAATGAACAAAAGATGGAAGAAAAAATTAGGATCTTACGTAGGACTTAAATTGTATATATTAATATTTTACACGACTAATTCACGAACTATAATCTTAAGAGTGACATACCAATAAATATATTAATGTAGTTGCTAATTGGATCGAGGAAATATGAATACAAATCTATTATATATCCCATATCGTGAAACTGATATTGTAGATTTAGGAAATGAGTTGAGAAATATAATAAAGAAAGAGTATTTTCAGCCACCCTCAAAATTCGATAAAGACCTTCAAACAATAACGGATTTAAGAAACAGCATAAGCAATTTACAGAATGAACAAGTCAAATATAATGATGAATTGCTTTGTATTCAGTACTATCATCAGCTAAGCAATGTGATTAAAAAATTCCCTGACGAATGTGTTGAGTTTTTTTGGTACGGTACTTTGGGATATGGGAGAAGTGGTCCTACTAGGTCAAGATCATTAAAAATTGAGCAATTGAATATTTTATTTCAATTAGGATCGTATTTTTCACAAGCAGCATTAATGGAATCAAGGTATAGCAATGAAGGGTTGAAAAAATCCTGTTCATATTTACAATCTGCAGCAGGTTGCTTCGATAAAATGATTTTGCTAGTTCAAAAAGAGAATGAAAAGGAGACAGGAATGATTCGTATTCCAAGAGATCTTCAAATGGACACATTGCTATTTTTGAAAAGTTTGATGATAGCACAGGCTCAAGAGACCATATGGCAAAAGTCACTCGCATCGGGCATGAAAGATTCAGTTATAGCGAGATTATCAATTCAAACGTCAGAATACTATTCTGATGCTGTAAAATATGGCAATTCGTCTGAATTTATTAAGTTGGAGTGGATTAATCATATATCAGTTAAGCAATATCACTTTAAGGCTGCAGCGCATTATAGAATATCAATCCTTAACCACGAAAACTTCAAATACGGAGAACAGGTTGCCAACTTACAGGTCGCATTTAATAGCTGTGAATCCGCATTCAAAAAGAAGAAATATGTGAATGATTTTGTCCTTGAAGATTTGCAAGGGTTAACCGAGACCATTAAAACTACATTGAGAGTTGCTGAAAAAGACAATGATTTAGTATACTTGAAGCCTGTTCCAAAAGAGAGTGATTTAACACCAATTTCTGGAGCATCTCTAGTAAAATCCATTATACCACAAACAATTGAAACATCTGACGAAAGTAATATTTTATTTAAAGAATTGCTTCCTTATCTAATAGTTCAAGTAGGTCAGGCATATCGTGAAAGACAGGATACATTTATCAGGGATCTGTTTATAGACCCAATTCAATCTTTAAATAAAATGATGTACAAATTTATTACCGAACGGAATTTACCAGCATCAATTGATACTATTCAAAAACCAGAAAATTTGCCAGAATCGATTATACATCATTCACAAGAGATAATATCTTATGGTGGTACAAAACTCATTGAAGATTCATTAGATGAAATCGCAAAATTGACATTAGAAAGTAAACACGTTTTAGAAGGGTGTAAAGAAAGATTAAAAATTGAAGCAGACGAAGACGATATAATGAGAGAGAGGCAAGGAACCCTGCGATGGACTAGGTTAGAATCAAGTGAAGCATCTGTGGAGCTTGCTTCTAAGATAAAGAAAATGGAAGTATATTTAGATCAGGCTAAAGAAGGTGATCAATTTATTGTTTCTCAATACCGTGAAATTGAGCCGTATTTACAATTATATTGTGGTGGCTATAATGAGTTGATACAATTCATCCCAAACTCAACTTTCATTAAGTTAAATGCAAAGATTAATGGAATTATTACTAAATTAAGGGACTTAATAAATGAAGTAAGTAGAATAGAAAATCAAAGGAAACAATTTTTGACCAGAATAGAAATAAAATCAAGAAATAATAATATTCTCCCGAGTATAATTGATAGTTTTAAGAAGAAACAACGCAAGCTTTACGAGGAAAATTCAGTAATAGATGAACGATCATTCGAAGATGTTTATGAAAAGCATATTATAATGTTCAATAATGATCTTAGGTTTTTGGAGGACCTGAAGCATGCCCAAATTGCATTAGAAGGAAGCATTGATGACTTAAACCGGGAATTTGAAACTGAATATCAACAGACAAATAATGAATCGCAATATAAGAGGCAAGAAGTACTACAAACTTTAGAAAATGTATATACAAAATATTTGGAATTGATATCTAATCTAAACGAGGGATCAAAATTTTACAGTGATTTCATTAGTAAAAGTAATAGTGTGCTAAAAGAGTGTGATGAGTATGTGTATCACCGTAGAGTAGAAGGAAGGGAGCTTGAACTGTTTTTAAATAACCAATCAATAACAAGAGAATCATTAGATTCTAGACAGCTGGAAACCAATTTTCCTTCACGGTCTGTGGGTGGTACATGGGACCCAAATCAGGGTATAAGGTTTGGATAATTTTATGTACAAATCTTATAGTTAAATACGCACTAATATAAATTTTTTTTTTTCATATTATGGAACCATAATCTAAATGCAACTTATGCTTCTATTATAGATGGTAATAAGATATCTTAGGTACTTTAAAAATCTAATAATGACAAAACCCAAGAAAAATATAGTTACAATAGTGGGAACTACCGGTGTTGGTAAATCACAAGTAAGTAGATTACTTATTTTGAAATCTAAAATATGGAGATACTAACGAACCTACAGTTTAGTATTGAACTTGCCAAAGCAATTAACGGAGAAATTATAAATGCAGATTCAATGCAAGTATACAAGAAACTTGACATAATAACCAATAAGCACCCGCTTAAGGAAAGAGATGGTATAGTTCATCATGTCATGGATCATGTTAACTGGAACGAAGAATACTTTATTCATCGATTTTCGAAAGAAGCAAATAATGCTATTAAAGACATACATAATCGAGGGAAAATACCTATAATTATAGGGGGAACCCACTATTATTTACAAAATTTGTTATTCAAAAATAAAACCGTTGGTGAAAGTATAAGTAACTCGAACAAGATCCGGGAACTAACTAAACAGGATGTTGATATTCTCGATGGACCTGTGGACAAAATATTTGATAATTTGCAACAGATTGACCCCATAATAGCTGAAAAATTTCATCCTGATGATAAGAGAAAATTGAGGAGGGCCCTAGAAATATATATGACAACCGGACAGAAACCATCTGAAATTTACCATGAACAGAAGTTAGATGAATTAGAAGATACTTCGTTAAAATATAATACGCTACTTTTCTGGCTATACTCTGATCCAGAAATTTTGAAGTACAGGCTAGACAAGAGAGTTGACAATATGATGGAACTTGGAGCACTTGATGAAATAAGTGAATTATATGAATATTATAAATCCAAAGTGCCCACCCCTGATTGTACCACTGGGATATGGCAAGTTATAGGTTTTAAGGAATTCTTACCCTGGCTTGAATCAAAGGGAAGCTCGGATAAAGAAGAGTCTTCTAAATTGTTCAGCCAAGGAGTTGATAGAATGAGAATCAGAACAAGACAATATGCGAAATATCAAGTTAAATGGATTAAAAAATTATTGGCCGTGGAGCTTAATAAAGAAGCTAGATTTAACTTCAAATATGGGGGAAAGCTATATTTACTAGACGCAACAGATTTGGATTCTTGGAATGAAAATGTTCAAAAAATAGGTTTAAATATTGCAAATCAATTTCTAACTACTGGTCCTCCTTCGGTAACGCATGCTCAAGCTCCAGGACATTTACAGGATATTTTCCCTGATAACAATTTTCTCGACAGTTTCAATAGCAATAAAAAATTGGGGTCAGAGAAGAATTGGAAACATTATGAGTGCACCATATGCAAAGATAAGCAAGGAAAAAATTTAATTGCCGTCGGAGAGGATAATTGGCAAATACATTTGAAAAGTAGAAGGCATAAACGACAATTGGGATCTGGTGAAAGGAAGAGAAAGCATGAACAAATGATCAACCATTATAAACTGACATCTACTACTAAAGATTGTCTACATATTTAATTTACATATAATGCATGATTTTTCGATTGTTTGGAAATTGAATTATAGTGTAGAAGCTATGACCAGTATTACCATGTTCTGATATTTGATAGTAAACTATTGTAGTGCTTCAACCATCGATAAAAGTGGTTGGTAATTTACACGACTCTTCTAATGAGGTCCAAAAAAATTGTTTGCAAAATTATTTTAGTATGTTTTGTATGTTTTTCTTTGATACGAAAGCTTCCTATTCACTGCACCATTCTTTAATCAATGAGTGACTGGAGGGGAAAAGGAAGCGAGAAAGAGATCGAATAACGTCCTCATACTAAGTTTGCTTGTATTTTGTAGCATATTTGGATTCTGCGTTTTCGAAACATGCTTTACTGTTACAGAACAGATTTACCGCCCAATATTTACCGTAGCATGTGACCATTTGATACTAGGATCGTGTGGTCTATCAAAATATCGTGTACTTACAAAAAATTTGCTAATTGGCTCAAGTATTACGTTGGCGATTGATAAGGCAATATCATCAAATGTTATACAATTCTGTGTAAAAACAGCAAAGAATTAGAAAAGTTTGCTTCAGGCGAATTGCATTATTCAGATATCTATATTAAGCAATTCATCTCGTTGTTTATTTTGACGATTACTATTTATTAATGCATGATGAGCATAAGTTATTGTAACTCCTAAACCTTTTACCTTTTACGCTATTGTTCACAAAAAAATCATATGCAATTATAATTTCATTAATTTAGCAGATACGAGGCCAGATCTTACTTTTCTTCAAGTTCCCTTATATCTAATTAATTGTAAAAAAAACTTCTAATTCTATGTATTATATAAATAAAAATGCTCTATAATATGTTAAAAGATACCCATTTTCAATTGGACATACTAATCTAAAAGTACGCCAAATACCCTGAAATAAAACCCACCGCAAAGACATAAGCTTCATAAAAATAGCGAATACGTAAAGTATGCACAAAAAAGTAAAACGCTCAAAAATCAGGATACGAAAAGCATCTACTCTCCAAGTGTTTCAAACTTAGGGAAGATGCTTTCGAATTTTCACTGATGTAGTTCAAGTTATCCATCGAGCTAACACTTGAACTAACAGAGTTCGACTTTTTCTGGACCTTGTTGTTAGAACACAACAATATTGACGTGCTGTATTGTTTGTTCAATTTTTTCTCGAGTTGTAATATTCTAGTGTCGATTTGCAGTAATGAAGAATCCTTCTGGAACTGTAAATTATTCAAATCGTCATCCGAACACCAACCAAATTTAATCAATCTTTCCTTCGTTAACTCAAAAGCATCGATAACCTGTACCTTCAGCTGGTTTAAGAAGTTCAGATAGTTGATTAAATCCTCGAGTCTTGTTAATTCTTCCATTGTAGAGACTTCTGCTGTAGCGCCATTGGTATTTAAATTACGGAAAAAGTTGCGCTCAAGGTCGTTAATATTCCTGGAAGAACTCGACAAGTTTTCCGATAATGTTATGATAGGAGACCCTACAGGAGAACTAATAGGTGTCGTTATAGGAGTAATCAAACTTGTTTTCTTCGCCTTAGCGGCTGAAGGCAAAGACTCTACGGTGGAAGCCGACAGAAACGAATCAATAGTTTCTTCAGTGATTAGCGGACTCACCCCTGGTCTTACACTCGATGATGAGTTAGACGAAAGATCATTCGTCAAAGGAGCGCTCATTTTCGAGAGTGAAAGCTTGCGGATTCCTTTCTTGATGTTCTTCAACCTCCTTAAAGGCGAAGTATTATTCGATGTTGTGGCCGACTGGTCGGCCATCTGGGGTACTTCATTTAACGCCAAGTTGGCAAACAACGGATCGATGTTCAAGCTAGGCGAGTTCAACTCGTACGTCGGATTCTGCACAAACTCGCTGAATAATGAATCCTTTCCTGTTGTTTCGATCTCGAGTGACAGACAGCTGTCATTTGAAATCGATGTAGCCACCGACGCCTTGTGGTCGCTCATTATGCTGCTGGGGACTGTTCCCATCTCGTCGTTGGGCAACGGCGGCAATAATCTCTCATTTTCACTATCTGGCGTCACCATCGACACCGGCACCACCCCCATATGACTAGTTCTCTTGGTCTCTTTTTCTGCCACCTGGACACCCTCAGCGTCCATTTCTTTCTCTTCGATAACTATTCCTAGACCATTCATCACCGTGTGTGTCACTTATATAGTATAGGAGCCAATTTGGATTGGAGGACTAATTTACTTTTTTTGTTAAGTAGTAATTGACGTTGCGATGGAAAAATGAAAAAAATCTAAATTCTCAAATATATATCAACTGCTTATTTTGCTAGAATAACAGTATAATTTAATTGAAATTGAATATACTATATTATATTGTAACTATTATTCTAACAACTGTTCTTACAAGATAAATGTCCTTTTTCACTAATAATCAAATCTTGGTCTTGACAACTCCTTTTAATAATTTTTCGTCTATATCATAGGATATTTAATGCGACCTATTACTGGATATGATATCCAAGTACGAACTATCGCCTCAAATATTTTTTTTTGCGACTTTTGGTTTTTTCCGTTCTTATACAGGCGCATATACCCGAACAATATAAGACGAAGATAAAGCGAAAGTTCCTATTCTATCCTTACATGAAGAGCGTGGGACGTAACAAGCAAATATGTAGACTATTCGCCCGTTCAATCGTATAAAGGCAAACACGACAGATCTAGGTCAGATTTGTTGCCGCTTATGATCCGTTATAGTAAAAGTGTATTGACTTTGTGGGAATTGAATAGTAACGCGCTATCACGCGTGAAAAGCAGAGCACCCAATAAGACCAAGAAAAGAGTAAATGAAACGCATAATTGCCGGTAAAGTCACTGGACTACAGCACCACCTACATAGTAGTTATGCGTTACCGACAAAGTACACCCCAGACCTTCCCAGATCGCAGGATGCAAAAGTAGATGAGCGATTGCCGAAGCGGGAACTACGTTTTAAGTAGAAAATACTCTTGAAATGTAGTTGGTCGCTTTGATAACGGGAAGAGAGGATTATTAGTCTTTCTTAAGGAGAGATTCCCGCATGGAATATGCTAATTTAGAGTTTAGCTCTATTTTAAAGTGTTTAACGACGCTCAGTGTCAATCTGTTACCGAATGCCGTACAGAACAGACAGGTATTATGCATGGCTGCAGTGACGACGATGGTGGAGGTACTGCATATAGTTCGGGGCCATCTGTGTCTAGTTCTAGACCGCCGGTTATACTGGTCTAGACTGACGACAGCCACGGTGGCAATTGTAGAGGCAGTAACGTTACCCTTACCGGTCTAGTTAACATGTATGCCGGAGCAGACAGATCTGTGCTTTCCAACCGTCGATAAAGACCTTTGACAAGAGAGTTGATTAAGAAACATGGTCAAAGTTGGTCAGTTCATTTTCATGTTGCAAGAGGTCACTGTGTATACAAGCCATGTTATTCATCGATTGAAACCTAAGATAGGTTGACGCTGAACATGTTTTTTGTATTGCCGATTGGCTTAGCTATTTAGGGGATACAGAGACTACCTCAACGGGGAATATCTCACGGCTGTGTACATAGATTGCCAGGGAGGTTTAATGAAAACCTCACGTAAAAGAACAAGATAACGCCTATGTTGATCCTTAGAAGGTTGTCATCTCGGTAGGCTTTACGAAAAAACATGGCAATTATAAGGTTCGCAATTGCGTCTCGTGTACGCTAAATAAAAGTCAGTGTGGGATAGTTGTTGCGAAGCTACATCTACATCATTAATGTAGTGATTTGGGCAATCGGATAAATCGAAATTTTGATGCTTTGAGACTTTCGTTTAACATAGTGGGGGTCTTGGGGAAGATCTCGCCGATGATACAAACGCTGATAATATTGTGGGACGACCCTGTCTTTTCAGTTCAGATTGTATATTAGGTGTGTCTCATTAGGCTTACTTTGTCCTGTCGTATAACAAATGGCTTAGGATACGAAGTGTGATAGGTATCTTTTGTTACACATGTTATAATTACTAGATCACACAATATTGGCAACTTTACGCGATTTGGTCAAATTAGACGTTTTATGTCTAAGTTTCATAATGTGTTATATCATTAAATTAATTACGTGCTACTGCTACTGTACTCTTTTTTTCATGCATTAAATGTGATACACTCTTATACGGCCATACTGCCTTTTTTGTAGTTCCAGTAGTTGGCTCTTATGGGATCGTATGTGTTGGAGAGGAGATCATATGCCTTTGCAGCTAGCGCAGGTTGGTCCCGACGCTGGTAGATGGTCGCCATCATCTCCAATGCGTAAGTGCTACTTATAATCGTCTCCACATCAGGCGAGTCTTGTACGTTGGCAAAACTCAAGCAAAACTCATACAATTCAGTGACATCCTTATCAAATTTTTTGTAAATTCCAAACAAGTAGTTCCAGCTAGATGGATTTTGTGGACAGACCAAAATTTTTGCCTTGGCAAACTCGATTTCTTTTGTGACAATATCCTGGCTGGCGTTTTGAGGTCCAAATTTGAGGAAAAACCTATGAGTCCAGGCCGAGTTATTTCTCAAGTCGTGCTCTAGGCACTGGTCAATAAATTGCAATTCTTTTTCATCATCGTATAGCTCAAATCGTTCGACTAACCACTTGCGATAAGACCATACATGGTGGTTCTTTGCGTCTTCTTGAAGCATAGCATCCATGATAGGGAACTCACGATGGGGATTGAATTTGTAGCTTCCATCATTACTTAAAATCTTTTCGATTATCAATTGTCTATAATTCCATATCTGGTAGTTCTTTTCGTTTTCGAGTGCAATTTGCTCACACCAATCTAGTTCTTCGTACAAATCCTTGTTTAGGGCCACCAATATGTTATACCTATAGTTCCAAATCGTATAATGTGATGCCAATAACTCGATTCCCTTTTCTGTTACCCATAACGCTCTTTCTGAATATTCATCTTTCTGCATTAATGCTAGTAATATCCCCATCGTCTCTTTGTATTCCTTGTCGTACAATATCTGACATAGCTGTGGCTCTTCCTCATTAAGTCTAACGGGAGTTATATCATCGAAATCATACATTGCTTTATTTTGTTTGTATGTTGGAATATATTAGCATTAAACTTCAGATTTCGTCATGTCTTCGATAGCTTTATGATTTCTGTAAGCATCCTTCACAATCGATTTTGTGTAGCTTACCAATCCCGACCATCCATATTCATATCAACCGATCTAGCTATCGTCATATACCATACTTTAAAGCATAATCCAATTCATGGCTACCACTAGGCCTCATTCTGCAACCGGAGCGCCCTCAGATAGTGTATTAGTACTTTCTACTGCATTCACGTGTGCATTGGTTTACATAGTGCTATCTTACGTTCTCGGAAGTTCGCAAATCCCCATTTTGGTAGTAGTATTTATTTGTACTAATATGATATCACGTACGGGAGCTTTTAAGAATTTGGCATCAAAAATAGATGTAACCAAGACCATAAGGGATCAATCTGTTCCTAGAATTCCACACGTGGATAACCCAATTGGTCATAATCAGTTTCAATCTATGAGTGAGCATTCGAGAATCGAAATATTGTCAGCCATAAGATCGTTACAGGCCTATTCTGCTAACACCAAAAATGTGAACGACCGGAGAAAGAGATTATTCAAGATGATGACGTGGAGACAACAAAAACTATGTAAAGATATAGGGTATTTGAACAAATTGACAAAAATCGAGCAGTCGATAAGTAATAATCAGAAAATATTATCAGCAATTGCAGATGGAGCCGTTAACAAATTTGGTATATCTTATAAAGACTTTGATTTGTTGAAGGGGTCCAGCAGTAGAAATATCTCATCCACCAATTACCGGGTGATTGAAGCATTGGGACACTATATAAGAGACTGGAGTCCTGATGGAGAAGTCGAGTTAAAACCTATGATGGATTATATAACTGAGCAATTGAATCATGTAATCCCAGTACTGGAGAGATCAAAAACATGTGTCATTATACCAGGTTCAGGACTCGGTAGAATAGCCCACGAAATTGCAAATATAGGCAGCGATCACGGAACCATATTTGGTGCGGTTCATGCGATAGAATATAGTGGATTGATGCATTTGTGCAATGAATTTATTTATTCGTCAAAAAATGAAGAAAAGGATTATGATCTATTTCCATATGTCCATTCCTGTTCGAACTTTATTGACAGTAAATCTCAATTTAGAACATGTAGGGTACACAGTGGCCAAGTCAAGCCGGAGAATTTAACTTTAAATCATGAAGATTTCCGTTATTTCGAGGTTCCTAATAGATCAGAATTTGAAAATTTTGTTGTTATTTCTGCATTTTTCATTGACACTGCAGAAAATTTGGTTAGTTATTTGGATACGATTCAAGAATTAACAACACCAAATAGAAAGAACAATATCAAAAATGGCTATTGGATAAATATTGGTCCATTGAAATATGGCACGGCTGCTCAAGTGGAGTTGAATTCTGAAGAATTAAAAATGATTCGCAAATCAATGGGTTGGAAAGATCTAAATTCCGCAAATAGTCTTGAAAATTCAAGTAATCAGCTAGTTGGTTATATGACTGATAAACAGAGTATGTGGCAAGGATATTATGGGATGGCCATGTGGAATGCTGCGAGGAAGGAGAATTCCAGAAAGTGATTCTATAATAATATTTATTATCAGGGATTATATATATATATTGTACATAGTTCTATTTGATAATATCAGAACCTTTGTTAATTTGAATCTTTTTGTCTTGACCACCACTAATAATGCCGATGTCGTTATCCCAAATGACAGAAAATACTTTATCTTGATCTTTAGTTGCATTGCTTTGTTCTCTAGTTATAGTGTACAAAGATTTTACACTTCTAACATCCCAAACCTTAACAGTACCATCATGGGAGCATGAGGCAAACATATTGTCATTAGTTGGACATTTAGATAAGCCAACAACGAAATTTGTGTGACCTACTAATTTCTGATTGTTAGTTTGCTCGGTAGTAGTTGAGTTAACTCTTGGGTCAAACAAATTAATGTGACGGGCTGATGAACCACACGCTAACAAATTCAAGGATGGTAACTGTAATAATGATAATAATGAGTATCCGGTTGTTCTTGTATCAACACAACGAGAGGTAACTAAATCCCATGTTTTAATAGTATGATCTTGTGATACGGAGTAACCAACGGATGAGTCATTGAAATCGAATATAACATCTTCAACTGGTTGCGAATGACCTTCTAAGAATGAAAGAGGTGAACGACGTCTTATGGTCGAATCCTTTAAAGCCATCTTTCTTCTCTTCTTCGAAGAAGTTGATATAACATTAGAATCATATTCTAACGGTTGGATGGTTGTCATTTCCTTGTAATTGGTAGACCAAAATCCAATGGCTTTATCATAACCCGCTGATAAAATACGATTGTTTTGGTATTCAACTGCTAAAGAAACAACAGGTGCTTTGTGTCCTTCTAATATGGCTAATGTTCTCCCATCTTCAATTTCTTCATCATCCTCTATATTGCTATCGATTGAAGTTTTCCATAATCTCACTTGTCTATCGTTACCAGATGAAACAATTCTTGTTGGAAAAATCCATCTTACTGCACGAATTGGGCCTGAATGACCCACATACTGCTTTTCAATCTTACCAGACATGTTGTAAGTTCTGACAATCCCATCGTACGAACCAGACAAAATTTTTGGTTCTGTAATATTCATGTTTGAAGCCTGCACCAGTGCTGATGTTGAATTTATTGTATCTAAAGACGAAATCCAATCATCGTTGTTGAAGGATGCTAAAAATGACGGAGGTAAAACGGCTCTGGTATATTCCAAAGTCAACGATGCTTCGCTTGATAACCCATTTTTCACCAAGTAATCTTCTAATGATGTTCTCAACAAGACACCATCGATAAGAAAATCAAATGGCACTGGCTTGGACTCATCTGTTTCGCCATCTTTCTTCAATAAATGGTTAACGATCTCTGACAACCCATATCTCTTTAAAGACACTGGGACGTATAATGGTGCCTCAGGTGCGTGTAAAGATTCATCTTCCTCATTAGTGAAGAACTTAATCTTGATTTGTGACTTGTCGTCCGCCATATTTGCTTTAATATTGAATCCAGGTTTCCTCTATTATCGTTATAGCATCTCTATAAAAAATTTATCTCATCTCTAAATATTTTTCACAATATATGAATCACGTGATCCTCCGAACCGAATATTGTCTGCTTGATAACTATATCCCTACGGTTTGGCTGAGCCAGCGGAATCACTAGAACCATGTATGCTATGTATAGATTAATTCATTCGAGTGTACTATAGAAACTAGCTACTAAAAACACAAAACTAAAATCTGACTGTTAAATTCAACAGTTTTTTGGGAGCATGCCGTCTTAGTGCAGGCATTGATGCTCGAGATGCCATTCGTCCCACAAATGAAGCAGTTGCAATGCCCGCATTGGCCCCTTCCCTTATGCCTATGTCAGACCGGTTGATTCGTGATTTACGAAATCGTGGCGAAAATCTGGATTTTCTGATTGTAGAAATGGACCGTCTTTTACTGGCAGACGTCGGCATAAATGCCCCGGGATCGGTCACGTATCCCTTTGCGAAGAACGAACGAATGGCACGTTTGATTCTCATCCATCGTCTTTTACTGGTAACCCGGGGTGGCGGTAAGGATCTCATATACGATTATCTGACTCAAGAATAGTGAATATGTAACCAAGTACAAAACTTCACTCAATGAATTTTAGACTAATTTCCACGCAATCAGTACATCTAGTATTCTCTTAAGTTCGAGACCTTTGTGCTTTATTTTATCGTTTTTCACCGATAAAATATTGAATTTGTCTACCAAATGAAACACAAATAAACTTATCTTATAGAATAATTTTGCAATTGTGCAACCAATGCAACACCTCCGCGGAAAATAATACACAGAGTCATTGTTTGAATAGCTGTTCAGGCCATATATACCTTATTTCAAGCATATGCGGCGCTTATTATCATAATTAGCTTTGACTTAGTCATACAAACACAAGCATATGATATCAAATTGTAGAAATGTCTGTAATACCACCATCAATCATATAAACGTTGACTCCGTTGGACGTGTGAGAATAAAATTTTCGATGAGCATTAAAAAAAAAATTAGTATAAATACAATCGAAAATATCATCAGATAATCATCTCGTTTTAGATCTTGGGAAGTAACTTCTCGTTTTAATATCAAATAGCATAAATAAGAATATCAATATCAAAAATGGTTAATCCTGCTGACGTTCCAATTGAAGTTTCTAAAGTCTTCGACACAATTTTGGTTTTGGATTTTGGATCCCAATACTCCCATTTAATCACTCGTCGTTTGAGAGAATTCAATGTGTACGCTGAAATGTTGCCATGCACCCAAAAGATTTCAGAATTAACCTGGAAGCCAAAGGGTATCATTTTGTCCGGTGGACCATACTCAGTTTACGATGAAGGATCTCCACACGTTGACCACGATATTTTCAAGTTGGACGTGCCAATCTTAGGTATCTGTTACGGTATGCAAGAATTAGCTTGGATTAACGGTAAGGGAGTCGCTAGAGGTGACAAGAGAGAATACGGGCCAGCTACTTTGAACGTTGAAGACGCATCCTGTGCCTTGTTCAAGGGCGTTGACCACTCGCAAGTCTGGATGTCCCACGGTGACAAATTGCACGCTTTGCCAACTGGTTTCAAGGTAGTTGCTACTTCCGACAACTCACCATATGCTGCCATCTCCCATGAAAAGGAAAGCATTTTTGGTATTCAATTCCACCCAGAAGTCACCCACACCAAACAGGGTAAAGTTTTATTGAGAAACTTTGCTGTTGACATCTGTAAAGCCTCCAACAACTGGACTATGGAAAATTTCATCGACACTGAGATTGCCAGAATTCAAAAATTAGTTGGTCCTCATGCCGAAGTTATCGGTGCTGTCTCTGGTGGTGTTGATTCTACTGTTGGTGCTAAGATTATGAAAGAAGCCATCGGTGACCGTTTCCACGCTATTTACGTTGACAATGGTTTAATGAGATTAAATGAAACTGAACAAGTTTACAAGACTTTAACCGAAGGTTTAGGTATTAACTTGACTGTTGTCGATGCAACCGATTTGTTCTTAAGCAAATTGAAGGGTGTTACTGATCCTGAAAAAAAGAGAAAGATCATTGGTAACAACTTCATTCACGTATTTGAAGCCGAAGCTGCTAAGATTCAGCCAGCATCTGGACAAGAAATTGAATACTTATTACAGGGAACTTTATACCCAGATGTCATTGAATCCATTTCATTCAAGGGTCCATCTCAAACTATCAAGACTCATCACAACGTCGGTGGTTTGTTAGAAGATATGAAATTAAAATTAATCGAACCTTTGAGAGAATTATTCAAGGATGAAGTTCGTCACTTAGGTGAAATTATGGGTGTTCCTCACGATTTGGTCTGGAGACATCCTTTCCCAGGTCCAGGTTTAGCTATTAGAGTTTTAGGTGAAGTCACCAAAGAACAACTTAAAATTGCCCGTGAAGCTGACAGTATTTTCATCGAGGAAATTAAGAAGGCTGGTTTGTATAAGGACATTTCTCAAGCTTTCGCTGCCTTATTACCTGTTAAATCCGTCGGTGTTATGGGTGATCAAAGAACTTATGAGCAAGTTATTGCTTTAAGAGCCATTGAAACAGTTGATTTCATGACTGCTGATTGGTTCGTTTTCGAAGCTGCTTTCTTGAAGAAGACCGCTTCAAGAATTGTCAATGAAGTAGATGGTGTTGCTCGTGTCACTTACGATATCACTTCTAAGCCACCAGCAACTGTCGAATGGGAATAATTCCGTCGTTATACCGTAGATTAACTACTTTTAATTTGTCTTATTAATTAATATTAATTACCTATAGATCCTTGCTCGTTAACTCGTAAATTTTTTGTCTCAAGACAGTCGCTACTAATAGTCCATCATCGTGGGAAATGCTTAAATGAAACTCCTCGTTGTTTTCCTTGTAGAATTCACTTTGTATAAAAGGTTTCCCTTGCTCGTTATAATATCTATACCAATTTTTGAACTGAAACTGTTTTTGATACTCATAATCCAATGTTTTATAAACTGCTTCTTTTGAAGCCCAACTACCTGATATTAGAGATATACATTCGTTTAGTTTATTACTATCTTTAAGTTCGTTAAATTTCTGTAATTCGAACTCTGGGTGTAATAGTCTTGAAGATATCCTTGTAGTAAACAGCGAATTAAGTCCACCTTTCGACAATAGCAATTCTTTAAACCTATTTGCCTTGATAATATCAATCCCAATGCCTAATGTTACACCTAATTTCCTTACCATCCTGACAGTCCTTACGTTTCCAGAAAGATGTGCAAAATTAGGTCGAGTATTTATCGCGATGACTCAAGTATTCATAAACAATATATATTTATCTTGTTAATTTACAATTTTATAAAGACTTATCTTGATTATGGCGTCCTCAATCTCAGGACCTGTTCCGTTACCCGAATCAAAGTATGATTTATCATCATATTGGGGAAGAGTGAAACATTGTGCAGAAATCTCTGACCCAACTATGTTATTGAATTCTACGAAGGATATTCAAGCTGCTAAGATAATGATCTGGGAATATCGTAATGGTGTAAGACCAAGTATGACCCCAGAATTATGGAGAGCTAAAAGGGTATTGGATTCTACATTACATCCAGATACTGGAGAAACAGTATTTTTACCATTCAGAATGAGTTCATGTGTCTTGTCTAATTTAGTTGTTACTGCCGGTATGTTAACACCCAATTTAGGTCCAGCAGGAACTGTTTTCTGGCAGGTGGCTAATCAGTCATTAAATGTTGCTATTAACACAGCTAATTCTAATAAGTCCCACCCATTAAGCACTCAACAGATTATCACGAATTATACTATGGCCGTGACTGCCTCCTGCTCCGTTGCCTTAGGTTTAAATGCTATAGTTCCAAAATTGAAGTCTTTAAAGCCGAATACGAGAATGATTTTAGGTCGATTAGTTCCGTTTGCAGCTGTTGTGTCCGCAGGTATTGTCAATGTGTTCTTAATGAGAAGTGAGGAAATTAAAAAGGGAATTAGTGTCTACGATAAAGAAGGCAAAGAAGTAGGGAGATCTCAAACTGCTGCTGTATATGCGGTTAGTGAGACTGCTGCCAGTCGTGTTATAAATGCAACACCTGTAATGGTTGTTCCGCCATTGATTTTGGTCAGATTACAAAAATCAGGTTTCTTAAAAGGTAAATCCAAAAAGTGGGAGATTGCTACTAATATGGGATTAATCTTCTCCACTGCATTGATAGCGTTACCATTTGCATTGGCTATATTTCCTCAAAGAAGGCAATTATTGGCATCTCAATTAGAAGAAAAATTACATGGTCTAAAAGACAAAAATGGCGAAGATATTAAATATTTAGAATTCAACAGAGGTATTTAATTTCTATTATTAAAGCTGTAAATAGTCTATATACATTAGCAACTTATTTGTTCACAATCTATATTATTTATGACTTGAAACTACCAAAATCTCCAAGATTCGTGAACGTCAGACTTCAACGCCTTTTCAACTTCATCTCTATCCTTATAACTTGAAAAAACTTCGGCTGAAAATACGTTTTCCCTTTTGTCTTTACGAACATGCTCAAATGATAAAGATCCTACTCCCTTTCCGCCTAACGAAGTTTCAAAAGTTTCATACCCTTCATTTTCAAATTCCTGGATTGCCTTTCGAATAACTTCTTCTTCCACATCATCGCGAACTAAACTAATAGCACATCCACCACCTCCAGCACCAGTCAACTTTGTAGAACCTATATTATGATTATCTCCAATAATTTTAATTTTTTCCAAGGCAGGGTGGGAAACACCTAATGCAACCAATAAACCATGATTAATGTCAACCAATTCTCGCAATTGCACTTTCTCTTCTTTGCCGAATGTTGGTCTAATCATTATCTGATACGCCTCAAACACTAAATGTTCCATTGCTTCTAAAATTGAGCCTGCACATTTTGGATAGGCTCTATTAACTTGAGCAACATTACCAACCAAAGCAGCTGTACTTCTTGGAACTTTGGTGTTGGTAAGCAATAATTTTATAGGTGGGAAATTCCTCATAGTAGTACGTACAGATGGCTGAGATGGTAATGTTGTCCTTTGAAACATGACGGCACCTCCATATGTGGCCACAGCGTTATCGATGCCTGAGGGATTACCATGAAAGCACTTTTCTCCCATTAAAGACCAGCTATCGATGAAATCTAAATCAGAATTTTCCTTCTTGGTTACTTTTTCAGCAGCAGTGTGAGATGCCACTGAAACATGTTTACCAAGACGAGCCAACGCGCTTGCAAGACATACAGCTGTACAAGCTGATGATCCTAAACCTGCTCCAATCGGCAATGTAGACTTTACAACAAATCTCATCCCCGGAATATTGTTGTCACATAAGTTTGTATACAAGTAGAGAAAGCATAGGCAAGCCGTGTAATGTAATTTAGAGTCAACGTCGCCTAAAACAGTACTTAATGAATCAATAATTTCTGGAACTAATTCTTCAGTTATGACAGGCTTTTCGTCTTTGAACGAAATATATTTTCGAATATCCTCCCAAGGTATGTCACCTTTATTCCAAGAGTGTGATAGTTCAATATCTGGAAAGTCCAATGTTATAACATTCAGATCTTCATTTGGTGTAACCAACAAATATGCTCTTAAACTGAGTGCGGCTGCAATAGCTGGCTTACCATAAACCGCTGAGTGTTCTCCATATATGATCACCTTACCAGGAGCACTAACCAAGAAAGGAGAAACCGACATGGATGTTCTTCGATAGTGAATGGAATTCAAAATAGTTCAATGTCAAAGCACCTTTCGAAAACATCGCGCTTTTTCGTTTAATTTAAACGAGTATCAAAATGAAGATTTATTTTATTCTAGTAGAAATATATAGTTCTATAAATGATTTATTGATTGATGAAATCTTTTAGTTCACGAATCTCTTCAATTGAATTGTTGATAAACTTTCGATAAGCGACATCTCCTTTCTCTACTATTCTTTGCTCCTCTGGTGAACATGCAAGTATTCTTGATGATAAGAACTTTGGGTGCTTTAACAAATTATTGATGCATTCTACAAAATCATCACGCTTAGACTCAGATTCCAAACCAGGTAATATTTGCATGTCAATAGTATCAGAGACAGCTTCCACATTCCCCATATCTATTTGATTTAAATAGTCATTGATATTCAACGATTGCAACATTTTGAATAATAGTAAAATTTGACTAGTTTCAGATATCATGGATGATGTAATTCTTATCATAGATGAATCCTTTGACCAACTCTCAATACAAGACTCGATCTGTTTACCAAATGCTTGAAGTGCCAAACTTACTTCCGGAATAATGCTTGGTCCAAGTCTAGATAATGCTGTTAAAAATATTGGCAAAATTCCATTGGTCCAAATTCTGTGGTAATGAGGTGAGGTGAGAGAATTGATACCACCGGCTTCAATAGGGCTCGATATTTTGCTCTGCACTATTACTAAGAACATTCCAGATGAGATTAATCTTTCTGCTATGACTTCGATAGTCATTAATTCTTGAATGAACATTAAGCTTAATTGAGCAAAAATGTGTTCATCATTAACTTCTATCAAATGAGATAATGAGTAAAGATTCAAAAGAGCCTTTATGGTACCATTGTTATCAATCAATGAAGCCATTTCATAATTCAAGCTAGGAGATGATTTCATACTCACAAAAACTTTCAAAATAGACAAGATCAACATCAAATCATCCAATCTTCCATTCATCTTATTTGAAACATGACCCTTTTCGGTACGTGATAAGTAAACATCATTCTGAATTTCGATGAATAAGTTTTTAGTAGCCTTAGTGATAATAAGCTCAAATAGATCTCGGAATATACTCAAATACTCAATTAACATTCCAGAGTCATCTTTCACTATATTCAACGAGCAGTATAAGATACGAAGCAAAGGTCTATAATTACCTGAATCTTCATTCAAATTTTTAAGGAAATTCATGCTTGATGCAGATAATAATTCTGAACAACCCCTTATAATTTCAAGCACTATTTTAGAATCTTTTTTGATTTCCGGAGTAGTATATATAGAGTATTCAATAAAGAACGCTAATTCAATACGTCCTTGAAATACATCTGCAAAGAAGTCTGCTGGAACACCCTCAGAAACGTTTATCCTCAATAAATGAGATACCAAGTTCATAAACTTTGTATTTAATGATGAAGGAAATCTTCTGCAAAACGCTGTAAGTAAAGCACCGAATGATTTAGCAACCGAAGCCTGAGCACTTAAGTATTGCAAGTTGATACTTGATGCAACAACTTGTTCTCGTATTTGATCCCAAGCTGGTGAATTATTAAAAAGTCTATCCATCAAAACCAAGCTATAAACAGTTGATACTCCGAATCTATTCCTTTTTAATAAAGAGCATGTGAATTGAGATAATTCGAATCCAGGGAATGAATTTTCAAAATCAATCTGTAAATTAGAGTGCAATGTAGGTTGATAGTCATTGATTCGGAACTGCTTCTCCATGGTAGCCATGAAACTGTCAGATATTAATAGATTCACAATATTTCTTTTGCAAACCTCATTCTTGGTAGTAAATAAGAAAGAAGATAATATTTCTGCTATCTTTGACATTAATTTGAGCTCATAACATCCTGAAACATATTCCTCTGTAGTTGCAGGCATTTCCTTAATAGGTGACTGTATCTTAAGGATTAACTCGTCAACAAACTCCACATCATTATCATTCTCTCTCGCAGTTGTCCAAGAATTAAAAGCTAATGAAATTGCATCCGCCAAATGAAGGCTTACAGAGTTAGGATAATATTTTATATCCCGGACATTTTTCTTCAAAATGCTCAACAATGAAATAGGTTTCTGATCTTCGGTATTTTTATCAGAAGATTTTGTAAAATCGCCAAATACATCGCGTCCGCTAATAAATAATACTGACAACCCTTCTTGATTACCATCCATAACAGCACAAATAAAGTCATATAATGAGATTTTCATTTTGTAATCATCAAATGAATTTTCTAAATCAGACGCTAATGAATGTAATAAAACTTGAGCATGATCGCGGCCTAAATGGGACAATAAAGAGGGAGTTGGTTCGTTTAGCCATTTGCCATTTGTTAAGGCAGTTATAAGGTCTAAAACATCCTTTCTCAAAGAATCATATTGCGAATATGTATTAACCAACAGCGTCAACTTAGTAAACAATGATCTTTCAAAAGCAGAAGGTGGTAAATTCAAAACTGACCTTATAGATATTATAAGCTGCGAAAAAGCCAAAGAGCAACGTATCCAATTATCATACCAGAATCCTGATATGTCACTAATTTCATATAAGCTCATGTTGGAACTAAGTGATTCAATCATAGATAAAATTGGCAATGAAGATCTCGAAAACTCTGTACCAGCAACCAAAAACGAATCAATAATTCGAGCAGATGATTCGGAAAAAATTTTTGCAATTCTATTAGCTGATTTTGTTTCATTAACAATTCCATGAACAGTTGCTAAAATGTTTGATAAAATATCCAAAATTAAAACACCGATTTCCATTTTTTGATAAGACTCATTAAATCTACAATGGATAAAACTTTCAAATATAAGAATCATATGATAGATGATTCTATCTAAGATTCTACTTTTAGATTTGTCTGGATAATCATCCTGTAATGTTAAGCAGTTTTGTACCAGCGCATCTGCAAATTTTATTAAAGATACCGTGAATTTATAATCCCCATTCACCATTTCAATAGCTCCAAAAATTATTGAAGCAAACCCCTCTTTACCACCATTTGATAATAAAGACGACTTTGACAAATAAGGCCAAATTCTTAAGGATAAAAATGGCATCGACACAGTCAAAAAGTTTATGACTGATTCCAAAATATCAACATTACGGGCATGTAATGCTTGTTCAAATAATCTTAAAATAACTTCAACAATGTCAGAATCGTCGGTATAAGCTGACATATATTGTAAAGTTTTTTGTGCATCATCAGAACTATTATCTAAAACACTTTTTGTCAAGAGGTTTAATATGTTTATAACAAATTCTACCTTCTCAGGATCAGAACTATCAAAAACTTTTGAGACGTTTTGTAATACCCGTCCTAAAAATGCCCATCCGTTGTATTTGTACAAAAAGGTAACCAAAACTTCATCTTCATTTGCAGACGGTAAGATTTTGGCCTTCGTACCAGAATTGAGAAGTAATGACAACTTTTTGTTTACTTCATATGGTGGATAAACATCAATCCACTGTGTCAATCTAACTAATTCAGTATTTTCGTCATCTATTTGATACAAGTTATTAAATTCTTCTTTCTTGAAAACTGAAATATATGATTTTAACTCTTTCAACTCATTGAAAGCAAAATTGCCATTAATGGATACAAGTTTCAAGTATGGAGTCAAGGATACCGGAAATTTAGTTCTGGATAAAATTATCGCATTTGCAGTTGCTTCATTATTGAAGAACTTTTCGAGTACACTATTTGGTGCTGTTTTCAAGATGCTTTCAATACTGGACGCTATTTCTGGTGTGAATGAAATTAGTGGCATAGCAGATAAAATAACAGATGTTAATATGGCCGGATAAATATTATCAAATTTTAGTAAGTTGTTAAGTTTTGCTAACTCCTCAAAGACACCTAATTGAATACATCTCATATTCAAATTATTAATAGTATCATCCATCTGCTGAATTGAGAATTTCTTCGTAAATCTTACGGACGATGGAAGGTCCTTAAATTCTTCTAAAAGTAATGATTTTCTTAATAAAATTATTGACCAGGTGTACATTACAACAGAATTCAAATTGGATGAGTTAGTTATTGAGTCGTTCATTGATTTGAAAATTTCAGCATTATTCATAAACTTGTCAGAGTCATTTTCTGACCCATAATTGTTCTCCAAATCCAAAAACAATATTGAAATAACTGTAGCGAGCGCTTGCATCAACATAAATGATTCATTATGAGATACATATGGGCCCAATGACTGAATAAAGTTATTCGAACTCATAAATTTAAACCAATTGTTTGCCGTATCTTGATATATGTTTGGATTTTGAACAAGCAATTCCGTTAATATTTTCATTTGATCTATAATTAGAAGAAGGTTTTCCGTATTTATTATCTCATCCAATGCATCCGAAAACCCAGTAATAAATGATCTATTAGTTACTGAATTAACCAGGTCTGCCAAACTATTGATTAAGTCATTGATATAAGTATGTGAAAGATAAATTTCTTTTCCTAAATTTTGGATCGTGGATGAAGTTTCTGAATTGGATTTATTATTTAATAATTCGATTACCAAGCGAAGAACTACTCTTCTTTCTTTTAATACTCTACTGGAATATAACAAAATTCTTTCTTCTTCTAGATACTTTTCTCTATCATCCGGCAATTTGGATTTTAATTTATCATAATTATAAATCTTTCTTTCGGGTATCCGTTTGCATGTTTGACTCACTACTCTTAAAACATCATTGTAGTCTAAATTCAAAAGATTACTTATTGTTTCGGCATCTTTGATATTATTTGATGTTATATCTGAATATAATATATTACGCAACGATAATTCTTTAGCATCTTTAACAGGAACCTTCGACACACGTTTGAATGGTAGCGGATTCAACAATAACTTGCTGTTAATAAGTAGAAATTCGTCCAATGCATCAAGAATATATGGATCCTGGTACGATTTCAATAATGAAAGGGCATTGTCAAATCCCCATAATTGAGTAGGCTGAATAGGTTTCAAAGGTTTCACCTCCTTGGCTGCCCTGACCTCCACAGTAGACACAGGCATATTAAAACCTTCACGAATATCTATTTATAAAGTGGATCTGGTGAATCTCTTACGCTTGTTGCTTATGATGTTTTTGTTTCGATGTATGAGATGGTAGAAATTTTTGACTTCCTAAATAGGAAGCAACCGCAAAAGTCAACAGGCGGTGCACGCATTCTACATATATTACATCCTGGAAAATAAATAATGCATTTAGGGTATCACTATCAAAGAAATAATACACAAGTTAGTCACTTCCACAGAAGTATATTTTATGTACTTCTGACGGAATTTTAGCAGCAGGTTCGGAGTAATCTTTTAACAGAATTTTTGTATCGAACTCTGAAATATGTCCTGGGCTGTTAGTAAAGGTGACGTTTTCAATCTTCGGAATTTTTCCACTGGTCACCTGTCCATTAATCAACTTCTGCCATGAAGCATTGCATTTCTTAATTATCTCCACTGTTTCCTGTTGGTTTTTGTATTCTCCGTTAAAAGCGAACTCATTTTCTGGTTTTCCGTCTGGCTTTTTGTAATCACGGAACCATTGTCTAGTGGATTCTAATAATCCAGGACATTTGACATACACATCATGTATATCACGAAGTTCTTGCGATAATGCATCTTCTGTATCAATGACAATCACCTTCCAGTCCAATTCGCCATCATCTATTAATGCTAAAGATCCCAAGATCTTGACCCGTTTGATATCACCCATTTGGCAAATATTAGACCCTATTTCGCACACATCCAATGGATCGTTGTCCCCCAATAGCCCTAACTCTTCGTCCTTCGTATTTGGATCCTCCCACGTCTGTGGAAACGCTCCATAATTATGGATGTATCCATGGTACGGAAATAAGTTCTTAACAAAACGCACCTTTCCTTTCTTAACATCCTGTGTGATGGGGTTGCCAGCTAATTCAGTGTTTATTTCGAACTTCCCATTGGACCATCGTGGAATCTCAATCACAATATTCGCTGTTTTGGTTTCTAAGTCTAAGTCCAAAGGAATATCATGAAAATAAGATAATACTTGTCCACTTTCCTTATTAACCGCATAATTCCTAAAACTGATTGTGTACTTTTCACCTTGATCAACGTTACCTATACTGTTTTGTGGTGTATGTAAAATGGAGTTACAACGACGAGGTTGAAGATGCTGTTTGGTGATAAATAACCTTGAAATTGCTGTGTTATTCATACTGATACGCAAGAGCGATTCACAATTCTTTGATAACAAACTTTTCAAAAGTGACATGTCGTAGAATTACCGCTATGTATCTTTAGAGATGCGATGTTTCTGCTTATTGTCATTACTTGATTTTACTTACCGAGGTTTATTTTTCACATGCCGCGGGTCTTAGTTTTGGATCTCCACCGTCTTGTGCATGATAAGTAAGTAAAGACAAGCTTAAAATAAGATATCTTACACTTGAATTATAAGGCTTTGAAGGCTTTCTCATCCAACAGAATCATCAAGATACATATACTATTCAGACTGGTACGGTCAAAATCAAAAAAGTCCAAAAATTCCAATAGAAAGCCATGGTGCATTTCGTCGTAAAATTGACATGTACTTAGACAACGAATGGCCTGATTCTCTACCAATATACTGTTTTTAATTGAGCATCCTGAAGTCTATTACTTGGTTGATACGGGTGACGCATAGAGAAGTGCTTTTCCAGGATATCTCACGTGGTGGAACTTCATTCTGCGCAGTGTTGTTGAATATCAGATAGCACCGGAAGAGAAAGTAGGGTACGGCTATCAAAATTGGGCATAGATGCAAATACAGATATTAAGCGGTGATTTTGACCCACTTTCATCTGGGCCATGCAGGTGGTCTATTCCATTCTCCACATACTCGTATTTTGGCGAAAGCGAACTACAACATGCTCTTGGGTTGAGAGGTAAATTTTATGGGTATTTACCCCTATGATTTCCTTTCTGGTTTAAGCCAGATTTTATCGAATTCAAAGACGAAGCAATTGGACCTTTTGATTATTCTACTCAGGGTCATACAGATGGCCATATTTCCGTTATCGTTCGCCATCACGATATCTTACTTCATCACTGGTGATGCAGTATATAGCGAGCAGAGCTTGAAGAATGGGATAATTGATAGTATGACCATTGGCCCTCAGTTATCTATGAAGAGCTTAAAGAAAATTCAAGATTTTTCGCTATCTGAGCCAACTGTGGCTCTACCATCTCATAACTTTGATGCTCCTTCAAGTTTGAAAAATAAGGTCCAATTTTCAATGAACTCTTACATAACGTTAATTTAATAATTATGGACAGTATTCTATTGCGATATGTATTTTAATTTATGTAGTCTTTTGTATCAAGAGCTAATGATGTTCTCGTCATAACTGGAATTTTTTTAAAAGGAGGACTTCTGCTAGCATTACTGCAAAATTGCTAATGGGCACTACGAATTTTTGGTTACTTTTGTCTTCAGAAAAGTTAAAGTCCAGAAATGTATCCAATATGTTGAGACTTCTAATACATCTGTGCACTGCCCTCGTCATCAACTCAGATTTAATTTTATAAAAGAATCCAAGTACAGCCTAAGAATAGTGTAATAAGTATAATTTATAATATACATACTATATGTATATGCATTATGAACATCGAAGAAACAATCAAATTAAAAATAGTAGTTTAGAAGAGTCTAGTTTGGTGCTTCGCCAAGGAAAATAATCTTTCCTTTTTCACTAAATCCTGAATTTTCATCACTTATGTTAACATATTTGGAATGTTCTTCAACTTCTCTCGTGGATAATCCCATTGGGTCTCTTGGAATCCAGACAGATGGTAATGCTGCATCAATGACAGGCGCATCATAAGCATGTTTGTCGTCACTCTCTTCAGGCTCAACATTGAATGTCGCTGGTAAAAGAGACTTTACATGTCTATAGTTAAGAAAAACATCGGGTCTGAAAAACCTGACGAAACAATTAGATGATTGCGTAGTTTTGAAATCCCTATCGGCTAATAGAGGTACCAAGGTTTGCTTTGTTTCATTTTCATTAAGTTCTATATCAGTATTCAAAATATCCGCCTTAATTTTCTCTTGAGTTTTCTTGTCAAGAGCTATCTCTTTCTCTAAGCGATTTGACTTTGATCCTTTCTTTCTTTCTAATATTTTTGCTTGATAATCTGATTTTCCTTGGAATGACGGAGTATTAGAAACACCATCCAAAGGCTTCATACAGTCAATTGGAACTACCTTAAGAAGATGATGGAAAGCATCCTTCAAATAAATATGTGTCATAATAGTGAATCCGAGTGAAATTGCTTGCAAAACAATTGGACCCCACCCTTTACCAACAACAAAAATACCTAACAAACAAACTTGGCCAATATAAATACCAACGAACGTTTGCATCAATGCCTTTGGATAGTGCATTCCTCTGGAATCAGGACCTTCAATAAAAACGTACGTTAAGTTGTAACAATAGGCGATGTAAAGCAAGAAGAATGCAATGCATGCAAAAGCCAATATCATTGGGGCAATAATTGAGTACGCTAATACAATACAGGCTAAATTTGTGTAAAGTGGGAAGGTGGTTCCCCATGCCATTGTACCTAATCCAGAAAATCTATTCCATTTCTTTCTCACAGTTGAATCAAGTAATGCTCCTAAAATATAATACAAGAAGAGACCAACAACCTGGAATAACGCACCAGAGGAGACTGTAAGTCCTTGCAATGAAATATATGAGATGAAAAAATTAGACGATAATGGTAAATTTCTTGCTAAAATATCCATTGCTGATGCAGGGTCATCGATAATCTTCTGAACAACCGATGTAGCTGAAGAAGAAAGAGCAACAATAAGGAAGGCATTGACCATTAAATAACCAAAGTAAGCGTCTTGTGTATAAAATTCAATCAGCTGAACCGTTGGGCATCCTGCAACCTTCGCCATATATCTGATGAAAATCGGTAAGAATGTATTCAAGAGGGTCAACATCGCTGTTGGTAACAAACCAGTAATAATACCTAATAATTTATCAGGCATATTGTTAATCCAACGAAGCCAAGGTAAAACTTTAGTGATATAAGTAATGTTTGAAACCACACCTACAAATGCTACAGGAACAGCCCAAAAAACGATTAAAAGAACAACCCCAGTACAAGCAAGCATTCTTCTTGCAAATTTTTCCCACCAAAACAACCGCAAATTATTCCAGTAGACATCAGCTGGTGCTATACCTGTAAATACTGGTCCCATTCTTAAAGGATTATGATGAGTTACTGACTGCAAAGCCAACTGTGCAGTATATTGATCCTCGAATTCAACAAAGATAGAGTTTTTTGGATGGTATGTTCTATATTTCTTCTGCAACAGCTGAACTTCCTTATCTAACTTAGGAATTTCCTCTTTACAGTAATTAATAGTATCAATTTTCTCTGAAAAGAGACCACCCTTTCTATGTCTAGGTCTCTTCTCTGCTGGAACGTAACTATAGATGTCGGCGGCTTTTGCATCAATAGGTGTTCCCTTCTTTTCGGCCTTTATTTTAGCTTTGACTGCAGATTTCAACAACTTATTTTCCGCCTTTTCGAGCCTGCCAACCATACTCTCTCTTAATCTAACTTTATGTTCTAACTTTCTTGCATTTCTAGCAACGTAAACCCTTTTCACACCATTAAACACCTTCATGAATTGCCTTTCATCCAACATAGGATCAGGCACACACTGGATCAAAATAGTCCTTGATGACAATTTCTTCGCATACTTTGGCGATGATAAAGCAGCACAACGCAACGAGTTATAGAAAAATAATTCTCTGTGGATCACGTAAATGACCGCTCCATAAAATATCCATCCCATAAAAACATGCGCATAGTATCTGTTCTTGTTCAAAACGTTGGATATAGCCAACTGATTAAATCCAGTTTTTGCATTTGGCCCACCATTTGTCGCATTCACTGGCAATAAGATAGCAAGCATAGCAATACCAAACATAAATATAAGCCCAATAATAAAAAGGTACCTCAAGAAAAAGTACCCATCAAGCCCTGCCTGCTGGATAATAAACGAATCAGGTTTAATTAACAATATGTAGATCCATCTAAATGGATCCTTAGGCAAAGGATTCGGTTTCTTTTCTTCCGGAACCAAATCGTATGAGCTCTTTGGAGAGTACGTCCGCTTAAATCTGATTCTCAATATCAAGAAACATCCAACGAATACCCCAAATAATATTAAGTTGGCCGTTATTGTAGAAATAACGGCCGACGTTGAAGTAGGAGTTGCGGTTGCCATTTTGGCTCTTGCGTTTTGACTTTAGCAACAATAAACTAAAAAGTCCTATCCAACAATGCAATTAATCAAATCTTGTTGGATCTGGTATTCCTGGAACTAAAAACGAATAAGCGTCTTTGATATGGCTTTAAATCTAAATATTCAATGTCCGATGCTACCAAGCAAGTCTTTTTAAACAATTATTACATAAGTATTTATATAATTTGTGTAGCCCGATTTAAAATTTTGTTACGGTATGCAATAGATGAAAACATCACATACAGGCACGTCCGCTTCAGCCTTTCATGGATCTCTATGTAGTGTTCTATGCTGAAAAAATTTTTCGTGTACAGCATGCAAGCTGAAACGGCATCAGGAGCAAACACGTATGCGTTGAAGTTATGGTTTAAAGATAAGGATATTATATCGAGGAAATATTTGAGAAGTGATATAAAGCGACAATGTGGCCGAGTGGTTAAGGCGACGCACTCGAATAATTAGAGTGATGCGTTGGGATTTCCCGCGCAGGTTCGAATCCTGCTGTTGTCGTTATTTTTTTTGTCTCTCATCGCATAGATTAAGATTAAGAATATGATAATGTCTAATCAAAATAAATAAATAGGTACAATTTGCTTTACGCTTTTTTTATAGAAATATTAAACCAAGTTTGTACAAAATGGCTAAAATACTGTCATCCAGAAAAAATAAACAGCCCCCAGAAGGGTATAGTAAGATCGAGCCAACTTTAGCCAAGCTCTTAGCAAAATCCAGAGAGGCACAAACCAAATCCATAAAGACTGAAAATAAAAACCAAGCATTGTGGCCCATAATACAAATCAACCATCAAATAAACAGATACATATATAGTCTATACTATGAACGAGAGCTGATATCGGAGGAGTTGTATAATTGGTTGCTACAACAGAAATATGCAAACAAGAATCTTATAGCTAAATGGAAAAAACAAGGATACGAAAAGTTATGTTGTTTGAATTGCATAATGAGCAGTGAAAAGAACCATGGTACTACATGTATATGCCGAGTCCCTAAGACGACATTGGTCAAAAATGACCGCTCTGAAAGGGTTGAGTGTATTACATGCGGATGCAAAGGATGTGCTAGTACGGATTAAAATTTAAAGTGCATTAGGCAAGAGTCTTATATCAGAAGCTTGCAAATACATGTTTATAGATCTGGTGGTTAAATGATAATGTATAGGCTCATTTAATTACGGCTGGAGTTAATAGTTTCCTACAGTCGCTGAAACTAATAAATTATAAAATTAATAATACATAAACACGAAATTAATATTTAAAGTTACCCATCCGTTTGTAATACCCGATAATATACAATTAAACTTCACGCCCTGAAACCCATTACACTAGTTATCATCCTGATCCGTGGACGCTGCACTCGCACTGCGCAAACGTGTTCCTTCCTTATCATTGTTCGTAGACGTCGAGTTGTTTCTACTGGAATGATCGACTTTCTTCAAATCGTTGAACAAATTTCTACTGGAGTTCGTAGAAGTTGACGAGATTGAAGGCCTCTTATTATGACCATGCGCATTATTACTTGGCAGTTCGAAAGCCCTCATTATCATATCGTCGTCATCATAAGAATTTAACGCTGCTTGTGATGATGAAATCAAAGGAGAATAGTAAAATTCCTCCAAATACGATGGCGAATTCCACAACTTTTTCATAATCGATGCAGTTTGCGGAGTCCTCAAGTTTCTTAATGGAGTCCTACTGCATGACTTTGGTGTTTTGATATTATGGGGTTGCTGTATAGATTGTTGTAATAATGTTGATGTGGTGGATGATGATAAATGTGGATGGTGGGATTGATAGTGAAAAGCTGATAATTGATGATTGAGTAACGTTCCATTTTTGTATATATTATTATTTGGCGTTAACGGTTCTAATAAAGGACCAGTCTCATTAGGTCTTATTGGAGATAATTCTAAGTTAGAATTGCAGCTGAAGGATGATGTGAATGTCAAGTTTTTTCCTGCTAATAATGGTTTGTCAGGAGATTCACTTATTACGAATTGTGGAGGGTTGTTGGAGTTTGGATTATTAGGTGAGTTGGAGATTTTGAATCCACCAGAAGTTGCTTGCCATTGGCCGAATGGTGTCTCTAAATTTGGAATAGACTCCAAAGTACCATTACCAGCTGTCGCTGATAATAATCTTTGCTTCTTAATAGGAGGATTTAAAATTGATCTTGTGTATTCCTCATCATCATCTTGGTCTTCATCATCACCATAACCATCATTGCTCGCGACATCGTCAGTATCGGGTGCTCTGCGCTTCAAATCTTCATTAGAAACATTTGGAGAAGATGGTATAGAGTTCATCGATGACTTGGAAGGGTGGATTGATGCGTAGATTTGGTCAATAATTTCTTGATAAGAGTGCTTTTTGCTATTCTTAGACCTTAAGAATTGTTCTTCGCATCCTGGTTGAATACACCAAAAATGGCCCTTGCCATCTTTTGATTTCTCACCCTTAATAAACGCCTTATTCAATGATAAATTATGGCGAATCGAGTTTTGCCATCCTACTTCTTCACGGCGATAATACTTAAATGTTTCCGATATCCACTGATATATCTGCGACAACGTCAACTTCTTTTCAGAGTTACTCAAAATCGACATTCCAATCAACGTGGCATAGGAATAAGGTGGTTTATCATGGGACCCTAACTGGAAAGTTGTATCCTTCATATCCTTCTTGGTCTTCTTCTTTTTCTTACTCTTGTATTTCTCATCATCCGAATTAAGCGAAGCCGAAGACGACTGCACGAATGACGGTTTAGGTGGTATATCAAAGCTATCGTTCATCCTACGATGGCTCTGCTGTTGTGGCGACGAAAATGCCGGTGATAATAACGCTGATTTCGTGTTATCCGTTTCTCCATTACTAGCACTATTCACCACATCATCGTTGAAGTGCTTCGAGATTGGTGTCTCCAAAATCGAACTCTTTTTCCGTGACACCAGCACACTTTCTGGTGGCGTGGTGATTCTCCGGTTCTTGTGCGTATTGGGAGTCTCCGTCAATCTGGTTTTCTCTCCGCTACTACTCGCAGCAATATTGCCTGCATTCTTCTCCCTCAACGGAACCCTTTCCATGTACCTTCCAGCGGTAGACATCTTTAAATTCTGTTCTTGCTACTTTATTGTTAAAATGACCGTTGCTATACGTGAACTATCCTTGATTAGTCTTCCTTATTTCAAAAGAAGGAATAAATTTTGTTTGCTTTCTCTTAATATCCCTGATACTGCTCTATGGGGACCAGCAAAACTTCAAATATATTTTCTTTTATCTTATTAACTTGATTAAATCTTGTAATTTACGCTTGGGATTCAAATTTTGTGCTAGGTATAGTGCTAATTATATAAATACAACTATTATCTGAATTTTATGGGAATCTCTTTTAATTAGCTTCTCTATTATATAGAACAAACGCGTTGTGTATGTTTGGGTTCAGATTCGCGTTTCGCGATTTGTGCTGAAAGCAGCTACTCTGATTCTAGGACAAGTATAACATGCATTATTAAGGAATCAAACAATAGATCAAACCTTGTGTTAAAGTAAAGCGTGCAGCTCCACCTATATGGCTAGCATCTAGCACACAAGACCTCTTGGGGTATACAACGTGATTATATCCAAACTTTTCCTATTTATGTAGCCGCATGCTGATAATTACGCTGTATTTCTCAAATTAGCGATGTTTTCTCCCAAAGTTCAGTAATCGTCAGTACTAACAAATTGAGTTTCCGTTAAACTTTTGAAGTGATATGCTTAGTGTCGATGATCGGACTCATATTCAATAGAGTTTATTAGCAAAAATATTGCGGTTGGTGAGATGGACGATACTATCAGGTCGCTTATTAGGTTCGTAGCTAGAGGATTCTATTCCAAGCCGTATGTGTTAATCCTAGATGCTGTTTTGTTGCATTCTGTGTTGTCGGAAGACGACTTGATATATTTATTGAGCATCCATCGGAAGGAACTTAGATCGCTATGCAACAAACTAGTAGAAGATAGATTGTTGGTAAACCACATACAGAAGGAAGAGAATGCACAACAGAGACTTATTACCAGGACGTACTTCTATATTCACGCCACAGAGGCGATTGATTCGATCAAGTGGAAGGTGCATTCAATAGTCAATATCATTAAGGAAGAAATGACGCATTATGGTAATCCGCAGGGGTATGTGTGTCCTAGATGTGGTAAGAAGGTGTCGCAGTTGGATGCTATATCGCTCTTGAGTGATGATAAGGCTAATTTTGAATGTGACAGCTGTGGTGGAGTGTTAATAGAGGACGATTCGAGCAAGCAGGCATCATTAAGACAAGCGAAGTTAGAAAAATTGATGAACCAGGTGGATCCGATTATTTCGTACTTGAAAAAGATTGATGATGCATACATTGAAGACAATTCCTTCGAATCATCGTTGGTGAAGTCGATTCCGGCACAATCCTCAACCAGTGCATCGTACTCTGTGTCAAACCGTATTCTGTCAAGATCAAGGTCCAACTTATCGGCATTGCAGAACGATGCTTCCAAATCTCAAGCCACCTTGCATGTCTCTATTACCGCTAACGACGAAAACTATGAGAGAGAACAGCAAGCAAAGGAAGAAAGAAGGCAAAAATTACAGCAAAATGCATTACCTTCTTGGCATTCAGAAGGTACTGTGGGCAAGTCATCTTTAGGTAAGCTAGATGATGATAATGATGAATTATCAACGCCCAACGAAGGAACTCCTGTTCCTGGCATCAAGTCAGAGAATGAAGTCCAGTCAGATGTGGCCGATAGTGGTAGTGCTACTATGGATATTTCATCAACCAATACTCCTATAGCGAATATGGATGACGGTGTGGATAACCTGACAGTTAATGTCGTTCCTACTAATGTTTCTGAATTGAAGGACAAAGAGTCACAGGATGCTTTAGCGGCTTATTACGCACAATTGGCTGAAAGAGAAGCCGAGGATGATGACGACGATGATGATGACGATGAGGATGACTTCGATGATTTTGAGGACGTCTGATTTATATAGCATACACTAAACCTAATAAAATTTAGCCATTACCCATATGAGTGTAGATAATATAATAATTAGTTACTATATACTTCAATTTTTGCTGAGCTGCAAATTTGACTCACAAATCCGAATTTTTCACTCTGTCCGGTAGCGGACCTAATGAATTTTGATAACTTCTCAATAGCATCTCTAGGTATTCAATTAATTAAGTCAATTAAATATTCGTGATGAGTAAGTCAAACGATCAAGTTGTAAGTATACCAATAAAGAAAAGAAATATTCTTCTTATTTTTTTATTCTTTAGACATGAACTAACAAATCGTAGAAAGTTGATCCATTCAAATCGTTTATTGCAGGAGGTACGGCTGGTGCCATTGAAGGAGTGGTCACATATCCTTTTGAGTTTGCTAAAACAAGGCTACAGCTAGTTGATAAGTCATCTAAGGCATCAAGAAATCCTTTAGTTCTTATTTACAATGTAGCTAAAACTCAAGGTGTGCCTTCTCTATACGTTGGATGTCCAGCATTTGTTGTTGGTAACACAGTCAAAGCCTCAGTTAGATTCTTAGGTTTTGACTCTATTAAAGCTTTATTAGTGGATAAGGAGGGTAAATTATCAGGACCACGAGGTGTCATAGCTGGGCTAGGCGCTGGTTTGCTTGAATCTGTGTTAGCAGTCACTCCATTCGAGGCAATCAAAACTGCATTAATTGACGACAAACAAACAGCAAAACCAAAATATCAAAGTGGTTTGATCTCAGGAACTGTTAAGTTATGTAAAGATATGGGATTCAAAGGTATTTATGCTGGTATCGTGGCCGTATCATTGAGACAAGCTTCGAATCAAGCAGTCAGATTAGGTTCTTATAATTCAATTAAATCTATGATCCAACAAGCTTCTGGAACGAAACCAAGTGAACCATTAAGTTCGGTGTCAACATTTTTAGTGGGTGCTTTTGCTGGTATCACAACTGTTTATACTACCATGCCTATTGATACCGTCAAAACAAGAATGCAAGCTTTAGGAGCTGACAAATTATACACTTCTACATTAAACTGTTTTGTTAAAATCTTTAAAGACGAAGGATTGTTAACATTCTGGAAAGGTGCTACCCCTAGATTAGGTAGATTAGTATTGAGTGGAGGTATCGTTTTCACAATTTACGAAAAGATGTTAGTTGTTATGAACTAAATACACTTATTTAAATTAATCATTCCTATGTATATATACATTAATACTAAGAATACACAATTAGACTTCCTCGGTATTTCCAGTATGTTCTGTAACCGAGTTTGTTACCACAGTCTCATTAGAAGGAGGAGACAATATAACTCTTTCCATTTGCTTCACTCTATAATAATCAATGAAGGCCTTTACTATAATAAATATTCCAAATGCAATAATGCCGTATGCAAAGTACGGAGTTTGGTTGAGTTTTGTATCAGGATTATCTTTATGTTGCTGAAATATTCCAGATTTATAATTGTCTAATTTACCATCATTAATTGAAGCTGACTGATCTATGTCAATCTGGTTCGGATTGTTTGGCTCATACCTCTCTGGAACCTTTTCGGCACTCCCGAAGTTCGAGGGAATCATTCCATGTCCATAATAAACAAATGTTACACCTAGTCCTGCTCTTGAACCTTGTTTAGCAGCATGGGATGTATGCAATAAATAACACAATACGAATCCAACAAACTGGAAGGCTGAACTCACCAAAATATTCCACACTAAGTTCGCCACATTTCCAACTGGCAAACCTTCAACAAAGACTTCATCTTCATACAACGGAGAAACAACAGTCGATTCCCAATATTCAGGCGTCGCATCAGCCGCAGCCTCTTCGTAGGATGGAGGATGTGTTTCATCTAATCTCGTTGTCTCTCTATCCGGCTTTGCCATCAAATTACGGAATACCCCGTCTGTACCTTGGCCTATGAATCTACCTGGTATGTTTGCTTGCATCCTTCCCGTAGTCAATCCGTTATTTATTCTTTCATAGGTCTGCTTTATCGGGAAAACACTATTCAAAACATTCACCACTCTTTCTTTCAGCGTCAAACGTACTCCCGCAACCTGCAGCTCCAAATCATTATCTGTATTCACTTCCATGTTCTCATTATCATTACCGTTGCCATCTCGGCTATTACTATTAGATGAGTTTCCTTCCGAAATCATAGCTTCGTGAATATTTCTGTCTATTTCCTCTGCACTTCCTAGAAATCCGTTTCCATCTCTTGTATCCTCCAACCTGGTGTCTTCCTCTTGTTCTGAAGACACCTCGCAGCTTTTGTCATTCAAATCCCTCTGCGACGTCATTTTGTCTGTATCAACCTCTTCAAACTCAGATGTGTCAAATGAGTCAAGCAAAACTTGGTTTTCATCATTCTCTTTGTATTCACTTAAATCCGATAACTCTGCCGATTCATACTTACCATTATGGTCGGGATTTATCAATCTCTTCATCTTCCCTTAATTTCTCTTACTGTCTTACGAGGATTCAAATCCACTAAATATATCTCAGAATCGTTTAAAACCTTTTTCTTTTCCCCCAAGATATTGATCTTCAGCTATAATAATCAATAACAAGTACTAAGACACTCTCGTCGTAACTACAAAAGATATAAAATCCTATACGAAGAAAGGGTTTTACGGTTAGGAATTAAAATGGCGCTGTTAAAAACAATAAAGTGTGTATCACGTGCATTCCCCCTATCAATACAAGCTGGCTATACTATGAACACTATTTATCCTTTTTAGACAGTAGTTTTTTTCTAATATTTCTAAAAACTTTCAACTGGTTGAAGTGGAAAGCGGTACCCCATTCTACCAAAAAGAAAGGTACATATCTGCTAAGAATATGTAGTGAGTAGGCAAAAGCACCCTCGTAAATGTTAAATCCGATATCCCTTGTCCTGGAAATCTTTTCAACTATTCTATTGGCATATTTTTCAGGAGAAAGAGTAGTAAACTTGTTTCTTGACATATTTCTCAGAGACCACATACTGTCATATAAACCATCCACGTCAAAACGTGAACCAGAGGCATTTCTGTTCAAATCGATTGTGTCGAGAAGACCGGTGTCAACCCCACCAGTAATAACACTATGCACACGAACATCAAATGGTTTCATTTCGCCGTGCAATACCATAGCGTACATGTCAATTGCAGCTTTTGTAGCACAGTAAGGACCGGCCCATGAAAGCGGAACTCTTGCGGCTACGGAGCTGGTGAAAACGATGGTTCCTTTTGCGGCAATAACGTAGTCGATCATGTATTTGGTCATAGAGATGTGGCCGAGGGTGTTGACATTGAATATTTTCACTAACTCATCATCTGGCATCTCCACAGATGGCCCACCAAAGGCAATCCCGGCATTGTTATATAATACATCAAGCCTTCCGCCAGTTTGCTCTCCCACCAATTTTGCAGCTTTCTTAATGTCTTCAATCTTAGTTATATCACAACCAAAAGCCACAACCCCATACTGTTCTGTCAATGGTTTCATTTCAAACAATACAGGCTCGGGAGCACATCCAAAAACCTTGTAACCCTTTTTAGAGAGAGCAATCGCCAACTGATATCCAATACCAGAGGAAGCACCACTGATTAACGCATATTTTTGTGGAGCCATGTCCTGGGTTTGGTTGATCTATGATTTTTTTGATTGGCATTCATGGCTTAGAATTTTATACGGAAAATTACAATATATATATAGGATATACTTGATCGGACATGGGACATTGCTATTATCTTGTGACAAAAAAGCGAGAATGAAATTTTGTCTATTGAAATATTTCCATATATAGAAAATTGAGAAATTACTTAGGTAAACTAATCGATACCAAGAACTGGCCCATAATTCTATCATTAGTGTATCTTACTCTATTAAAAGCACCATCGGTATTCAAGTCAGTTTCTGAAGGGGGAGGTGGTGGTTTATAGTCGGGGTTTTTAATTTGACTTCTATGAACAATAACTTCGTTATAACCGTATATATCAGGCACACCTAGATCGATACCGCCAGGTAAAATACTGGATGGAGCTGGAGTCCGGAAAGTTTTAGGTGCATCTGATAAATCGGGTAAGACAGGGCCTCCTCTACCCATATGTAAGGCACTTCTTCTAGAAGATGTACCTCTTCCTGTCATACTTCCTGAAGCAGGCGAGTCGGTAATATCGTTGAGATTGTGTCTTCTCTTACGACGCGAGTCACGCTCAATCTCTTTATCAAGTCTTTCCAATTCTAGTTGTGTTAGTTTAACTAATGACGGAGTGTAATCTGGAACAGTGGCTGGGCTTCGAAGTATTGAGAAAAAATCATCTACCATCGAATCAGGCCCTGCAGCATTTTCATGTGACAGGAGCCTCAAAGACGGAAGCACATGGGATCTTATTTCGTCCTCGTAAACAGGCGACCCATCAAAGCTGTAGCCTACTAAAAATAGGGACTTATGGAAGAGCTGTGTCTGTTCCCTGATTGTATGGGCTATAGCAGTGGTGAATTCGCCCGGTAAATTCATTTCATCGCACATGATCCTTGCGAAGTCTTCGGGATCGCTCTCTCCAAAGTTAAGAATATCCCATTCGAATTGATCAACCAACTGCGTGTTATTTATTGTGACATCAATCTTAATTGGAACTCTTAATTCTCCCATTACTTTATCAGGTTTTCTATGGAAATCTCTTATTTGCTCTCTAATAGACGACAATATTGTTTGCGCGTGATGTGGTGGTATAAATTTATAATCATCTATAAGTAATGCTACGAAGTTCTCTAACGGCAATACGTCCTCATTTAGGTCCCATAAAAACGTGTCACGTAATTTGAATTTGTCTCTCTCTTGATCAAATTCAAGTCTTATTGGAACTAATTGCTGTGACTGATTAGGTGCCAACCTTTTTAATACTCGATCATTTATTTCTCTTTCAGTCAACATAACATCAGGAACCGCAGAGTACCTTTTATTATGGTGTGGTAACAAAAGCCTAGTCGCAGTATTGGTAATTCCATTTCCGTAACCTTGATACCCCTCACCCCAGATACTATTGTTAAATTGTCCCTTACTTGATAATGCTATGGCATTCATACGTAACTGTTTAATTTCGCTATATGTCTTGATATCTTTAACCAAAGAATCAAGCATTTTTTTGCTCTCCCCTATTTGCCCTGCTTTTTTCTTCAAGAATTCAACATCCTTGTCAATTATAGATTCATAAACTTTTAAATCAATAGGTATATCTTTTCCTTCTTTCTCTAATTTCTCTGACCACTCATGAGTAGAAGATAATTCTTTGAGCAGTATTTTATTGATCAATTCGTTTTGTATATTTGAAGCTCCTTTTTCGGGCACTGGCATACCTTGTGGTGTTCCTATCATGTGCTGTGCTATTGCATGAGGAGATGCAGTGGCAGGCCCCATTCCACTATTTGCTGGAATACCAGGTCTTCCCTGATGCTGCATCATTTGCTGTGGTAAGTGATTCGGTATCTGCTGTGGAATCGGTACTCCTTGTGTCTGAGGATTGGGTACTCCCATGGATGGTTGGCGTGGAGGCATTGCAACATTTCCTTGCACCGTTGGCCCTTGTTGTGCTTGTTGCGTATGTTGGTTAAGAGGTACTTGCTGATTAAACTGTTGTGTCAGATGAACATTCTGCGAATTCATAAATGCAGACGTTGGTGTTTGCCCTTGCATTTGGGCCTGTTGATTCATCATCTGTTGCCGTTGCATATAATTTTTCATGAGTGTTTGGAACTGGGGTTGGTTTCTCAACTGTTGTAGTTGCTGAGGAGTCAAGTTCGCAAGTTGCGGTGGTAAAGCAGGGAACGCATTCTGTTGCGCTTGCTGCGGTGGGTGTCCTCCCTTATTCTGCTGATGATTAAAATTCATCGTCACTTCTGCAACTGGCTATATTAAAACCACTCAGTTGTTTACGATAAGTTTTATTCAAATATAAATATCATGCGCACGACTTAAAATAATACTTGCAAAATATTAATGTATGGATTATCAAGTACTTTCAACAAATATATTTACTAATATACAAACTACTTAGTAGAAGTCATAAAGTCAAAAATTGAACCCATGTTAACATAACGACGACCGCATTCACTTAAATATTTTTGCACTACGTTCTGACATATGGAAAATAACTCTCTGTTCTGTTCAGCTAATGCATCTACCTGACCTGAAACTAATGGCAGAGGTGCATTAATATCATATATGGGTCTGAGTTGGTTCTTCTTTGCTTTGTCAACATCAAATAATGAATGGAAGTATAACAATTGGTTATATAGCGCCTTGTCACTGTATTTATATCTCATTACACCTTTGCAGCCATGCGCCTTACCAGATGTACCGATACAACGTCTACCATAAACGGAAATTTGTCTCGTCGTAATGCCGCAAGCGGAATCATCGCATACCAACCAGCCAGCATAATACAATGAGACATGGTTTCTTAAGGCGTATTCTACCTGAGAAGTAATTCTTAAAATAGGGAAGGTGTAATCACACTTGGAGCAGCAAATACCGTTAAAAGTGACCTTATAATCATTTGAGGCCGTTATACCACCAAATCTGAACTTGGAGCTGCACTTGCATTCTAATACCAAATAACTGGATTGTCTAAATCTTTCGCTGTCACTGATATTGGATTCCAATGGAAGGATTTCACCATTATTGGCGTCACTATTCTTAACTCTCAATACATATTTTTTGGTATCGATCTCTAAAGAACTGGCAATTCTCATCATATCAACACCTTCAATTCTATCCACCAATCTTTCGACAGGTGCAAAGATTTGTTTCTCCAAGTAGAAATCGGCATCAGGTTTCAAATTTGCCAGCTTATTCAAGACTTCTTGGATTGCTCTGGCTCTTTCTGCTGGAGATGCCTTATCATCTTCAGACGCAGGTGCTGTAATGATATATGTTATAACACTCCCTGCTTTGATCACTTTTCCCTGCTCTCTTAATCTCAATGCGACTTGGACTGGTGGCATAGTTTTTCCATTAGGATAACTATTTGGATCCTTGGATAATCTGGTATTTATTTTAAATTTGTCAACCTGAATTTCATTATCCTTAATCTTTCTTGTCATGCCTTCCAAATATTCATAAACTTCACTCAATGCTTGTTCTGGATCAGCATTTGACAATATTTTCTCCAATACAAAAGTAGATATATCTTTGGACAACTGACAGTATTCACGACGTCTCATATCAAGACCCTTAACTTCCAATTTTACAATTTCTTGTCCTGTATTTCTGTCAATAGTAGTATTCATGGCAGCATATTTCTTCTTTGCATGTAACAACAATCTCTTAAAAACATTATCAATGTCAATTTCCAATAACTTATATCTCTCGTTAACCTGAATTTTAAATTCTTCACCAATTTTAATGGCCTCTTTGAAATTGTCTACACCGGTATCGATCATCACGGAATCAGTGTCACCGTAAACAACCCTCAAACCAATAGATTCAGCTAATTGTCTCGTGTCCATTAAGATTTCTCTACCTTTGTTGGTAACCAACATGGCCAAAGGTTTGGCATAAAATCTGGAATTAACATAACCTAAACACCCATACATCGAGTTGGCCGTTAATTTTAACGCCTGTTGTTTGATATCATATTGGGCTCTTTCAATTGCAGTGTTTTTAGGGTCCTTTAATAACTTTTTTACTTCACGACGACGAGAAACCAAAGTATTTAATAATCTTGGTAACACACCTTGCGCCACATCTCTATCTGGGATATCAGGCAAATCACCTTCGTCAACTTTCGCCGAATTATAATTCTCTCTATCTACTGTTGTGAAACAAATATTATATTCTTGAATAATACTTGGATATAAAGAATTGAAGTCCATGACCAAAATATAGTTCTTATGTAAACCTTTCTCGGGTTCAAAAACTAAACCACCTTGATATTTCGGCTTTTTATTAGACGTGGCAGTAGTGGCATCTTCTTCACTGGATTCCAATTTAGCTTGTTGCTGATGATTCGTGTTCTTGTGATATTTATCTTCTTTATCAGGAACGATATAATTATTCCTTTTGAATTCGTGTAACAAAATGAATTCATTTCTACCAGCTCTTGTACCACTTAAAGTATGAGACCAAGCATTACCAGCCAAATTAGTTAATTGCTTTGATAATGACAATATTTGAATGGAAAAAGCAACTTCTGCTGTTATTCTGACATTAGAGGCATTTTCTTTCAATGCCATTAATAAGAAACTTGCATCGTCTGCATATCTCGGGTTATGGAAATTAATTTCTAATGGAATTTGCTTTTTATGACATACAACATCGTACATTTCATTCAAGTCCCAAGATTGACATTTGGGTGTCAATGACTGACCCATTTCATTAGCAATGTCACATAACAATCTTCCCTGGAAAATTTCACGAATTTGTAAATTATTATTAAAACCACTATTATTACGACCAAATCTGTCCGGCCATGCTTTTCTATTACGACGTCCAAATGTAGACCATGTAGTTACTTTTAGGTCATACATTCTGTGAACTAGCACATCTAAGGAAATATTCTCTAATCTGTGACCAATAAACACATCGGGGTCTAGGTTCTTGATTAAAGCTGCTAAGCAATTCAACAACGCTTTTTCATTAGGGAATGTTCTTAAAGGTAATCCTTGTTTCTGAGCCAATTGTGAAAGCCCAGGAGGTACAGCAACAGATCCAATAGGTCTAACCAATACTACAAGATCATCTGGTTTAATGTTCTCATCAATCGGAGAGTCTTGTGGTAATTCACGATATGTTGCAATGGATACAGAAGCAACTTCTTGCTTGTTTTGTTTAGTATTCATAATCGTCTGGACAGAAATTGAAGTAACTGTCAAATTAGGTGGTGCCAACTTTAAATCAACAATAGGCTTAACAAAATTAGGAGAGCTCACTGCAACTTCGACTTGACAATGGGACGTGTTCTGGATCTCTGTAAAATTACCATTACTAATTTCTAACCAACAAGGACCCATGATGTTCCGCTGCAGGACGAATGCTTCGAATATATTAGCATTAGTGCCAAAAACATGACTGAATGTTTCACCCTCCAAAGTAGAAGGAATAATCAATGACCTGTTCTTAGGAGTCTTGTATGGTAACAAAACTTTTAAGTATTCGCTTTCTTTTGGAATACCTGGAAGCTCGAATGCGTACTTCATAGTCTCTGGTTTAGCCTTGATGCTTTCAAGACCATATTTTTCCAATAATAATGGTGTAATTTCTTCATGTACATCTAATGCAGTAACACACTCTTCGGCATTTTCTTCATCGTTGGTCATTCTATGTTTTCTAGGTAAGAAGTATAATTCCCTACATAATCCATTAACCTGCACGACACCCGATACTAAATTACCATCTCGTGTCTGAATCTTACCAAAAAGAAGTAACGAATTATCTACTTCACAGTAATCAAGCCAAAATAACTTGAACGTATCATTTCCAGGTTCCCCAGAGTCTTGTATAATGTTAGATTCGTCAAGCTTTTCAGTATGACTGACTAAAGAATGTGCTGTAGGTCTAGATGGGGATGATGATGGGATGTTAGAAGCCTTTACAGCTGAGAAGTTTGCAGTTTTATGTTTAATAGCGGCTGCAGCTCGTGGTCTCCTAGTGACGATAACTTCATCCTCAGAATCATCATCAATTTCGTCATCTTCTTCATCTAGGTCCTTACCTTTATTGTTTTCGGGCGTGACCTCTTTCTTAGCTTGAGGGTCAACATTTTCTTTACCAATACCATTGGGTGCTTTCTCTTCTTTAAGTATAGTTGATTCTTTCTTTATAGGTGATGAAGGTTGCTCCTTGGCATCAACATCTATAGAATAATCATCATAACTGCTCAACTCGTCCACCTTTCTTGGTTTGTCCCTTTTAGACATGGTGGAAAAGCTGAACGTATTTTGCTTCAGTTTTTTCTTATTTGTGGTCCTCCTTTGTGCTCCAAATGTATTAGATGTTGTCATCGATTTTTTTGTCCCATTCTTGACGTCCAGGAAATCTTCAAGAATATCATCAATGTCGGCGTCAATTTTCTTTGGAGCCTTCACTTTGCTAGATGTGAAACCACCGCTTTTGAAGAAATTGTCTATCTCAGATGTTTTAGCCACTTTTATAGGCTTTTTTTGTTTCTTTTTCCGCTTCTTTCCGTTTTCTTCCTCTTCCTCATCAGAGTAATACTGAGGCCTAGTGCTATCGTCCCATTCATCCACACCATTATCAACATACCCTTCGCCATCGTCATCCACAATAAAGTCATCGTTCATCATTTGTTCCCTCTTCTGTTCTCTATATGTATCTTCATCAACTTCATCGTATATTCCCTGATCATCTTCCCCATCTGAATATGTTATCAAACTTGACCCTGCTCGCCTAGCTTCTTTGAGTTCTTTCAATTTATTACGTCTACTAGCCTTAGAGAGCATTTTGACGATTGTGTAGCCTTATAACAATTGTACGAATCAAATTACTTATTCTAAAACAAAAAGCGTATACAATAACATGTTGATAAGTTTAGTTTTGCGCGTTCCATGATTTGGTACAAAAAAACTAACGCGTTAATCAGAGACGTGTTTTTGGCTGCGAAATCACGATATCGTTGATAGAACAAGGTATACAATAAGACATTTAGAATCACTAACATAATACTTAGAATAAAAAATAAATACGTAAACCAGAACAAAATAAAAAATTTTCAATTATAGTAAAAGCATTAATTAAGCCTTATCATACATAGATCTTGATATCAAACCCTTCGAAATTCTTTCAAATATAACTTCGCCAAACTTTTCTAACAAAGCTTTATCATGAAGAATGTCTTTCAAAACATTGAAGATAAAATGAGACTCTTTCAAGGCATCTAGAAGTTCCTTAAGGGTAACCGCGTGAGATTTTAAGATTTTGGTTAAAAATGTTGCGGCAGGAGCACTCAAATCTGGGTTAGTCAACAAGTTTTGGACAATGGAAACGCCTAATCCAGAATCCTTCAAAGAGGCAAATAACTCATTCAATAACTGACTTTCTCTCTTATCGAGAACCGTTTCTTCAAATACTTCTGCTGTTTCAAGTGCAGAGCCATTGACCGAACGCTTACTAAATATGTCGATACCATTCTGTTTCAAGAGCTCCTTACCAATTCTCAATAATCCTGGCAAAACTTCAGGGTCATCTAAGGCTAAGAGCAAGATTTGGTTGACTAAACCTGACTTTTGCAAGGCAATTAATAAGTCTGCCAAATTAATAAGACCGGATTTTAAAATAAAGATGGTCGCATCAGCAGTAAGGTCTAGTAATTCAGGACTAAGTAAAACAAAGTCAATCACTGCATTTGCTAGACCCGAATCATTCAAGGCCATTAAAATTTTATCTAAAATGGGAAGTTTCGATCTGGCAATAAGCTCGTGAGCTTCTCTGATCAATACATCATCACGTTTAGTGTATCCTGGAACTTTATGTGCTGCATTATATTGATTTAAGCTTGATACCAATGAGTGTATTGCAGTTGTCTCCTTAGGAACGATTGGCTGAGACTGATTGTTTGTGGCAACTGAGGCAGGAGCAGCTGAAGTTAAAGCGACGTAAGTTAAAATAATAGCAGCAGCTGGTTTTGTAAGTTTCATGTCAGATAAGTTGTTTTCTGAATAATAAAATTAGTGCTCAAGGGAAGTTGTTTCACCTTTTATAATGATTTTCGCAACCATTACAAAGTTTAACCTGCATTGTCAATAGTCTGCTTTGGGCTATCGTTTCCTTATTCCACTTCATTTTCAATAATAATACAATTTTAGACATTGCTTTTTCTGTTTTGGAAATTCTAGCACAGAAATGGATAGGAATTAATTCGTACTCGTTTAAAAAAGTTTATTGAAGTAATTTTTAGGCCTTCTTTACTCTCGCATAAAATATTCTTACAAATTTCCCTAAAGAATCCATAATCTTTATTTATTATGCTATATATATTTACTTGGCTGCATATTTTCCGTATAATGCAAGTTTATCTTTAACCAATCCTATACAGAATTTATTATTTCGTTTTGGTAATAATTTGAAATAAATTCAGTAACTCAAGAAAATTGTTAATTTATCTCTACATAAATTTGTAGTAATTTCTTAAAATTAATTAAAATATTAATTGAACATTTGACAATTCGATATTAGTCCTATGTGATAATTTTTAATTGCTTTTATGTAATTAAAGACCACAATTGTTCAATTCCCATAATTTCTGGAATATTCGGGTGCAACGATTTGAAACATGCCATTTGAAGCCAACCTTCCACCTCTTTCTTTTAACTTAATGTCCTCACAGCATGTTTCACTGGAGAAGGAATAAAAGTATTCAATATAGACGTGATAATTTATCTAGGTATTTAGGGAAGTTTTCATTATGCTTGAAATAATCCATGTCAAATTTTGTGTCGTAAATATTGGAAATGCGACACTAGATATTATTTTGCTCAGAGCTGGTTATATACTAACAATCGATATTTATAATTATCATATGGATTAAGGCATGTCTTTTGCTAATTTCGATATTGAAGCTCAGAGAGCAACTTCGAATGGAAATAGAGGGAATATAGAGACATCACAGACACAATCGCAAAACGAACTAGATACAATTATTCATAAAGCTTCCAACCAGCTTCAATTATTCAATAATCTTATATCACAGTTTGATACCAAAAAGAAGTTGATTGGCTCAAAGAGGGACAAAATGCAACTCAGAGACAATGCAAGTGCATTAATATCAAAGATATCGGATATGGATTCGGCTATTCAAATATTGATTGAGAATTTGTCACATATAATTAACAAAAAGCTGGGAGATAAGAGGCAAACCGTGAATGATGACGATGACGATTCAACACCTAAACTAGAGATCACACAGAAGCAAATGGTTATTAAAGAGAGGCTAGTCAGCGAATTTAATGAGTTACACAAACAATTCCAGAGGTCAGCAAGACAATATGCTGAGAAAGCTAGAGCTTATCCAGTGAAGGATGAAGTACCGAGACAAGAATCTCTTGATGAGCGAACACCCTTAATAGAGAATAAACATGGGAAAAACGAACAGCAGGTGAACATACAAGAGCAGACACAGGAACAAATAGATGAGACTGAGTTACAGTACCACCTTCGGTTGACCCAAGAAAGAAATGAAAATATCAACCAAATAAATGAAGGAATATTAGAAATAAATTCAATTTTCAAAGACTTGGGGGAATTGGTGAACCAACAGGGGGAACAACTAGACACAGTCGAGGATAACATATTACAGCTATCTGGTAACACCCAGCAGGCAGAGAGAGAATTAATGAAAGCGCATGAATACCAAAAGAAAAAGAGTAAATGGAGCTGTATATTACTTTTTGCTCTATGTATATTTGTCCTAGTAATAGTTTTAGCTGTCCTTAGCTGATGCTAATCTTGAACACTTTACTTGATAATTATAAAATCACAACCAGAAAAGGAACGGGATACAAGTATTGTTCCTTCGAAGAACTGAAATATAAAATCAATATAAATCCGTCATTAATCATACGTTTGAAAGCTTATTACTTTAATCCAAACTGATCATGTCAATTTCTTCATCTGAAGAGTCTGACATATCAGAAATATCAGGAGTCGTAGCATAATATCTATCACTATCCATTTCATCTGGCGTATCAATACCTGTAGAATCCCCAGATTCATTGTATGCATATCCAGACGCAAATGCACTATCTTCATGACTTTCAGCAAAGTGCATATTCATCTCATGGGCCTTTTCTAATCTTTGCTTACAGAAATCAGCCCCTTTTTGCAAAACATATTCAGCTCCTTTTAATACATTTTCTTTGTTATTGATCACTGCTATTGTTGCACCGGCTAATGCACCTGCAGTAACAGCAACTTTGATTGACATAGGTACTACAACCCAGTTAGTATTCTCCATAAAGAAAGCAGGGTACAAACTTGCTATTCAAGGTTTTCAGTCTTAGTAACAAGAAAGATGTCCGCTATTCTAACATCATCATGATAATAGAAAAGATGTTTACATACTAATAAACGGCATTATTATTTGGGATAATAATAAATAACTTAAATGTGTATAATACTGCTATCTATTAATGAATTTTAGATCATTTTTATCAGTTTACTGTGTAGGCACAAAAATATTGAGCCAAATTTTAAATCCTAAGAGAAATATCTAATCCCAAGACATAGTAATAAAGCAAACTATGTATATATAATGAAACAGAAATATTCCGTATGTGGAAACGCTTATCTACCCCTATTACAAATTCGTCATTTTGTTGCGGTTCTTTCGAGTTAAAGTTATCCTATGCGAAATGGAGTTGAGTCATATCAGGATATACTACATTTAAGTAGGACCTAGATTGGATAACTCTCTGAAAAATATTGCTACTGCAGGAAGTATATTGATAAGCTTTACATTAATATGGGTGCTCCTACGATAGTTACTCGGCTGTTGAGTATGACAGAGAACTTTTTAAGATCAAGGTCTGCTACCGGGTTTTATAAGAACTTTCAAGTCACAGCTACCTATTCTCAAGATTTGACATCAGATATATCGCTACTCTACAGAGCATTGAGAAAAACCATCCTTGATTATCATATTTTGATATGTTATATTGCCAGAAACAAGTCAGTTGGTTGTTGTTCATATACGCCTATACCTCAAGCCCAGTTACGAGATTTACTAATTTTTAGGGATTCCTCGTATATCGAAGGGAACACTATCAATGAAAAGTTTATGAAAGAGGCTAACAACATTGAGTTTGCTATATATGAGGGTCTGCCGTTGTTCAAATTGATTCTTATTGGGAAATACGATCTTAGTGTCGTCTTGGAGCATACTATAGCGGACGGAGTAGTTGGAAATTACTTTCACGAGATATTCCTACAAAATTTAGCATACGTAGATGATCCTTCAAATAGGAGAGAGTATGAAGCGAATTACGGTTTTCACGAGGCCTCTGTTGATGCTATTAGTGAAAATTCTATAATCTTCAATTATGAGAAAGATAGGGGCCTTATAAAAAACAACTTACCGCCTCCAATAGACGATTTTCTCGAAGATCCAGAATTGGATTACACTGATAATGATCCATTATACTTTGATAAAGTTATACCCGAGAAATTTCCGAATAAGTGGCAAGGTAAGTTTCTCGCAACTCAAGATTTTAGCATAAGTTTCAAACTAATCAATTTCTTGCCGTCAGAGACGAAGGAGATTTTGAAAGCGTGTAGATGTGAGAAGGTTACCATTACATCGTACATAGAAGTTGTTACAGCGTTGACTTTGCAGCCTATTTTTGGGGATGATCATTATACTACCCATAAGATCGCGCTAGCCTTAAGAAGACATTATACTCCAGAAATTGCCACTAATGAGTATAAGATACTCTTAAGTGACAAGTCCTACAAAATACTTGGCGCTCTGGCAAACAATGGTGTCTCTGAGAATTTGCCCCCAATCTATGAATTTTCATGGGATTTAGCCAGGAGAATTAACAAAAATTTATTGCAGACGACTCAGAATAAAAGAATTTTAAATTTATTATATCCATTTAAACAAATGGCTCATGAAATCGAAGATAATCTTCATTTTTTTGAATCTCAATTGGGAAAACCAAAGAATGATGCCTTAAAAATCTCCAATTTGGGGTTAATAAACATCCCAATTTACGAGATACCAGAAAAGAAGCCTTGGACTATAAAGAACATGATTTTTTCCCAATCTATGTCTCCTCCAGCATCAGAGTTCATGTTGAACGTTGTTTCTACGCCAGAAGGTGGCTTGAATTTTGTCTTATCTTATGATGACAGGTTTAATGATATTCAATTTAACGAGTACCAAAATTTTGTTAACGACTTAAAAAAGAATATGTTGAAATACTCTAATGATAACTATCGTACGTCTTAATAACTAATTACACTAGATTCTAATACACTAATAATTTCATTTACAATCCAAGTATCGTTATCAAATCTATAGTTATATACATATCACGTGCACTATAATTAGGAATAGCTTCCATATGTTTATTAATCGTTTCTCTATCGTTTAAAATAACCTACTTAGCATTAAGTATATACTTGAAGCGAGCCTGAGAATAGATAGTTGACTCTCAATGGTCTCCGAGGTGCATAGCGATTCTCGTAGCGAGGTTTTGAGAAATCGAGAAACAGGTGAATGGATTAATCAACACAATGTACGAGAAGTGAAGAGATTTGAGGAGTTCACAACGATAGATTGGGTCGAGGATGAGCTTCGTGAGCATTGGCAAAGACTATCCAAAAATAGAAGCATAAATAGTAGGGCTACATCTTTTAAAGATAAACTTATCTCAGCAACCCAGAATTGGTTTGTCCTAGCTTTCATGGGTATAGTGATAGGGTTGATCGCAGGGTGCTTAAATATTATAACGGCATGGCTAGCAAGTATCCGGTTGGGTCATTGTTCAGGTAATTTCTATTTGAATAAGACTTTCTGTTGTTGGGGTCAGGATGAAGATAAATGTACTAACTGGGTCAGATGGTCCCGATTCGGGTTTTTCAATTATGTCATTTATGTGATAATATCGATCCTGTTCGCATACACATCGGCAACCTTAGTCAAAAAGTATGCTCCATCTGCAGCAGGTTCTGGTATATCCGAAATCAAGTGCATCGTTTCTGGATTTGTTATGAGAGGATTTTTAGGATGGTGGACATTGCTAATTAAGAGTGTGGGCTTACCATTATCTATTGCTTCTGGACTTAGTCTTGGTAAGGAGGGGCCTAGTGTACATTATGCTGTATGTGTGGGAAATTCGATTGCAAAATTATTTGGCAAATATAGAAGAAGTGCTTCGAAAGCTAGAGAATTTCTTACTGCAACATCGGCAGCAGGGGTTGCTGTTGCCTTTGGATCACCTATGGGCGGGGTTTTGTTTTCGATTGAAGATATATCCACGGTATTTCAGCTTTCTACGATTTGGAAATCGTACTTTTGCTCTTTAATCGCAGTTACCACTTTGGCTGCATTAAACCCGTTCAGAACAGGCCAGTTGGTAATGTTTGAAGTAACGTATAATACTAATTGGCATTATTTTGAAATACCATTCTATATTATTTTAGGAATTTTTGGGGGTGTCTACGGAATTGTTGTATCAAAGTTCAATCTTAGAGTGGTTTCATTTCGTAAAAAGTATTTATCTAATATGGCTGTCAGGGAAGTAATAATACTCTCTTCTTTGACGGCTTGTTTATGCTACTTTAATGAATTTTTGAGGTTAGACATGACAGAAACTATGCAAATATTATTCAATGAATGTGATGGTTCAGAATATGCTATTTGTAACCCAAATTCAAAGAAAGTTTCAATTTTTATGTCACTAACGTTCGCCACTTGCGCGAGAATGGTTCTAACAATATTTACGTACGGATGCAAGGTACCAGCAGGTATATTTGTTCCGTCAATGGCAACTGGAGCCACATTTGGACGGGCACTTGGAATGATTGTGGAGAAGATACAACAAGACCATAAGGATTCGTCAATATTTTTAACATGTCCTACTAATGGAGATAAATGTATTATTCCTGGTACATATGCCTTCTTGGGTGCTGCAGCCGCTTTGAGTGGTATAACTCACTTGACAGTAACAGTCGTAATCATCATGTTCGAGTTGACAGGTGCATTGCGTTATATTATTCCAACAATGATTGTCGTAGCCATCACGAAAAGTATCAACGACAAATATGGCAAAGGTGGAATAGCAGAACAAATGATAAAATTCAATGGATTACCATTAATAGAGTCAAAGGAAGAATATAGATTTAACACAACAGTAGATAGCGCTATGTCAGCTATTACTGTTGCGTTTCCAAGTAATAAAGTAGAAAGCATTTCGTTGCATCAGTTGAAGAAATTATTGGCAAAAACAACTTATAATGGATTTCCAATTATTCAATCCACTACCCATCCTCGTGTTATAGGATATATTGCCAGAGCAGACATAGAATATAACCTAGAGAATACAGTAAATGATATTGATGAAACTTCGAAATGTAACTTTAATTCCGAACAATGTGGAAATGAAGGACATGGCATAGACTTTGGTGCTGTCGTTAATAGACATCCATTCACGGTAAATGTTAGTACTACGCTAGAGTATGTTTTGGATGTCTTTGTGAAACTAGGTCCCAGATTTATATTAGTGGAACAGGAAGGATTACTTGTGGGGATAATAACAAGAAAGGACATATTAAGGTATGAATATACTGTACATGCAATGCATTCTGATAACAATGCGGAGTATTCTAATTCCGAATTTGATGAAAAGGTATGGAATCTCATGAACTGTTTTGCGACAGAGCTTAAAAAAAACATAGGTAGATTACTTCATAATGACGAAAATCGATATATACATGACTAAAGAAACGTTTTATTAGATGCAATATACCAGGTGGGTTATACACAATTATTCATCCTTCCACTTACCATGCTCTTTATAATCCGTGTATAAAGTTCTATAGTACGTTTTTCCAGGGATATCTAGCGAAGAACTAACAAGTCTTAATTCAGCTTGAGAAAGAACACTAAATATGCTAAATATACCACTCATTAGTTCGTCATTAACTTCACTTTTGAAATTGTACTTCAATGCAATATATATGTAGTTCAACAAAAGGATTGGCAAATGCTTTCTGAGTGATCTTTTTATTAGTGCAGAAGCCGAATTCAAGGAAGATTGTACAATTTCTTTTGAAGTAGTATTGGACGGTTCACATAAGTTGCTCAATAAACGGGAGAATGCGCTTGCCGCCTTCGTGGAGGATGATAGGTAATTATCTTCTGATTTAGTATATCTAAGTGAAAGTGGCTCCAACAATGAACCACATATGTTGATAATAACATGGTGACGGGATGACAATTTGAATCGATGGAAGAGTAGAATATTCGAAATAACATGGGTCAAATGAACATATAAATCAACTGATATTTCTGATTTAATGAATTCTGGTTCATTTAAGGAGTATGAAATTCTTGTTAATAACGTTATTGTAGTTTCCAAAGCATATTGGTTAAAGAGCCAGGTAGGACCACTTAAATTTGCTTTCAAAGTAGATAAGATCGAAATAATAGACTCAGGCGAAGAAATCAACTTGTATTGGGTCAAAAATACTGATAAAGTCTTAATGAATAAATTTGTACAATCTGTCTGATATTCTCTGTTTAGAGATTTTGACAATGTAGTTATGATTCTTACCAATGAAGGGAAGTATGTGATATCTTCTCCAGTAGTGAACGAATGTAATACAAAATCATAAACCTTTTTAAACTTTTCTTCCTGTTCTGAAAGTCTTTTAAAGTATGACATCAAAGCTGTTGTTGTCTCATTAATGTCAATTTCGAATTTTACATCTAATGATATAAAAAGACTTAAAATGAAGAGAGCATCATTAAATGAAAGTTTTGATGTTTTTACCAATAATTTGAATAAAATAACTCTTACTTCATTAATTTGATTATTGTCAACCAAAGATAATCTCAGTCCGATAGTCTTAATTAGATAATGGGTATTGTGAGTTTGATCTTCATTTAAAGTTAAATATAACGAGTTTAATAACCAACTGACAATCTCGTAGTCTATTTCCTCGTTGGCGTTTATTATTTGATTCAAACTGTCTCTTATAGTCTTTATAAAAATATTTGCTAAACTTTCCATCTTTCCATCAAGGTCATCGTCAGTACCCTTATGCTTTGCATTAGTCAAAATAATGACTAATGCTGCTTGAAACTCCGCAGGCAATTCCAGAATATGCTGGGATTTAAATCCTTTAAGAAAATCATTCAAATACTCAGTGGATTCTAAGACATAAATTTTATTTGCCTCAATGTTGTATTGATTTAAATATTGACTCCAAATAGATTTAAGGATTTCATTAGATAGTTGTACCGAATATTGTACAGACGAGTTTATTAAGCCTAACAGTAACTTAAAATCCAATTCTATAGATGATTTGAATGACTGTTGGATTAATAGATGTTTTATGGCAACTCTTGCGGATACATTAATGTTATTCTGGTGGGAAGCGCTAAATGATTCAACTATAATGTTGATTAACTTTTTCTTTGAATATTTATCAAAACATTGAATTGGAACTATCAGTACTAACTTAATAAAACCAAGGGAGTTAGTGCTTTTTCTATCAGTCAAATTTTTAATTAATAGAGATATTAATGCATCAGTCATGTTTCTCTGTTCAAAGAAAATATCGCCATTATTTTCAAAGTAATTCAAGACATATGATTCAAGATCTAATTGATTCAAATATAACTTCATAATTTCAAGAATCTGAGATTTAGAAAAGAATTTATCTATTAGTACCAACCATCTATTTAACAAGGTTATGAGTACATTATGCTTACTTTCCGCTTTTAAGTTTACCAAGTATTTTACGAAAGCTTCTTTATATTGCTTAAATGCTCCATCTTCTCCCGAAATTTCGATGAGACGAAATATAGTATAAAAGTAAAATTCTGAGGAACAATACGGGGAATTAGAAACATATGCCATAAAATTCAGGTTGTTTTCTAACACTTCTTCATTATATAAGCATAGGATATAATATCTAATTTTCCAAACGCCACTCGATTGTTCGGTAAATAGTTTACTTTGATTAAGCAAAAGCGTCTTGACAGATTCAACTTTATTTAAAGGACAATGTATTAATCCTTTGACAATTGAATTTATTAAAGGTATTCCCCCTTGATTGAATATGAACGATAACAAATCGTTCAACTGGCTCGTGGATAAATTGTTGATTTTTCTTGAGATAATGTCAATGAATTCGTCAGACTTCCAGATTGAAGCTTTTTGAATTATATTGATCCAAATAGTCTTAAAGAACTCAACGAATTCTCTTGCTTTAATATAAGCTTCAGCCACGCTTTCACCAATTTTTAATTTCGTTTTACTGTTCACATTATTTGGAATATTTGAGAGAACGTCTTCAGCATTATTCATTGCTAATTCAATATCTAAATCAAATAAATGAGCTACCAAACTCCAGTTCGTATTACCTTTTGAATCAGTTTTCACTTCTTTATCATAGATAGAAGAAAAAAATTCTGGTGATAATGATTTGTTGATACTTGACAAGATTTCTAACAAAGTTTCAGACATTTGGTTAAACTTTTTGGTGTTAATTATACAGATAAATATTTCTTCACATAACTTCATATCTTTGCTTGATAAGTTGTTTATGATCAACACAAATAAATACTTGAGCGATTCGAATGAGATAATCTTAGCATTTTCAGCTAAAAATAGTTCAATGTTTTTCTTCAAATTACCAATTGAATCCTTATGAAATATTAATTTGTGTAGTATAGTTTCAATTATTGTTTTAGATTGTGACAACTTGGGATTGTATAGTTCTCTATTGATAAAATATAATGCAGGCGAAATAACTTCGCCAAAAAATTTGGTTACATTCTTCTTACTATACTTATGACTAACGTTGGCTTCAGGTATTTGGTAAATTTTGTAGATTATGCTCGTCCAGTTGTTGATAATTTCGTCATTGAAGTTGATACTATCATATAAATGATTCAAAGATGTAATGTATGATGCAAGTAAGTTTATTGACGAGTTGTCATCAATTTCAATGTAAAATTCGTCCATGACTATAGTAGTTGTTTGCATAACAACATCTAACAATTTAATATCTTGGTTTCGATTAGAGTTTTTCAATATGCTTGTTAGTAAATCAACAAATTTTAACTTTTTCATAGATCTATTTCTAGATATTTTATCATCGCTCAATGTTACCCATGATTTTTTAAACAACATCCAGCACTGGGTATCATACTTCCAATTTTTGAAATGATTGTTGTCATTGAACCTATCACATAACAAATCGAAGATGAAAATATGTTTATTAGGCAAGTGAACAATTATAGCGTCATCTAGGACTTGATTTGCAGTTAACACAATCTTATCCAACGAGCCTCCTTTTGCTCTTAAAAAGCGTGTTACGCCTTCTGCTGTATTTAACGTATCCATGGCCTCTTGGGATGTTTGGTCGATTGTATGCAAATGGAAAAAGACCTTCCAATTTTAGTATAGCTCGCTCATCTTGATTTTTAAAAAAAATTCGATGGCATCCATCGTGAGGCCTATGATCGTACACTAGTCTTTGCACACAAATACTGTTAAATACAACCAACTACACGATTCGTCAATGGGCTTAAAATAGCCCACATCTCCTCTACATGCTGATAATTTAACTAACTCCAAGTCAATTTATCTATTTAATAACTATTACAATACTACTCTAGATTAACAAAGTTTCAATCTTGTCCTTAATACCGTAGATTTGGTTCTTCATGGCAGAAGCTTCATTGGTGGTGACAGATGCAGCAATAACTGGTCTAGAAACACCACAAGCTCTACCTAATGCAGTCTTTGATGGGACGAAGACGTATGGGACGTTCTTGTCTTCACATAATAATGGCAAGTGTAACAAGATTTCGATTGGTTCAGTGTCAGCAGCCATGATGATAAATTCAGAAATACCTCTGTTCAAGGTCTTGGTAGCTTCATTAGCACCTTTCTTCAATTGTCTCAAGTTTTGAGATTGTTGAACAACATCCAAGATTTGTTGTGTTAATGCTGAATCAGCTAAAGGAAAAGCTTTTGGGTTTGGAGCAGACATGTTCTTTTGATATATAGTTTAATAGGTTCCTTGCGATAGCTCACCAGAAGATTATTGTATCACTACGATGCTTGATATATATTAATCAGAATTTTTCATATTAGCACCTCATCTCATAAAATTCTAAGATTACCCGCCCAAAAGATAACAGACTTAAAATTACCTAGCTTTAGAGTTAGTATCATACCGGACGAAATCGTAGCTGAACAACGCCAAATGTTCAATACAAGGAAATTCATCATCCCTTTAATCAAGAAGTCAACTATTTGAAGTATTGATAACCAATTAAACAGTTGAATCAATTAACAAGACCTCATAATAATTATCCGCAATGTCTGAATTATGGTATGTATTTCTAGAATAGCCTAAGGATTGTTAATTAAATTGTAATGGAGAGAAGCATGGCAAATCTATGTAGACAGGAACAGTGGTTGGGAAGAAGTATCAATGGTTAATTGAGAAATTGCAGTATATGGCAGAGGAGCCAGAGGGTTAGAAAAGCTTGAAGATGAAGATAAGAATAATTACTAACTGAGGTATAGTCCTGTTTACGCTCCTTTCTTTGGATCCATGGGTTGTGCTGCAGCCATTGTATTCACCTGTTTCGGTGCCTCATACGGTACTGCTAAGTCAGGAGTTGGTATTTGTGCCACCTGTGTTTTAAGGCCAGATTTATTGGTCAAAAACATTGTCCCAGTCATTATGGCGGGTATCATTGCCATTTATGGATTGGTTGTGTCAGTTTTAGTTTCTGATTCCTTGAAGCAAAAGCAAGCTTTATACACCGGGTTTATTCAATTGGGGGCTGGTTTGTCAGTCGGGTTGTCTGGTTTGGCTGCTGGTTTCGCTATTGGAATTGTTGGTGACGCCGGTGTTAGAGGTACTGCACAACAACCAAGATTATTCGTTGGTATGATTTTGATTTTGATTTTCGCAGAAGTCTTAGGTTTATACGGATTGATTGTTGCTTTATTGTTGAACTCTAGAGCTACTCAAGATGTTACTTGTTAAAGGAAACTCAAAAATTATAGCAACTTTTGTCGTTCATTTCTTTTGATTTTTTTATTACATCGAACAATCTGCCCTTTTTGTACTCTAGAAGTTTACCAATTTTTATTTGTATAGTTGATATTAATTGACTAGAATTAGCATAAAATGTTATTTATTGCTACCTTTACAGCGTATTTGATTCTTATTTATCATATAGACAAGTAAGGAATGATAATAAGCCTAAATACTTGCACACCATGTTTATTTTTTCTGAAAAAATACATTATAATAGTAACTGTAAATGTTTATTTGATATATATTACATGTGGTCTACGTATACCTTACCAATTTTAGCCACCACTTCATTTCTTAATAACTTTATTAACGACTTGAGATCTTTGGGCAAGGTCTCACCACTTTGTTGCAAAATTGTTCTCCAATCGTAACTCTCGGTATTGCTTTCAATATTACTGATCGAATATTTATATAAGTCTTCACCCTCTCTATATTCCTTATCATTAGCTTGAAATTCAAAAGTATCAATTAATTCAATGATCACAATCAAATCTGGCAATTGGAATTTCATATCCGAGTCTATCAAAAATGGGATAATCTGACATAATAATAATGGGTAAAACTTTTTAGGTAAGTGATTGAATCTTATTAAGTGTACTAATTTGGATAAATTCTCCATCGCCGTAGTACTGCGTGATTGTTCCAATGACTTGAAAAATTCTACTAGCACCGCATATGGTGAAAGGCACTGTCTTATCACAGGATGTATTTCGAAGCTGGAAGCAACTTTATGAGATATAATATTATTTATAAGTTCATCCTTAATTGGTCTATTATTCACCAAACTGTCTTGAAAGATAATATCCCAGATAATATGATGAACTTGCTTCATACCTTCATTTGATTCATTCGTCATTGAATCCGGGTCGTAGCAGTTGACGAACATATTTAAAGATTCGTAAAGGTAGCCTTCCTTCAAAGATTTTTTTCCATATATCTGGTACAATTTTCGAGCAGTTTGAATTAGATTTAATTTGGCACATATAGTCAAAGCCCATTCTAAGTCATCATTAGTCTTACATTCGTAGTGTGGTAAAAACTCAGCAATTGTAGTACGATTATTAACAAAAGATTGCGAGGAAGTGGAAATATCGGTATTTAATAGCAATCCAATACCCACGGGAACCTGATAATGTGAATTTAAACATTGATATGCATGCGTGGTTAACAAGTATTCAGAAACGGTTTTTCTGTTAATTAATTCTTGTAAATCTTTAGAAGTTGTCGCTGAATAATAATTATTTAATAATCCTTTAAGTTCAAGTAATCTTGCTACATATGCAGCAGTAGCGGAATCAATAGAGTCCACAGACACCAACATCTTTAGAAATTTTTCCTCCAAAATATGCAAAAAACACTGCTCGCTTATTATACTTAAATCATCACTATCTTCAATCAAGACAGGCGGTTTCTCCCTTATAGCAACATCGAAGTATTCTTTGAATAATTTGTCGTCGTCTCTAACTTGGTATAATGACAATGCCGTATATATTTCATACCATTTGTCGCAATGTATAGATATAGTCTTAGGTAAGCCGGTAAGTATACATAACAAGTCATAAATTTGATTAAGGATGATTAAATCTTTCGCATCAGATATCTTAGCTTTAAATTTCAGAAACAAATCCCTAAATTCACAACATGATAATTTCCATTCAGAAAATTGGTGTTTCATAGACATACCAGTATAATTATTTAACAACATTGAAAAGTCTTGGACAACTGAAAACAATTCTGGACAATTTTCTTCTAGTTCTTCATATTGTGATTTTTCAATCGCGACTATTGCTTGAGTGAGTAGACCTCTAGTGATTAACTGTGATAAGTAAGTGTTCCAAAATTGTGGATGGGTATAAGGCTTAGGTGAGTTTACCATAACAGACTCTACCAATTCTTTATCAGGTTTATAATCATATCTATTAATCCACTTAGATATGGCTTCTGGTTTGATTCGAGTGTCAGAACAAAAATAATTAGCATGAAGACAATCTAAAATACTTAATAAACCATAAAATTGTTCAGTAATTTCGTCGTCGACTCCAAGGTTTTCAATGTCATGTATGTATTGCGATAAGTTTTCAACAACTTTAGTAAATGCCTCATTGATTTTATGCATTCTCTGGGTTTTGCGGGCAGCATTTCCAAAATTTGCTGATGTACTAATTAAGCCAATAGGATTTTCATCATCTAAATCAACTCTGGTAATATCATCGTTTGCGAATCCTTCGATTATCTTGAACAATGAGTTTATATATTTGGTATATGACTTTGAAACATCATTTTGGATTAGACTATCTTTGTATTGTCTCGAATCAAAGTGAAATTCAATAATATCATCTGAATCTAGCCAATCTTGCAATTTTATATAGTCTTGTTTTGATGGTTTATCTTTCGATGATTCTGATGTTGAGCTTTCGCTTAGCGACTCAGTTTCCGAGGATATAGAGTCGTCTGGAATTTCCAACATCTCAATGTCATCAAACTTTTGGTTCAAAGTTGATGATTGTTGATCACCCATAGTGAATTATTTGTATCGTTTAGGCTTATTAAGTTGATATATAGAGTCCAATAACATAAAATTTCCAAGAAAACGACAAACCAAACGTCGTGTACCAACCAAAACACAACTCAAGATGATGCAGAGACGAACTATGGTATTATACTGGACTTACATACCCCAGACAGAAGAGTAAATCTAATTACTCAATTGATTGTGAACGTATTGTATAGTTTCATGATATCAAGGAGATATACGAAAGACCTGACTTTTGTGCTTATATATTCTAGAAACCAGTATATAAATGATAGTGACGTTGTTAAGAGTATATACAGATTAATTACTGAGTTCTTATCGTGGATGTCTATGGATTATTACAAATAGGACTATAATCCAACATGAATGCAAAAATAGTTATTAGAGATAATTAGAAAGTAATCTTCCAATATTGCGATAGATCTGACTGAAATTCGATGCGGGTTGATTCATATTTATACCAAATAAAGATAGAGATTTCAATGATTTTCCTGGAAGGGATTTTGACAGATACTTTTTCTGTTCTAGCTGTATATGCTGCTATTTACGTAAATTGGTAAGTTATTTTAGACGAAGCTTCCTGTTTCGCAACCTCACCAAAATTCGCGGAGTGGTTAATAAAAATACTCGAACTATCCTCCAAAACTTTTCCTGTTATGATTGAATCGTCTGCAATTCTGTCCTCAGAATAATGGTTCAATAAGTCTTGGAAGATGCACTTGGTTAAATATTTAGTCTCTCACCACGGTTCTTTAGAAGAAAACGCTAAAAAATATCTTTATGAATACAACTATAGTAAATTACTTTCGTAAACTAACCTTTGTAGGAGGCTTTTGTTCTTATAGCATAATTTTAGATTTTTCCTCATATCGTCCAATACTATCTCATCTGATTTGTCCTGTTGATAAGACTTGTTAAGTTGATAGTCACGGTAAAGCCATTTTCTTATTAATGCCAAATCGAACATACCAAATGCTTCTTTTCTTATATAATTTCCCGATTCGTTCTTAGACAATGTTTTCCAGTCGTTTACCGAGAGCCAATTACTATATTTGATTGACTTTGTTGTATTATTTGACAAGCTTAGGGTTTTCAGATACGAAGCTAGTTCTAACTGACATCTCTCTAGAAGTCTTTCAATATTTTCTGTCGAGCTCTCTTCAAATTTACTTATACAATATAAAGCGCCATTGACTGTACCAAGCACAGCAGTTGTAGTTAAAAGGCGTTTTATCTTATTGGCTTTATTGAATTTAAAAGCAAAATCTTGGATTTGCAGAGAATGATCAAGAACCTTAATGATATTAATTTGCTCTCCAATATTGAAAGCAAACTTTTGCTCTATATTTCCGTTATTGGTATCCATTCCAATAGATGACAAATTTCCCAAGGAATCACCAAAAAAAATTTCCATTTCATCTTCATTGCTTTTAACTGCATCAAAGCTAGTCAAAAAGTATGGATCAAGGTTGCACCTTATTTTCAGCATAGAAACCCTAGGAACGGTTTCAGTTGCTTTGCCGTCAAAGTCTGCAGGGTCATTAAGTTCTCCAATATACAAACCCTTCATTAAATCACCCATGAGAATATATTTCTCAATTGAAATAGCTCCAAGAGTATGGATAGGCAATTGAACAGTAGATCCTGGAAGTAGCTGCCATATAAAATTATTTCTATCTGCATTATAAAATAATTCGGCAATAAAGGTAATATTGCCTCCAATTATGAATTTAGGCTTTTCAGAATCGATAAGCCCTATAGTTTGTAATGTTAATTCAGAACTATCGGATAAACCATGGATATCTATCAGTGGAAGCCGCTTTACTTTATTCTTCTTAATATTGAATATCAGGAGTAGTTCATTTTTATTGGAGCTATTACTCAATACAACAAATGAATGTTTCGGAAGAGTTTGCTCTAAACCATTTGGAATGACACATAAGTCGACTAAATCCCAGGACGAATCATTCTCAAATTCGAAAACGTCAACGATACTCATTGAAGAATCATCAATTAGTTTCACATAGGAGTATTTTTGATATTGATCACTGATAGGATTTATTTTATGCTCAAAACAAATTGCAATTGATAAATTGCTATGAGGAATATGCAATGACTTGGTGTTCAACAAATTGGAAAATATAATAGTATCATGCGAGTTTGGGACCAAATTCACTTTCAAGGAATATATTGTTAATTTATTTATATCTGAAGATACTAGAATTTTTTCATCGTTTAAAAAAATTATATCATTAATGTTGTTAGTTTCTATAATTGACGCAGCTTTGTATAAGTTCGTCTCATCGATAAAGAAGCCAAATATTTGCGTTGTATCGGCCATGATGAGGCTTTTGCTCTTATTCTTATAAAATCTATAAGGCAACCAAGATGTATATTGCGAGATAATGGTTTGTTTGTTCTTGATTCCTTCCTTCAAATTAAAATATACTTGAACAATTGATCCACTTCCAGACAGAAAAAAAAGCCATACAGATGAGGTTATTCCACTGAACAAAATCGCACATGAAGAGATCCCATCATTAGAATCAAACACACTTTCCTTTATAAGGATTTTGGAAGAACCTGACTCTTTTGGAACCATATGTAGTTCATAAAAACCATCGTGAAATGCTACCAACAACAAGTATCTGTCCTCGGACGTATATACCAAGTCAATCTCAATTACTTGCTTAAATTCTGTTCCTAGGTTAATCTTTTTAATGATTTTTTCACCTTTTTGTATGAGGATTATATTTTCGGAAGTTAAATGTAAGAGCATACCATCTTCAAAAATTTTGCCATAAAAAACCCTCTCATTCGATATCTTCTGGTCATTTACATAGCATCCTTGCTCCGTTACGGATATCCTATTACCATCTACTATGCGTTGGTCCAATACCAGCTCAAGAACGCAGCAGTGATTATCAATGTGTTTGAAACATGATTTAGACCCATTTTCTACTATTAGATACTCCCCATTAATTTTTCCGTTCATATCCTTAGTTGCAATATTGTAAGTTTTATTTTTCTTGCCAAGAAACAATATTCGGCAGGTATCTAGATCTGTTCCAAATTGTTTGATTAAACATAAATTGAAAACATTATTATCAACTTTTCTAAATTCACCGCTATCATAACCACCACCACAAGTTAAAAGACTACATTGCACACCAGTAAATTTAGTATCGATATTCAATAATGGCGGAGATGATGGGATAAACTGGCAAACATTAATAAATGGCTTTTGTTGAAGTACCTCGAATAATATCGATTGCGATAGCTTAGATGAGGCAAAAAAGACATTCTTATCAATATGATGAACATCGCTTGCAACAGTAGTCATACCTAGCTTAATAAGGTTGATGGAACTAATAATCTCTAAATTTGTCCTTTTGTATTTGGAACTGAAGAAAATAATGTACGACATACCTGCAGTAGTTAATGCCAATATCCTCTTTTCATCTATAATAGTGTAATTGGAAAAACTACTTGAGATCAATTCTGGATAACCCGTGGAGTCTATTTTCTTGACTACTAATTGTTGTTCTCCATTTCGAGAAACGAAAATGTTCTCACTTTCTTCTGTAAGTTGCAAGTTTACCATTGGGTTAGCGAAATAAAAAATATGAAGAGAAGTTAAAACTAAAATTCCACCTGTTTTAAGCGCTATAATACACGTTGGAGGCTCATCGAATTCTTCAAATTGGGTATGAAGCAGAAGCTTACCGTCTTCTGGAGAGACAGTATAGTATCTTAGAGAATAGTTGTACTGAAAATCTCGATAGACTATGGCTATTGTGTCTTGAAATTTATCTGTATTCTCTAAAATCACCATTTGATGAATTACAATGTTCCCAATAGCTGTGGTGTTAGTGTTCCATATTCTTTTGTCTGTATTATTCTGTTTTGATCGCTTATTTGATGTTTCCACTAGTAGCGTGTCAAACCTAGTATCGTTATCCAGAACTAATATCTGTATCATTCCCTGGAAACAATGCACCAAGAAATAACCTGTTTTCTCATTAAATCTCGACAACAAAATGGGTTCTACATCAAGTAATTGTTGTTGACCATTTCCATTAAGGACACCACCATCAACTCGAACGAAGTTCCCGGTTTCTTGATCATATCCGATATAGAATAATGCGTTTGACTCCGTGAGAACCATAAGCCATTCATTGTCCAATTGACACGGCTGGAATGGAACTATCGCCAGTATTATCTCATCTATAGATAGTGAATCCTTTAGTTCTAAATATGGTTTATTTGTTTCGGTATGCACAACATAAAACTCCAATCTATTCACCTTATTCACAACTAGCGATCCCCTTTGATTATTAAATATATTAGCAAATATAGAACGTTTGATACAGTTGGGGGACCTTATTTCCGAAAGAAAATATTTCATTTCAGTAACAAAGTATAAGAATTTATTATGAACCACTAGTCTTTCATTAGAAAAGTTATCTACTTAACAACATAGGTGATTAAGGGTATAAAATGAAGTTTACATTAAGTGGTCGTGTGAATACTTTTTTGACAATTGCAAATCAAATTTCCTTTGTGGCTATGATAAGGGTCCTTTTGAAGTCGGAAGCAACTAAGGCAGAGCTTTAGATTTATGTTTTAGATGCTAGTTGAATACGTAAGAATTTTAACACCCGTTGATACCACATTGATCAATAATTCATGCTACGTAGAAAAAGTGCTACTTCGGGGACACTGCCTACGAATCAACATAAGAACTCAGATTCCCATTCCAAGAGTGAAATTACCAGATCAAATTCTCAATGGAGGTTATTGGATAGATTCAAGTTCCAGAATCCACCTTTAAAGGCATCTTCTACCAGTAAGGTATCAAAGGAAAACAGTAGCAGCATTATAAAAGAGAATAAAGAAGAAGTACGTGTTAAGAATTGCAGATGCTGCGGAACAGTTGTATCATATTCCGGTGGAGCACATAAATTTCGTTGCTCTGTTTGCAATACCACTAATATTATCATAAGTGGATCAAGGCCACAACCAGACTCATCCTCATATCCTCATCTTTTATCCTTTAAACGGGTAAAGAAGATGGTTGATATGTGCGTACATGATGCGGACGAGGCAAGTAGGCAAGGCAATTCTAAGTCGACACATGAGGTATTTGAATCTCTTTCTAACTATCTATTTCTGGCGTTCAAGTCATATCAATGTTTGAATAATTCGTTTAAAATCAAGAAAACTAGTAAGAAAATTCATTACTCAACATCGAACTTAAACCTTGAAGATATCAGGTCAATGTTTGTGCTTTTGACTCATTTGCCTACAAAGAGACCATTATATAGTGCATTGAGTGGAGCTTGTGACTTGTTGAAGAGGGTAGAGGTGTACGAGGGTGATGATGCTAGAAATCTACTTTGGCTATTAATTCTTTTGGAAATTCCATTTCTTTCGAATGCGTTGGTAAATTACGAGAAAGGCACTTCTATTAAAATAGCGTCAATGATAGACGTACCTGAAATCAAAACTCTATGCTATGATATATTGAAAAGAGTGTTTGGGATTATGGCACAATTCAATTCTACCCCAGAGAACAATTATATCACCAGTTGGATTTCGAAACTCAATAAACATGAATTTCTGTCTAAGGTCGATCTCATAAACTTATATATAACATTTCACCTAAAGAAATATTTTTACATTGCTAATAACCCGCATTTATTAAGAAGAAAAAGTCTGAGCTCTTCATTTCGGCATCATGAACATCCCTCTGATCATGAATATTTAGATAATATTCAATTGAAAAACGATCTTGAAGAAATGCCCTCTTCTGACTTACATTTTCCAGGCATCCATCCAGCTTTGAATTTAATTCCAAATAGGACTTCTCTACCCAGGTCCAAATCTAGAAAAGACTCAGTAGTTAAAATAAAAATTTATCAGTATGCCAATGATTGGCATTTGAAAACAGCTGCAATATTTCTTTCAACGTTTAGTAGGGCAAATTCTATTCGCAATGATAGCGATAAGTTACTGGTTAGCATATTTTATAACTCATTGCTTGATTTCGTGAATATTAAATTAGATTTCGATTCGTGGCAGAGTAACAAAAAATCCAGTATTAAAGCATCGAATGATCTCCAAGAACCGGAGTTACAGACTGTTATTGACTACATTCATGGACATACGAATTCGTTCAAATATAACGAATCCTCTTCGTATTTCTTTTGCCAGTATCCGTTTTTGATATCTCTAGGAAGTAAGATTTCTATTTTGGAGTATGAAGCAAGAAGGCAAATGGAAAGAAAAGCTGAAGAAGCATTCATAAACTCTCTTGATAAGAGAGTTGCAATCGACATCTATTTCAAAGTAAGGGTTCGTCGGGAATATATTGTTCAAGACTCACTCAGGTGTATTAAAATGAATCCTACTAACCTAAAGAAAAGTTTAAGGGTACAGTTCATAGATGAACCGGGTGTGGATGCTGGTGGGATAAAGAAGGAGTGGTTTCTCTTACTAACCAGAACATTGTTCAGTCCGCAAGCGGGTATATTTGTAAATATCGAAGACTCCAATCTCTTGTGGTTTAATATAGTGCCTATCGAGAACTACGAGATGTATTATTTGTTTGGAGCTATTTTGGGCTTAGCAATCTACAATTCTACTATATTAAATCTAAAATTCCCCACGGCTCTATACAAGCTTTTGCTAGGCAAGCCGGTCGATATCAGTGACTACCAGAAGCTATATCCAGTGTCCGCGTCGAACTTACTTAAGCTAAGGGAGTACAATGACGAAGATTTAAGGGCTATGGAACTAACATTTGAAGTCTCTTACACAGATTTGCTTGGAAACGTCCACACTAAGCAGTTGGTCCCCAAGGGCAGACACACTGTAGTCACATCTCAAAACAGAGAGTCCTATATCGAGAAGTATGCCAACTTCTTTATGTCTGACGGAATAGCCAACCAGGTAAATTTCTTCGTCAAAGGCTTTTCCAACGTCATCGGCGGAAACGCCTTGTCGCTCTTCCTGCCCCAGGAAATCGAATTGCTCCTCTGCGGCTCCGACGAAGAAAAAATCGACGTCGCCATCCTAAGATCAATCACGAAATACTCCGGATGGAGGGACAACGAACATGCCATGAACTCCCGGGCCGTCAGGTGGTTCTGGGAATACATGGACAATTTATCCTACAGGCAACACAAAAAGGTCCTAGTCTTTGTCACAGGCTCCGACAGAGTGCCGGCTACCGGAATACAAAACCTCAATTTCAGGATAAGCAGATTGGAAAATGGTAACGACAGTAATAGGCTACCTGTGGCTCACACTTGCTTCAATGAGCTTGCATTATACGAGTATTCATCCAAAGAAAAAATGCTATCCAAATTGAGTACTGCTGTGAACGAGAGCTCTGGCTTTGGTATTAAGTAGCTGATACAATATATAGCTCCATATATGCCATACGAGTCCCCTAAATGTCGTTATACTCGTTTTTTGCAATCAACTATGGACATATAGTAGGCCGATTAATCGGCGATGATCACGTGCACCAATATTTGTTACCCGGCTTCAACTGAATCTGCGTTCGAGCCAATTAAAAAAGCTCAAAAACAAATTTGAACATTTTAGTGACTTTTGACCTTACATAAACTAATAGAAAAACATATTATACCAATTTACTTAATTGTATATTAATTGAAGATGTCGTCCCTTGCTTTTAGATCATTAAGAAATGGATTAGGATTAAAGAGTATGTAAATTTACAAGCAATCGAATCGAAGGGGGATATTCATGAAGTGTTCATGAGTGTTGTTCGTAAAGGTGAAAAATTCAAATTCCGTAGTAGTCGAAGGAATATGATTATAGACATAAATTGAGAGTAATATACTAACATATTTATAGGTTCTGTTAGAACTTTATCCACCACTAATTTTGCATTGGCTAAGTACGAGCAGCCAGATTACAGCAGTTACTTAAACAATAGATCTCAAGAAAAGAACCGTAACTTTACTTACTTCATGGTTGGTTCTATGGGATTATTGGGTACCGTTGGTGCCAAATCCACTGTCGAATCGTTTTTATCTTCATTATCTGCATCGGCAGATGTCTTGGCCATGGCTAAGGTTGAAGTTAAGTTGGGTGCTATTCCAGAAGGTAAGAACGTTATTGTCAAGTGGCAAGGTAAGCCAGTTTTCATCAGACACAGAACACAAGATGAAATCGACGAGGCCAACCAAGTTCAAGTTGCCACTTTGAGAGACCCAGAAACCGATGCTGATCGTGTCAAGAAGCCAGAATGGTTAGTCATGTTGGGTATCTGTACCCACTTGGGTTGTGTTCCAATCGGTGAAGCTGGTGATTTTGGTGGTTGGTTCTGTCCTTGTCATGGTTCTCACTACGATATCTCTGGTAGAATTAGAAGAGGTCCAGCTCCATTGAATTTGGAAATTCCAACTTACGATTTCACTGATGACGAAACCTTATTGGTTGGTTAGATTTGTTTGCAGAATGAATAGAACAGACTGAGGCATAGTAGATTGTGCATGGAGAGAAGGGTACGTTAGATTTCATGTTCATAGGTGATATTGAGTTGTTTAATTTTAAAAAATATTTATTTTCCAAATCATAACGTTATACATTTATTATATATGACTGCTTTATATATAGTATATCATACTATAAATTACTAATTTTTATTGGTTAATGATTCTATTTAGTTTTTTTAGTTTTTGTATATTGGTAATATACTGCATTAGATAAAAATCAGTAAGTCAAATTTGCTTTTGGAACAGGTACATATTCGGAACAAGATGTGACAGTGTTAGTCATTTGTCTAACATAACATTTATCTCAAAATAAGTATTAAAAGATTGCTTTGCTATGCTGTCAAGAGACATGGAAGCCCAAATAATTGCTGGTTCATCCAGTCAAATTTACCAGAGGTGTAGGGATCCGCATAGTACATTTTGAGATTGGAACACCGTAATCAGCCATGCAAACCTATATTAGGGACTATAATGTCACAGTCCCAGGTGATTACTTCAATTGCTTATACACAGGAGGAACATTATTAGTTAACTGAATTAAGTGCTATGTTACATTCCGTTCGAACTATGAGGCACCAAGATCTGGTGTTTTGACTTGCTAACCAACAACTAATACATCGCTGAGGACTAGCTCACGAAAGAAAAAGTATATTATGAGGTAGGAATATAAAAGTAAGACGATACAAAGGTATTCTCCCCATAGTATGTAATTTGATTGTCGCAATTCTTAGGCTTCCAAGTGTTCCCAAGTATTCACTAATAATCAACTAATTGCATGGTTCTAAGATTTGATACAGAATAACTAAAACTTGTTCGTGTGAATAATATTTGATTCGTAAAAAATTACTATCGTTTATGTTGTAAAATTAACTATATGGTTCTTCGTCATATTCATATCTTATAAGATATACTTTTGATCAATATAAGGATTGTATCGCATTACTGACTCGAATTTTTAAGTCTCACAGAGTTCACTATTTTGCAGCAATTGTATTTCTCAAAAAATTCTACGCTCACTAAAACTATTGTTTACTGAAGAAACGTCCTCAAATTGTATATTCTAGTGTATCTACAACTTACGTTTCGGTTATAGGTTTTAGAATCGTATTTCGAAAATTCAATTAAACTTTAATCCTTCTTGACATTTATTTTAGATACCAATTTCGTTTTTCCAGATATCATTTGGCCTAACAAAAAAAATACCAAACAACCTAGAAATGGCAGTGGCAATCTGAACGACCGATCCCATGAACCAAACCGTAACAAAAAAAAAATAAATTAAAAAGCAATTTGTAATCCACATTTTAACTTTTAGTATATTAACATTTGGTAAAAACTATGCCGCTGATTTTCCCATATTGGAACGGGTAGAGATATACAATACCTAAGGAAAGAAGAATGCCAGAGATACCTCAATGGGTATAATATTCACTAAGGGCCAAATGAAAGGTATTGTTGAAACCAAAACTGACATATATATTTATTTCAACTATATATACGATGCTTGACAATAAAATTTACTACTAATAGAAATGTCAGTTATTATAAAAAACTGTACTCAGGAAAATTTAAAACAGCCCTTGCCCAGAGTTATTAACATTCTGATAATATTTTACGTTTATAATGCTTATTCCTACTTAATTGTGTACGCAGAGGTTGCATACATCTGAATAAACAAGACCCTGAAGCAGAATACTCTGCTTTTATTAACATATATAGCTACATAAATTTTCTATTTTTTCTTTGATTTTATTGACCATTATTTATTAAAAAAATTCAATATCCCTTATTATGGCATCAATCACTGATTTAATTGCAAACCTTTCAGAAGCTGTAGATTTAAATGACTTTGCGGAAATCAGAGAGAAAATTCTGTCGATAAGTCCACAGATGTTTGACATGATCTTGAATGAGACTCAAGCCAAACTAAATCTAATACAAAACCTTGTTAATCTTCTAATAAACGAATGTCCTCGCTCACCTGTCTCGACTGAAAATAATGATACATTTATGATGTCATTTAAACTAGACATACTTCAATTTAGAGTATATATCAATGAATTCAGAAAACAATATTGGAAATTATCCGGCGACTATGCATTCTACAAGGAATGTGAACTACTATTGAATCAGGAAAAGCTAATTAATAAGAATTGCAAAATTGAAAGACAATCGAAGTTTTTTAAATATTCTAGGCCATCAGAGAGATATCCATGGAATTTCAAAGGTGATCTAGAGAGTATGGCAAATAGCTCTGATGATTTGCGAAGAAATGGATGGAATTTGATTAATGGAATAAATTCTTTACGTCGCTTGGAAGATATATCTGAAATCAAAGTAGTCACTGACAATTTTGGGCACCTTTCTATCAACAATTGAGTAGATCAATTTTTATACGTATGATAACTTTAGCGATTATGCAACTCATGTATAAAACGTGTTTAGGTATGTATATCAGACTACTTTGTTAAATAAAATTTTTTGGAAGATTGAAAGCTTGTAATCGCTCAGGCCTTGGGATCTTTTGTTCTTTGCAAATATGTTGATGGCTCTATCCTTTAGTTTTAACATTTGGGATTTACATGCTTTTTCATCTTTCGATATAGTCTTCATCGAGTGTATTTCTTTCAAAGGGCAAAATGTATTCCTAGCCTCTAAATATAAACCTATCCTATAGAATTGAAATAACGTTAAAAAAACAATACTGTCATCAGAAAAGGCCCTCCTTTAAGACCTATATCCTCGATATGACGTATGCTTTTCTTCCGTAAACGGATTAGTTTTATCAGTAGCGTCATCAACTGGCACATACCCCCTGCTACCAGCGTAAGCTGCCGGTGGCTCTCTCGCATAGTAAGGTGCCGGTGTAGGGTACATATTTGGATTGGAATAAGGAACCTGTTGTTCCACAACTCTTTGGCGATTGGCAGGGCGACAACAACACATACATAAGGATTCAATGCATGTTTTTCCCAAGCAAATACATTGAATCAAAGTTGACAATATCCAAATGCACACCAACGATGCCAACACTATACCAACAATTGCAACTATTTTACATGTCTTATTATCCATACATGTATCCCAGCTCTTAAATGCATCTGCAGTAGAAGTAACATCGCTTGATATAGAACGAGCTAATAATTTTGAAGGACATAAGTTTGATGAGACCTTTGGGATATGCATATCGTATTTAAATGTTCAGTAGATTTAAATGGACTTAATAGGTATTAATTTAATTATTCTAACTTTAATGATATAATCACAATATAACAGGATTAATTAGATAGAAATATATATATAATATAATTATTGAATGAGGCGTGGTGGGATAATTATTACATTTTGGGTTTGCATATTCTTATCACACCTTTAAGTATGTGAATTTTTGATGAGGCTGGGTAAACGCGTATGTGATCAAGAATAAAATAAAAAGGCTATATCAGACATTTTAAGCGAATTAATGCATCGAGGACTATTTATAGACGCTTAAATGCATGTTTGAATCTTCATATCTCGGAAACTGGATTCAGCCTTGCTGAATTAAGTCATTTAAATTATTTGAACAGGTCCAGTATGGCCGCAAAAACCCTTTTGTAACTGCGATGAGCGATCTTTTGATTCGCAAACCTTTTATGTTAGATTTAATAGACAATAGCTTGTCCATCGATAATTCTATTTTTTTTATGTTATCATACATTTCTTCTACTTCGTTCATAAGGAGAAAACCGCAGATTTCTTCGTCGGTGTTGAACTCGAGTACGAGGGTATTATTTGCAGATAATGCTGAATTAGGCAAATTATCTGATAGAATCAATTTGAAAGGAGCGACCTTTAGGGTTCTTTTGAATGGCTTAATGACAAATCGGTCATATGGTAGTACACCTTTGATGTAGGCGTCGATTTCAAATGTAGCACCCTTTCTTATGTCGGCAAAGCTAAGAGGAACTTTGAGCAATTGGTCGACAGTCACTCGATTTACTAAAAAGTCGTCGAAGCCATTAGTCTTGAAATCCAAGTTTTGTGATGTCTGCGTATTACTGTATAGCGACGAGGAAACATCGTCACTGCTATATGGTTCTGTACTTGTTGTAATTGGTTTCTGGGTATCATCGAAACTTTTGTGCTGGTGAAATGCAAGGCTTACACCATTTGGAACTTTCTGCAACTTTGAGGGAGGTTCATTAGATAAATGGGTTGATTTAGTGTTCATATACTCAAAGGATCGTTTATGCTCATGCCCATTAGTCAAGCTCTTTATAGGAAAAAACGGCACAATACTATTAACTAACTCCGGGCTGGAATATTCCAAATACCTAGTAGCTAAAGCTTGGAGTTTACTGTCTTCCTCGTAGAAAACTGGAATATTATCTTTATCAAGTGTAATCAACGTAACGAGACTCCCCTCAATACTACCTCTATACAATTTTAATATAAAAACAACCCTGGCAAATATTCCTTCAGATTCAAATTGGCAATTAGCAGGGTTACTGAAGTTATAATCTTTCATATTCATGTTTGTTCTTGACAATTCATTGGATACTTTGTCCATTAGATGAGATGGGACACCAATAGATAAAATTTTATTGGAGCCAATCGGCTTTTCTATCAGAAAATTTATACTAACATTTTGAGGTAGAACATTTCTATTAAAAGCTGTTTCTTCATTTGTTGTGAAATCAGTAACATATAATATACCTGGGGCATTAGGCTTCCATGTAGGACTTTTGAATAGTGAGAGACAGTATACTGGTAGCGTAATTTTATATCTAATTGGATCACTAGTCGCAATAAGCTGTGTATCTGGAAGATCCGATAACGAATTGCAATCGAATTTCTTGTGCATAGTACTTCAATCTAGGTGCCAGTCCTATAAAAGTTCAACTTAACCTGACATTTATGTAGATCGTCTTGGAACATTACGCGTTTAATTTTATCAGTCTCAAATTGAGAAAAAAATCAGAATACCTTTCCTGATATATATATCAAGTAAAATGAAAAGTATGTACATAGAATATAGAAAACTCTTAGTCATAATTGCAGCTACTAACATTAAACTTTAATGAAGAAGGGGGAAAGGTTCCAAAATTAGGTAAAAGGACTCAATCGTTGCTAAATTCTCAAAAAGACAACCAAGAACATGAATCAAGGCAGCCACAAACAGCAGATGAATTTTTAGACCAAGGTGCAATTGATGAGGAAAGTGGAGATAGGTGGTTGGGATCTGATTTGGCCAAAGCTCTTCGGTTCTATCAAAAGGCTTATAGCCAATATTTAATGGCTATAAAGCTTTCACCAAATGGTACTTTAGACAGTTATTATAACGCTTCTAGGCTTTTATTTCATGTTTACAATCAATATTTAAAAACTGACGGAGTCAGTGTATATGAGCTTAATAATGTGGATGATGCGATAAGTGGAGGTGAAGGCTCAGTAGTACAGAATTTATCAGAAATAGTGAGTGCTCATGAGAAAGCAATTGAAGTGGCTCAGTCTTTGAATACTAGAATCCCTTTAGATTTATTATTTAATACTGCATTAGTCTACACTGAGGTCATTGAAATACAACAAGAGAATGAAAATGATAATTTCGATACAGTCTTGGAATATGGCTACAAGGCACAAGGCGTGTTTCAGAATCTCATAGAACTACAAACAGCTGAACTTCAAAGGTTCATTAATGAACTAAATGAAATATCAAGTGATGCACCAAGTACAAATAATAACCTCACAACTTCAAATGGCGAAAATCCTCCTCAAGAAGAAGAATTTACAAGTGAGGAAGTTCTCCAACCATCTGATGTATTTGAAGCAATAATATCGGCCTATAGATTAGCACAGGCGGTGCTTGAGAATATAAGTGATCCAAATTCGCAAATAGTGCCATCGTTAGATATGATAAACCCATTTTTATCAACCTGTGAAGCTGTTGCAGATGACTTGCTTCTCAATTTCAGTGAGGGAAATAATACAAAAAGCGATATGGTTTCATCAATCACCCAAGAGAACGTAAATGACTATCAAATATGTAAAACATATATCAAGGGATTGACAATTAATGATTCCAGTAAGTTGTATGAATTATGGAATAATAGTCACTTACCTCATACTCCAGAAAGGTACATGCTGGCGGCGGATAATATTCAAACTTTGATTGATAGAAACGACATTAATCTAAACACTGCTAATTCAAATCTGGAAATTGCCGAATTCTACTGGAAGGCACTCACGCAAATGGGTAATTACTATAAGCAATCACAAGAATTATTGAATACACAGTTGACGGAGAAGAAGAAGAGACCTTCTGGAACAGACGACGGAATTGGCTCGATTATTTCGCAACTTAGCAATATCATCATTGCGAGATCAGATATAGATCTTCAGAGGTCGCAACTACAGAATTACGAACCAGCTCTCAAGCATAAAGATGTTTTGTTCCAAAATTGCAAAACATTCTTGAAAAATGCCATGAATATTGCCAAAACTACTGGTGGATTGAGAGAACGCATAACTGAAAAGCTCCAGAGAGAAAAGCGAAAAGCCGAAGCAGTAATGAGGCTCTGCATTCTTGAGAATAAGTCATCTCAACTGGAATTGGATTCAATTTTAGGTAGACAGAAATGGTCCGCTGAATTGCCTAATTTAAGTAGACTTGGATATTTTGAAGCCTTCGGTATTTCTCGCATAGTAGCACCATCAGAATTTTAATTTAATATACAATATCATATTCTATACGCTATAAACTCTAAATATTATTAACCCGTTGAAATAGTTGTATTCTTATTCATAATATAATCATAATTACTTCACATAACCTTCCGTTCACATTAATACCTCCCAATCACATAATCGGTATATCCGTAATATTCACAACAAAGGCACTATTCGCGTATTCATCCGGATGCTTACTGGAAGTACTTGCTTCAAATATTGAGCTGTCAATAAATTGTAACGAAATAGAATGCGATCGGCAGTTGTTCACTAATACTTGTAATAAATTCACTTTTAAAGTGTATATGATAACTGAAAAGAATTTCATTTTAATTATTATTTCCAAATCGTATCCTCATAATATAGCTTCTCCTAAATCTAGTTTATATCATAAAAGAAACAAAGTATTTAATGAAGGCCATTAATATGGGAACTTAATCAACCACGTTCGGTTCTAGATAACTTGATTTGTAAGGTCCTCTGGCTCATAGCCGCAGTTGCCGAATCGGGATGCGATATCAAAAACCTTAGTGTTAATTAATATATACAAATAAATACGGAAATAAATTTAGACTAGAAACTCTATTTCAACATCTTATCAAAGGCAGGAATCAAAGATTGGGCTAATGCAAATGAGAAGACCAACTTAGGACCAGTAGTTAAAAGCTTTGGGGTTAAACCCTTGAAAAACGAGGTTATACCTTCATTTTTAGCCATGTTCTTCAAGATAGTGAATCCAGATTGAGGACTATCGAAGTTTCTGTTTTGGATTCTGGTCTTAATAACATCTAATGGAGCAGAGACGATCAACGATGCGGAGGCACCGAAGATGGATGTGACAAAATTCTGGATCCATGTAGCTGACGAGTAGTCGGCTAAACCGAAGATGTATTCCTTAGCAAAAGAGTTACCTCCGAACAAAGCAAAAGAGCCAGGAGCATTTCTGGCAGCAGTCCAACCCCAACCTCTGTATAAACCGAATCCTTCATCGGCAAAAATTTTGAATACACCTCTACCACGGAAAGATTCTGGGTTTGTTTGACGTTTGATTTTCAAAACGTCCAAAGGCAACAACACAACTTCACCAATACCAATCAAAGAACCTGCAGTGGCCGACAATAATGCTTTACCGGTCTTAGGGCCAAACCATGCTTCATAGTTGTCCTTGAAGTTTTTGGTCAAAAACTCGTTAGCAAATGGTTGACCACCATACTTGTAAACTCTTTGTAAAATTTTGTAACAAGCAGCATATCCTAAACCAGGGAATAATGTGAATAATCTTTTTCCTAAAGCTTCTTTAGCATGTTCTCTGAAAATAACACTATTTAATTGAGTAGCAGATGTAATCTTACCGTGATTCGACATTAATCTTTTGGAAATAGTGTCCACTGGATGGAAAACAGCAATTTCACAGATACCTGCGGAAGCAGAACCCAATACTCTAGCGGTTCCTGATTGTTTTTTATCGGTTGCAGCGTGTGGTGACATTTGCGCTTGTTATCAGACTAAAAGAAAGCTTTATCTTAGCCTGACTCAATTCAAATGTGAAAAATTTGTTTACCGCGCTTAATTTATTTTCAGCATGGTTATTGCACGCTTTATGATTCATATCCTGTGTTCGTTTATCTTTAAATCCATGTATCGACATGAACATAAGATGAATTATGACGTTCGTTGTGGGAAGCTTCGTATCCTCAAACTAAACTATGGACTCTAATAATTCGTTAATTGATGTAGGGATATCGTGCTTTTCTGCCGGGCCTTATTATATGATTATTGTATAATTGGTTTCATCTTCCTCATCTTTCTCTTATGGAAGATACTCCCATCGTGAAAGTGACTACAAAATATTAGACTCTTCACGAGGTTGAGCACACTTCATAACACCATAGTATATGTTAGTCAAGAAGATGATAATTTCTTCGAGTGTCGTATGTAAGAATTAAACTTAGTTGAAGAGCTTGTAGTATTTTGCTTAGCATTACAAATCAAATCATATAAACATGGAGTTAATAAGCTGGTAAGTAAGCTTGAAATTCTAACTTCGACTTCATTATATCGAATTGTAACAAGAGTGAATAGAGATACTAGTAATTAACGTTGACTGTAGCTTATTTGATATTGGTATATACACGCCTAATCAAAAATCCTGGATTACATTAAACGAAACGAGCTGGTTAGAATCAAGAAAGATTTTTCAAGGTATTTTCAAGTTTAAAGAAAGGCACGATATAATCTACAAATGTCGAGTGACTCGAAGTCTGCAATAGTGGAGGATTACGCCCAAAATTTGACTGATTTGACGTTTAACTCGCGTCCAATAATTGATAATCTCACCACAATTGCTAAAGAGAATACGAACGTAGCAGATGGTATAATCAATGCTATAACAAATAGAATACTCAGATGTATCCCAGAGCACAAATTATTTGCCCTTTATGTGTTAGATTCAGTATGCAAAAATGTTGGGAACCCATACAACATATTAGTTGGTGATGAAATATTCAAGCTCTTTTCACACGTATATTTGTTGGTGAATGGTCAGGTGAGGCAAAAGCTAGTTAATTTGTTTGAGACTTGGAAGATTACTAAAACAAAGGGGACAAGCTTGCCATTGTTTCCAAGAGAACAGTTAGACAAGATATCTGCATTTTTGACACAGGCGCATGCTAAGAATTCAAAGAAAAATGATCAATTAACCAATAATGTTTTAATAGAAGATATCAATACGTTGATTCCTATTTTCCAGAATAAGCTTATCAATAACCCCGATCCGAGACTAACAGACAGATTTAATGCATTGAATCAATTAAAGACATTGTTGCAGAGCCAAACTATGAATGTTAACGAATTACAAGCGGTACAAACGCAATTACAAACAATTAAACAGCAGGAATTAAATACTTATAATACACCAATACCTACTCCAGCAGTGACTCCTGCAACAACTCCAGGATTACCAAACACACCGCTGATTCAAAATAATAAGGCTAGGGATATCTTTGGTATGCTAGTAGTTTCTGGATTGATTAAAGTAGATCAAGCGCTTAAGCCTGGCTCTTTACCAACTTACGAATTGAATTTTCCTAAACAGAAATATCAACCTACAGTTAATATCCCTAATAATGTAGATTTACCATCAAATAGTGTATTAGAACAGTTATTAATAAACTCGAATGCAAAATTCAATATTCCAAGTTCAAATATAGCCAGAACGGAATATGAACAAATAAAAATTAATGAATTAAATAATTTATCTATCGAGTCAAAGGGGTTACAAAATTTCATAAATACTAACAAGATTTCAAATTCAATAAGATCTTTGTTATATGAAGCCAAATCCTCGAAATGTGGTACATGTGGTAAAAGATTCACTACTGATGAGGCTGGTGTTAATAAAAGAAGATTACATTTGGATTGGCATTTTCGTGTAAATAAGAAGATGGCTACATCAAGTGTACAGTCAAGAGTCTGGTATTTGGACGATTATGACTGGGTTAAATTCAGAGATGAAAACTTGTTAGAATATTCTACAACAGCAAATACCGAGACTTTACAAACTAGCATATTAAACAATTCTAATGTGATTAAGACTGAAACACCTTATGTCACAATTCCTTCGAATGAAACAAACATGAATAATAAATGTCTTATTTGTCGTGATCAAATCAAGGCAACTTATAATGATGACCTTGGAGAATGGTGTTGGTTCAATTGTATCAGAGCTCCTGGAGAAGGTAAAAACAGCCGTAAAATTTGCCATGCTACATGCTTCAACGAAGCAAATAAAAAGAGAGGTGCAGTTGACGAATTGAATACAAAAGTTAAGCGAGAAAAGTTTTAATGACACGGTGATATTTTTACAATCCTATACATAAATACTTAGCTAATATATAAAATCATTCTTATTTTTGACCTAAGCATTTTAAGATATCATCCCAGACCTTACCTGGCTTTTGGGAAGCGTCAACACCAGACCAGATACCAGTCTTTCTGTAATATTCAACGATTGGTTCGGTTTGTTTGTGGTAAGTAACCAATCTCTTCTTCAAAGCATCTTCGTTATCATCGGATCTTTGAACTAACGGTTCACCAGAAATGTCATCGATCATGTCTTTCTTTGGTGGATTGAATAACTTGTGGTACGATCTACCTGAGGCAGGGTGGACTAATCTACCAGTGATTCTAGCAACCAATAATTCATCGTCGATCTTTAATTCAACTGCATTTTCTAATGGAGTCTTTCTGGTTTCCAACATAGAGTCCAATTTTTCAGCTTGTGGAATAGTTCTTGGGAATCCATCCAAAATGAAACCATTAGAACATTCCTTGTTGTTTTCTAATTCAGATTTGATCATGTTTACCATGATTTCGTCAGAAACTAATCCACCATGGTCCATGATTTTCTTGGCTTCAACACCTAATGCTGTCTTAGCAGCAACTTGTGCTCTCAACATATCACCAGTGGCTAAGTGACAAGCACAAAACTTTTCCTTCAAATTTGGAGCTTGAGTACCTTTACCAGCACCTGGAGGTCCAATCAACACCATTCTGACTGATTTTGGCACAATACCGGCCTTTTGTTCCAAATATGAAATCCTATCTTGTAACTTGGTGACAGTAGCTTTTAAATCTTCGACAGACATCTTAATTATTCTCTAATTGGCTTGGTTAATGTTATAAGCCTGAAACTTTTCAATGAATATATAAATCCTCGACGTTCATTGGAACTTTTTGGAGTACTCACTGATTATATAATCCAAGCTCATATTAATTATTCTTAACCGTTCCCGGCGATAACACCTTACGGAAATAATCTAGCCAAAGGGACCTTTGCAATTATACCAGATACTCAATTGGTACTTACGGTGGGAGTACGTATGTTATTTTTGTGATAATTATCTTTCATTCCACATTGTATGTGACCATAATATGATTTGGATATCTAACTATCATTAGGCCGCACCAATTTCGTTCGGAAAGTTAACCCTATTGCTATCTAATGTGAGTCATTATAACATTTCCCATGAATGCTCTAATGTCGGCGTTTATAATCTAGAGGAAATGTTACTTCCAACAACTTACAATGGAAGCAGTCTTCATTTTAACGCTCTCGAAACCTTTGTATATAGTTCTCCATTATTACGCGAATGTTCTGTATCCGATCCCCCTCCCGGAATTCTGCCGCAATGCTCCTATATAAGAAAGTGATTCCCGAATCAATCACTAATCAATGCAATTAATATCGATCATGATTTCGTTATCAGGTCTACTTTCATTGCTTAGCATTCCCATCAAGGCATTGATTGTCACTTTGAGGTTTTATACTGTTGGGGATCCAGCTCGGAAATATGCAAATAACTTGAAGCAATGCTTAAGACTTTTAATTTTCAGAACAGCACTTTCGCTAAGCATCCCAGATGCTTATTATATCTCTCTAATGAGTAATGATTTCCTTGTGAACAAGGTAATTCCTTTTTTCCATAAGCCTATTACTAGCACACTCCCGGGGTACGGTACTAGATATGACAAGAACTCGATTTGGTTGGTTAAACAACCAGACAGAAAGCTGCACGACCCAATATTGATTTATATCCATGGAGGTGGGTATTTCCTTCAGACACAGCCAGAACAGGTGGAGTCGGTGTTGTCGATGTATAAGTTGCTTAAGCCAGAGAAACAATCTCGCTTGTCTATTTTACTTTTAGACTATAAATTGGCGTCCTATGGATATAAATTCCCTACGCAGATGAACCAGTTACATGAGACGTACCAGAATTTAGTTTCTAATGAAGGCAACACCAATATAATTTTAATGGGAGATTCTGCTGGAGGAAATTTGTCACTTGGGTATTTACAGTTCTTGAAGAAGGCGCAATTTCCAAATATAGTCTATCCTTCTAAACTAATATTGATCAGTCCTTGGGTAAAGTTGCATCCTCCTCCTGATGAGATGGTTCCTGGCCGCTCGTATTATGATAATGATGGCCGCGATATTATTTCGTACTCCTATTTCAGCGAGCTTGAGAAGATATTAAGTATAACAGGTGAAAGTGATCATGATAGTTTACAGACTTGTCCAGGTGCTACACCTACAAAAACAGAAAATTGGGACAATATACCAACCTTGAAGGACCCTAGCTCCGACGTATTTGTGGTTATTGGCGAAGATGAAAGTTTGAGAGATAGTATTTTGGACTGGTGCCACTACGCCCTTAATGTTCCATTCAATACCCAGTACAAATATGGCAATTCTAACCACCAATATGACAAGGAGGAGTATGAGTATATTAGACAGAATGATCCGGAGCTGTGTCACTTAAGGCTTTATATTGAACCTTGGGGTCTTCATGATACCTTAATCTTCGAAAATCACTTAATACTGAAGATTAAAGAACAAGGAAAAATTTCAAAACAGTCTCTTGATGTTGATCATCTCGACGATAAGGAGTTCTACGGTACCATAAGAATGGTCAATTTTTTGAATGACACTATATAGAATCCTGATTACGTAGATTCTCTTTATTTTGTGTTTAATTATATACTATTGCGATCAACTATATTACGTCTGGTACGATAAATTTCCACACCACGTAAAAGCTAAATCGAAGTTAGTGAAAATAACTTCATAAATAAGATTGGATTGGTCCGTAGCAATCCGTGTGCAGTATCTTCGTATGGAGAAAGTGTTACCCAACAGCATAGTATTACACGTTCGACGGACATAGAATTCGTCAATGCTCCTCGCGGAGATAAATATTCTTTCACATGAAATGGCTGCAAGTCCCTATATAAGGCATAAGAACCCAGATTAATTTCGTTTTGAATTACATTTACCTCAAAGTATGATGATATCTTTATCCGGGTTGTTCAGGATACTTGGTATTCCCATCAATTCATTGATATTGGTCTTAAAATTTTACACAGTTGGGGTTTCAAGCCGAAAATATGCTAACAATTTAAAGCAATCATTAAGACTTTTAGTTTTCAGAACTGCTATTTCATTAAATGTGTTAGATGCTTATTATATCTCTTTCATGAGTAATAATTTTGTTCTCAACAAGTTGATTCCTTTTTTCCATAAGTCTATTACTAGCACACTCCCGGGGTACGGTACTAGATATGACAAGAACTCGATTTGGTTGGTTAAACAACCAGACAGAAAGCTGCACGACCCAATATTGATTTATATCCATGGAGGTGGGTATTTCCTTCAGACACAGCCAGAACAGGTGGAGTCGGTGTTGTCGATGTATAAGTTGCTTAAGCCAGAGAAACAATCTCGCTTGTCTATTTTACTTTTAGACTATAAATTGGCGTCCTATGGATATAAATTCCCTACGCAGATGAACCAGTTACATGAGACGTACCAGAATTTAGTTTCTAATGAAGGCAACACCAATATAATTTTAATGGGAGATTCTGCTGGAGGAAATTTGTCACTTGGGTATTTACAGTTCTTGAAGAAGGCGCAATTTCCAAATATAGTCTATCCTTCTAAACTAATATTGATCAGTCCTTGGGTAAAGTTGCATCCTCCTCCTGATGAGATGGTTCCTGGCCGCTCGTATTATGATAATGATGGCCGCGATATTATTTCGTACTCCTATTTCAGCGAGCTTGAGAAGATATTAAGTATAACAGGTGAAAGTGATCATGATAGTTTACAGACTTGTCCAGGTGCTACACCTACAAAAACAGAAAATTGGGACAATATACCAACCTTGAAGGACCCTAGCTCCGACGTATTTGTGGTTATTGGCGAAGATGAAAGTTTGAGAGATAGTATTTTGGACTGGTGCCACTACGCCCTTAATGTTCCATTCAATACCCAGTACAAATATGGCAATTCTAACCACCAATATGACAAGGAGGGGTATGAGTATATTAGACAGAATGATCCGGAGCTGTGCCACTTGAGGTTTTATATGGAGCCATGGGGTCTTCATGATAGCTGCTTGTTCTTCGAAAACCACGTAATACTGAAGATTAAAAAACATGATCGGAACTCAAAAATTTCCCCTCTTGATACTAACGAGCTAGATGATAAGGAGTTCTACGGTGTCATAAGAATTGTAAAATTCTTGGATGAAACTCTATGAAAATTGTTGAAAAGTACTAATTCTATCCTGTATGTTGATTGTTTAATTAATGTATATTAAAATGGATGAATATATTCTATGATTGACCTTATGAGTGAAAATTTCAGTAACGTATTAGTTAGAGAAAATGTGAATCTGAAGTAGATTGAAGTTCGAAAAATGAAGACATTATCTAGTATTGGTACGTATGTACCTCTGGAACGTGCTTCACCTTGACTAATGGTCTGTAAATTGGTTTCCACATCTGTGATTGAACCCATTTTAAACACTTATTGAATTCCTTAGGGACTTCAACAAATCCACCGTCAGGTTTTTGTTCACTTTCAACCCTTGCTGTACCTTCTTTTAATGATTGTAAAATGACAGCAGTAGCAACCTTGGCACTAACTTCATCGATTTCCTCTAATCTTGGTAACAAACCATTCTTAGGGTTTTCCATTTTTGGAGACAACAGAGCCAATTGGTCTACTGCTGCTGATACCATAGTATCTGAAATTGTGGTACATCTTGACAATACAGCACCCAATCCAATACCTGGGAAAGTAAAACAGTTATTGTTTTCAGAAATGGCAAACCCATTAACTGGTTCAAATGGCGAACCAGTAGCGATTAAAGCTCTGTTATCCGTCCACTTCATAATATCAACAGGGAATGCTTCGTGCAATCTCGTTGGATTTGATAATGGGAAAACAATTGGTTGTTTGTTGTGGCTGTACATTTCTTTAATAACTTCTTCGGTAAATGCGCCAGCTTGGGTAGAACAACCAACTAAAACGGTTGGCTTGATATGTCTTATAACTTCGACTAAATTTCTTGTATCTACGCCTTTCCATTCACTATCGGGATCAGCATATTTGGCTTGTCCTTCAGACATATCATCGAATGATTTTAAGAGTAAACCACGGCGATCCATGCAATGGATGGATGCTCTTGCTTCCTCAGCAGTGGCACCATGACTAACCATATGATTGACGATTTGATCTGCAATCCCTAAACCAGCCGAGCCTGCACCATAAATTAAAACTTTCGAGTCTAATAAATTTCTATCTGAAAATTGTAAAGCAGCTGTCATTGATGCCATAACAACTGCACCAGTTCCTTGGATATCATCATTGAAAGATGGTAATGCTTCTCTATACTTACACAACATTTTTCTACCAGTTGAGACACCAAAATCTTCGTAATGCAAAACGGCGCTTGGAAATCTCGCTTTAACTGCATGGATGAATTTATCTATAAAATCCCAGTATTCCTTACCACGAACTCTTGGAAATTTGTTACCCATGTATAATTCATCATGGAGTAATTCCTGGTTATTGGTACCCACATCTAGAACGATGGGTAATACTCTTCCTGGGTGAATACCTCCACACAAGGTCATCAATCCTAACTTGGCGATTGCAATTCTAACACCACCAACACCTTGGTCACCAATACCCAAAATACCTTCACCATCAGAAACAACTATATAATCGATATCTTTATCTTCCCCAAAAGCTGACAATCTCGTATCAATCATATCAGGCTCGGTGATATCCAAAAAGCAACCTTCTGGTTTTCTGAATCTATGTGAATAAGCCGCGATTGCATCACCTTCGGTTGGTGTATAGATAATAGGAAGCATTTCTCTAATATGACGTCTTACCAATTCAAAATATAAGACTTTATTCTGAATTCTCATAGAGGTACAGAAATCATTTTTTGCTAAAGGTGTCTTCAAGTAGGAAAACTGTCTGTAAGCTCTTTCCACTTGCTCATCTAAGGAGTTCATTCTAGAAGGTAACAATCCCTCTAATCCAAATGCTTGTCTCTCTTCTTTGCTAAATGCAGATCCTTTATTGAACCCTGGAGCATTCAAGAGTGCAAAACCTTGCAAATCACATTCTATTGGACCTTCAATCGACAATCTGGTAGTCTTAGGTTTCAATGATGCAATTGCTGCTTTGATCCCAACAGGTGTTTTAATGGTATGTGTGTGGGTTGACGAATTTGTATTGTTCACAACACTATTGCTGTTACTTCGAATATGGATTTTTCCAATTCTTGCACTCTTGGCTAGTCTAGTATTGATATTATTTGATTTAAGCATTGGTCTATTTTTTTTGCTATCCAATATAGTACATAAATCTATGACAAACGTAATCCTCGGCAATATCTTAACCAAGTTTTTCAGAATTTTCAGGATCCTGCTACTTTATATTAATTTATATCCATCCAGGTGGAGCAAAAACCGGTTAGGTCCGTAAATTCTTGTATCACCTTAACAAACGAGTATTTCCGACATCTCTTTTATCGCACCAGCGGCAAAACCGATGTACTTCCCTAGCAATTTTTATATCTTTATTTCACAGGCAAACACGAAAGTTACAATTGGCCCTGTGTTTTAATTTTGAGCTGTCCTTAGTAGAAACAATCAACTTTCATTCCTCTAGTAAGATTTCATAATTTAGGTATTACATGCAAGAGAATTTAATATGATTTGCAGTATTAATTTTTGGCGCTGCCTCTGTTTATCTGCACGTGATATTTGACCGGAAATCGAAAGAATTTTTTTTATTTGACACCCCTCAGTATTCCGTGATTTTCCTTGAGAGAACGAGGGGACTAATATTTTGATAGAAGCGTCAGAATTATACAAAAACGGCTAAGCGCTTGTGACAACTTAGGAATACAAAAAAGCAAAGAGATCTGGTGAAAGCTACATATGGCGTGAATTACGATATGTGGATATATCTGGCCATATTACATGGGAGCAAAACATCGGGTGAGGACTTCACAGTGGCTCATTCGAACCTCATTGGCTTAATGTAGGCGACTAGTTGCAAACGGGTGATGTCGGAATCGATAGCGGAGATCAAGATTTTTCCGATTATCACACGGCGGAAAAACTTTTGCAGCAAGTATAGAATTTGATTGGGCGATACACCATGTGCTTTTAGAGAGAATTGAGTCAAAAACTTATAAGGTCACCTAGAGACAGACATGTGTACGAAATACGACAGATTGCTCAAAGTTGAGAAAAAATAATTGTTGAAAATTAGCATCTATTATCAAGATGTTCTCCACATAATATTGTTACTAACTAAATCAGTAAGTCGACTTAATGCCGAATAGTCGGGAAACATTTCCTAAATGTATATTTTCAACGGTCGGAGTACTATATATTTCCAAATGAGGCGGTTTTATTCCTGTAGAATGGGACTTAAGAATGGAAAATTGGCTGGAGGGTACCCCGAAGCGACGCGGCCAACTCTCCTCACGCGCAATTCCAAAAGTACAAAAGATGAGACGGACGAGGTGAACAATTGCGTGGAGGTTTCCAAGATGCTACAGAGATGGCTTTTAATTGTTTGGGATAATTATGATTCCAACAAATATTAAGAGCCTTTCATATTAACAGTAGGGAAGCATTAGAATGAATATAGCTCTAATTATACCGTATGTACAGTTATAGCCTATACTTTTCTTCTCTTTTTTGTGTTTTCTTTGCTATCCAATTCTTGATTCCGAATTCCGGATGCAGTTTTGTTGCTTATCATCTTTTGCAATTCTGGGACAAAACAACTAGTTCTTCCACCAACCGTAATATGATCCACTTCATAACCTTCATCAGTTTTCGGTTTCAGACTATTTTTCCGCCTCTTACCCCATCTGTAAATCATGAGCCAATTTGAGGGAAATCGGGATACCTCTCCTTCTACGCGGACACTCAACTCGCATACATATAATATTGAGTTGTATAATCTTTCTATTATGCTATCAACTGAGTCTCCTTTCTGTATTTTACTGCTTAGTACTTCATTAGGGTGTATCCTGGCATGATAAAGAATTTCATCGGCCATCCAGTTTCCTACGCCAGCAAAAAAGCTTTGCTCGAGTAATAAACTCTTAATAGGCTTCTTTTTGGATAAAATTAACTCGTCAAACTCCTTAAGAGATAATCTACTTTTCCCATGATTATCAGGATCAGGGTCACCCGTTGTAAATTCAGCTTGGGGCATTTCAAGTGGTTTTGAATAATCTGGGCCTAGTGCTGATAGTGGCTCTTGCTTCATTAAATCATTGTCTGATTGGACTAATGGACCTGATAGAAATCTAACTCTGCCTAATCTTCTAGGATCAACAAATGCGAGATCAAACTTGTCATTATCTTTTTGTAATTCCATTTCGAATTTAACAAATTTGGGAGGCCATTCCTCTTGCTCATCAGCAGCATCCAACTCTTTAAGACCCTCAATTTTCTTTTCTTCTACATCTTTTGTTGGTAACGAAAGTGCATCATCATTTTCTTCCTTCTTGAAATACTCCGATTGCGTCCCCGTTGACTTTTTCTCCTCTTCCAATCTCTTTAATACTTTTTTATCACCTCCGTTTTCCATGAATATTAAGTGAGACTTGACATTTTTAATTTTAATCATGCCGGTCATTCCAAAATGCATCAATAAAACGCCTGTTATATCTTTTGATTCGTTGCTGAGGGTTAACCTTAGCCAAAAATACTTCCCATGTCTCCCAACAGACTTAACCGTGGATCCGATTAACGTCGACTGTAAATCTGACAAGTCTTGCTCTGCATTCGGATTGTTTTTCAAGAATGGAAATAGAAGAGGGTCATTATTCATGTTAAGCTTGGATATTCTGAATCCTAGCAAATTTCTCCGTATCAATGCACACACATGGGCAACCTAAAGCAAATAGTTAGTACTTTGTCTTTAAACTTTATATAATTGTACATGCTTCTGCTGCTTCAGGCATTTTAAATGATGCTAACTTTACTTTATTTGTTACAGTAGAAAGAAGAACTCTCTAACTGCAATGTACTTGATATTCACGCAATGAATAATTCAAAAAAAAATGCTCCACGGCAGGTTCGAACTGTCGACCTTCAGATGACACAGTTGAATTAACTATGAGACTGACGCTCTGCCTACTGAGCTAGTGAAGCACTTTTCGAATAAAATACTTCATTGTTAGTTATACTCACTTGGACTTATATTACCTTATATTAAATGCTTTATAATCAACTTTAAATACCTTTCATTTGATTATTTGGCCTAAATAACGGCTCAGTATTCTACTTAGGTATGTAGCATTGTACAGACTCTGTAAAAGTGATCAAAAATTACAGCTTTATTCCAAAATGGTCATCACACGACTAATCATTTCTTAGATAGGAATACATATCTAGAGAATTACATCAGTATGAACATGCACAATATCTACAAACTAGATAAGATTAATAATGAATAGACTTTTTGGGTCCAAAAGCACGGCTCCGAAGCCATCGTTGAACGATGCTGTAAAAAATATAGATGAAAGAGTGGGGAGTTTCGATGTAAAACTATCTAAAATAAATGCAGAATTGTCTACTTATCAGCAAAAAATAGCTAGAATGAGAGATGGACCAGGTAAATCTGCTTTGAAGCAAAAGGCACTTAAATTGTTGAGACAAAGAAAACAAGTCGAAGCACAAAAAGATCAATTAGAAAATCAATCGTGGAATATGACTCAAGCGGCAATGACTACAGACAACTTGCAGAATACTATGATAACAGTGGATGCCATGAAAGCAGCCAACAAACAACTCAAGAAAACATATGGTAAAATAGATGTTGATAAAATTGAAGCATTGCAGGATGAAATGCTTGATTTGATTGACAAATCAAATGAACTTCAGGAGTCATTACTGACAAGCTATGACGTTCCCGATGAAATAAGTGAGTCTGAATTGGATGCTGAATTAGATGCATTGGGCGAAGAAATGGACTTTGAAAGTGAAATGGCTGAAAGCGGAGCGGTACCTAGTTATTTGAACGAAGGTGAACAAACGGGTAACGAAAATCTACCTACATTTATTGATGAACCCGCTGATGAAAACGCTACAAAAGTTGCCATCTAGTTTGAACTTTTCTTATAATATAATTTATGCTTTGTATTTTAATAAGCCTATTTACATTTCTAGCAATAATAAATTAATTTTTTCTTTGAATCGCCATGAAGTAATTACCAACGTTAGGACTACGGGTAAATTTCCATCCATACGCAGGTAAATAAACACAGCCTTTAGCATCTACGACCTCAAAACATTCTTTTCTTTCGGGATCTTCTTGAAGCCAATTCCTTATTTCCTCTTGATTTATATATTTGTCTAACGAATGCGTTCCTACAGGAACAATTCTTAATACATGTTCTCCCATAAAGATGGTAGTAAACCAGCTGACGAAATCTCTATTTATTGTTGACAAGAACACCCATCCGCCTACTTTGACCCTCAGTAAAGCCTCAATTAAAACTCTAGAAGGGTAAGTAACATGCTCCAACATTTCAAACATGGTAATTATGTCATATTCTGCATGTAATGGTAAATCTTCAATAGCCTTCAATTCGTATGTTAATTTGCCACTTTCAATAAGGATTGGGTCCTTTGACTTATGTAACTTAGCAGCTTCCAAAACATCTGTGGATAAATCAATACCTTGTACACTTTTAATAAAGCTCAACCTAGCTAATGACTCGGATAGAATTCCTCCTCCACATCCCACATCTAATACCTTCAATTTTGACTTGTTTAAAATTTCATCTCTTTTTAAATCTTGTTCCATCAATATTCTATGTTTTATGGGTCTTGGAAGCAAGTCAACATTATAAGGAGGAATATAAATTTCTTCATCTTGAGGAGTTCCAGGCTTGTTTAATATTAAATGTGATCTTACATTATCGTGAATAAAATCCATTCTTAACAAGTTCATTTTGTGCAAAATTCTTTGCGGGCCATTGACATCCCACCATGTTGAAGCCAAGGCATTAAAGTGTGACATTTCATCTTCTGATGCTGCTGTAAACTTTGTATTATTGTGCAATAAACATGCAGATCTTGACAATTGTCTAATGAACAATACCTTTCCAGCAATAAACCTAGTATTGATCAGTTTCATATTATGATTCCCTCAAATAAATTTTATTAACTAGAAGTGTTTTTTCTGTGATTCTTTTGTAAATCCATATTTTAATCTCACTCTCAAAATATAATTGAAAGATTATATACCTGTTCGTAATTTTACATAATAGAATAATGTCCGACGAGGATAGCTTGGTTGCTACTAGGTCCAGACGTTCTAATGCTGGCTCACGTCTTAAGCATTTGATTGAATTGGAAGAAAGAGCCAGCGATATACAAGAATCTGTCAGTTCAATAATAAATGAAGAAGATCAGAATGTAAATTTGTTATTCCAAGAGGATGAAGATGATCAGGAGTTTTTTGAAGAAGAAGAAGAAGAGGAGGAGGAAGGCGAGGAGGAGGAGGAAGAAAATGGAGAAATGGAAGGGGACGATGAAAATAATAGAGATACAGAAGAGGTGAATAAGAAAAGGCCCCATGAATCTGACGATGAAGGTGAACAAGTCAATTCAGACGATGTACTCTCGGACTCAGAAATATCGATGTCAGAATCAGATGAAAATGAAGGAGAGAAGGAACTTCAAAGACAAGAAAAAATGAAACAACGCAAAATGAAGAAGAAACAAACTCTTGTACCCACTATCAAACAGCCTAACTTGAATGAAAAGCCAAAAGCAAAAAAGCCGAAGGCATTGACATCTTCTGAATCCTTATTATTATCTATGAGAAGGTCATCATCTCGGGCAACTGCAGTAGAAAGTAAAGAAGCATTGGTTCAAAAATTAAAGGAAAACGAAAAGAGAAGGGCCAAGATCGGCCCAATTGTCCGTGTAAAACATGTTGATTTGACACAAGAAGAAAAGTTAGCGGAAGCAATAGAAACAGAAAAGGCTAATATATTATCATTGCAGCAATTCAGGGATCAAGAAATAGTCAAAAAAGAAAAACAGAAACAGCTATTATTACTGCGGAAAGTGAAACTCAAAAATGTAATAAGAACAATAAGTCAGGAGAAACTAATAACACCTTTGGATGAAATAAACGAAGCTAGACACATGCGTGAATTACTTCATATGAGATCGAAGAAGAAGCTTGGGAGAAAAAGGAAGGTTTCAAAAGAGACTCAAGAAAGGCGACTTCCTGGAGAAGTTGATACTGAGTTACCACTCGTAAAGGAAGAGTTGGAAAGAAAACGAATCCAAGAAGAAGAGAAAGCTAAAATAAATGGCGAGGATAATGCGACAGAAGTCATCCCTGATGTGCAAGCTGATAATAATAATGATATTAACGAAGGAAATAAAAATATTGGAATTGATGAGTCATCTGGGTCATCTGAGCCTTTTCCCAAGTTACCTGAATCTGAGGAATTTAAGGAGGTTAATGAGGAGAAAAGTTTTAAAGAGGTTGAAAGTAAAGCTACAGCAGATAATGCTGATCAAGACACAACAAAAGAAACCACATTTCAGGATAACGCAGAAGAGAATTCAAACCAAATTCTGGAGAATAATGAAGAGGTTAACGTAAACCATGTGGATAATGACAGTGAGAAATCACCTGAAAGTGAAACTTCATTCAAAAGTGCAACAATTGTTAATACATCTGTGAAAGAAGAGCCATTATCAAACGATAAAATATTGGACGAAGATACAGATGAGATTAAATGCGATAAAGAGGAACAAAGTAATCCTGATGATACCGAGAATACTTTGTTAAATAATGAGCCAAGCAATTTAAAAGAAGAAAAGAGAGTTAAATTTACTGATGAATTGGAGCAAGAACAACGAGAAGCGACTGAAACATACGAAACAAGTCATTCTACGCCAAATGTTGAATTTGAATCCAGCCCTGAAATATTTGAAGGGCCACCACAGAGAGTTGCTCGTAATATGATATATCTTATAGATTTTGAAGAGGATAAGGATTCCAGATATAAACTTGATGGTCGTAACATTAAATCTATACTATTTGGACAACAATCACTTCTTCCAGCTTCTAGAAGATTTAAAGATTTAAAAACTATCTTAAGAATTGGTGAAGTGGAAAATCCTTATGCAACTGTGAAGCAAGAAAAGGACGAGTTGTTTGAACCAGTTTCTGAACTCAATGAGGATAATGCTATGTTTGATGAACTAAAAAGATTGCCTAAATTGGGTATTACCCAAGCTATAGTCGAAGAAATCGAAGAAGATACTCAAGAAGAGAATGCTCCTATAGAATTGAAGACAGAAGCGCCAACAGGTATCTACTTACCAAACGGAAACAAGAAAGTTTGTTTGATTTCAGGCACAGAGGTCAAATACTTCGATCCTTCCAATGGTATACCGTATAACAGTGTCGAGACATACAGATTCTTAAAGACTATTGAACAGGGTAACGTTCCGTGGTATAGCATTGATGAAACTGATAATGACAACGGCCCTGTTGAACTCTATTTTGGTTCTAGAGACGGTACTCAAAGACATGCAAAAGGAGTTCCTGAGGGCTTTGACAGCTAAGACATCTACAACTTTTGTATAAAGTACACTTATTTCTTATATCTAAGTATGTAAAATATTCATGAATTGTATCTAATTTGAATTATGCTGAACATCTTTTTCGTGGGCCTTAACTAAGTCGCCTTGGAAGTTCATCAACTTTTCCTTCAAGATCGGGATAAAATATTTTCTAATTTCTATTTTGTTATTTTCTGGATCGATTTCAAAAACATATTCATCTTCGTCTTGATCATGAACGAATTCGGGAACTGTTATAGTACCTGTGAACGTCTCTTCGTCACTCTTAGTAACTCCGCTGATAGAAAATTGCAATTTCATGTCGTAAATGCATAATGCCTTCCCTTTTCTTTGAGTAACGTCACAATCTCCTGTAATAGAATTAACTTTGTCCAAAGAAATTTTCAAAGTATCATCTTCATAGCATGTATTTATAATTTTTTCTTGAAAATAATCTTTTGACCATGGAAGACAATTTTTATCTACCCAGTGCCTACACAAAATGGTTAGTCCTTAATCCCCAACTTTTCCATCAACAGATAATATATATATACATACCAATTATTTGGGTTGTGGACTACCATTTCGATCACTTACACACAGCTATTTAGTTTGTTAGTATATACTCTTCGGTTGTTAATATATCTGATCTCGAAATGACGGTATAGATTTCCAGCATCTTCTAGGATGGTCAGGGCACCATAACCTCATTTTTATTCCAGAGGACCAAATAGAATATGGAGTAACTACATAACATTTTTCAAAGCCGGCGTATATTGAGAAACGTAAAACATAGAGAAAATAATGAATGTAAACGTATTGAAAGTATAAATTGTAACAACCAGTCAATGGCTGCTTGATGCGTAAAACTCTTAGTCGCAATGTGGATCAAGAACCTTCAAGTCGATGTCAGTACCACCAGTACAGTCATTTCTGGCCAAAGAGTAAATATCTGTTCCACTTGGGCACGCCTTCCAGTTGTTTGTACCTTGGAAAATCAAGACATTGTCTTTGATTTCGAAACCACAAGATGGCTGTTGTTGGCCCCATGGGTCTACATTTCCGAATTCACCTGTGTTAGGATCGACGTAAATTCCACGACCGTCTTGATCAACTAAGGAACCATCTTCTCTCAACGTTAATGAAACATCATTACCATCATTCCCACCAACGCAAAAAACATGAGGGTGACTGTCTACCTTCTTGATTGGATCGCAGTCAAACTTGGTTCCAGAATTTGATGCTTGGATACCGAAATGTATGTCTTTGAAGTCACCTCTGGTGACTGGGACTGCGTTAGCAACTGAAGCTACTGTTAAAGCTAAAAAGGATAATGTGCCAAACTTCATTGTGTTATTTAATATCTTAAACAAGTTATGTGATTAGTTATACTATTATAATATATTTCTGTCTTCTAGGAGAGATTATACCATGTATTTATACCTTTGGCATTGCAAGCTCGGTATAAAAATAGTTCCCAATATCATCATTTTGAATAAATTCGTAATCGCTAATCCAAATAAAGTCTAACTAAAGATATAGAGTTTACGTTAGTCCATTCTAATCTACCCCATGTGCTTGTATCTCCTTTAGCTAGTGATGACCCCAAACGGATGCAAAAAGAAGGTTTAGATTGCGAACGTAAATATTTATTGCAACTAATAATAGAAGCATGCATATATCGATCATTTAATTCTACTGTCTTGGCTATCTATTTATAATTATATAGCAGACCCTGAAAGTTGGAGAAGTTTACATACGTTCGTTATAGGCTTTCAAGACGGCTTTATTCCTGTGGAGGAGTATTGCAACCAATATTTGGCTTAGTGATTACGTGATTATGTAAGTCATAGAATAGTCCATAAATTTTTTATTTACTATGGCACAAATAATGATCATCTAGTGAAAATCATGACCAAGTAAAAGAACTCTTACTTCTCAAATACGGTCCATACTTATATAGAATAAACGGCACGGGAATCATAGCGCAAGCAAATAGAGCTAAGAAAGTTGATGCCCAATGAACACCCATGCCCTCGTACATTTGTAAGCCAAATAATGGAAAAACACCTGACATTGTACATCTAACAAATGTGTTGGTAGCCATTGCAGAAGCGGCATATAATCTATAAGCATCAACAGTGTATGCAAAAACACCATTAAAAACTAAAACTGTACCTGCACCAAAAATACCAGACCCTATAATAGGCCCAATCCAGTGAAGGTTGGAGTATGAGGTCCAAGCCATGATTAACAATCCAATAGGAATAACAAAAACACCTGCCATTAACGGAAGAAACTTGAATTCTGGTTTGTGGACACCACCATTTCTTTCTAAAAGCTTTGCGTACTGTCTATCAAAAATATAAGGCGACGAAAGTGAAGCGAAGGCCATTCCAATGATAAGACCTACGAATGCCAATCCTTGGGATGAAAGCTTGAATCCAAAGACGGTCTTATAAACGTATGGTAATGCTATGAAAAACAAATAAACAATAGCCAATGCAAAACCCGTGTAAAAACATAATGCCAATGTCATGTAATCTTTGAAGATCAACAAGATAGGTTTTTTACATGACAATACAACACTTTCAAACAAAGATGTTGTGTCTCTTTCTAATGGAGCGAAATACCTATTATCACCGGTACTTTTCCTGAGTCTTGCAGCTTTCTTTCTCAACTGGACTGGCTGATATGTTTCAGGAACAAAGAGTATTATCATGATTATTAACACCCCTGTCCATATCAACATCACATAAAACGTCCAGCGGAAATACAAATTTGAGTTAATAAATCCAGAAATAAGAGGCAGCACGCCTGGTCCAACGAAAGGAGAGATGGTGTAAAGCAAAAGGGGTGCGGACATCTCATCTTTAGCAAAAATATCTGCCAACGACCCAGCTGCTACACTCATGAAAGCTGATCCAAAGAACCCAGACATGTATCTCCCAAATAACATACTTCCTATGTTGGGGCTAAATGCTGTAAGGCATTGAAATGCAAATGAAAATGACAATGAAATGATATAGGTGATTTTACGACCATGGAACTCACTAATAGGAGATAAGAAGATGCCCCCAAGCCCCAATCCGAACACATATAACGATATTCCTAATGTGCTGACTTCATGGCTAATACCAAAATGCTCCATTATGTTATCTGAGGCCATCGACCATGCGGCTGATATACAAGTAACACAGAACGATGTTACAGATATAATTAACGCAATGCTCCATTTATGAATCTTAGAAAGATTTCTCATGTTCTCCTTGTCGTCACCATTACCGTCAAATACCACTTCAAACATTGTATCATCATTCTTCTCTTCATCACTAGTTCCTGGTGAACCTGAATCTCTTAACCCTGAATAAGAAGTATCTTCGCTGTCACTCGACAGACTAACCCGCCCATCTTCCACCATTCTTTATTCTAATCGAGGTATAAAGTCTTGTTTAGCAAGATTAATTCAACGTCTATAGGAGAATTACATACGTTATATAAAAAAAAGAATGCGCAACGTTTCGGGCCGTCTAGTCGGATGCTTAATTTTTTTTCCAGTATTTTTATGGAATCCATTACTAAGAATTTACAATTAGTCACATTTGCAACGAAAGAAGCATAGTAGTTCATATCAAGCACAGTACAATAGCACATGACAGAAAGATCGCATGATTGAAAGCTCGCATCAGCTACTGGTATCATTACATTACTTTAGGATGGTCTGTAAAACGCTTGCTACTGGTATCTACTCGACATAAGATCGTGCGAACTAATTTCTTTTTTCAAAATGTAGGGCTTACATGAAATTGGTGCAAAATAAAATGTAGTGATCTTTCTACATCTACTTGATATCCTGGTACAAAAGGAACGTGTATCTCAAGTATCTCCGTACGTAAGCCAACATGATTAGTGAATTATAAAGCATCGCATGTACTATTCATGCATGGCTTTTGATGGCACATGCACCTGAAATTTAGAGTTCGCCTCAAGAAAGACACTAGTTTGGAAGAATATCTGTCTACAAACATTAACGGCGACAAGTTGCATACCCAAGTAGTCATTGCGACTATTGAAAAGGTTTGGTCAAGGCTAGGTAACAGTTACGAAAGAGGAACCCCAATTTTAGGGGAAAAGGTAAAGTGGATTCTTTCTCATTGCAACCAAAAAGTAAAGCGATCTTTTGGATGGAGAATCAAAGCAAAAAATGTTCCTCGGTATCCTGGCCTCGTATTCATTAAGAGTATAGCCTTAGTTCAGACTTGGGATAACGCAAGAAGGGTTTTGAAAAGTAACGCGGCTCGTTTGGTAATATGCTTATTGAGAGCTATTGTCGAGGCCTTCTATTTTTTGCAAACGAATTGTCACTTTTGATATTTACCCATAGAAAGCCTTTAGTATACTTTTCTCGCTACTTGCAACAGAACCAACATACTGCCTTTGAGAAGGCTGAGTGATTTTTATGACAATCAAATTAGAATTACGAGTTCAGTTTTATGAATTAAAACACCATAGCAAGTATACTAGCTATTTGTCAGCCTATGTATTTTATAAAATAGGGTATGTTCCCTACGACTGAGAAACTATTGGCGTAAAAGGTGCTATTTATTTGGGCTTGACAGGTCCATAGATAAGGATAAAAAAGAATTTGGCATTTGGGACACGTGCACATTTCGAAATCACCATACGAGTAAAACATGTCGTAGTGACAGAATTATATATAGAGATATTTCTGAAGCAAGACTAGCTACTACAAGTTACTTATAATGCCTGATATTAAGCTATCAAGCTTGAAAGGGGAAAAGTTTTATCGGGATTTAGAAAAATCGGCATCAAGCCTAGATGAGACCAATCCACCATTATATCTGGCACCAAAACCACTTAAACGAAAATTGGTAATATATTTGCTTATAGAGAGTGTGGTTTCCCTCTCATTATATTGCAATTATAATCAGTTAGTAAATATTCACCCACTCGTGGCACCGACATTACTTGGGTCATCCACTGCAGCTTTAGCACAATCTATCAACCAATATTTCAAGAAGAAATTGAACTTTCGAAGGGTGTGTAAGTTTCTAGTATGGGGATCGATCAATGGATTTTTCACTGCACTCTGGGTTGAATTGTTGATGACGAAATTCGACAATACGTTGCATAGAATTTTTGTCGACCAATTAGTGGGGGCACCTATTTTTCAAATGGTATTCAACATACTAAGTAGCTTATGGGAGAACGGAGAAATCTCTGCAAGCACAAGCCAAAAGTATATTAAGTCATTGAAGTACAGTTACTGTTACTGGCCATTATTTTCGATTGGTACATTTGTTTACATACCCAAGAATATGATAGTGCCTGCAAATTGTTTGGCAAATTTGGTATGGAATATCATACTAAGCAAGCTAAGTTAATAAACCCAGTCTACTTCTACTTCCCCTTCTTTACATGCATAATTCATAATTACTTTATATGTATTTTTAATTCATAGATTATCAATTCAGAACTAGTTACGGTGTGACTTTTTCTTTCATTGTACTTTACGTAAAGAAGATGGCCAAGGAAATATAAACTAATAAAAATTATTAAAGGGATTATATCTTTGAAATGATAAATCCTTACGGGACTTAATTACATAGAAATGTATTTAGGGTCATAATATATGAGCTTAAGAAAGTTTTATAGTTTACGAAATTTTATAAAAATTGTTTAACTGCGAAAATATATAAAATACATGATGATTACCATTAATTTAAAAAACGTATCAGGACATATTTACTATCTTTAAAGTTTTTCATTTAGGTCTAAATGATTTTAAAGGATCCGGCTTTCTACCAGACGGTTTTCTTTTTCTATTTTTATGTACTTTATTTTTATGAAAAGGAACAAAGCCGATTTTCTTGTGATCCGCTCTAGCACTTTCAGGAAGCAAATATTCTGGTACTCTCTTTAAATGTGCCTGGACTCTAGTTGGGTGTAACTCTTTATCATGCTTTAATGATGCCAAATCTTGCGGGTTCTCTTCGAAGAATCTCTTTAATTTGTCAGAATTAACTAATTCGTTTTTTAATTCTTTTATACGAGCTTCTCTAACGGCAGTTTGCGTAACAGCTCTGAATGCATCTTCAGCTCTATATCTAAAGCCTTCAACTTGCTTCATGTCAAATTGGTATGGTTTGATTTCGAAGCCGTTGTTAGATTGTTGCCTCACAATACGACGCAAAACCTTTTCATCTTTCTTAGCTGTGGATAATGATGCAGTTTTATGTTTTCCAAATTCACTAATTGGTAACACAAAAGATAAGGCCATTCCTGACTTACCAGCTCTTGCTGTTCTTCCGACTCTATGTATATAAGATTTTGACGAAGTAGGCAAATCGAAATTCAAAACGCAGGCCACATTACGAAAATCAACACCTCTTGAAACACCATATTCTTTGTCTTTCTTTTGTTTCGATTTCTTTTTTGAAGGCTTCCCATTATTTTCGTCTTCCTTGTTTTCTTGTTTTTCTTCGGCTTCTTCTTCTTCATCATTTTCATCTCTTTCCACAGCAAAGTCATTAGTTTCGTCAGTAGCGATAAGCAAATTGTAAACATTCTTATTATACTGTTCAACAATGTTTAATCTTGAGTTGATTGGCAATTCACTGTTTAAGATACAGCATCTAACACCGAATTGTTCCAAAAACAATTTGAGACGGTATCCTCTATCGATATTGTTTACGAAGACCAATGTCTTCCCCTTAATTAAATTTAATTTGAAAATAACATAGGTTAACAAAAACTTGTCGAATTCAGTAGTTTTTGCATAATACTGAATTAAATTATTCTGGTTGACATTCTCATCATTGAGCTTCAAAATTGCTGGCTTGGAACAAAATTTGGACTTGATATCATTCAAATCATCATTTATCGTAGCAGACATCAAAAATGTCTGTAAGTTTTTCTTACTAGGTAAATAGGATTCAAGTTTTTGCAAATCTTCTAAATAACCGTATGACAAGACTAAATCAACTTCATCAATAGTCAAGTTTTTTACAGCAGATAAGTTAATGAGGTTTGAGTTTACGTTCTTCTCGACGATTTGAATCAATTTAGCAGGCGTTGATACTATTATTTCTGGTTTGTTTATTAACAACGAATTAATAACTTGATCTGACAAATTTGACGATATATTAATTAATCTGATTTTACTGTTGCAGAATACTAAGAGTTTTTCCAAAAATTGGCTGACTTGGTTTGATAATTCTCTCGTTGGCACAAGTATAATACTTTTTATTTCTCTTTCAGTTGATTCATCTTGCAATAAATTTTGGATGATAGGAATACTATACGCTGCTGTTTTACCTGAACCAGTAGATGCTTTAGCAATTATATCTCTTTTTTCTTCTATAGCTAAGGGAATTGCACTTGACTGAATTAATGTTGGATTTTCAAAGCCTAATTGATCAATAGCCTGTAATAAACGCGGATCCAAGCCAAACGATTCCCAAGTCGTAGACACATCAACATAAGCAGCAGCAGCAGCAGATAGATTATTTTTATTTTGCCCCATTAACAACTATAATATACTCTAAGCGTAAAGAAGGTTTCTAGTAGTAGCATAACCTCATCTGAATTTTTTTTTGTAGCTTCTCATTGCGTGCGGCTTTTATTGATACGATGGATTATCACTTAGAATTTAAATTACATTTTTATACATTACCTGAAGACAATATTAGCTAATCATTTTGAAGAACTTATAATACGTCGTATGTAACATAGTAACTCATTTCCTTTGCATCAATTATTATATTTTCAATAAAATTGAATTATAAGTTAAAATAAATTGTCTTTCATGAAAAAGGGCGTGTGGCGTAGTTGGTAGCGCGTCTGCCTTGCAAGCAGAAGGTCACTGGTTCGATTCCTGTCTCGTCCATTTTTTTATACATTGAATTATGTTTGATTCATAATTAGCAAAATATATTTGATTGGGTACATGTTTATTTAAAAAACAGCTAGTTTCCATTTTTAACAGCCCTTTAGTACCTGGTGCTCATAATTTTGATATGAGTTAAAATGTATGAAGGAGACTCATTGCGTTTTAATAAATATCAAACCCCAATTGCTGCAAAATTCAAATTTGACAATTTTTTCTATAAATTAATTGATACTCTACAATTTTTTTCTATAAATATATGATGTTTATAATGAGATATCTCAGAAAACATAATTTCCAAATCAAGTCAATAGTCTAATCTTTTTTGGAATTACGCGATTCCGGTTGGTAATTAGCAACATTAAATGATAATTGATAAGGATCCTGTGCTTGGGGTACCGTATTAGCCTGAAATTCTGAATCAATTGATTGCCGTGGTGAAATAGAACGGGGACTTGTGAAAGATTGATCAGTAATATTACCTGTGTTTTCTTGTTCGATATGTCCTCTCTCTGTGATTGGATCCGTAACCAACGGGACAGCATTAACTGTAGCAGCTAGATTACTTGAGCCCCTTGATAAGTTGTTTGGTAGTCGAGATAAATTATTTTCGGCAATAGTATTCGGAGATGAACGGCTTCTATCGATGGTAGAATGTGCCTCATTTTGCGATTCGAGGTCTCTATTTTGCTTATTTGATCCCAAACTTGCAAATAAGTTCTTGAAATGGTCCCCAATATAAGTTGCAGACTTAGAATCATTATAGCTATGGAGATCAGATTTTGCTGTATGAATTGATTCGAGATCTTCGTCAATATTATTGACATTGGTTCCAGACGCGATGGACCTTTCTCTACTGTTTGGAGCTCCCATTCCATACACTGGGAAAACATTTTTTGGCGATTTGCGGGTATATCGAGCACTACCAGCACTAAAAGTGCTATACCTAGAAATACCTGAGGCTCTAGAAGAAAGTTTAATCAAATGTTCGGGATATTGACTGATATCATCAACTAATTGCTCTGGTGAAGCACAACTAGCATTGTTCTCAGAGCTTAAACTTGAATCTTCGCGCTTTTCAGATTTTATAGGATATGATTCTGGAACTTCTTCGAACTCCTCAGTAATAGGCCTTGGTATGTTCCTCACAACTCTAGAATCAGAATTAATTTGTGGCTGTTCATCTCTCACATCATATTGTGGCAAGTTCAATTCTCTCTGATCTCTTTCCACGCAATACAAATGTAAGTACCATGGGATGACTACTCCAAAAAAAGAACCACCAATCATATTCCCAAGAGCGCCTGGCAACATAATTTTCCACACAACCTTTCCAAGAGAAATTGGTGCATTATTGATTAACCCCATTAATAGAACATACATATCTGCGATTGAGTGGGTGAAACCGATACACACAAGTGAAAATATCGGTAAAACCAACATTAAAAATTTAACATGCAATGGTCTTGCCATTATTTGTAAATATGTAGCGAGACAAACAAAGAAATTACCAGCTATGCCCTTGATTAAGTTATTAACAAATGAAAAAGAAGCCTTTTGCATTACAGCATGGATTGATCCTTTCACGAAATCTTCCTTCTGACTAATATCAGAAAATTTGCAAATAATGTAACAGACAAATATATTAGCTACTACATTGGCCCAATAACTAATAAACCAACTGATTATAAGGTCTATTATAGACACAGCTCCACGTACAAGTCCCACACTAAAAAATAAAATATTCGAGTTAAACAAATCTGTACCAGTGATAACGACATAGAATAAACCAATCGGATAAGCCAATCCTTGAAGTAACACTATTATTCCTGGATTATTTTCCTTCAATCCAGGGTTATATGATTCCATTACAATAGCTAACATCCCTCCTGTAGCGAACAATATTCCTCCGATAAATGAATTCACAAGTAGTACTTCTATAGGTAGACGAGCTTTTTTCATAGACGTAGCTACAACAGCCAAAGCTGCTTCATTACTCGTCGAATAGGAGTCATCCATATTCAGTTAAAGAAAATCTTCCAACGGATGAATTTGTCTTAATATGACTAGATGCTTTTTGCTGAGATGCTATCTTGCGATAAAATATCGCGGTTATTCATAATTCTCAATCATCAACAGATTAGTAGAATAATCACCAGTGCAATGAAATAGATATCATAATAATACTTTGTCATGTTGAGTAATACATGAAATAACAAATTACTATATTACTAAAACCAAGTTAATAGTGTGTACTTGGACTATAATATAATAATGCAGTTGCAAAATCTATAAATACTACCTAAATAAATATACAAGTAAGAACTAACTATGAGATTCTTCAAGATGATCGTTCACAAAAAGTGGGCTATTAGCGATATCTTTTTTAAAATTAAGATTGTCAATTTCGTCGTGCTGCTTTTCTTTAGAAGTATCAATATCCATGTGCGTTATTAAATTGTCGTTCGACCGGCTATCTGATCTTTCATTTGTAAGTGGATCTTCTGCTTGATGATGGATTGGCGAATTGACTACTACTCTATCATTTGATTCTGAAGATAATGTAGCAGTCGCATTAGGTTTTTTGATTGATGCTCTCGCTGCCTTGATTAAACTCCTAAATTCTTTTTTATTAGCATCCATCCATTCTTTTACGGAAAAGTTTTTATCTGTGATACATTTCATAGATGTACTTCCATTATTAAACAAGGTGGATGTTGATACTTGGTTTGTGAAAGCCAGATGAGAATGTTCCCATTGATTAAGCTTTTGTCTCAACACCTTTTCTGATAAAGGATGATTACTATCTAAATTTGAATTGAATAGGATATAATACTGGTTATATCTCAATTCAAGCTGGTTTCTAGTTCCCTGCACCGGAAGCTTCAAATGTGATAATTTTTCTTTTAATTTAGGAGTGGTCAACGAGCCAAAATCTAGCTTAGATAGTTTCTTTACATCATTATGATGGTGCTTAGAAACTTCATCAAAATAAAAATTTTGGTTATCTGATTTGGATAAGTCAAACCTACCAGTTGTCGTTGTTATGGGTTTATTGTTATCCGTCGGCTTAAAAAATGAAGAGATGCTATTATTCGCCTTGTTAGACTGCCTTTTCTTTACCGTTTGGCACCTCATAGAAGACGTGCCTGTAGATCTTGAACTATATGACTGGCTTTTACCACTTAAACAATAATCAATATGTTGTGTTTGTAGCAAATCTGCAGACATTATTTCAGAACAAATAGGACATTCTACCATTTCATTCCTGGTTGGAATAGCATTTCGTGGATTTGTATTAACCTCAGTTTTAACTTTCTTCTTTGGGGTTTCGCTTGATGACTCAGATAACTGGGGTGTATTAGCATCGTCTGATGATATTTCTATAATTTCTTGATCAGACGACGTCCTTTTACGAGATTCTTCAACGTTACTTAGGGTGGCCGAGGATAAACTGGCATTCTTGACATGAGGGAGTTCAGATTCTTCCTTCTTTACCAATTCCAATAAAATAGGTCTGAGTTTAGAATAGCATAGAACTATTTCTTCTAATAAAATAACCCGTTTGAGATTACTCTCAAATTGCTCAGCTTTACACAAAGGGCAATGACTATTAACAATTAAATATTCCCTAATGCAATGAGAACAAAAAGTATGATTACAACTCGTTATAACGGGTGCCTTGAGAAATTCTTTGCATATATAGCACCGTTGTAGTGAATCAAGTTCTTTTAGATTCGGCAATTTTGTAGAATCCCAGTCCGAGGGATCTGTAACACTCTGAAGGTTTTTTGAAAATGGATTTGAATTCATAATTTCAGAGAAAATCAACTAATGTGTTCTAAGGATAATATCATGGATGTGATTTGAATGACTAAGTCCGCTGAGTAAACGTCAATACTAGAATACTTTCTGGTCATTTTGATGCGCGTTATCAAAAACTCCAAATAATCGAAAGAGTACAATTCAAAATTTATATACTATGCACAAGACTATTTATAAGAATATTGTCGAGTTACAATTCATCATGCAATTGACTAGTTGGTTTAGGTTTTATAGTTCGACTTTTAGTCAGTCTTTTACTGAGACTTTTCCTTGGAATTTTCGTCTTCTTGCTACTCGTCCTAGTTGCGCTTTTTATTTTTGATTGAGCAGATATAACTGAGGATACTTTACTCCTAATAATTTTTTGAGGGGCTTCAACAGGCGTATTTTGCATACTTTCGGGGATTGTTACCTCAGATGTTTTCACTTTTTTTGATTTACTTGGCCCTTTACCAGATGAACTCTTGGAAGAGGTTTTCGAAGCAAAGCTTTTCGAAGTGGAATTTCTGGCGGTAACTGGAATGGAAGTGGTGGCTCTAGTTTTTACTTTGTTTCTGCGCGATTCAGTAGTGGCTGGCTTACTGGTGAACGGCTTACTGACGAAACTTCTTTCAGTATCCGAAATTGTTTGATGCTCAGTAAATGTAGTGTTAGCTTGACTAGTACTTTCATTAGAATCAATTTCGTGCTCGCTACTAGATTGAGGCAGAATAGTTTGTTGTTCGCTAATATCATTGTGGTCGAATGTCGAGTCGTCGACGATATCACTCTCTGGAATTGCTTCTATATCAGGCACAATATTCCTTTCATCAAGAACGTTACCGGGAGGTAAGTCACCAGGGCGTGAATCACCAATATCACTTTCTGCATTAAATTCTACATAATTTTCAGTAATAGGCGTGTCTGCCGGTTGCGAGTCATCAATATTATTAATTTTATCCTCGCTATTATCTTCTAAATCATCGTCGGAAGCATTATTCACCTGATCAGGGTTCAAATTTTCATATTGCTCAGCATCATTAACCACTTCTTCAACTGGTTCATCTTCTTTAAAACCGCTGGAATCAGTTACTTTAGTTATTTGCTCTGGTACTTGATTATCAGAAGAGTCAACAGAATCAGCTAACTCAGATGCAGTAATTTCAGTTTCAGAACTTTCATTTTCACCTTCATATGATTCTTGCTCTTCCTCATCTTCACCTTCAATATCATTCAAGTCTGATGCATCATTTTTAATATCTAGTTCGTCGTTATCAACAGTTTCTTCTTCCTCCACGTCTGGTTCGTCGTTATCAACAGCCTCTTCTTCATCCACATCAGGTCCATCGTTATCAACGGCTTCTTCCTCCTCCACAGCAGGTTCGTCGTTATCAACAGTTTCTTCTTCTTCCACATCAGGTTCATCGTTATCAACGGCTTCTTCCTCCTCCACACCAGGTTCGTCGTTATCAACAGTTTCTTCTTCCTCTACGTCTTGTTCGTCATTATCAACAGTTTCTTCTTCCTCCACATCAGGTTCATCGTTATCAACGGCTTCTTCCTCCTCCACACCAGGTTCGTCGTTATCAACAGTTTCTTCTTCCTCTACGTCTTGTTCGTCATTATCAACAGTTTCTTCTTCCTCCACATCAGGTTCATCGTTATCAACGGCTTCTTCCTCCTCCACACCAGGTTCGTCGTTATCAACAGTTTCTTCTTCCTCTACGTCTTGTTCGTCATTATCAACAGTTTCTTCTTCCTCCACATCAGGTTCATCGTTATCAACGGCTTCTTCCTCCACATCAGGTTCGTCGTTATCAACAGTTTCTTCTTCTTCCTCCACGTCTGGTTCGTCATTATCAACACTTTCTTCTTCCTCCACATCGGGTTCCTCCTTATCAACGGATTCTTCTCTATCAGACTCAACTGAAATAGTTTCATTTTCAGCGACAAGGTCAGTTTTTTCAATTTCTTCACCTTGAATATCTTCAGCATCTGCGCTTATGTCTGCATCTACATTTTTTCCATCACGGGTATTCAGACTCCCTCCCTCAGGATCCGAATTTTCATTCAAGATAGAGGCCGGTTCGAAATCAGAAACTTCAATCTCATCATTCTTGATCATAGATTCAGTTTCAGAAACTTTCAGTTCAGTTGTCGCCATAGCGGTAGATTCGATAAGGCTCGTCATAGACGGATTTGGAGCATTAATGACGGTAGATTGTTCAATGTAATTATTTGTATCATTTAAAAATGTTTCTGTGTTAATATTGTCATCATTTGTTAATTTATCAATATCCTTAGTAATGTCTCTAATACCTACGTAATCATTAGAAGAAGAAATACCAGTTTGTAAGATAGTTGAAGCAATTTCAGTAGTATCCGTCGAATATGCTTCAACAAGACTGGTGAATGACACTTCAGTCGATTGAGAATCCTCATTTTCATGCCATTCGTCCATTTTGAAGTATTGTTTTGTAGTATCGTCACCATCTACATTTTCGCCTCGTATCTTCTCTTTAACAAAATGGTAACTTGCAACAACATATTCATTGGCAATTCTAAATCCTACCTGACCGTAATGAGTAGATAAGTCATAGAGCTGTACTAATTGTCCATTTTCATAGAACTTTTGCAAGAATACTGCTACTAGACATGCAATCACCGCCATAAAAATGTAATGAACTAAGGTGCCGATGATTGACTTGCCATTTGAATAATTGGAAGGGATTTTCATAACATGAAGTGTATTAGCTGCACTAACGGAGGCTAGTTTAGTTCCACTTGGAGAAAATGCAACTTTGGTTATTGCAAAGCTATGCAATTTGGTAAAAGTTTTGATAGTTTTAAAATCCGACAATCTAAGAATAGTAATAGAAGTATCATTCCCAGCTAACGCAACAAGGCCCTGCGTGAGAGAGATATCCACTGCAGTTATACCTTTTATTTTTGTAGATACATCTCGTTGTTTAATAATTTTCTTATCAGGAATAGAATACTGTAAGATTGATACACCCTTACCATTTTTTAGGCTGGCAGTCAAAATGATATTCGAATCGTCAATGAATCTGACCTTAGAAAGATTATATTTAGCTAATGCTTTGTTAGATACCGCATTCGTAGATGATATGGTATTTCCTGTGACAGTCGATACAGTCTCGATGGACGACGAAGTGATGTAACATAATGTTTTGCCATCATCTCCTGGGCTCAAGTGGAAGTCTAAGATATCAATGTCCTTTTCAGGTTTAAATTTAAAGCAAAGTTCTAATAAGTCTGGATTAAAGATGTATATGACGGACGGATTTCTAGATGTCATTAAACAACCCACCGAGTTATGAGAAGACAAGCAGATGATCTTCGGATATTCTCCTACCCCTTCGCCACTAATCTCCTCCTCCAATTGAGCTGCATCTACAAACCTCAAGTGTTCATCGTTAGTAAACACGTATTTTCGCAAGTTATTATTGATATTCATTGACTTCAACAACTGCGTCGATTGATTACAACCAACAAATACCGAAAAATTGTCCTCGTTGTTCACCGAATCCTTAGCAATATCCAAACACATTGGCGAATCCTCATTCTTAGGCAAGACAATTTCACGGAACTTCTGTAACCTTTTGCTTTTATCGGACACTTTCAAGCTGCATTTAATAGCAGTTATTTTGTTAGGAATACCGTTATTACCTTCACCACCACCTCCGGTAACAATTATTGTCTTATTGTTAACGAATTTTGCCCCATATATAGGATACCCAACGTCTAGAAGACCTGAATCTTTAGTGGACATAGTGAATATCTCTATCTAGTATGATATATTGTAATTGATTTCTTCTAAACTTCGTATGTTTATTATACGTGGCGGATCGATCTGTTTTATTCTATATTTGTCGTGCACATAAACTTGTCTAACAAAAAGTCAGTGAAGTAATAGACCGACATCAATTAGTCATAGTATCATCAAGAAGGAGTATATGAGCGTAAAATCTGTTCTATCGATACTGTCACATGTGGTTCATGGATATGTTGGTAACAGATCGACGGTTTTTCCATTGCAATACTGTGGATGGGATGTGGACACTATAGATACGACCAATTTTTCAAATCACCCTGGCTACGGAACATTCAAGGGAAAAGCAAGCTCGCCAGAGCTTATAGAAAGTCTCTTTGAAGGCATCAGTGATATAATCGGAGTAGACGGGGATTATGACATGATTTTGACCGGTTATACTCCGAACGAAGCAGTGCTAACGGTGATTCACCAGAAGGTGCGTGCTATCTTTCAGAAAGCACCCAATAAACCAGTATGGGTACTAGATCCCGTACTAGGCGATAACGGTAAGCTATATGTACTGGAGAAAGTGGTTCCCGTGTATAAGGAAATTCTTGCAAGCGGATATGTGACTGTCGTGACTCCCAACCAGTTTGAGTTTGAGTTATTGAGCAACATGCAGATAAAAAGCTGGGATTCGCTTGCAGTTGCATTTAAAAAGTTTCATCAACAGTATGACGTGCCATTCGTGGTGCTATCGTCAGTCATTTTAGACAACCGCATGTATTCAGTTGGCTTCACGGCTGCGGAACCCAAGAGCAAGATATTCTACATCCCTATTGATAAAATCGACTGTAACTTCAATGGGTGTGGCGATTTGTTTACAGCCTTATTAGCCAATGCCTTCTACTCGAACAAATCGATTCTTACGCCAAGAGTGTTAAGTGATGTAGTGATTAAGCTCACTAAGATTTTGAACCATAGCTACGACTACGAGAAATTAATTACTGGCTCAAACGAAATAAGACTAGTCAAGGACATCCGCATAGTGTCACTGAGAGAAGTACTATTACTGGATAATGGTAATGATCTTGTCAATGCCGCTAAATACTTATAGGATTGTTTAACTTGATAAATGTACATGCTGTGTTCCGCACTATCTAGAAATTTTGTAACGCCACTCGATATTTGATAACGAATTTCTGTATCAAAAGTAGATAAAGCTTCACACAATTATAAACTTTAAACTACGGTATACTTGATGAAACTATGAAGAAAATAGAGGAACAGAATCCTTTAATAAGTCCGAAGAGGCCTAGGAGAAAAAGAGGACTTTACATAACGACTTACGTTGCTGTTTTGATGTTGATAGCATATGGGTGCATAAGATACGTATCCAAATATATTTTATTAGGGGTATGGAATGAAGCCCATAGGGGTACTGCGGATGGGTTTGACTATGGAGACGATATAGAAATGCATATGGATGGAACCACATTCGAATTAAAGCACATATTCCACCGAGGAACGGGATCACATAATCATCGGGTTCATCGCAGGTTGGATATAACACATGAGTATATGGAAGCCTACAAAGAGGAATTGGAGGCATTGGCAACAGTGGAGACAGAAGAAGTTGATGGGAATAATTTGCAAGACGTTTACAATACTTATGACTGGCCCCAAGCCCATAAGGGCAAGAATCCATGGACCATCAAGCTACCAATAAGACAGTCTTCTACCAAAGGAGTAGTGAAGAGGTTGAAAGAGCGTCATACACCTAATTTTTTGGACTCATATTTGGCATACGCATTATCCGTGAAGGGTAATCCAGCACTTTTAAATAAGATTGATCTCGAATGGGAGGAAGAACAAGAAATACCTATACCTGATGTCAAGGACCGGGATACGGTGGTTTCGTTGGCAACGATTTCATCGAATGCATACGTGAAATTTCCCAAGAATGAAAAGGAAAAGAAGAGACTGGATTGGATTGATGTGGGTGATCCGTGGGTGCCTGATGAAAACCATACCGATATCAACTTTGGATGGGCTGACGACGGACTTCGTGGCCACGTATTTGTGAGTAATGATAACAAGACAGTGGTGATTGGAATTAAAGGTACGTCGGGAGCAGGGCTTATTGGTACTGGTCCCGAAGAAACAACTGCCAACGATAAGTTGAACGATAACTTACTCTTTCTGTGTTGCTGTGCTCGTGTGGGATATATGTGGACCACCGTGTGTGACTGCTACCAGAAAGCATATACCTGTGACCAGGACTGCCTCGAGAAGGAGCTCATGCGCCAGGACCGCTACTACCAGGCAACGCTCGACTTATATCGCAATGTGTCAAGCCTCTACGACCCACTGACGACCAATATATGGGTCACAGGGCATTCACTTGGGGGTGCTTTGGCATCACTTGTGGGTAGAACATACGGCCTACCAGCAGTAGCTTTCGAGGCGCCTGGTGAGATGTTAGCCACACGTCGTCTTCATCTTCCCCAGCCCCCCGGTCTTCCCAAGCACATGGAAAACATCTGGCATTTTGGTAACACTGCCGATCCTATCTATATGGGCGTATGTAACGGTGTTTCCAGCTCGTGCAACGTTGCCGGGTATGCAATGGAAACTGCCTGTCACACCGCACAACAGTGCGTGTATGATGTTGTGACTGACAAAGGATGGCGTGTCAATCTTCTCAACCACCGTATCCACACCGTCATCGACGACATAATTCTTGCTTACAACGTGACTCCTTCTTGTGTACAACAACCTCCGTGCCGAGACTGCTTCAACTGGCGTTTCACCTCTTCCGATGACAATAAGAACGATGAACCTTCGTTGCCCAATCCATTGCACCCAAAACCACCTCGCACGGTGCAGTCTTCGAATATGCCCCATGAAAAGTCGCCTAATGCATCTTGTCCGCTCAGTACCCTCTGTACAGAGACTTCCTGCACATCCTCCTTCCAATCACTGTCGTCGTCATTCTCAAGCGTTCTTCCAAGTCATCCTTCGAAAAATCCTCACCGATGCTTGCGTAGAACATGGTACGGTCGTTGTACCAAATGGGGCACAATAGTGTAGCGCATAACGCATCTAGCATATATACCCTTAGACAATAGGATTGTGCAGTTTCCGAACGCCGCACTATTATCCCTTTGCAGGTGGAAAGAACTTACGTCCCAATATGAAATAAATAGCAAGAATAGTTTTTTGGATTAGGAAATACATAAACAAACCACCTTCTTGCACCGGATTGGGCGCTATTTGTAGTTACCAAATTCACTAAATAGGTAATTCATTTGTATTGCGTCAGCTCGTTGTTTTAGGTATTTTCGATTGTTTTTAAAGATTTAAATGACTTAATCAGTTAAATACAAAAAGATATTTTCAGCGAAGGTTTAGCCCCATAAGCATTTTTTTATTTAAGATTTTTTCCTTCTTTTTATTAATTGTACAAACTTGATTTATTTCTTTCTGAATAGTCAATTGAACCTATAGGAATTACAATAGACCATGAAAATTATCAACACCGTTTTGAATATTGTCCTTTTGGCGGGAACCTCTTTGCTATTATTGCTCGTCATCTTATCGGGGGCGTCAAATAACTTTCCATTGAATGACTTCTACTGGATTAGGGCTGATACATCACTGATTTCAGGTGCACCAAGTAATTCTGCATGGACATACTGGGGTGTTTGCGAAGAAAATGATTACAGCAAATGTACTATGGGCCCAGCATACCCTATTTCTCCAAAGGATAACTTTGGCACCACCAAAAATGTTCCAAAGGACTTTATTGACAACAGAGACACCTACTACTACTTGTCTAGATTTTCATTTGCATTTGCTCTTGTGGCTATTGGATTCACTGGCATCGCTCTTATTGTCGACATACTTGCATTCTGTTTCCAAATTATCGACAAGGTTGTGGTTGCGTTTGTTGCTTTTGCTTTATTTTTCATTGCTGCTCTTGCTGCGTTCCAAACTGCTGTTGTGGTGTTGGCAAGAAATGCTTTCAACGACAGCGACATGAATCCTCATGTTGGTCTCAAATTGATGGCCATCACTTGGACTGCCGTAGTTTGTATTTTGCTCGTTTTCTTCAACACCTGTTTCGCTAACATCTCCAACTCATACAAGAAACATATGAACAGAGTTAGAGAACGCCAAGGTATCGACACCGCTGATCCTGTCGCCACCCAAGGTGACGACTCTTCTTTCACCAGAGCTAACGCTGGTCCTGTCGACCCAGAAACTAGAGAGGCTGACAATGGTGGCATCAGATTTTTCAAGATTAAGAGAAATAACCAAAAGGTTTCTGATGATGAAAGCATCTAATCTTCACCTCTGGCCGAACACTAGTTAATACCTTCTTCGTACGATACCATTTCAGTTTACTTTTTCTATTTAACTGACGATGAATTTACTTTAATATTATAATCGCTTTTGTTCCTTAAACTATTTAAATTTGCTTTTGTTTTTATTTGTATTATTAATAAAGTCCTAATTATACATGTCTTTCTGTAGATTTTTGGTTACTCGACACTATGGGTCCATGTTCATACTATTTAATGGGTGAAATGGCCTAATTGCTATTATGACCTCCTATATATAAAATCGATGTTACCCACACGCACTCTAATTTTTGACGTTCCCCCGGCTCTAAGATAGCCATAATATATTTTTATTGCATTCTTTTCGGTTACGAAGGAACTATTGTTTGATAAATATCTGTTTGATGAGATAATTGGTTAGGCTATATATCTTTTGAAACACTGAAGTTTATTAACAGGTATTTTGAGAAATATAGCAAGTAAGCATAAAAAAACACGGCATTAGCGGTTTTCATATAAGAAGAGATAGAAGTGATAGAAGCGACAGAAATGCCAACAGAAAACGAATCTCATCACCGCCATCATGGATTGAGAAATATATTCAAAAAGGAACATAGTCCGGGGCTTACCTCTGATTCTGGGAAAGAATCGGGTCATGGGTCGCATATTGGGTTGTCGAAGCTTTTTCACCATAATGGAGATTCAAAGGCCGAAACGCCTAGCGGAGGACGAATTTCAAGAACTCCATCGGTTCTATCTATGAGACGCCATAATTCGAACTTGACAAGGACGCACAGCAACATTGAAAACGAAAAGGCGCCCAAGAAGCTATCCAAGGCTGAAACGATGGCGCACCTTCAGCAGTTGAATAAGAATAATGCAGCTAGAAGTGTACGACAAACGAACGAATTGAGGTCGGGAGCGCCGGCAGCAGGATCCCGTGGCTGTGGCTTAACTATCACGCCCAAAGCTAACCATCTGCATCACGAGAAGATCAAATATAATCCTTTTGGAATTAATAATAGTCCTTCGGCGGAACATCCAAGCGCCAGTTTTTACTTGTCAGGGGGGCCTGACACTAACCGAGTGTTGAACAATCCTGTAGCTGACCCCAATGACTTTTTGCCGGAGGAGTTACAACAAGAGCATGTCAATCTTTTGGACGATTTTGAGATCGATATGCAGAACAAGAAGTTAGGAGATGGAGGATCATCAGATGTTCGTATTATTAACGCGGCACATAATAAGAAGAATGCTTATGCCTTGAAGAAGTTCACATTGCTTGACAAGGAGAGTGATGATGATTTCTATAAGCGGGCAATAAAAGAATACATTATTTCTAAGAAAGCAAGCAGTAGCAGACATGTGGTGGACACCATAATGATGGTGAGGATCCAATCTCAGGGAAGCTTGACCAGGGGATGGGGTATCATTTTGGAATTATGTAAAGGAGGCGATTTATTCAATGCAATAATAAAGCTGGGCTGGAAAAGCTCACCATTGAACGAAAAATACTGTATTTTCAAACAAATAGCATACGGAGTTAAATACTTACATGATTTGGGTATAGTCCATAAGGATTTAAAGCCAGAAAATGTGTTGATTGATAATAGAGGAATTGCCAAACTATGTGACTTCGGTGTAAGTGCCTATGGTAATGAAATTCAAGGGGATACGACTTCACCGATTAAATTTTCTACTTCGTACGTCGGATCACCACCATATTCATCTCCAGAAGTTATGAAATTAAAAGAAGTGAATAGTAACGATGTGAAAAATTGGGCATATGATCCATATAAAATGGACTGCTGGGGTCTAGGCATGCTACTTTTCTGTATTGTTTATCGTGGTGTGCCGTTTTCGTCGGCGTCTCCCAATGAACATGCTTATAGAGAGTATAAATTTAACCACAGTCGTTATGCTGGTGATCATCCACACTTTAAAACTAATCAAGAAATAATAAAGGGTCCTGGAAGCGAGTTCAAATGGGCTCAACAATTTCACTCCTCAGGTGCAGCGAGAGTTGCTTGGAAACTTTGTGATCCATCGCCCTCTAATAGGTACACTATGGATTTATTATTCTCTGACCCTTGGTTCACTGAGTTGGAAATGTGCGTCTATGAACATCCTGACCAAGATGTGAATCCGATCGTTTCTCCGCCAAGTTCTTCAAATCCATCATCAGGGCAAACATCCCGTGCTCCTTCACGTAAAGCGACTATTAGTTCAAATTATGATAGCGATGAGTTCCATTCTTCGTTTAGAAGTATGTTAGATTTGGGCGGACAAAGCAATGATACCAGTCCAAACGTAAACCAAAACAAATTTAATGAAGACGATTTCCGCGATAGGGATGATGGCTCTATTCATTCCTCGTCTTCAATTAGCTACACTCCTTTGAAACTTCATAGAGGTGATAGAGTGAATTCCTACGATCGTATGGATAATCATGACGGATTTGAAGGAATCGATAACGATACATCGTCAGAATATTCAAATTCAAAAAGATCAATGCTCGATCCGTTGGATGAACCGACCTTCAAGGATTCGCAGCAACCCTCCAGTGCTAATTTGCCGGCATTGAAAGAGGATGAAGTAGAAACATTTGATAACGTAAGTAAACAGCAAGAGAATGTGTCTACAGCTGCATCGATCCAGTCATCAACTCGGAGAGGTTCCGGAGAGCCGCTCCCGCGCAACGAAGGTGAAAGCGGTGACGAAGGTGTATCTAAAAAGAAATCGCTTCCTAATTTACAGGAAAGGACCTTAAAGACTAGCCCAGACTTACATATAGACGCTAATGGCATATGCGAGCTTGGATATAAAATTAAAAAGCATCATCATGTGGGAATAAGCAATATGACTATTTCTGGAGCATTATCCCGAAAACGATAAAGAAGGACCCTAAATGATTTTTTTTCATCATTTAGTTTGTGTTTAAATATACAATAAATATATACAATAATGCGTTGATATGCTTCAATTACAGACAGAAAGTAAAAATCCGTTTAGAGTAATATGAATACAGACTTAATATGACATATAATAACGTAAATGTACATTTTTTATATTAAACAGAAAACTATTCCATGACTTAAAAAACCCGGCTAAAAATTGATATAAAATTAATATTCAAGGTAAACTTAAGCTTCTAAAGCAACTCTACCCTTTGGATTAGTAACTTTAACACCAAGCTTCTTAGCCTTAGCAACAATTTCAACTCTGTTTCTAGCAGAAACATTGTGGGAAATTTCAGCAGCGTAAGTCTTAGAGTGTAATAATAAAACATCTAAGTCCTTGACGTTCTTGACTAAGAAAGCCTTGTGGCCAGATGGCATCATGTGTCTAGTCTTTTTGTTGGAACCGTAACCAATGTTTGGTTGTGAGATGGTACCTCTGAATCTTCTTCTGACACAAGAGTCGATACCCTTTTGCTTTCTCCAGTTTTCAGCGACACGGTCGAATCTGTCAGATTGGTGTCTCTTAAACTTCTTGGTGTGCTTTTTAACAATTTTTGGGTGTGGAAGTGAAGCAGCCACTAAAATATATGTTAGTACTTAATTCGTATACTTTCCTATGAACTCGTTCATTATCAAAACTATCGTCTGGCGTTCGAATTGGCCCACATTCATTACTCATCTCGTCTGCCTTTATATTCAAAAATCATATTAATCATTTCTCATCGCTGGCTCTGTTCATCGGGCCTTCTATCCAATTTCAGTCATTTTTCATGATTTTCCATGATTTTCATAATTTTTCATCTCCATTTCCGTATTTACCTGTCTACATTTCTTCCTCTAAAATCCAGCCCAATAGTTCTGTCTAATAATACGATATTCGTCCATACGTTTCCATGTTTCAACATACTGTTTGTTAATGTGTGATAAGCTATATTGAGTGTAAACTGTCTTCCCTAATAAAAAATTTTCATTATAAAATTTCTCAGTCTACGAGACGATACCAGAACGACAACAAAGATGGTATTACCACGACCATCTGAAATTTTTAAAAATGAGCTCTCTGATAATATACAGGAACATCTCATCTGCCGGTGGGGATAATATGATAGCACAAAACGCCACGAGGTCTAAACCCTAAAAGCGCGCACGCGGAATAAAGTTGGAAGTTTAATTTTAATTTGAGTTTCCCGACGTGAGTAAGTTGGAAGAGATAACCCAAAAGGGTAATCATTCACCGCGGATCATGCTCATCGATGTCCAACCAGGTAAAGATTGTTTGCAGGTTACACTGGCATATTTTTACGGATTGTTTACAAGTTATGATCATTTACGATTACGGTAGAAATTGCTGCCAAACAAACAAGAAAGAGCTGGTTAAAATGAATTGAAGAGATAAACGAATAAATTCCACAGAAGCAAAAAATTCTCTCAATTTTACGTTCATCGAATTATATATAGCATTAACAGAGATACACAGCTTATAAAAGTGCTATGGCTAACTTGGTGAGAGATGATATATTGTATTATGGCGGGTTGGTATTGGGCGCTTGGGTGGTTGGATGGTATCTAATATATTTGGTGAGCGGGTTCCATTTGAAAACTATCGGCATAAACAATGGGATACTGTTTAACGGCATAAGCTATAGCAACAAGAGGGTGACTTTGACACTCCGATCGTTCAGATTTCGGTTGTGGGGGAACACGAGAAAGATAGTGATGGATGACTTGGTGATAAGATTGCATGGAGGTGATTCTAAGATGAAAGGGGTCAAGAGACCGGAGAAAAAGGAAGATTACAGTAAGGAGACCATTGACTTGGCAATATTTCCGTCGAATTTTATCGCCAGAGCTATTGTACGGTCCATTCTTAGCCATGTACCTGGCATCGACATTGGATTGAAGCATATGATGTTGATACACCCTGACTCCACATCCACAACAGTAGAATACTTGCGCTTTATGTTAGGCTCGAGGCTAAGCAAAAAATCCGAGGGTAATATGAAGTTCTACACTACGTTTGTCGTAAATGATATTACGAATTCGAGTGAATCTGACAGTTTGAAACTGGTTCCTCCTTTGTCATTGCAAACATTGAAGGTGCAATTGAACTTGCTGGTCAATATGGATGAAGGAAATGTTCACAATATCCAGGTGAGACTCTTCGCCGATGAATTAAAGTGCATTATATTTAGAACTGCCAAGATCTTTATCGACAGAGTCAAGAGAGAAATGGAATTGAGCGAGAAGAGCAATGAACCTGGAACCAAATTAACCTCCAAAACCAATAACAAACCGAAATTTAGTTACCATGAAGAAGAAACTTCGAAGCATGAGGATGCGGGCTCATCACAGCTTCAAAGCAAATTTGATACATTTATCAAAATTAGAAATAAATTATATCCAGTAATCAAAGAAATATCATTCAGTTTAGACAACCCAGAATTGTTGGAAATTCCATTTGCCATTACGGATAAAGAGATGTCCTTTAACGATTACTTTGATTTTTCGTCTCGTAAGCGTTCCTTGAATTTATTTTCAAAAAGCATTTCATTCAATTATCTGAAACTAAACAAAACAGCAGCCGGATATCATGTTTTATTCGATTCTGACAGAGATGATCCATTTCAAGTCAATACGTCTATTCAGTCATTCAAGGTTAATTATTGCAAATACATTACAGAAAATGATAAGACAACTTGTCGTAAAGATGAAATATTAAATATTCCAAACTTTAACTATAACTACAAATCAAACATTTTAGATTGTATGGTGCGGGATAGAGGTTTTGAAGATTGTGTTACTGAATTTGCCGCTTCAGCGTGCAGCCCCTTACTTGATCTCAATACTGTCCAAGTAGCAACATTTATATATAATTGCGTTTTAGTAAAGAAGTATTTTACTTTAAAGCAATTGAAGAAGACAAGTAAACGAATGAACCATGAAATAATTAACAAGCATACTAATATCAATGAAGGTGATTCAGAAGGGGATGATATTGATCCAACACAAGTAGACTCTGATACCAACGATGACCTTGAAAAATCTTCTCGAATGAAATATAGACATAAGTTGCTTAAACTTCTAAAGGAATTTTTTCCAAAAGTTGATACAAAGTTTGTCATTGAACAGCCAAGAATTATATTAAGACACCATGAAGAAGCTTCCAATAGAACTCAAATTTTAGATTTTTCATATTCACTCTTAAATTTTCATACATTCACTACTTCAACGAGAGACTATAGCGTAAATTGTCATATAATACACCCATGTATAAATTACGTTCAAAAACTCAACCTATCGCAAGACAAAAAGAATAAAGTAATAAAAAAAGAGATATTAAGCTTTAGATCCATAAACCTTAGACTTGATATTTTGAAAAATATTGAAGCGAAGTCTATAATGGCAATAAATGAGCCAGTGATAGATCTATCTCAGTTGAACGTAATTACGGGTATCAATGATTTATTGCAAGATATAACATGTAAGGCACGAGAACACTTGACTTCTGGATTGGTTAATTTGAATTTAAATGCTGCAATTATCAAGCAAAGACTAATGTTCCCGAATATGGCTAAAGGCTCCACAGTAGTATCGACAAAACTCGAAGATAAGTTGTTTAGATACTTACCGGATTGGTTTTCAGGTCTGGAAATAACTATTTCCAAATTAAGTTTCATTTTGGGGTCCCGTTCGGTCTTAATCGCTAAAGATTACCTAGATAAAGTTAATGGAGAAGGGTTTAATTCAGATTATATCCCCAACAATCATAAATTAAGGAATGTCAGATTTACAATTGACAGGTTAGATTTGAACGTAAAAAACAAAGCTTATGATCCAAAGCATATGAATATTGATTCTGATTCTACGGACACTTTAGCTGCTAGTGAAAGCACAACTGTGTTTTGGACAATTGATATGCAAATGAGCAAAATAAAATTTGCACTTCAATTACTCTTGGACAAATCTAATGATGAATATAGCGAATTTTTGAATATGCCTATGACAATTGTTTTTGTTACTGCAATGAGCTGCAACGGGAAAAATGACTTGAAAGTGAATGTTTCTGTAGAGGATATCATAGCAAATTATGACAGGTACAAGTTTTCTATTCTAATCGGCGCGTTTTACTTGATAAGAGAAGCCATACTAACACCGGTTAAGGTGATCAAGAACAAGCTTAGAAATGATATGCAGAAAGTTTCTAGTAACTCATCTATACCAACTGGGTCACAAGATAGAAAAGTAAGTGATTTTTTGGTTTGTGTTTGCCTGATTAAAAGATCAAACTTTGTATTAAACTTAGATGACAATTATAGGGTCAAATTGCAATTATTTGACTTAATCGCAGACGTTAGGAATGGGGTTCTTGATTTACATAATAAGTTCTTCAGAATTTTAGCGGATTCGCCTTTCGTAGCAGAGCATTGGTGCAGAATTGCTTGTGTTGATGATTTAAAAATTACTGCTAACGAGCCTTCTACTGAGACAAAAATCAATGTTTCAACAGATTCCATAAGGCTTATTCAACCTCATGGGTTTGTAGTATACAAATTGTTTGATAATATTTCAATAACGATTAAAGTTTTAAAACATTTGATAAGTTGCTTAAAGAACGATAAACTCAAACGTAATAATATCGAGCCAAAAGAAAGCAAAGCTATAAATCTTCCTCCTATTCGAATTAAATCGAAAAAATTATCATTTAATATGGAGGATGATCCATTGGAATGTGAGTTAAACATGATTTATCAATTAGGGCTTGTGGAACAACGAAAAAGGTTGGAGCAAATGTCATTATTTGAGGAAAAGTCTTCCGGAGATAATCAAAATAAAAACCATTTTGCTTCTAACTCAAATGAAATGGATGAAAAATTATGCTTATTGAGAAAATCAATTTCAACATCCTGGATAAGGAAGGTGAAGGTCTATAAGGCCAGATTGAGTGATGAGATTGTTCAAAATAAAAAGTTTTTATTTGGAAACGAAGCATCTTCACCAATTGATAAAAATGAAAGAATAATAGCGTATATGAACCAGGCTCCTTTATTGTCAGTAATCATATCTCATTTTGATTTGAATTTATCAACAACAAAGTTTGCTTTGAAGAATCTACCGCAGTTTATTCATGATATTGGGCAAGGTGTACCCGTAGATACCCGGTACTCATTAATGATTCCAATGTTCGGTAGGCTTCAGCTTTCAGAGCTTCGTATGCACTTACGTGATTATCCGCTTCCATTATTAAGAGTTCCATATAATAAAGATAGGTCTGCCAGTTTATCTATGGAAGGCCATTTGATATTATCAGAGGCTTTGGAAAACGCAGTTGAACATTTAAGAAATTTGCATATACCCTTAGTTCCTGATGTTAAGAATGTTGCAAGTGATAAACATTATGCATTAACCATAAATAAGTCTTTATCGTCCGTGAAATTATTCACGGACCTTAGTGTTCAATTTTCTTCACATGAGGCAAGCAGATTTGTTTGGGGCCAGTCATACCAGTTTGGAATACAGCAAGTTATGTTAAACTTTGATCAATTTTCAAAAGCACCAGTCGACCCATCTTTGAAGCTTGGATTTTGGGATAAGATGAGATACATTATACATGGAAAATTTAGAATTGAGACAGGGAAAGAGAACAGCTTAGAAGCAGCATTCAAAGGTTCAAGGGATCCGTATGATCTATTCAATGTATCATCAGGATTTGTATTAGCTTTTAACGATAAAGTTTTGTGGACTGTTAATGAGAATGACAATTCCCAACTGTTTATGAATGTCAAATCAGACAAAGTTTTGTGGTATATTCCTAATTATTTAGCGACGCCATTAGTATCATGGTCAAGGGATAGCGCAAAGTACATTTTTTTACCGAACTCAAAAAGCTTTATTTCAACATGCTTTGGATACTTTTTAGAGGACACGCCCCATGATGATTCAGACCTAAACTTATCAAGGTCGCATATCTACGAAAAGAAAGTTGTAAGCTTGAAGGGTGGTGTGAACTTTACCGTGGGATTTTTGCTACAAAGAGATATTGGTTCCGAAATAACTTCTCGGGAGCTCAAACATCATTTTGACATTAAACTATTCAATCCAAAATACACCAAAGAAGGTCACGACTCATATGCTGGATTTAGGAGTGACCATATTCATATGTCGATTTCTTTACATGCTAACACGGAAAATAGTTATAATTGTATTCATTTGAGTCCTGGTGCATTTAAACAATTTTTCAGCTGGTGGAAATTATTTGCAGGGAACGTGATGCTACCAGTAAGACGTGGTAAATTATTCGGCGATTCTAAACAATCAATGAAGTTTTCTCAACATTTATCTAGCAATAAGTTCCAATTCAAGTTCAAATCTTTGTTCATCTCACATATGTATAGGGATGAAAGTGTCGACGCTAACGAGGATAAGATTGAATGTGTTGGAGTTCGAGCCAAAATGGACGAATTTCTGGTTGATTTGCATCAAGTTAAGGAACCTCGCATTATGGTACATGACGGTTTATCCAAGAATAAGAGAATTATGAAAATGAATTTCAGACTTGGTGAAGTGCATCTAACAGGTATAGATTTGAGAACAGTTCATGCAGCTTTTGATCAAGATGTATATGCATGTAGAATGCAAAATGAAAATAGCAAATCTAAGCTTAAAATCTTTGATAATGATGCACAATGGTTTGATATAGAAGATTATGAAGAAGCATTTCTCCCCGCTTTAAGGAAATCACTGAGATCAGTCAAAGTTAATGCCCTTATGTACTCTAAGAGGTTTTCGTACTTAAGAGATACGACAAACCAATCAAAAGAAGCTGTTTCAATGCAAGAAGATGATAATGGTCACGGCTGTCTCCTAGGATCAAAGAATGTTTATTCACTTCAAATATCCATTTTGAAGGATAGAATACGGCAATTGGAGGAAAGAGTAGATATTAACAAGGGTAAACAGTTATCAAACGAACAATTGTATAAAAGAATTGAATTTTTAAAGAATGATCTTAAGGAACAGGAGGTGAGACTCCTGCAAGCTAAGGATGATGAAAGTAAGTCATCTGAGTCGAATGTCAATTCTATGTTCCATAACAAATTCGTTTTGGTATGTATGTTCTTGAAATGGAACGTTCGAAATAGAAATTTGTTATACAAATATGTTCATTTTGTTCAGTTAAAGGTCCAATTGAGAAAATATCTATCTTATGAATCTATAAGGGCAATTTATCATATTATTGATAGTAACATCGCCGAATCAGGCGGTGATGAAATTTCGCTTGTCTCAGAAGCTCTAAGTAGGACGAAGCTGGAAAAATTAGCGAACGCCATTTCTAGAAAAGCAGAATCTTCGCAACAGAGATTGAACAACCTTGATACAATAATACGTAAGACCGATCAAAATGAGCGAGTTTCGGAAGATTTCTTGATTGAAATCCTTTATCCCCAAATTCAATTGCAAAGTGATGAAACACCAGATAATATTGTTTTAGTGACAGCTCCTAGTATCGACGCGAAGATTGTATCCGTTCTATCAAAGTCTGACAATCAGTTGGTAGTCAATGAACGTGAATTGGAGAACAGATATGGCATCATATTGAGAGACGCAAACATATTTGTTTTAAATAAAGAAGATGTCCTAATTGTCGACGAATTAATTCTAAATAAGAAATCTTACGGGACTACGACAAATTGGCCTCCGTGGGTAGGTGTTGAAATTTGTAAAAACGGAAAACTAGCTGGAGGAGACAAACTAATTGTTGAAAAAACATCAATGTTGATTACATATGACCAAACTAACCCATTGGGAAATCAATTACTTAATGATACTGATCGTAATTTCGAACTAGATGAAATTGAAGACGAACCTGTATCTCGAAAAGTCAATGTTGATATTCCAGAATTTAAGATCCTATCGACAGCAAAGCAATATCATACTTTGTATGTTATTGTTTTACATTTGCTTTTTTATGTGGAGCCAAAAAGTAAGTCTTTAAGTGAAAAATTAGACAAATTGAAGTTTTCAATTGATTTCTTGAATTTGATTGCATTGAATGAAAGACTAATCAACCTTCATAAATATTATAGGCTAATGAATATTTTGTCTAACAATTATAGGTTTAGGCAAGATATGTTAGACAACGAGGGTTTGAATGAACATCTTATGCTTAATGTTGAGCTAGAAAATACTATCACGGAAATATATTTATTAATGAATTCATTATTAACAGGAGAATTATTTCACGATGATACTAATTCTAAAACGTTGGCGGAATGGAATATAAATGCAGATAGTATTCAATTATGTATGCTCGAGGATGACCGGACCCCTATTTTGAAAATCCTAATGGATCATGGTAAGTATAGAAGACGGATTAACGAGAACGGCTCAAATGATAATAGAATTGAAATTGAAAATATGCAAGGTAGTAATTTATTGCATAATGCTTATTATGACAAGATAATGGAGCCACTCATTGGCTTTTCTGATAGTGAACATGACAAATTCGAGAATTTGATAAGTGTTGACTGGTCCATGAAAAGATCTATTGGTGGTATTAAAGTGTTGGATTATTTTTCAATAAATTCGCAACCGTTAAATATCAAAATTGATGAGATAACTGGTGAAAAATTATTGAAGTACATATTTCCATCTGATTCAGATGATGAGAACTTTAATTTACTTGGAAACAAGAATGATGAAGATGATGAGAGTGACACTGATAAAGATGATCAAGACAAAATTAAAAAGCTGCAATCATTCGTTCAAGAACTAGACGCGTCAAAGCGAGCTGTGACATTCCAAGATGGTAATTCCAGCTCGAGCAGAAGCCATCAAAGAAATCAAATGAAGTTTGACCGGTCCATGACTCGGTTATCAAATAACAAACTGCAGTTATCTAGTTCATTGTCTTCGAATGAAGAAGGCGATGCTGAGCTAGATGAAATGTTCGAAAGATCCCAAAAATATTTGAGTATCGGAAAATTGAATATCAGCCCAATATGTCTCTTGATTTCAGTGAAATGTTATAAGGGATACAAAAGAATCCTTAATGTTCAGGATTTGTTTATTCGGTTGCCGGGATTTATTATTGGCAATCAAGTACTATCAATGTTAGAAGTAACTATGAAATTTAAGAAAATGATTAAGAAAGCATTATTAAGTCACATTGGAAGGTTATTAAAAAATAAGATGACAGTTAAGAAGAACAGAATCAGACATAGAAATGTAAAAACCAGAATGGTAACTGATGGTGCTCTTATCGATACATAGATTTTTATAGCTTATAAATTTATGAATTTATTTATTAGGTGATCATTATTTCATTAAATATTATAGGCAAGTTATACATGTTGTCGTTTTATATCTCCACCATTTGGTTGCAACTTCTTCTTTCGTTTATTCTTCTTGGAACCACCAAATTCATTCTCTGACATATCATCGCCTCTCATTAATGTTTGCTGGTCATTTATAGCCAAATCCGAAGTATTGAATCCAGGTATTCCATTTACAGAAGTCTTCTCAAACCTTAATGCCTGGCTTAATAAACCCGAGTCCAACGATTTAATTAAATCTGGTGCTTGTGTTAATGATGGATCTAACAAAGCTCCTGGAACTGGTTTCAGGGGGGGTATTTGATGCTTTCCCGGTAAGTCTTGAATATGATTTTTATATGACTTTCTCAATTTAACCCCCTTCGACCCATCAGGGTTTGTCCTTGCAAGGGATTTGGCAACCGATTCTAGACCATACAATGATAGCAAATTATCTAGTGGAGACGGATGTGATAGATTATATTTTCCTTCATTAAGTGTTAGTATTTCAACATAGACTACCGGTTTGTTAATTAACAGAACTATGAAAATATAAAACATACGATTCGAATTAATCAAATAATAGCTCTCTATTCCTTGACTGAGGTTCTTGTCACCTCCTTCCATCTTATCGATTAGTACCTATTATAAGTTTGCTAGTACAATTATAATTTACTAAGAAATTATGAATAGAATTTCATATTAGTAATCGCACGCTATAAAATAGGTAAAGAAACAGAATTAGGATCTATTACAACTATACTTAAACGAATATGAGACGAATATCTATACATTAAGAATTTATAAATGGAGATTTCCAAAACGAATGGAAAAAAATGTAGAAAAGGATCATACAATATAAAACAAATGAAATCAAATAGTTAGCTGAATTAGGGAAAGCCCCAAAATTAATTTACACTTCTTATTTACCAACGACTTCCCAGCCTTCACCTTCCTTATTGTTGACAGACAATTTGGAAGTCTGTTCTTCTAAACCGGTAGTTGTTTGTTCAGCTTTTGGCTTCTCAACTTCTTTTTCTGGTTGAGTTTCTTCCTCATCACTTTCAACACTGAGAACATCATATGACGACTTTTGAGGTCTTGGTTGGTTATCTTTCTTTTCAGTATCAACTTTTCTGCTTGTTCTAGAAGTCTTACTGTTACTACGGGCATCCAAAGTTTGTCCTCTCTTCCAGTCTAAAACTGGTTCTTGGTTTCTGTCTTGTCTTTCGGTTCTTGAAGATCTTTCTCTTGGAGGCAAAGTACCAGCAGAAGATCTTGCTGCACTCCAATCGAATTCTGGTTCTTCTTTTTTAGGTCTTCTTTCGGATCTTTCTCCTCTTCCACTCTTTTCCCTTGGTGGTAAAGTGCCGACTGAAGATCTAACTGCACCCCAATCTAAGTCCGGTTCTTCTCTTCTTGGTTTTCTTTCGCCTCTATCGCCTCTATCACCTCTAGGTTCTCTTGGTGGTAATCCACCCGAAGATCTTGCAGAAGTCCAGTCAATTTCTGGTTCTTCTTTTCTTGGTCTTCTTTCACCTCTATCACCTCTAGGTTCTCTTGGTGGCAAACCGCCAGATGATCTAGCAGAGCTCCAATCAATTTCTACTTCTTCTCTTGGAGGTCTTCCACCTTCTATTGGGCCACTTCTTGCTGATCTCCAGTCCATGTCAAAAACATCAGTTCTTTGAGGAGCAGCTACGTTAACAAAGACCTTTCTACCGTTTAAATCTGCCATGTTCAAATTCAAAGCTTCTTCCAATAAGGCTCTTTCACTGAATGTTACAAACCCAAAACCTTTCAACTTTCCTGTCATGTTATCCACAGGCAACTTGATATCAGTAACTGCATCTTGCACTTGCATGCGCTTTTCAAAGAATCTGCCTAAATCATTTTCTTCAATATCCCATGGTAAGTTAGCAACTCTAGCCCTGTATGGTGGTTGGTCTGGAATTGGGAATTCTTTTCTTTCACGTCTTTCTTCGTTGTCTCTGAAACCACCTTGTAGTTGGGAGGTAGCCTCTTTTCTAACACTGCTACTTCCTTGTGATCCAGAAATTGGGACACCAATAGAAGACATATCAACTTCTTCATCTGCCCATGATCCACCGATCGAATTATCGGTTAAGAATGAACCTAAGTCCATTTTAACAGATTTTTTTGGAGCTAATTCAATTGTTAGTATTCCCTTTTCTATAATTTATTTCTTTGAAACATTGTTTTCTTCAATAATTACATACCCATATTGAATATAAATTGTTTTACTCTGAGTTATCTAAGTATAAATTACCTATATTTTAATAACTCGATGAAATCCTCCCAATTTTTCCATCAAAATTTTTTTTCGGTCTCGCGAATGATTATGTAACTTGCTTCATCACAAAATCAGTAACATTAATATTAATACAAGACTGAATACTAAATGAAAATAAGCATAACTAATTGGTATATATAAGGAGTAGACATAAATGTAGCTATACATGAGCTGTAGATTAATATACAACTGCAACATAAATAACACAATATAACAAATCACCTAGACTTTAAAGCAAAAAGTCAGTGCTATTAAATACAATAATAAATAAGGGTCCATAGGACATTGGTGAAGAATTAAAAAAGCATACTCGTGCAAAGCCCCTTATACCCTTTGCTCAACTATATCTCTCGAAATATCTGTTTCCGAAACCTGTCTTGAATTTGATTGGTAAGGAGCTGCGTTTGATTGGCTTGTGACCGCGCTTGTACTTGGGTCGGTTATATCATTCACATTAGGATGTTCACTGGGGTCGGGCATATCATTTGCGGTGGCACTTCCATCATTCGACTGGCTAGGGAGGTTGTTATTTCTATTTTGAACAGTATTAGAACTGTTGCCATTGTTGTTGTTGTTAGAGTTGGAATTTGGATTGTTGGAATTTGGATTGTTGGAATTTGGATTGTTGGAATTATCAGTAGTGGATGCATCTCTATGCATATTTTGTCTTTCTTGTCGATGAACAGTAATAACAGCCCAATTAAATAGATCTTCCTTTGTGATACCCATGATTTTCCACCACACCAACATTAATGCGTTCCTCCGCTTCTTTGATGCAACTTCGTTAGCACGCTGTTCGATATTCAAATGGGTTAAAGAAGTATCATTTAATATCGACCTCACTCTTTCGTGTAATGGAACTAACTCTTGAAGCAAGGATGCTAAAGCAGGATCATTTCTGAAAGCGTCGAAATCAATATCATCATAGTCATCGTCTGCATCGTTGTTTTGATTATTGGTTACATTATTCTCATCACTGTTACCGTTAGATGCGCTGCTAGATTCACCTTGTTGGTTGAGACTATTATTATGCTGGTCCTTAAAAAAGTAGTCCCTCTTACACATAGGACAGCAAGCACGCCTCTTAGTAAGCCATGGATCCAAACAATCAGCATGAAATACATGCCCGCAAATCAACCCTCTAACGTCATCATCGTTTTCCAAAACTTCAAGACAGATGGCACATGTGCCAGAAGTGAAATGTAAATCTTCTTCGGTTTCTTCTGATGGTGATGATACATGAGTTGCGTGAGGAACTTCGTCCAACTTCATATTTTGCATTTCGATTCCTTCAACCTTAGCGATTGGAGATTGGTTGACATCAATGCCATCACTTGCAATACTATGTGACATGGTACGATTCAAATTTTCCTCTTGCATATCATTCAACTCAAATGTATCATCTTGTCCTTGTTGCTTTACTTGAGTCGTACATGCTAGCATGGATTCTTCTTGTAAAACACCATCTCTAATTTCATGATCTCTCTCCTGGCCTCCATTAAGCCAGTCATAATATGTTTTTTTAGGGAATAAAATTTCAACTTCTTGTTCGGTTAATTTCTTCATCCTTGAATACCGTCCCCCTCTTCTTCTCCGACGATTTCTTCCATGATTAATCCTTCTTGCCAAAATTTCGCCTCTTATATAATTATTCTCTCTCACATAATTTATTTGCTCTTGCAATTCAACATTTGTCAAACTATTCTGATCTAAAGGAGCATTCGAAGTATAAAAAAGACTCCTATGGGGTATGGGATAAACATGAAGTCCATACTTTGATCTAATAAAATAACGAAACGTAAAGAATACGAATAGCACAGCTATCAACACTCCTACCGCTAGCGCCAAAAAGAATAATACTGTCGAAGTAGTATTCCCGACAAAACTTACTCCACTTGTAGAGTCTCCCCCACTATCAGAGCTCCCGCTCGAAGAAGGAACAACAACAGATGGTGACATTGACCTTGGGTCTAAAGCAAAACTAGGTGACATATTATCCTTCACCATTAATTTAGATATGAACTGTCTAGCAGCTCTAAACATGGAAGATCCAGCTTCATTATCGAGGGAAAAAGTGGGGGCGCCACCTTGAAAACTTTTGCTATCAGACATAGAAAATCTCTGACCCTTGTCTAATATATAATAAAAAGCTTTTAATCCCGATACTGTTGTATCAACAAGTAGTTATATTAGCTTCTCTTGACGAATAACTTGAATTTGGAGAACGGAGCTTACCATGCATCAAAAGATTAGATCCGACGCTATTTTTTTAATTTGGTGAACCCACTAACTTGATAGATATTTGTTTCTTGGGAAACTGTTTAAATATCTTTGATTAATTCTAAATAAATATATAAATAGGGTTATAACAAAATCAAACAAGTCAAAAGGAAGAAAAAGGAATCATACATAGTCACATAAAATGCTCGCTGACAGAATTTTTTCGGTGCAAGCCCTGCTTATGTATGAGGGATCGCTCTAATTTTACGGATATATTGGAGAAAGGTAATTTTACGACCCACCAAAGCCAGTGGCCATAGGAGTCATGGAAAGGTAACTCTAACGGAATTTATCTGCTTAAGCACAGAATAAACAAGATTATGAAAAAAACTATAATAAGCCTACATCCCGTGCGCAATGATAATAATCAAGTAGTATTAAATCACTAAATATAAACAATATATATCATAAGTGTTTAATCAACTTATTTTGGGGCTTCCTTGAAAGAAATAGCGGCTTCTTCACCCATAGCGGAGATAACAGTGACTAATAAGTCCTTACCTTCGTCGAATTCAGATTGGATCTTGTCACCTAATTCACCTTCTGGGACCTTGACATCGTCCTTGGTGTCACCATCGTTAGTCATCAATGATAAGAAACCATCATCAATGTCTAATAATTGGAATTCACGTCTACCAACATTTGGGACTTCCATATTGTGGGTAGATGGAGATAAATCTTCTAACTTCTTACCAGTAAAGATGTCGATAGCGACCAAGTGGACCTTGGCGTGACCGTGCTTACCGGTCTTAGAGGTAGACATATCAACAATCTTACATGGTCTGCCCTTGATAACAACATGTCCGTTCTTTCTTAAGGCAGAACATTGAATTGGGAAGGTTAAAGCAGCACCAGCGTCAGCGGTCTCAAAAGTGTGCTAATGACTAGTTAGTAATGCTCCTTTATTCTGGAGGCCTGCAATATGCTTTACGCCTCTCGGTGGTATTTTTATTTCCAAATTGATTGCATTCGCTATCAAATTTCTCGTCATGAGACCCATGTCCTGAAGAAAAAAAATTTTCAATTCATATTGTAATCAATCGCAAAAGTTTAAGTATCTACTTACTTCTTCGTCAGCCATAGTATCTAGTTAATCAAGCTCGTTAATTAAATGGAGATTTAATAATAATTTAACTAACTCAAAAAATGAATAAAAAAGAAAATTGACCTTTTATTTCACTATTGGGTAATTCTTCGTTCCAGAGAACGAGCGATGGACGAGACAATTGTCAGAATTTTTTTTTTGATTTTGTGGAAATTTGCTTCTCAGTAAATATGGGACTGCTTAATTATGGCTTAACTATGGTGAGAGCTCTCAAATCGAGTGTGTAAATATCAGCACTATCGGGGAACAGGTTACCCGTCTTTACTTACGTAAATTCATCTCAATATAATCCATACACCCGTATTTAAGCGATGGAATTGAGGGTCTACAGGCGTTGTAGTATCAGTATTTGGTGTATAATACATATTAAGCAACTGATTGATCCATATATCAAGTATATACTCAGCCGTGCGTCAATTGAGTGTGAGTAGCAAGGGGAAAGCTATGGGGTAAATATATGGCCGGCCTGCTGTTGAGAATATTAGGAGTAACAGAAGCACTTGAGGTTGAATGGTATGTAATTGTAGGGGGAATAATGATGACGGTGAGGCGACAGTATTGATTGGGTATATGATGGGGGTTTACTCTTAGCTTATCACGGACACGTCGTTGGTGACGGACTCATTAATGTCATCAGAGTCTTTAGGTTTATCTTTGAGGTCCGACTGTGTGGTATCATTTTCCGGGTTATAGTCGGAATTACCATTCACAGGCTCTTTTTTGATGGATTCGGTGGTGACGTTTTCGAGGGCCGAAATCTCTGATTCGTCTGGGGCCAGACTGCTGAGTCTGGATTCGCTAGTCTTGACATCTGTGAGCGCACTTGTGGTAGACGACGAGTGGTTATGGTTCAAACTCTGATTAGGCTCTTTCAGCTTCTCTACCTTTAGATCTTCAATAATGGGGCTCCATTTTGCCAATAATTCTTCACATTTCTCATGTAACTTGAAACTGTCAGGGTACTCGAGGTCCTTGTCCCTCAATATGCATTTGAGTACCTTATGGATTTTTGTTTTTTTGAGCAATTCTAAATTTACAGGGAATTCAACTAAACGGTGCAATATGAGCCTAGCAACCAGAAGCTCGTTGGCTGTAGGAGGTGGGAATTGTTTCGGATTTGCAGGGGTAACAGGCTGGTTTCTTTGGATTAATGATCGTTGTAATTTGATCCGACAAAGCCACAATTGGTGTTGTTTCTCTTCTTCAGTGAGCTTTGGACTTCCTTCCAGTTTAGTCTTATTATGACCGTTCGTGTATTCAGCCTGTGATGACGCCGTCGGTGTGGTATTGGAAGCTTTCAAAGTTTTACTCTTACCGTTGGACGAGATAGAACGCTTCCTTTTCGATCTACTATTTCTGTCTGACAGCGTGTTCTCATCCTTTTCAATTGGGTCTTCCTCTACTTCTTCTTCGTCTTCGCCGTTTTGATTTCTTGATTCACTTATTTCATCTGCATCGTATTCCTCTTCATCTTCGTAACCTTCTACCTCTTCATCTTCGTCTCCCTGGATTCTATCCTTGTCTAATCTTTCCATGAATTCGTCAAAGTCTAATCCCTTTGTTGCCAAAAGCGCGTCAGTGACCTGGAGTGTCCTCCCCCCAGCTTTCTTCTTGGGTTTGTTCTTGTTCGGAATTTTTTCCAATTTTTTATCCAACCTTTCCTCCGATAAAGACTCGAGATTCTTGTCATTCATCCAATAGAAATCCCCATCTGGAATAAAGATGACACAATAATTTGTCGTTTTCTTCTTTGCCTTCAATATTGCATCCGGTACCATGTCTTCGGGCATCACAAACGATGGCCACGCAGGGAATCCGTGCATTTTGGCCAATACCAAATCCTTAGGCTCAAACTGGGCCTGATTTACTTTCTTCGGTGGCATTTTTATATTAATTTAGAATTCAATATAATAACAACAGTTGTTGTGTCTACTAAACAGCAATTAAAACCTTCCAATAAGCTTTTTAAAAATGGGTTCGTGACTCAATCGTAAAATATTACTACGTGTAACTGACTTGAATTACGATGTTATCTTAATGCTTGTTTCGTTTCGTATCTATTGGAACAACCCTCGCTTGTTTTGGTGACAGTATACTTGTAAATCGTACGTGAACAGAAGCAGTATGGAATTCAATCACTCGATTTGTAATATTTCGAGAACAATATGTTTGCACGCAATCTCTATTGATGGATCCCGATATCTTATGGAATAATCACTTATTCTGAATAAACTTGCTAACTCTGAACAAAGCACCCAGATTCCTACAATAGCTAATTTAAACCTATGAAGGCAGTTTGGTCGTTACACGACTCGCTATTATTCTTTTCTTAGACGGTTGCAGCCGTCGGCAATTGACGTATATAGGGCCAAATTGTTCGACCATCGGTTCTATACCTCTCCATGACATGCAGCTTCTACAACACTGGAGAATAGTAGGTTGCTTGGTTCTACTTCCACTTTTAAATTTTCCAGTCTCCTGTTCAGACTCTACACGGCAAAATTATCAAAGGAATACAACTATTTATTCCGTGGGCAAATCAGACTCTCATATTCTATACTTTAATTGCCTACTATAAGCTTAGGGTACACCACACTCCCGAAACTCTCATATATCGTCCAATAGGATCTGGGATTGTAGTTATTTTCAATATTCCATTGTTCTCTCGTCGCTCTTAGTGATGTAAAGCTCCTAAATTATTTGAACACCGATTTCAATTCAGGCTCACAACATATCCGAGAAATCGCTTTCTTGACAGTGACATACGTATATATGAGTGTAGGATCTACATTAGGTATAAACAGGTGTAGATCGTAAATTTATTACATAATCTGGAATAATGTGCTTCGAAAAAAAGCTGCGACATGCTCAAGGAACACTAATAACCTCTAAATAGGCTTGTTATAACCCCGTATTCTAGGTTATAGAAGGTATATTGGCGTTAAAGAGGCCATACGTGTATTGTTAATAACTTTTAACAGAGGAGTTAGAGTATTTTTGGAACAAGAAATTATCCTACATAACGCAGGAAAATTATTTTGGTACCGATCGTTGAGTTAATTTTTACATCAATTCATAATTTGGTAACATAAATTGGCGTGGTTAATTTCGATTTAAACTAATTTGGTATTGACATTGCAAACTGGGTGTATGTTAGATCTATATTAAACTAATCTGAATAAGAAATTTGACAAGGAAATTTGATAGGTTTATTGCTGCTACAATATGGACAACCCTAATTTTTCACCAGGCAAAAGGCCGTTTAGCCGTGAAATGCACAATTTGGCATTAGATCAGCCAGTTGAGGTTATTAAGAGAAGAAAGAAGTCTGATGTGCCAAGGTCTCTTGATGAGATAAATAGAAAAACGGAGATTAGCTTTCAGCAACCGTTTTCTGCACCCATCCTTCATTCAGTTCCACCATCTATATTACCAATTATTTATCCGCCTTTCCAAACGCGAGATTTTTTCACCGATGTGACTACTGATATAACGGATCCTAATATTGCCAAGCAGATTAAGGGAATATTGCAAAATTTCCCGCCCCCTATCCCACCATACTTGTCTAATGAAATGGCCCCACCACAGGGGGGCATGATGATACCTTTCATTTATCCACCTCCCCCAGTCATTAGAAGTGAAGTTCCGAGGGCCGGCCAAAACGCTGATGGATCGACTCTGCATTCTCTTACGACTGACGAAAGATACGTTGAAATGCCGCCATTGCCATTTCCTCCGCCAAATTACATGCCATACCCGTTAATATCAGATCAATCTTCACTTACTCCTACTGAAGTGTTTGCATCATTCTTAGAAGCACTGCAGAAGTTGCCAAGAATCGATATGGTTTTAGCTAGTGCAGCTGGTTCACTATTTGATTTAAGAATTCAGGCGAAAGAGGAAGGTTTCACATATGAAAAATATGAGATATTGAAAAGCAAGAAGTTAGAAGTTCTACAAAACAAAAGAAAAGTGGGAAGTTTGACTAAGCAATCGGAAGAAGAAGATGAGGAATTTGATTCTGATGATTTTGAAGATTACATGGAATATGCTTCAAATATTGATGTAACGGATGCATTTGATAGATATGCTAAGCTGCATGCTCCTGACTCCCCTGAATCTGATTTGGGCTATGATCCGAATTATTTGAAGATAACCCCAAAAGTCAGCAACATTAAAAATCCTAAAGAGAAGAACGTTAAAACAGAAAAATTGAATGACGAGTATTTCTTAAATCCATCGGTTGAATTCAAAGAAATGCAACCATTAAGCTCTAATAAAGTCTTATTACATCCTAATAAAGATATTAGTTCTGCAAATGGTATTAATAAAGAAAAAAGGAGGAAAGAATTAGAAAGTTCGGTAAATGAGTTGTCAGAATTTGAATCTAAGCATAGGCATGATATTTATATTACAAAGAAGAAGAAGTTGTTGGAAAAATTGCAAAATTTAAAAGACTCTAAAATTCAATTCTTGGGATCTGATGATCAATTAAAAGATGAGCAACTATTGAATTACAAGAAACTTTTGGAAGAACGTAGAGATGAAGAATTAGTGAGGTTGAAAATTAATTTCAACTATCAATATTTAAAAAATTTGTTGATCTTTTATCAAGAATCAAACAAGGTTTATAAAAACGTAAATGCATTAGTGTTGAATAAATTGATGAAATTGAAAAATTTCTTCGAATTCCAAAAGAATCTATTTGAGGATGCAATAATAAGTGAAAATTCAAAGGATAGCATATTTGATGTCAAGAGTAAAGATGCCAATAAATTATTTAATGGAATATCTGAGAGAGATTACCATACTGAAATTAAACAGATTATGAATTCTACGAGAAGAGATGCTGATAAAACCAAGTATGCTGGAAGCAATGCTCCGGTTGTTCATGACTATATGCCTTTGATTTCAGCTGATGAATTCAACATAATTACAGGAGACTTACCTAGTAAGAGTAAGCAATCGAAAGATTCTTCAAAATCGGCCAAAGCATTCGAAAATATTAAGCATCATATATTTCAAAGTTCTCTATATGATCCAATCACTTCTGGTTCAGATACTAACACTGAGAGTACTACAGGTACGCCATCAAAAAGAAGAGGTAGAAGAGGTGGTAATAATCCGAGTGACAAGTTAATCGACGATAGTGATAGGTCGAATTCAAAATATACAGAATCTTTGCTATTAGCTAAAATAATGAAGCATTATTCAGGACCTCAAGGAGCAAACGCAGAAGAACTAACTGATGATTTGGAAATAATGGGTGTGAAAACGAGGTGGCCTATTCAATACACGAAATGATTATCTACATTTGTATCCTACATTATGTAAATCGTATTTGCGAACATATAGATAAACTATATATATATAGTATTAATAGTGTTACAATAAGTATCAAATCAATAAGAAACAATATACAAATCAAAGATATTTTTGATCGTTCCAAAAATAAACAAATAGAAAGAAGAGTTAATAGAACGTTCTCTTAATAAAGAAAACAATTCGCTAATAAACATGGAATTAACAACGAAGTGAAAATCAACAAAAATGAACTTGTCACTCATTTCAATATTCTTCGAATTGAGAGTAAATGGCAGTCAAGACGTTAGCAAAACCAAGAACTAATGGAAAGCTTCCTAAGACATCAGCGAATTGATTATAAACCCCCAATTGGATCAAGAAATGCTTCTTTAAGGCGCTGAAAATACCACCAAAAGAATCAAGAGCTGTCAAACTACCAGAATTTTTGACAATGAAGTAGAAGATAAGTACCTTTGATAAAGCAAAAACGAATGGATCATACTTGTAAGCTCTAGTGATAAGACCAGAGTCATCTTCATCAATAATAATACATCTTCTAGTAAAGTTAACATAATAAGAAATCACTAATGGCAAGACAATAGAAGTTAAGGTCCAGTTAGCAAAAATTGAGATAATCTTGAATTCGAAGAGTACACTAATATCTGGCAACAATAAATCACATGAAGACAAGAAACTAATGTTATCTTTGAAAACTTGGTGCACCGAGTTGTTGTACTTAACAGCCACAAGTGGGATGTAAGTAAACAAGAAGTAGACAAGCTCGATTACAAGCTCGATGTAGTTCAATGAAATAGACCTAGACAAGTTTTCTCTTAAATCATCATTGTAGTCTAACGTGGTAGCGCCAATTCTGTCGGTGAATCCCAAGACCTTGGCGTAACCCTCCTCGAAAAACTCAATTGCAGGATCAACAATCCACTCTTTCAAGTTAACTGGTGGCCCAGCTTCGTAATCCTTATCTTCATCTTCAGTTTCCTCTTCGTCCTCTTCTGCTTCATCCGTTTCTTCGTCGTCGCTACCATCTTGTGCCTCAGCCAACGTTTCCTCATCACTCTCTATGTCCAAGCTATTTTGCACCGCAATCAATCCTTCTTCAGGGTTGGCTTCGATGTAAGCTGAAAGCTTCTCGAACAATTTTTGTTTAGTGTCCTTAGCAAGAACGTGAATCCCTACTTTGTGGCAGATACTGCTTAATTCTGCCTTCTTAAGACCTTGTAATTCTGACATTTTCTAGTCTGGTACTAACTGTTATAATCAATCCTTATTGCAAAAAAATAGAACTATGTTTGTTTGTTTGTTTATAAAATTCGTGAATTACAGCAACTGATCAATTACCCGAACTTTATACCTGATGGATTTATTTTATTCTGGCTTCGGTTAGATTTGAACTTGTGTTTACATTTGTCCATCCTTTGTACTATAGTATTATGGGTTTATTAAAGACCCTTGTTATGTACAGGTTGTTGTTATATTTCCTATTTGGGTGATCCTGTATATAATATCTTCATGTACCGTAAAAGAATTTTAACTCTTTCTGATAGTAGTAATAATAAGGAATCATCAAGCAGGTTTGTTGATTAGTAAAAGTAATAATAAACAATTGTACTTTAATAACATTGCTTCAGAATTGAGACTAAGTGAATTTAAATTTTATCATTTAATTAAGCATTATACGAATTAATATTACTTAAATTAAAGTTAATAAACTAACTCTTGCCTGAAGAGTCAAATCTTTAAATGGTATAATAGAAGGATAATAAAGACGAATTAAAAGTTAGTAGTATGATTCTACATAAACACACATTCTCATACAATAAACATTTTGTACGAATATGGGGTCGATCTATAGGGAGTCTGGCAAAAATAGGAAACGAGTTCAAAGAAGCGCCCAGAATAAATCAGGTTGGCGTTCAGTATTTGAGTGAAAAATTGCATACCAAGTTGTTTCCAAAAACCAAGAGTACGGACTATTTGAAGCCTAGGAACCCGGCTCTTTTGGAGCTTGCGAAGGAACATTTAAGATACAATGAGTTACTAGGTAAGAAGACGGAGATCACGGAGCCCATAAATATAGACAATTTCCCTGATTTAGAAGGAAAGAACACGCTAGATGAACATTTTTATAGAATAGGGACAGAGGCGTCAGAGCCGTACTTGTCGATGGCTGAGAAGTTCTTCTCTCTGGATTTCCAATTACCGACAAAGCCTAAACCTTCTGAGTGGTTGTTCAAGAGCGGCTGGGTACGATACACTGACGGAGAAGCTCCGAAGGAAGTACCACACCCCTTGGAAGATGAATTAGTGTTCGATGTTGAAGTGATATACAAGAGGTCGCCATACGCAGCATTGAGTACATGTGCCTCTTCGAAGGCATGGTATGGTTGGGTATCTCCCTACCTTGTAAACTATGCTGAAAATAAGAAATATGATGATTGGGAACACCTCATACCCTTGGACTGCTTGAATAACCCAAAATTAATAATTGGATACAATGTCAGTTACGATAGAGCGCGAGTGTTAGACGAATATAATATTAAGCAGTCAAAGGGGTTTTTCTTGGATGGTATGGCCTTACATGTTGCCATAAGCGGAATATGTTCGCAGCAAAGGCCTACTTGGCAAAAACATAAGAAAAGCAAATCTCAGCTTGATTCAGCAAAAGATGCATCGCCGGCGCTAGAATCTGATGCAGATTATTTCGATAAAAAGCTATCTGCTGTTGAGATAGCAAATGAACTCTTAGATGACCCGTGGTTAAATAAAGGCTCTCCAAATTCTTTAGCAAACGTTGCAGATTTTCACTGTAATATCAAATTAGATAAAACTGACAGAGATCATTTCGGTACCGAAGATCCTCAGGATGTTATCAACAATTTCAATAATTTAATGGATTATTGTGCAAAGGACGTTGAAGCAACATATTCAGTGACTGCAAAGCTTTTTAAGCAGTTTAGGCAAAAGGTACCGCACCCTGTATCGTTTGCAGCACTTAGACATCTTGGAACTTTAATGTTGCCGACGACTAAGGAATGGGATAACTACATTGAAACAGCCGAAAAGGTATATCAGAAGAACCGTGATGAAGTTGCTACCATATTGAAAGAGAGAGCTAACGCGTTCGTCAATTACATCGAATTAAATAATGAATCATTGAAGCCTGACTGGGAAACTGATCCATGGTTATCACAATTGAACTGGACTATCAAGGAGCAGAGGTTGAAAAAGAATGGTGAGCCTGCAGCAAACCAAGCTTTTTTAACTGGCTACCCTGAATGGTACAGGGATTTGTTTAAAACCGGAACAGTTAACGGAGTCAAACAACGTGAAATGAATATATCTACTCGTACGCGAATAACTCCTTTACTTTTGAAATTAAAATGGGAGGGATATCCTTTGCTTTGGACTGATTCATCAGGTTGGTGTTTCAAAGTTCCATATAATGACGAAACTATCAAATCTATGGAAGATAAAAGCTATCCAAGAGCCAAGCTTAATGACCAAGATATGGAAAAATTCCTTCCTCAATTGAGAGATAATGGCAACAACTACGAATTATTTAAAGTACCTCATCCTGAAGGTCCTGGAAAGAGATGTACATCTATCTTATCAAAAAGTTACTTGAGGTACTTTGAAAGCGGAGTCTTGACATCCGAATATTCATTTGCACAGGAAATATTAAGTCTAAATTCAACAGCATCTTATTGGATGGGCAATAGACAACGTATTATGGATCAATTTGTCGTTTATTCAGATATATGCCATAAGAAAAATAAATTCTTTGACACTAAAGTTGACTCAAAAAAACATAAAAATATGGGTATCATCTTGCCTAAACTTTGTTCCATGGGTACAATTACTAGAAGAGCAACTGAAAATACATGGTTAACAGCTTCAAACAGTAAGAAAAATAGAATTGGCTCAGAATTGAAGGCTATGATTCAGGCTCCACAAGGTTATTCGTTTGTCGGGGCTGACGTAGATTCTGAAGAATTATGGATTGCATCCTTGGTTGGTGATTCAATGTTTGAAATGCATGGAAGCACCGCCTTGGGGTGGATGACCTTAGAAGGTGACAAAAATGAGAAAACAGACTTGCACTCCAAAACTGCTGAAATTTTGGGAATCCTGAGAAATGATGCTAAAGTCTTTAATTACGGTAGAATTTATGGAGCCGGTGTTAAATTTGCTACTAGACTTTTGAAACAATGTAACTCTTCTTTAAGTGATGAACAAGCAGAAATGATGGCAAAGACTTTATATGCTAAAACTAAAGGTCAAACCAATACATCCAAATTCTTAGATAGAAGAATGTATCATGGAGGGACGGAATCGATTATGTTCAACGCATTAGAATCTATTGCGTATCAGGAAGATCCTAAAACCCCTGTATTGGGCGCAGCGATTACAGACGCTCTTACAATAGCAAATTTGAATAAAAACAATTACCTAACTTCTAGAATCAACTGGGTCATCCAAAGTTCAGGTGTAGATTACTTACATTTATTAATCATATCGATGGAATTTTTATTAAAAAAATTCCGAATAGATGGAAGGTTGATTATAACTGTTCATGATGAATTAAGATATATGGTGAAAAATGAAGATAAATATAAGACTGCTCTTCTTTTGCAAATTAGCAATTTATGGACAAGGGCAATGTTTTGTGAACAATTAGGTATCAACGAAGTACCACAATCGTGTGCATTCTTCTCGGAAGTTGATATTGATGCAATCTTGAGAAAAGAGGTCACTCTAGACTGTGTAACGCCATCTCATCCAAATTCAATACCACCTGGTGAATCTTTAGATATTCACAGAATCTTGGAGAAATGTGCAAATGAAAACTTCATGATTGGATGCCCTCGTAAGAGAGCTGTTAAACGGTCAAAAATAGAGTATTCAAGCAGAGATAGAGTGATATCAAACTTAGACAAACAATTGAACAGTGATATGAAAATTGCTAAAATCAAATTACAAAACTCGGTTGATAAAACAAGTTGGAGGCAGAACATTAATAATTATATTAATATCAAAAAGAATATTGAATTTGATAAGTTCAATAACGAGTTTGATAGAAGGAATATGATGTACGAACAATCTTCTTCTTTACACAACTCAGGAGCCATGACTAATCAGCCGAAACCAAAGTCAGCTAAAAGGAAAATAGTGAAAGAATATGACATTGGAAGTGAAGGTGATGAATTGTTAGCTCAGGAGCTTGGCAAATCAAACAGCAAACCAAATCTGAAACCCAAAAAGACAGGTAAATCTAAATATGATTCATCTAGCAATGGTCCTGCTTCTATTATCAAAAAAGATCACAAGAACTTATCTAAGCAGTTTACTGAAAGAGCAGCGCAAGAAAATAGCGTAGTACGGTCCAGATTGGTTTCTAATAACAAAAACCATTCGCAAACTTACAAGACACAGTTTTCAACTGCTAACACAGGTGGACAAAAATCTACTAGGTTCAGACCCCACCTGCAGTGTTCGCCTATGGATAAGCTGACGAACAGCTCGAACAGACTATCGAAACTATTCTTCGAAAACGGACATAATCCTCAACTTCACTCTACAAAGGGGACATTCGGTGTCCGACCGACAAAACAACCACCTTACATTCTGAGAATTGAAAAGTACAATACACCAATTCAACAACTGAAAGACCCTCCCAAGAACGTCGCTTCCTCGCTTCCGACGAACAGCAGTACTAAGCGAAAAAAACCTGCTGATCCTTATACCCAGAGACATTTATTTTATCGTGCAAGCACTTCCACCACCTGAAATGGACTTCTGACGCACTGATCCCAAATCTCCCATATTAGTTTTCAACTACTGGGAGATCACATTTCCTGACTACGTTCATATATCTCAGTCTCGAGTCCAAATTATAATTGACTAAGAATGATAACGCCACAACTGATGACATCTACTACCTACTCAACTCTCTACACTACTCCAAAGTTGAGTGGTACTAACCTAATCACTACTTTATTTTCAGATGTGTCATTTATATTAATTCAAGTCATTAAGCACATTGGAACTCGAGCCACTGTACCTTATATCCTCTAGCTAACATGCATATATAACGACGTAACGATATTCAATAGATGTAATATAGTTGTACTCATAATTGGCTGCATGCACTACATAGTCTGATCCGACATTTCCCTAATGTACTCTGTTAGGCACACCCACACATCAAATGCAAGTGCTTCGAACTACCGGTTTGCTAGTGCCGATGTTTCCAGCGGAAATAACCAGCGGCTGAAAGCTCACAATGCTTTGACATGTATGGTCAATCCTTTCCCCAACCGTTTTACTGCATACCCGCCCAAGCTGGAGTATTTCTTTTCCTAATAAATATGTGACGGCTGGCTTTACTACCGATTTATGTTTTTTGTTTACAACTCGACCCGTACTTTACCCGCATTCACCCGCCTGGTGTAATTTTTCCGACACGTCAATTTCATCGTTTCCACAGCTTCCAAAGCTTATTATCAATTTCAGAATCTTGTCTGGTTGTATTAGTATATAATGTCTAATGTAGTTATCACATTACCAGCCGTTTATAGCTTGATGATAAGAGTCTACAGGAAGTGCCGAACCAATAGGAATACAGTACCAACCGACTAGGTTATCGCAAAATATCGCAATATGCGTATGTATGATAGTGATTACCGCCTATAATCGGTTATGGTGCGGTAAATTCCAGTCTTCACTCTCTCCGGTTAGTCCGAAACGTAAATAAAATTAATTCCCTAACCAAGTGGCTTTGTGTTCGGTTCGTGATTTTCGGTCAAAATTTTCATTCTCGAACCCATATAACTGACCCTTGTTCCCAGCTGAAAAAATTTGTTTTTCTTCTTTGAGTTTTTCTTTTACTGAAGGTTGTTATTTTAAACTTAGAAGAACACTTTTAATAATAATTCAATAATTGGAAGAGATGTTGCCACCAGGTGTTATTTTAGTTTTTGTTTTAATCTTTTTAGCCTTCGTTGCTATTGTTTCTGTTTACGCTCACAAGAGGATTAAGGCCAAAAAGTCTAACCAAAGATTCTAAATTGATGGTTAAAATACTGGCAAAGTGAATCGTTGGGATATAGGAACCATTGGCGCTGCTGGAACTAATATAACAATAATACTAATAAATAATGAAAATGCTGGCTCTATTGATACACTGGACATTTGTGATAGAAATTATGCTTAAGTGAACAATATTTTCTAATTTCAATTAGAAATCATCCATTGTATTGTTATTGCCCATTTGTGTTTCGGTCCTATATTTTAACGGTTCTTTTGCGTTGCTATAATACGAACTGTATTTTTTTATTCTACAACAAATATTATTATCTATTGACGATTTTTATAGCTGCTTTTTATCATTTACTACAAAACTATGTGTTTGACGGGAATCGGACACATTGTTATTTTATTGTATTATCGGGAATCATTTTTTTTTTTTGAAATTTTGGGAATAATTAATGTCAATATAGCTACAAATACCTATTATATTGTTTTTATAATATATTTTAAAATCCTAATGTACTTGTAGATGTACATTAAAATGCACTCATAAAAAGAGATGCTACTGAGCTAATAATGCCATGGGGTACCCCTCCAGAATTAAATAATTTTCATTGGTCTCCTGTGTTGCTCTTTCTGTTTTGATTACGTCATCTATGTGTACGCTATTGCCTAATGCAGAGTGGCCGCTTATACCTCTTCGTTAGCTTCTTCTAGTTCTGAGTGCTTAATATCCTCGTCATATTCATCCATGTAGAAAGATTGCACCAAGGCAACAACAGACATTAATGCCAATACTATCCAAGTTACTTGCCCCAAAGCCACACTGTCAAAAAAAGACATCAATGCACCCCAGATTAGTGGAGCGAGGCACCGAGCAAGTGCCGTTAGACTCAAGGTGGATCCGTTGATAAACCCTCTATACTTTGGTGGCGATGCTCTATGGATCAATACAATAACCTGTGGAGTAGATGTTGAAGATGCTAGGGTACGAATTCCAGAATTAAGATATAAAAGGATCTTTGTCAAATGAGGCGACGCATTTTGATTGTAACCCGGTAAGGTATAGACGAAAAATGGCAAAACAAAATACATAACTGGAAATATACTGGTTGATATTCTATAGCCAGTGATAGTTCTCAAATTCCTGTCCATAAGAGGAAATACAAGCATGATTATAAAAACGCCGAGAAGACCAGTTACAGATAATAAAGTACCAATTGTATTAGAGTTATATCCGAACCCTCCTTTCATTCTGGTTGGAAATTTCAATTCCTCAGGCATAAATTTAGATGCTAACAATACAGGTAAAAATTCCAGATATACCAAATTGTGAAATGATAGAAGAAAATTTCCTAACATAGTCTGGACAACGGGTCCAGTGAATACCTTTTTGTTAAAACTATTTTTGTTTATTGTAGAAACCTCACTGAGAGAATATCTATTAGTACTAATTCTCGATAATGAGGGTCTAATAGAAATATTAGATGAATATCTTCTGAGTATAGCATTCGATGATCTTCTGGTTAAAAGACCTAAATTATCGTCTGAACAAATTGAGCTCGTTTCGTCTTCTTCATCAATAACTGACGAATAAATGGGGCGAGGTTGAATGAGTGAAGTATTTTCATCAAAAGAATCCAAATCATCATCCTGCTGATCTTCACGTATATTTTCATTTGAACTATCAATATTCGGAATTGCAGTATCTTGTTCACGTATTGTGTCCCTGTTTGTTTCCGGTACTCGTGATCTTGTAGGCTGTCTGTTTGAAGAAATATTCCATTTACGAATAGGAACATCAAAACCAAATCTTCTTCTTATCCAATCTCCAATTTCAAGGCCAACGTCCTTCCTTTTATAATGTTGAGAATGTGTCTCTTCCAAAAACAAGAATCCCATTAACATACTAAACCATAAAAACAACGCTACTACTATATTCAGCAATGCATAAGGATATTTATTCAAAAATTTATCATAGGCTCCATCATTTATCATCGTTACAGACTCTGCTTGTGGTCTAGTTAAATATTTAGATCCTCCGATCAAAGGGCCAATGACACTTCCCACATTCCAAAATAATGGTAAGATGGAAAACGCGGTACCTTGGTGCCTTCTTTCTGTAGCAATTTCTCCAATCATCGTTCGAAGTACTGCAATATTACCATTCAATGCACCCATAGCAGAACGAGCCAATAATGCCATGTAAAAATTAGTAGAGAATCCAAAGGTTAGCATAGAAATTGATGTTCCAAACAATCCAAGAAGTAAAATTGGTTTTCTACCAACTTTGTCGGACGCCTTTCCCCAATGTATACAACATAAGAACTGAGTAAATGCAAAGGAAGCTGAAAGGTACCCCGAATACTTGGAAATATTTGCTTCGTCAACGAAATGAAAATCTCGTATCATAAAATAGACATATGGAAAAAGTGAAGTAAATGCTATTGGTTCCAGAAACCTAATCAAACTGACAACTATCATTTGCCAAGTGGGAAACCCCCTCATCTGTTCTTTAAACGAAAGCTTAGATTCTGTCATTTTTGTATTGGGTTAAGTTGATCAAAACTTTATGACATTATTACAAATTCATAAGATTAACTTGCATGCGATTATCTGCACACAAAATAAAACTGTGTACCTAGTTTCATAATGAAGTATTTCACGATCTTGGATTCCCGAGGCAGTATACGACAGACTAATCGGATTAAGTTGTAATAATGAATCTTATGGATTGCAACGGTAATGAAGTTTATATTGAATTTTAAAGTCTTAAACCAGTGGTAAATATTTTGCTGATGTGTCAAAATGTACAGTTTGAGAGATAAGAAAACGTTAAGGATAATTAGTTCGTGGTTATAAATCATTCGTCATAGTTTCTACGTATATAGTATGTAATGCAAAATCGCATGTATATATTAATTAGTATTCATAGAGTTGCTATTATGGTGGCTAACAAATGTGGGTTTGTTATTTCCTCTGAACTTTCTGAATTCCTGTTCTCTCAAGACCAATAGGACGCTGGTCATTATTAATGTATTGTTATTATTTTCGTTATCATTAGTCGTCTCAAAAATTTTGATCGTTCCGTTTTTAAATAAATTAAGTCCCTTGAATTTTTCATCTCCGTTGTCGACAAAACTAGCCAAAGGCGTGTTGATTAATGCTTTTCCTTCATTCATCAATCTCGTCAAAGTAGATTTTCTCTGGTAGCTCTTCAAGGAATTGTATAATTCATTTGAATCACTAACGTTCACCTTAACGTTCTTAATTGAACTGTTGATAGTCTCAAGGCTATTCTGTATCGTCATATCATCGCATAATGAGGGTGAGGAGTTTTGTAGGATATAAAGTTGCATAAACCCATTAGCAAATGTCGACGTTGTTCCCGTTACACCAGTAATCCTGATTTTTGTATTATCATACACCAAGTCGACAGAAGGCTTGATACCATTATTCATCAATACTACCGTCTTCAATTCACCATTATCGAGCTGGAATATCAAGATATAACATGTAACATTATTTGCCAAAATCCTGAAATATACTTTACAGAAGACTGATTTCTCGTTTGCTTTGTTGAATTTATAAATAATTAAGAACGGTGAATTTATTTTGAAAATGCTGAACATTGATGTAGAAGTTTGTAACAACGGAATTCCTATTCCTTGCGAATGATACAGCTCTGTATCTCCTGGAGACAAGTTCTTTTGTGAATATACATCCAAAGACTTCAATGATGAGAACACAAGCACTCCAGGTTGTAAGAACGTTGAAACTATGGGTAGTTCTCGTATGGTGGTATAAGAACTTATAGGATATCCCAAAATCTTTAGATTATTTGTTACAGTCTCTTCTGATCCCGCAGTAAATAGTGAATTCAAATCGGATAAATCTCCAGATCTATTGTAGAGGTCGTAGTTGTTATCACGGTTGTCATCGTGTCGTAAATTCTGAGTCAGCCCCACCGAGTTGTTTTGGCGTTGCATGACTAAGGTCTCGTCACTATTTGACCTGCTTAGTGTAGAGTGATTCCCATGTACACCACCTTCAAGTCGTTCTGGCATTATACACGGTCTTATCAATATAGAACTGGTACTTTTTTAACTGATTGCTCGTGCAATCCCTCCTTATTGTTAGCCCAAATTTAATTTTTTCACTCATCTGACTCAATACCCGCAACCACCCCACTATAGTTCTTTTTATTTCCTACACTCCCACAAGCCGCTCTATGTGCCAAAATTAGCCTCTTTAGATATCTCTACGCATATTAATAGATACATCGGTGCTCCAAGTGGTGCTACATTGCTATTGATTCAGTATAGTAGTAGTAATGCATGTGATTAATGTTTTAAACCTCTGTTCCAGCCTCCATTTAATTTAAAGCCCATATCTTAGTATAATTTTCCCGTCAGTTTATGATCGTGTGTTTGTTATCTATTGTCAGCGGTCCTAGCTCACACTTTTATCGCTTAATGCCCTTACCTTATTCTCGATCATGCATTATGTGGGCGCGAACTGGGGTTCCTTTGTATATTTTTCATGATTTTCACAATTATGCACCGAAATAATTTTATTTTGTAATACTACCCCAACCAACATTATACGCCGCTTTAAGTACTCCCAGAAAAGTATGGTCTCGACACTCACCTATTAAAAAATTATTAAAAGGGGTTCGTTTAGATAACTTAGGAAAAGTATTATTAGAATTAGAAAATCGTGGAAAAGGTGCTATTTCAGGCCTATATACTCCTAATTGCTTCTCAAGTCATCTGTAATCCCCACTATTACCACCAAACACCCCTAATCTTTACATTGATTCTCCATTACTCGAAAACAATTAATATTGTTGTCATAAACAGGTGTCCATGCAACTCCTCACTCAAGCATTAGCTTTTACGGTTTACAATATGCAAACCTAGATTTACAGTAGAGTCCATCCAGCTTGGACCCATACACTTGAGCATACCACTTTCCGTATATACTACGCTAACTTAAACTTAATCCCCTCCATCATCTCTGTATCATACCTATATGATCTCGACGCCATCACTACACCCCTAGATTCGCCACGAAGTCCAAATGGACCGCACAGTCCCTTTACATCCTCCGCAATCACTCCCCAAAAAGTATAAAAATCGTATTTCTGTAACAAATGCGCAAACTTCGGACTACTACTATACATATCGCACAGATACATGACTTGTAGTTTCTATTTCATATTAGTCCCAGTGGGGATAAGTTGGAGAACTTACAAAGATCTATCTTCCCCTTATGTAAGAGGATAATTTCATCGGCTCGTATAATGCGGACATAAAGCCGGGTAAGAAAGCTAAAAAATTGCGGGGATCATTACGATAAAAAGATGCAAAATTCCATCCTTTCTTTGTCGACATTTATAATGCAAATTTTGGTAGTAGAAACAAATGGCAGCAGAAAAGAAGTACATTTGCTCATTTTGCGCCAGAGCATTTTCTAGGTCGGAACACAAACAACGACATGAAAGATCACATACAAATGAGAAACCGTTTCACTGCGTCCACTGTACATCGGCATTTGTTAGGCGAGATTTATTGCAGAGGCACTGCAAAACGGTGCACAATATTGCGATTTCAAAAGAACGAAGGCATTCAACAGGATCTGCTATCAAGAGTATGGGGATGAGTGGGGTAGTGGGAAATGCAGGAGTTGAAGCAGGAGTTGAAGCAGGAGTTGGAGCAGGAGTAGTAGGTAGAGTAGGAGGTGGAGCAAATGGTGGGGGGACTGGGAATGGTAGTAATAACAATGACATTAATGTTGACGTAGGAATGGGAGCTGGTCCATCGAATGGGTTATATGGTGGGATGAACTCAGCGGTGGCAATAGGCACAAGGCCACATGCTATCACCAACCATGGGCTTCTTTTATCAATAGCACACAAGGTGGGAACAATATTGAAAAGTGAACCAGATTCAGAGATATTCATCGTTGGCTATACAATATTGGCACAGGAAGATGCGCCAATAATCCCTGAGGTGTTGCAAAACTTGAGTAAGTTTTTACAGTTCCATGAAATCGACCGCATTCCCGACTTCAAACTCTGTTTGATTTATTCGATATTATCGATTGGGCATATGAATGTGGGGAACACGGAACATTGCATTGCAAACTTCCAGCATTCGTGGTCGTTGTTGGTGCAAAAGCTCATTCCTGATTACAACAACAATAACACCAACCCCAACGACCAAATCGAAATCTTAAACTCGTTATTTATTCTTTCCTACATGCACTTGAAGTATAATTTGAATCAATACAAATCGATGGAAGTTACCTGCGATTTGAACTTCAACTATTTAGATGATATAAGTTATATCATCATGTCCAATTTGTCACTAAACACGAACATCATCAATAAGAACATGAACTTATTTTGGTGCATCTACAATTTGCTATCTCTCTATCAAATTAACGATGGTCCTCCCAAGTTCTATCAACTATTCCTTCTGAGACAGATTCTGGATTTGAGCTTGATAGACTTTATGAATAATATTTCGCAGGCCGATATGTCTTCTAAGTTCATCCAGGAAGTCATGATTTCCACTGTTTCAAACGAATTGAACTACTTCAAGCGCACAAGCAAATTGCTCATTTTCAAACTGACTAGAGCTTTACACAACTCAATCATTCTTATTCACAAGATCATTCCTGAAACGTCAAATATCGAGATTTACGAAATATTTAAGAAAAATCTTATTATAAAGAGCCCCTCAAAGTTCCGCGATATATTAAGGTCGTATATTTTCAACCCAGTAGAATCTATCCACTTCAACCTTTTATCGGTGCTTTTGAAGGAATTCAATCTCAATTCTGTACATTCATTTAATTTCAAAGTGTTTATCAATAGTAACTTGAATAATTCATTGCAAACTTTTTCAAGTGCCTTGCTTCCATTCTTTGAGATCGAGAATAAAGAAATAAACAATAATTTAGGGATCGTGAGTTTCCCATTGATCTTTAATTTACGGTTTATCAACTTTCAATCGATTGACATTTTGAAATTAGACAAATTAAAATTCGACGATAAGATGAATTTAAACTATTTAATTATAGAGTGGTATGTTACGTTGGTCAAATTGTTGATCAATTTATGGAAGAATAATCATTTGATAGATAATTGTATCTTACAATGCTTATTATACTTGATCAATGACAATAGTTCGGATTTCCAATTTAATACCGACTTTTTCTGGCGCGTGTTCAAGAAGCTTAACTATTACTTTGAAACTTGGTTATCCATTATAAAAAACCAGTATTTCTTAGTGAATTTCAAGAACAATTTGCATAAGTTTGTTTTGAACTATATTCAATCTTCGCTCAATTTGATATCAAACAGTGTATATGAATCCCACTCGGCACCTCGGCGTAATGATTTCATGTTACCCCCTATTATGCCTTATATTAACCCTCCCAGAACGTCTCTATGAATCGCGAAAATAATACCTATTTTGTATGGCATTGTATTACGCAATATTCAATCATCCAAAGTTATATGTATTGTCTTCACCTGTGATTATATAATTATATAACTACAAAATGTCATTTTCCCTTTTCTTAAATTTCATAGAATTATTGGTTGCTTACCGACCTGACCCAAATGTCACTGTCACTATTGTCCCTCCATAACCTACTAATAGTGATACCTAAACTGTACTTCTTCTTATCCAACTCATCTTGCTTCATCCTTAACTTCTCAATAGCCTTCGTTATCTTAGTTCTCGTGGCGTAATCAATCTCAACGTTATAAGGTGGTAATAACTTCGCCAAAAAATCTATTTCTTTGTCGATCTTGCCTATGCGAGTGACATATTGATCGTATTTCAACTGCGATGCCTTGATGTGCTCATATGCCTTCTGTGAGTCGACTAATTGTTCTTTGCCTTGACTGAATTGTCTTTTATTAGTCTTGTTACTAATTTTTATAGGTTCATGCGATACTTTACGGACCGTGAATTTGATGGGTTTCTTATTTGAGTTTTTAGGAAGAGGTATAGTATGCGTTTGTTCCTTAGGAACTTCATTTTCTTTCTCTTGGGTCTTTAATTTGTCCATGGACAAGCTTTTTATTAACTTTCCAGTAGAGCTATCGCTATTTATTGATGATAAAGATGATTCCGATGGTGACGCTTTCATTTGGGTATCAATGACCTCATTAACACCTATTTCACTATTATTAGCTTCATTAGCTTCAAATGGTTTTGGTAAGTTATTATCAATCTCGAGAGCGATCATAGAACTTTCAGGAACAGTCATATCATCAGTATTCATTCTATTTAACAAAGAGAAATATATTGATGTGCTTGTTTATGATCAACGCGTTGGATTAGAAGGTAGAAAATCGTCTTTTTTTATATACACACCATTATGGGTTATTAATTATTCGAATATAGTATAATAAGGACAGCCATTAGTGAAAGCAATATGACTTCTCGATGGTATTATGTACCTGTTTGCATTAGATTTATATCAGAAGAAGATATACATGCACTTTCAGGTGTTAATTTAGTTCTTAGAAATGATTTTGAAGAGATATTATTCGAGCTAACTATCTCGCTCAGTCATATTCCCCCACACAATTTGAAAGACTACGAGCTATATGTAACAACAACTTCTCTTAGTGAAGGAGACGACGTAAATTGGCATCCCTGTGTTCCTAGCTTCCATATTCCAATGATGGAGAGACGAGATGAAAGATTATATAAATATTTGAATTTTTTCAAAGAAAATGGCTTCAAAATCATTCCTAATGATACTGTATCTAGGAACACGCTTATTAGTCTTAATGTACTAGGAATTGAGCTCAGATCGGGTTCTTTGAGCAAAATAATAGATACAGATGTATATGAAGTAATAGAATTTGAAAATGCGGAGGCTTCTGACCGGATTACTATTCGCTCATATCCGTTTAATTTCACTAACCCATTGCTATTTGGTGATTTCATGTCAACTGGAGGGGTGAATCTTGCGATAAAGAAGGAAAATGAGATATTGGGCTATTTGTCTGATATCAATTATCTAGAAAATATGGCAGGAGGCATTGTTACTAAGTCTTGTTCGACGGGTTCGATAGGGTTAGTATTAGGAAACTTACGAAAATATAATGGCGATGGAGACCTAGTTTTTATACTATCGTGGGAGATGATTTGGAAATTAATTTCGAAGAGATTCCCTAACTTAAGTGCCAGACCTTCAATGAAATCGTCTAGTGGAGTTAACAAAGTCCGCTCAATTTTACCAGTAGTTGTAACTGAAAATAGAAGTCTGTTCTGGGGATCATGCATATATTATAATGAAAGCACCCTAGTAACAAACAATCATGTAATCAAGCAATATGTTGACAGACCTTCTCTGGTTAATTGCAAAATATTTTTAAACAGAGAACGGATTATTAATCTAACAAACAAAGACATTATTTTTACACCTTACGATCAACTAGACTTGTCGTTCATCAAGCTCTCACACGAAAACCAAGAAGAACTCAAGAAAACAAACAGTTTATCTCCAATTGAATATGATTACTTTTATCTGGCTGGAGAACCTGTTACCACTATCGGTTTTGGATTATACTTCAATAATCTCTATGTGGAACCTTTACAATCCAGTGGTAATATATCTGCCAAATACTCTCTTCCTTTATATAATAGTGGTAATTCCACGTTGCCATGCATTATTGTTACTTCGGCATCATGCTGGAATGGATCTTCAGGTGGTGGACTATTTAAGCAATCGACGAATCAATTGATTGGTTTGATTTGTTCAAATGCACAAGTTGTTATTCCTGATTTTGATGAAAATGTAAACGACAACAAAACCGAAAAATTAGCGAAAATAGTCCTATGTATCCCAATTGAAATCATAAACAACTGTTACAAGAATTTGCAGAATACAGAGAAGTTGGAGTTGAATGATAGAATAGGCCACACTTGGAATTTGATACCGTACCATAACGATATCATAGTCAGCAAACCAAAGTTATAAATATCATACATGAGTAGGTTCTTAAAATAAATACACGTTTAACTATATCACAAAATAAATATATGTACAAAATCTGTATAATACAACAATATAGTATACACACAAAATAATTAGCCTTGATTGGTAGCTGCATTGACAACAGCCATGGCGCTTGCGTTATTTGCCTTTTGTTCTACTGCCTGGGCTAAGGAGTTTACCACATTAGCCTCATTGACTGAGGGTATGGAAGAACCAGCGTCGTTGTTTGCGTTATTCGTAGGTCCAGTACCATTTGCGTCAAACCGACTTACTTCTAGTAATGACGAATACAAGCCCGTTAATTCTAATAGTTCAGTTACCGAATCAGATCTTAAATCATAAATAAGCTGCTGGAACGAATGCGATTTAATTACATTTATAGATAATTTGTTCTCAGTTAAGAATTTCATCAAGTGTTTATGAAATTTCATGGATGAATAAGGCGAATTATCAAAATCCGCCGACAAAAATCTTCGGTTAGAATTCATGCCAAACGAAGATAGCGATGTGTCAATGTTGTTTATGTTGTTGCGAGGCGTATATTTATTATACCTGGCCTTTTTCTTAGGATCCATTTCATCAGCATCATCGGAAAGTTGCGGGTTCACAGTGGGAACATGAGGACTGTTCGATGATTGCGTCTGATGAACTTGTTGTGCTTGTTGGAAATTTGATGGGTAGTTTAAGGGCATTCCATTGGGTGCGTATGTTATGCCGTTCCCATCAATTGGAATTGGTCTCGAATTATTTATCGAATCCTTCGTCAATTTATGTGTCTTTAAGTGTTCACTGAGTTTTTTAGGTGATCCTTTATCTGATGCCAATCTCGTAATAATCTTACCGCAATAGTCACAGGCTGCTATATTAGGGTCTTGTGAATCCTGGATAAACCATGACCAAACCCACGATTTCTTTTTTGCTCCAAATTTCTGTCCCGGTCTATTCTTACGTTCCTTTCTGATTACCGCCTGACCCTGCTTCTCGTCTACCGCTGTCTGACCATGTTGTGGGGCTCCAGACACCAGTCCACTTTGCTGTTTGTGTAAATGCTGAAGTGAATGTTGAGAACGTTGATGATGTGGATGCTGATGCTGATGCTGTTGTTGTTGTGCCACTGCTACCGCTGCTGCAGACGCTGTATCATTCTGATGACCCTGGGGGTTTTGAAGGTGAGACAACTGCTGTTGTTGAAGATTGCTCATCCCTGATAAGCTTCTCTGTGGAAAAGACGATTGGTTGTATGATGGAAACGTCAACGGGTTATTAGTATTACCAAAATAGCTCATATTGTACCTTTCGTCTATTAAAACCTATGATTGATTAGATCATTGTAGTGAAAGAAAACAAATAAAGGAATGTTTTTCCCGGAATCATCTGTCCTCGAGTTCCCGGATCGGAAGAAAAAATTGAATGACGGTCGGTAGCCGGTTTGAATATTTCTTCTCCTATACCGTGTAGTTTACAGTAAAACACTCTTTGATTATTGAGATGACCACATACCAGAGGAACTAGTTCAAATGTAAGCACTCACAGGATACTTTCGTAACAATTTGGGCAAATTTGGCGGATACCCATGAAAAGAAGGGAGCATGCCTTGATGTCAAGATCGGTCACTGCTCGGTTACAATGCGACGAAAATCGCTTGCGAAACCTACGTCCATCAAACCAAAAAGTCCGAAACGAAAGTCTTTTATGAAACAGTTAATCCCAAACGGCTGGTACAAGCACCACCTGTTTCGGATTTGGCAGTTAGGGGGTGCTGGGACATGATGCGATGGAATGGGTTGTTATTCAAAGACAATCGGCCTATTGATTAAGAAATTGATAAACAATCTTGACCTCTGCGATAAAGCAAAATCAGAACAGCAACTATGAAGTCATCACTGTAGAAACACATGAAGATGATATCTTATATACTTGAAAGCTCTCGCCTCCAAATTGCTTTAGATATAGTCTAACGGCCTATATCAATTAGGGTGAGTGAGCCAGCAACAACGCGCGCATATCGAGATTCATCATTTTCGCAGCCAGCACAATAGCCTCATTAGGAATAAGTACTACTAGAAAGGGTTGTTCAGCAAGCATCGAAGATATTAACGACCCGTTTAGTTTGGCGAATGTCAATTTAGAGACCTAATAACATTTTGGCCAGCCATGTTTCGAACTTGCGTTCAAGATGCATCGATATATTTATAACTCGCCGGTTCTCTGCAATTAAGCTTTGAGTAGAGAACTTTGTTACAAACTACCACAACAACTTAATTGATACCATTCAAGTCAAGAATCTACTAACTAAGTATCTCTAGTGTTAACTACTCTCACTCTCTCTTTCCAACTATAGTCATTCTCTTATACTATTTTTAACTACAGTCATTCCTTTACATAATATCTCTAAATTTACAACTACTTACAAAAAAACGAAAAAATGAAGTTTTCCACAATTTGTTCCTTAGCCTTCGGTTTATTAACGGCTCAAACACTTGCTGCTCCTGCCAAAGAAAATGAAAAGCGTGATGACGATAAGGTTGTGATCCACCTTACATCTACTGTGCAGAACACCAAAACCAACACGCACACAGTTGAAGGTACCATGTCTACCCATACAAACTGGATTGTGAATACTGCCACCGAAACATACACCCACTATACCGCTACAGTCACCTCGACCGTATTCGGTACGCCGTACACTTACACTACAGTTGCTAGTACGCCTATCCAAAATAAAGATGCTTCTCGAAGTACCGGTGACGCACAAGATAGCGGTGCGACCGAAACTGCTGCTCCCGAAAACGACGACGCTACTCAAACCACCTCCACAGAAGTTGTTACAGACTCGCCAAGCTCAACTAATGCAGATGCTCCACAAATAACTCCTCAAAGTGCCACATCGTCGGGCTCGTGGGTAATAGAAAATGTTTCCACCGTGACGTCAAACAGTGTTTGTGTCGTTAACTACGACTACTATTATGCCGACGAGGAAGACGATACTGAAACCGTCACCTCGACCTCGACTATCTATACTACGGTTACCCAAAGTTGAGCCAATTGTGCTGAGCCCATAAGCTAAGCTAGTTTGGCGATTTCCCGTCGTGTACAATAGTCCCTGAGCGGTATTGGTATGAACTTTGGGCTAACATTCGTTTTTTTTACTTCTTTTTTTCACCAGGGTACAGTCAATAGACTCTTGATCTTTAAATTCTTTCGACCTTTAATTATTTCGGTTAATATATTATTTTGCGTTCATTCATTCTGTAGTAATCACGTCGGGAAAACCAATCCGTATCCCATTTGTCCTTTACATTTACATCTATCATGTTAGAGTGCTGTGTACTTGGCCTAACAGCTTTCTGTTCTTCGTGTCCGGCCACGCCTATTTTTCCACCCTCCGGGCTGCCCATTATCAATTCTAACACGGGAAATAATTGGTCTATAGTATTTGACGCCTCGGTTATATCATTTGGCTGTACGACAACAGTTGCAAATTGCATTGTCCCTCTATACCAGCCCATCAACCATAGGGCTTATAGCCCTATGCTCACATGATTGCAACTTCAAATTCATTTTCAACAAATTTCATTTTTGTGATACATTTTATTCCGGGTAATACTGAGGGACACAATTCCAAAAAATTTTCAGTCTAGACACCAACCATAGTCTGACAATACTGCTTGACTAGAAGTGAAAAAAAGTTTGATTTTTAACTTTCATATAGTACTTAATCACATTACCTATAAATAAGACATAATGGGTATGTTAATATTAGGAATCAAGACTTCAGAGATGTATCTAGAGAAAGGAATGATTAGTATAAGACGTACTAGATAGTCCATGGATAACAAATGAATAAATGCTTTCAGATAGAAGAGAAATTGACCCATAGAGAGAAATTTGAAAATTATTGACAGAATGTATTTGGGTAGCAAAAAAAGAATAAGAAAGAGTGTTGGAGAGAATGAGATGAGGATCGTGTGTTCAGTTAGATGAAAAGTTGAAGATGAACAGTTGGAATTGGACATTCTTAGCACCTTGTACTGACAGATATTGACCTCGATATACAGAAGCATCAGAGACACAGCATACTAACATAATTATAGTTAACGTTCCAAAGACTAGAAGGACTTACTGTAAGGGTAAGGAATGTCGTAAGCATACTCAACACAAGGTTACCCAATACAAGGCCGGTAAAGCCTCTTTATTTGCTCAAGGTAAGAGAAGATATGACCGTAAGCAAAAGGGTTACGGTGGTCAAACCAAGCCAGTTTTCCACAAAAAGGCTAAGACTACCAAGAAGGTTGTTTTAAGATTAGAATGTGTCGTCTGTAAGACCAAGGCTCAATTAGCTTTAAAGAGATGTAAGCACTTCGAATTAGGTGGTGACAAGAAGCAAAAGGGTCAAGCTTTACAATTTTAAGTCTATTGAACACGTTGCTACATTATTACACAAGTATATGTTTAAATATTGTTTTATAGGTTCAATTTTGATTTTTTCAATAGCCAAATTGGGGTTTTCAACTTTTTGTTAATAAACTTTACAGAAAATTATTCGCTTTATGTATGGATTGTAGTATAAGTCATTTATTGGTATCTTGGGTCTCGATTTGATGAAATTGTGGTAGTAAACTATTACATGTGGCCAGGCCTGATCAAATCACCGTCGCGATCAAAATTCATATAGGAGTATTTATTTTTTTCCTACATTACACCTTCCTTCCTTTAATCAAGCGTTTCGGTATATATACCTCATATTTACTGATATTATTAAGTCGTTGAAGTAAATTATTGACGAAGCATTTGGTGGCTTACTATTAAAGGAAATATATATCGTGTATTTTTTTTTGAATCCTATTGTTTGGATTTTTGATTCGAATCGCCCTAAATCATAAACGTTTATTTTAATAGGCAAATTAGACCTTTTATTTGAATTAAAACTTGCGTATTACGGTAGATTGTGTTTATATTGATTCATAATAGATATTGAAAATGAATTACGATTACTTGACTGACGAGCAGAAGCAACAGCTTTATTTTCAACAAATGCAGGCTCAACAACAACAACAACAGCAGCAGCAAAATCATCAACATCATCAGCAATACCAGCAACACCATCAGCAACAACAACAGCAACAACAACAGCAACAACAACAGCAACACTATCAGCAACAACAACCGCAACAACAACCGCAACAACAACAGCAACAACAACAGCAACAACAACAGCAACAACTACATTATAAACAACAGCAGCCTCCTAGACAGCCGTTTACCACTTTTTTACAAAATAATGGATCAAACTCTGATTTACCTCAGATGGGTACTTTCCAACAAGATTTACAAAGGCAAAACATTCCAAACCTTAAATTTTCTCAACAAAGCCAACAAGGCGAGTTAGAACCGGAATTTCAGGATGACGACAGCTTGATGGATGAAGATCTCACCGACATTCATGAGCAACCTCCCACACACGAGTTGAATTCATCACCTCTGGCCCATCCACATTCGTTTCAACAAAGCTTCCAGCAGCAGACTAAGGGAAATGATGTGAACTTGAGGAATCAGCAGTTTCAATCTGTTGATTCAGAGAGATCCTTGGATTTTAAACCTCCAGTAACTTTCACCACCCTCAACAACAACAGCAGCACAAACCTTTCTAGCCCTAGCGAAAGTTCATTTTTGAAGTCAAATTTGAATTTGCCAACTTCCAGCATTCCTACATCAGATACATCCAATGATCCAAATACTCAGAAGTCTAACTATATATATTTTAATCGTCAACCAAATTCATTGAGCAAAATATCCCAGGATAAGGCATCTTCGATAAAGTTGAAATTAGAGAATTATTATCAGATGTCAGTTGCTCATGCAATCGAACGAAATCAAAGACGCTTAGACTTGGAACATAAATTGTTGAATGAAGAAAGTGGATCGTCCGAGGAGCGTAAAAATAGACAACTACAGAATTTAGGTAAAAAAGAATCTCAATTCTTGAGACTAAGAAGAACAAAGTTATCTTTAGAAGATTTCAATACCGTAAAAGTTATTGGTAAGGGTGCTTTTGGGGAAGTTAGATTAGTTCAAAAAGGAGATACCGGTAAGATCTATGCTATGAAGACATTATTAAAGTCAGAAATGTATAAGAAAGACCAATTAGCACATGTTAAAGCTGAAAGAGATGTGTTGGCCGGCTCTGATTCGCCATGGGTCGTTTCTTTGTATTACTCATTTCAAGATGCCCAATATTTATACTTAATTATGGAGTTTTTACCAGGAGGTGACCTAATGACAATGTTGATTAGATGGCAAATCTTTACCGAAGACATCACTAGATTTTATATGGCAGAATGTGTATTGGCTATTGAGGCCATTCACAAGTTAGGTTTTATTCACAGAGATATCAAACCAGATAACATTTTGATAGATATCAGGGGTCATATAAAGCTATCTGATTTCGGTTTATCGACCGGATTTCATAAAACTCATGATTCTAATTACTATAAGAAGTTACTTGAAAAGGAAAATGCTAATCACACCAATCCACACAACGGCAACCTTCAGGCACCATCCATGGCAAACAACAACAGAAATTCCATGATGGTAGATGCAATCCATTTAACCATGTCCAACAGACAACAAATGCAGACATGGCGTAAGTCCAGAAGACTTATGGCGTACTCGACAGTTGGAACCCCCGACTACATTGCTCCTGAGATTTTTGTGCATCAAGGATACGGCCAGGAATGTGACTGGTGGTCGCTTGGAGCTATCATGTTCGAGTGTTTGATCGGATGGCCTCCTTTTTGCTCTGAAACCCCCCACGAAACCTACAGAAAGATCCTCAACTGGCAAGAAACCCTCCAGATTCCCGACGACATTCACTTGTCTCCCGAGTCTGAAGACTTGATTCGTAAGCTTTTGACAAACGCTGAGAACAGGCTCGGTAGGTACAACGGTGCCGACGAAATCAAGCTGCATCCCTTTTTCCGTGGCGTCGATTGGGACACCATTAGAAAGGTCGATGCACCTTTCATTCCTAAGCTTCGTTCAATCACCGACACCAGATTCTTCCCTACAGACGAGCTCGAAAACGTCCCTGACTCCCCCGCATTGTCCAAAGCAATGGAGCAAAGAGAGCAAGTTCTTCAGAATGGCGGAAATGTTAAGGAAGACTTACCGTTTATCGGCTACACTTACTCGAGGTTTGACTACCTTACGAGAAAAAACGCTTTGTAAATGCATTGCTAGTGCCGCATACTGCTGCACAGATTCTAGTATTGCATCGTCTGCGTGATTTAATTTGGTAGCCTCGGCCGGCCCTTGCCGTTTGCTAATTTTATTACCGAAACGGTTAAAAAGGTAATTAAATTACTCATTTCGGATCTATATGTAATCAGGGACTAAGATTAATGGTTAGCTTTACATCGGCCGAATATGGATAGCATTTTCGGCCGAATATCCCGGTCATGTGACTAAGATTAATGGTTAGCTTTACATCGGCCGAATATCCCGGTCATGTGACTAAGATTAATGGTTAGCTTTACATCGGCCGAATATGGATAGCATTTTCGACCGAATATCCCGGTCATGTGACTAAGATTAATGGTTAGCTTTACATCGGCCGAATATGGATAGCATTTTCGACCGAATATCCCGGTCATGTGACGATATATTAGTATGATCAGAGAAATTATAGCATGATTATATATATATCGGAAAGTACCTAGGTTTTATAGATTATATATAACACATTTACATTCAAGTTCTGGTAGACGTATTAAACCAATTCTTTCTTTATTATAGTTTTTAATTGGGATTCTATTAAGCATGAGACCTATTCAATTGTTAGGATTGATATCCATAGCGGCAGCCGCCACTGTGATGAGCAATGAAAAGTATGGTATAAGTAATGGAAAAAATGAAGTACGGGCTGAACACATGGAACATATGGAACATATGGACCATGTAGAACACCCGGGAACCAAGTGGGAAGAGGCAGAACCAAGTCAAAGCAGCACTGGGGAGGTTGTGGCTACACCTCACGTAGAGCATCATCATCACGGGATGCCGATTTTGCAGACGGAGCTTTTGCCGGAAGAGAGAAAATTTTGGGAAAACTACGATACTACGACGTATTTCACGGTAGAATCGGATAATAAAGCGGCATTGTACTGGCACATTGGCTTGACGCTCATGTCTTTTGTATTTTTGTACCCCATTTGTCTCGTTTTGAATAACGTGGGATCGAATTGGTACTATCCACTATTATTTGTCCACTCTGCATCGGTGTTGGTTGGATTAATCAGCTTATCGGTATTCGTGAAATCGATCCCGGATTTGTATCCAAATAATGCGTATAATAAGATGAGTGTCATTTTGGGGATATCCACCATCGCGCATGTCATATTTGCAATCTTCAGTTTTGGATATAAAGCGACAAGTAGTAGAGATGCGGACTCCTTTGATTACTTTAGTGTGTCCGATGGAGAGAGCCAGGAAACATGTGCGTCACCATCGGCTGCTTTGTACGATTCTTCGAGAGGTAATTCCAATTCGAATGAAAGAGGTGATTCCGAGGACTTTAACTTGAAGACATCCATAGATTCTATGTTTCTGGCCAAAAATGGAGGAAATAGATTCTTGAAGAAGATTACCAACATCCCAGTGGTTAATACTATGGTTAACTTTTTTGGCAAATTTTCTGTGTATATTTTCAACTTGTTGAATTGGTGTCATTTCTTCTATTTTTTGGTTTATTTGCCGACCGCCGTTGCTACCTTTGGATGTTTTGGTCAAGGAAAAAGTGTTTTTAATTTGTTAGCCCATTTCATTAAGGGTGGTGTCTTTTTCAGTTTGGGACTCTTATACTTGGCCAGATATTGTGGTGCATTTACAAATAAGGGCTGGGCTTGGAATCATAAATTCATCAAGAACTACGAATTGAGACTCAGCCGCTGGAATAGAATCCAACGTAAGGGTTTATGTACCATGGAAATGATTGAATCCTCTCTAATCTTATTTTACGGATGTACTAACGTTTTCATGGAACACTTAGCCAACCCTGGTGGTGAATGGACCACTAAAGATTTGCAGCATGTGTCAATTGCATTCATTTATATTGGTTGTGGTTTATGCGGAGTGTTGACTGAATTCAAATTGGCTAACTGGAGATTTGAAAAGTCGATCAATAACTTCGAAAAGTTTAATAACCAGTCTTTTTCATCAAAAATTGTTAAGGCTGCACCAGGCTTTTCTCCAAACCCTTTCCCAATTTTAACTATTTATTGGACTGGTGTTTTGATGTCACAGCATGCCCAAGCTTCCGTGTTATCTACGGACATTCACAAGCAATGGGGAAATTTGTTCGTGTTGGGTACTGTTTTCAGATTTATTACTTATTTATTACTATTGATTTTACCAACCAATAAAGATTTAACTAAACCACTCAGGCCTATTAGTGAGTTGTTAGTATGCTTTTCATTATTATGCGGTGGTTTGATTTTTATGGAATCTTGTGATCCAATAGTTTATGCGTTCGAATACAGAGGATTCACCTCGATGTTCACACTCAACATTTCCTTAGGTTTCGTCACCTTATTAATGAGTTGGGAAATGAGTGTTTTCGCATTCAAAGATTGGCTACTTAAAAGAGCTTAATGTTTTTTTCACGATCGTACTTAATTTCTATTTATTATACATATATGGGGAATTGCATTCTTCATCCTAATTATTAATATCTAATGTTGCTAACATTAATATCGTTATTTCGTTTGTCACAATAAATTAATGTTTTATATTTGAGCATTATTATGTAGCTTTCGTTTAACTTTCTTAAAGAAAGTAATGAAGTAATTAGATTTTAGTATTTTATATCACTTCGATTATACTACAGAAGAAAGCATTATACACTTTTATACTCTTAAAATACAAAGTTGTAATTTCTCGCTCGAGTTATCATGAACGCTTTTTGTTTTCTTCGCTCACTGAAAATTTCACAGATTTTGAACTAGACAGAAGTAATTTATTATCCAAATCAGTATATGACAATGGATTCTTTCAATACATCCAAGAGAACAAGAGATGAATTCGAGAGGGATAATCAACATGACGAGTTGGATGTTGATTCCAAAAAGCAACATTTAGATCCAACTACTGAATTAGTTACTAATGTTTGTAAAGATATTAGAAGAATTGGAGAAAATGCAAACCTTACAAGCCAAATTGACGATATTTCTTACATTTCAAACCCAATCGTTGCAGAATTTGAAAAGATCGATAAATTGAGGGTTTCCATCTTGAACACTTTATATGCTATTATAATTGAACAACCCCAGAAGATAACCTCATTGAGTATTTTAATCTTGTTATGTAACGCTAAGAATTTCTTAGTATCGAAATACGTTATAGAATTTTTTCATTCTAAAGCACAAGGTCTATTAGATAAGGTAAGTGAAGAACAAGAAAAAAAGAAGGATGATAAGGACGAAGAAATGAAAGATGAAGTAGATGAAACTGAAGGAAAAGAAAAAGAAAAAGAAAAAGGAAAACAAACAAAGGAAAATAAGAAGAAAGAGAGCAATGAAGATATCCTTCGAGAAGATGCAGGTATCTTCACTAATTTAAAATCAATTTTGAAGTTCTTGGCTTGTTTGTCACCTATCATAGATAACTACTCAATTATTAATGTTTTTAAACAATTCTTGAATTTATCCATAGATCTTCAAAAACAAAGTGAAGGTAGAAATGGAATAGCTGAAGAAATATTTTATAACACATTAATTTCCTTACCATACTTATTAAGTAATGATACGTCCGAAGAAGCAATTAATCATTGTAATGATTTGCTTGAGATCGCATCTAACTTTGAAATTAAAGATGAGGCTAAAACTATTTCATTATTGCAACCGTTTGATTCGAAGTTAAATAATTTCTCAGATAAGTTGCCTTACAATCCTGAAAAGATGATAAACGTAATTTATCCATCGTTGCTTGCTTTGCAAGGAGAGGGTAAGGATTGGTCTAATTTAAACGGTAAATTGTTCTTGAATTTCAAAGAGTTAGTTGACCCTATTATTGAAACTTCATTGAAAAATAATGTTATTTCGAACGAAATTGTCAAGCATTCTTTACCTCAATTGTCTCTCCCTTCGGTTAAGACATTATCAACTTATAAACCACATGGGTTAATTGATGATTTATGGTACAGAAATACTAGACTCTTATTCCAAGTTTACAATACTACGGAATTTGAAACAGTTCCTGCTGTGAACTCTTATTTTGGGTTGATCTTTAAAGATTTAGCTTTTGACATTTTAACAAATTTGTCATTCAACAAAAACGAAACAGCAATACAACTATCCATTTTAGATCTTTATTTCGCTAAGAATTTATTTGCACCACCTGGGTCTTCTATTGATCAATTGACTATGATTAATAATGATAATGTCTCTGGCGAAAATAACCCACCATTATCTACATGGAAAATTGAAGATATTGCAGTTGAAAGTATTTTAACAATGATTTTTCAATTACCAAATCCTTTGAACTTTGAAATCTATTATTATACCGTCTTAATTGCTTGTTGCAGAGAAAGTCCTGAATCGATTGCTCCTGTATTTGGTAGAGCTATAAGATTTTTTTATAACAATTTAGAGACTTTAGATTACGAATTAAAGATTCGTTATTTGGATTGGATGACAATTCAAATCTCTAATTTTGAGTTTAGTTGGAAATGGGACGAGTGGGTTAAAGATTCGCAGAAGTTTAAGCATTTAAAATATCATCCTAAGAAGAATTTCATTAAAAACTTAATAGCGAAGGAAGTAAGATTATCGAATAAGAATAGAATCAAAGAAAGTTTTGTCACAGTGAATCCTGATCCAGCTGCAACTGACAAATTAATTCTTTTAGATGAATTTTATCAATATTTGAATATTTCATTATTTCCTAATGAATCAAAATACATCATAGATTACGATAATGAATTATATGGTAATAAGGATGAATACAAGGAAGTATTGGCTAAATTAGAGTTTGAAAGAAAGGAAAAACTAGCAAACAATATAACTGTTTCTCCACAGGAAGAATTAATTTATAATTTCTCCAACGCAGGCTTACCTTTGCACGGAGTGTCAAACAAGGTCTATGATTTAATAATAGCTAACTGGAAACCAAACAGTGAGTTTTATGATCTATATAAAGAAATCTCGACAAATTTAGACGATTATGCTACTATAAATTCAGAAAAGTTCCTCATCAATTTGTTTTTCCAAACCTACGCATACATTGGATCGAGATCGATTTACTCTGTAGTTAGCTTATTATCAAGGGATATCATCAAATTGAAATTTTTGAGTGGCGTGGAAATAAAAGACGAAAATTATCAAGCAAGTGAATTTCAATTTCCTGTCACTGAATTAACCGAAGAACAATTTGATAACAGGCAAAATTGGATTATAGATTCGATCTTCAGAATTTGGGTTCATCAACCTCAAGTTGTATTTTTGATTTTAGAATATTTGATTGAGTTTGACGTTTTAAAACCAAGGAACTTGATAAGCAAGACATTAAATTTAGCTTCCAACTTAATCATCGAAAATGTTTCTTGTATGGAATCAGTGAACAGAGTCTTGATTAACTTTTCTAAATCTTCAAATGATGATTTCAAAATCCTTATATTGACGTTATTTGAATTAATTGTCAATAACTTGAACGAGATAGCCAGAACATTAGAAACAAGTCCATCAGATGAAGTATCCATTCTCAAGGATTTTAATGATGAGGAATCTAATGATATCGAACTAATGAACAAGGTTGATAATCAATGGTTATTTTATGAATACAAAGGACTTTTAAAGAGCTACTTAAGAAAGTTCAGTGTTTATAACTCTGGTTTTACTGAAGAAATTGAAACATTATTTAAAGGTATTGAAAACGAGCCTGTTAGAAATGATACTTTAAACTGGTTAAAGGATTTAGAATAAGCTATATAGTTTTATTAAATAATTGTATCTAAGGTATTTTAAATCGAACTATAAAAACCTAGCCTCAGAAAAAAATACTTTATCGCAAAGTAATTAGCTGCATCTCACAATGACAGATTACACCAACGATATTACTTTAGCAGTGGAAACCATTGACTTAACTTATAAGTTCCATTCAAACAACAGGATAGGACTACAGAATATCAATCTTCAAATTCCGTGGGGTTCAACTAATTTACTCATCGGGCAGAATGGTGCAGGGAAGTCAACTTTATTAAAAATCTTAGCAGGTAAGACTTTAATTAAACAAGGTAAGCTAAAACTAGGAGGATTTGACCCATTCGACTTTTCGAACGAAAGAAATGAAAAGCAGAATTCTGATGTCAACAATTTAATTACTTATTTAGGTACTGAATGGGCAGCAAATCCAGTTGTTAAAAGAGATATCCCTGTCAACTTATTAGTTTCTTCAATTGGTGGAGGGACTTATTCAGAAAGAAGAGACGAATTGATTAGAATTATGGATATTGATCCTGAATGGTCAATGGCATACATTTCTGATGGTGAGAGAAGAAGGGTTCAATTAGTGATGGGCTTATTAAAGCCTTGGAGATTATTATTATTAGATGAAGTTACAGTCGACTTAGACGTGGTCGTTAGACAAGATTTACTTAATTTTTTGAAGAAAGAGTGCAGACTTCGTAATTGTTGTGTAATCTATGCTACACATATTTTTGATGGATTAGGCAAAGGCTGGTGTGATAGAATTATTCATTTGAATGAGGGAATGAAAGTCGACGATATTAATATGAATGATATAGAGTTCGTGTCCAAGAATGGTCATCTGCAGAAGACGAATGACAGAACTATACAAGTAGAATTAGCAGAATCATTACATCCTTTGGCGTTAAATTGGTTGAGAGAGGACTTGAGAGAAAGAGGATCAAGAGAAGAAGAAAAGGCAAAAATGGCCAAAAGACAAGATGAATGGAACAATGCAAGGGAAGATATCTATTTTGATGGCAATGAATCAAAACTCAAAGATTACTTTAAGGCAACTAGAAGTGCTAAATAATTATTTTATTAGATATAGACGATATATACGTTAATGACATATGCGATATCAACCCGTGAATGCTTTTGATTGCTCTTTATTGCAGTTCTTCTAATAAGAACTTACGTTCTAACTCCATGAATCTAACCATATCTTGGTGCTTCTTCAAACTTTCACTTAGTACCCAATTTCGATAGTTCAAGTCTATTATATCTATGCTCTGGTCTTTTCCAAAACTAAGAATATCATGTATTTGACCTGGCTCATTTTCCATTTTACGTCTTATAATGTTATGCTGTTTATTTCTAGGTGTCAAGGGAGTGGTGGGCCCTCTCTTCTGTGATTGACTGTTAGAAAACCCATCCTTGGCTTTCTTTGTCAAATTAATTGGGGAAACAGTCTCGTTTTCAATCTCTTCATTTTCTCTGTGACTATTACGTGGTGGAGTGTGTGTTATATTCTCTTGGTTCATTTCGTACAAGGTAACAGCGTTATTTGAAAATAGTTTCCTTTCTATGGTCCTGTTATTGTGGTTCAATAACAAATCATATCGAAGAGTTTATATGCACGCCCGATAAACTGCTGCAGCACTAATAAGAATGGACTACATTAACTATATCCCCAACATTCTTTTTAAACAATAACAATCTTACTATAATATATGAAAGCTATAAGTGTCACTTTCAATCCTGTTACGCTGAGTACAAATATTGGCCAAGATACAAACACACAGGCAATACTTCCATAAACTCTGAAAAATGATAATTACAATATACCCCAAGATGCTCAGAAATTGCCAATATCTCTTGATACACATGTGTAAAACTTTTACTAACTTTTATTAATTGTAATAGTATCTACTCCATAAAATATTTTGCAAAATGAAGTCTCAGTGTGTTACGGAAAGCGACAATTCTAGTTATATCCAATCCAACCTTATTTTAAATAATATTTACGTACGTGGTCTACAAAATTGGAAATATCATACATAGGCCCTTCAAGGTCTATCCAATAATTAGTAAATTGAAATAGTAAACGGAAGACGACTTTTTGCATCAAATACGAAGTTCGTGCCTTATGCGACACTAGTTAGATGAGATGATCTTCACCAAATTGACCAACCATTTTTGACTCAGACAACGTAAAAACTGCCCATTGAATCCCTGATCCCAATTACTACTTGCCGATTCTAATGGTTTCATAAATCATGTATACTTCCTGGGATAGGATCCTCTAGAAGTTAAAAATGTGGTCGTGTCTGCTTAATTTTGAAATTTTTGTCGACGAAAAAAAATTCGACACTATAAATAGTGGTGAAATTCTCACATGGACAGTTAGCGAATAGTATAACGTAACTACAAATCACAATGTCTAACAACGAGAGAACTTTTATTGCTATTAAGCCAGATGGTGTCCAAAGAGGATTAATCAACTCTATCTTAGGTAGATTTGAAAACAGAGGATTCAAATTAGTCGGAATCAAGTTAGTTCAACCAACTGAATCCTTATTAAGAGAACACTACGATGACTTGCAATCTAAGCCATTCTTCCCATCCTTATTATCTTACATGTTATCCGGTCCAGTTTTAGCTACTGTTTGGGAAGGTAAAGATGTTGTTAAGCAAGGTAGAGCTATCTTAGGTGCTACCAACCCATTGCAATCTGCTCCAGGTACCATCAGAGGTGACTACGCTATTGACATGGGTAGAAACGTTTGTCACGGTTCTGACTCTGTTGAATCTGCCCAAAAGGAAATTGGTTTATGGTTCAAGAAGGAAGAATTAGTTGACTACAAGCCAGCTTTATTCGGATGGATCTACGAGTAAATTATTTAGCTAGTGTTTAGATAAGTTCAATTGGTAATACTTCTGTCGATGCAAATGTATTAAGTCGATTAAATAGCTGAATAATTGAAAATGAAAGATTCCATTTCTAGTAGAAGGTCGTGTAGAAACAACCAATATCAAACTGCTAGTTAATATATGTATATATCAATCTGGAGATATTGTAAGTTAACCAAAATAATACAAACTCAATTGATATAAGAATAGTTGTTTGTTTTCGTGGTTCATTTATATTAGTACGTTTGTGGCAATGTCGGTGGATGATGATTTATTTAACGATCAAAATAATGATATATTAGATGTAAACGACGAAGACGAAGAAATGGAAGACACCGAGAACAATAATAATGAATACGGTGAAGATGAAGAGGAGGAAGAAAATGAAGACGATGAAGAAAATGATGACAATAATGAAGAGGATGAAGATGAAGATGACGAGGATGAAAATGATGAAGACGATGACGACGAGAATGAAGAAGGTGAAGGTGAAGGTGAAGATGAAGAAGAAAAAGCCAAATTCGTCGATGCTCAGGAATCTAACGACTCTGAACTGCAGACAGATGCTAACAAAGTTAAAGATAATATGATAGTTGATCAATCTGATGCTGCAGATGATGAGAGACGTCAAAAAGAAGCCGATAAACAAGATTCAACAAAACCAATTTCAGAACAAAATCAACACGAAATAGATGAAGAAAATAATTTAAAGCATACATCGAGGGAAACTATAAGAGAGAGCATAATATTGAAGGCTAAGACTTCAGCGGAATTTGATATAGTTCCTTCAGTAGCAATTCCTTATTCATCGGAATGCCATGCTATAGCTTTCACTGACGGACCAAAATGGATTTTAACTGGTGGAGAAGATGGATTTATTAGAAAATATGATTTTATTGCATCGATAGAAGGTAAGTCGCCGTTAACAATGGCTCAAAGACATAATTTAGTTGATTCTATAACAAAAGCTGGAGTGATTTCATCATACTGGGAAAATGAACAACCCTTGACTAAAAAACAGATGATGGAAAGTAACCCTAAATTAAAGATAAGTGATTTCAGTACCGGATCTGTAAGTTATGAACCAAAGGTTAATCCAGTGTATTCTCTAGATGTGGAAAGAAATGGCTATTGGTGTCTTTCAGGCTTATCATCTGGTGGTATTTCATTATATACTATGAGGTACAATGAAGGAAATATCCATCATTATTTTAATCATTCACCTAAGAAACAAATCCATAGCATAGAAAATGGACATAACGATGCAGTATCTGTATTGAAGTTAAACACTGATCAAAAGAAGTTTCTCTCTGGATCTTGGGATAAAACAATTCGAGAATGGGATTTAAACACAGGTAAATGTATTAATTTATTCGCTGGAAGTTCAGGACAAATCTCAAATATCCAATATAGGCCAGAAGGCTTGGCAGACTTTGCGTTATCCTATGAAGATTCGGGAGTCAAAGTTGAAGACCAAGATATGAATCGAGAGAGTGATATTGATTCCTTATTCGGAGATAGCGATAATGAAAATAATGAAGATAGAAAGAATATTGAAGCACAAGATAATCCAAATTCATCAAAAATAACAACTAATGATTCCAAAGCAATAAATAAAACATTATATAATGATTCTGTATTTATGAGTTCAAGCATTGATGGTACTATTAATCTTTGGGACGTTAGGGTGTCAAACAAGACTAATATTCCTGTATTAAGGTTGGGAGTCTCAGATGGTATACCTCCTTGGTGTATGTCGTCTACATGGTCGAATTGTGGTGAATATATCTACGCTGGTAGAAGAAACAGTACAGTCGAAGAATTCTCAATTAAAATGCCACATAAAAGATCAATATCAGGACATAATAAAGATACCATGGTCCCAAATGTACTGAGATTATTACAGTTTCCTAAAATCTCAGGTCCTGTCAGTGCCATATCTACACTTCCGAATAAGGATTTCATCTTATGTGGATCAAACGATAATATTAGATTATATAATTTGAACCTCTATAACGATTTGTCCAATACGTCCAGTGCAACGAATAAGAAACCTGCAACACCTTTCATGATTATACCAGGTCATCATGGGGGTATACTAAGCTCTTTATACGTGGACGAGACAGGTAGATTTATGGTAAGTGCTAGTGGTAATAGAGGTTGGGGTCATGCAAATTTCACAGATTCTGTATTGATTTATGAAATCGATTTTGAAAATGATAGTTAGACAATCTCGTATAGAACTTAAATATTAATGAGATAATAATGAAACAAATCTAAGTTGATTTAAAACTGTTTAAATTGAATTATATATAATCATAAACTATCATCCAATAAACCCATAGATATTATGTCTCAAGTTCCCCAAGCCAACTTGCCCAATATTAATCCCATTGTTCACTATATCTGAATCTTTTAGAGAGGTATACGTTCCACGTAGCGCACTACCTGTTTCATATGCCAATGAATTACTAGCATTAACAATGAAGTTAAATAGCTTTTTAATAGATTCCAGATCAAGTATATAATCCCCAAATCTCCGAATCATCGACAATGAACCTGATAAAAGCCTTGATACATTCAAACTCTGATAGCCTGGATCATTTTTAATCAATAAGAAATGCATCATAAATCCAATAAATCCAACAGTAAAACTGATTCTGTAAAAGTTCATTAAAAGCGCATTATGTTTATTGTAACTGTTGAGTTTATCCTCTGAAGATGGTGAATTATCATGGTAAAATAATTTCTTAAATATCATCGACGACGTATTAGCAATTTTGGTATTGATCGAAGATGATGCAGATGTAAAGCTGGTAATAGATGACGATAACAGATTTGGTAAACTCGTATCAAGATCAGAAGTGGAGTTGGATAATTCTTCTTGTTGTTCTAATAATTTTTGTTGAAGCGATATGTTATACACAGTTTGTTTTGACATCTCTTCATCTTGAAGTTGAACAAGATCATGTAATGAAGAATCAGGTAGATTTTCATCATTAATTATTAAATAGCTGTATTTATAGTCTCTGGTTTTCCTATCAACAAGGATGTCGGATGTATTTAATAAGACAGAATTTTGATTAAATTCTTTAAACCATACGTCATAGGTAACATCTGAATTCTCAATGTCGTTGATTAAATAGCTTTCGATCAAAAACCTTGTTTTATTCAAAATTTTATTAAGATCGGAATCAGTCATACAGCTGAATAAGTTATTGGGGGATACTAAGGTATGAACCAAATCTATGTCAATTTCGGCTCCTTCGGCACTATTTAAGGCGTTAGGATCGATATTTAATTGCTTAAATATATCTTCTTTATGAAACAATAATAAAGCAACATATAAATAAACGTTGACAATCACTGAATTATAACTTAATATGAAGTCCCATATTATTAGTAGTTGATGCAAATTATTTAAATCGTGACTGTAAAAAGTCAATATTGAGGACAAACCTTGATAAAAATTATAATCATAATGGAAACCAGATGACAGAATATATGAGTTGCTGGATTGTTTGATCAATTCAAATAGATCTGTATCAACTACTTCTAAAAGGCTAGGAATTAATTTCAAGTGATTGATAGAAAGATTTATATCTGTAATCATGTAATCTCTTAAATGAAATATTGTAAGCTTTTCCAATAGTTTGAACGCCAATTTTTCATTCTTTGATGAATTCGATTCATTGCCTTGTTCATAGCAAACAATTAAGATAATACTTGCTATATCATGATAGCCTTGATAATAATTTAGGCATGGATACTTTCTAAGTATCTTGATTATAAGGTTCATTAGGCTTTTCTTTAATTGGTCTATATCACTGTTCGAAAAAATAGCAGTAAATGATTCGTTCTGTAGTTGATGGTAAGATTGCATGTGTGATAGAACAGTAAATGATCTCTGAATGTCCAATTTAACCTGGTCCTCGTCCTTATGTGGTGGTAAATCATTTAAATCGAGATCATTGAGAAGAAAAGACGTAACTGATTGCCTATTTAACTTTAAATTTGGTGAATCTATTCCTGATTGCGTATTCGCCAACCTTCCTTCGTCTCCTTCATCCTCAGATTTAGCAATACCTAGTATTAGTGGCCATATTTTCATTCTGAACTCATTATTTAATAGCCCTTCTGTTGATCTCAGATATTCCGCCAATACATCAGTGTTCTTATTCTGCAATGCTTCACTTAGGGTTTTTGCCTTCAAGCTCTTGATGGTGTCACTAAGCGGTACTCCATCGTTGTTGTAAAATGATTTACCCAATTTATCAAGTTCCATCGAAACCCAATCTGGATGCAGCTGCAATAGCGCTTGTGGATGTTCTCTTACTGACATTCCGCTTGAGTAGTTTATTCCCTGATAAAAAACTCTGCTATCTCTTATTTTCAATATACCACCTTTTTCTAGTACAGTATGTTGTTTATTTAATCTTCAGGATTATCATTTAACAGGATAAAATATTAATGTCCTGAAATTAGGGTTGAATCACAAGCAGTCTATTTTATTACCGACTATCCTTTTTTTATTTTGGTGCTCGGATGCCGAACTGGCCAAATCTACCCCATGATCATTCTTTTATGTTTATTCAGCTCTAGTCAACTGAAAAATAGGAACTAGTCATTAGAAAAATAGTAATTATGAGTATTGAAGCTTACAAGATTGTTGATGCTAAACCTGCTGATGGGTCAAGCTTAGAAATCGCTGTTACATGGACAGACGGAACCATATCCAAGTACCACAATATATGGCTACGTGACAACTGCCATTGCGAAGAATGCTACTATATTGCGACCAAACAACGTTTGTTAAACTCATCTTCCATCAATGCAAATATTAAGGCAACTTCTGTGAACTATGATGCCAAAAGTTTAAGAATTGAGTGGGATCAGAATGGCCATAAGAGTGAGTATGCAAGTGATTGGTTGGCATTGCACTCGTATAATCCGAAGATTGTACCCAACCAGTTGAAAATCAAAGGGGAACAAGAAGTCTTAAAGCAGAGCTATTGGAAAGTCAAAGATATTAAGGACAAATTTCCAACTGTTGAGTTTAGGGCCATTATGGACTCGGATGATCGCACAGATAACGAAGACGCAATTAGAGATTGGTGTTTGAAAATCTGGAAATACGGTTTCTGTATGATTGATAACGTTCCAATTAGCCCTGGAGAAACCGAGAAGCTTTGTGAGAAAATCACTTATATTAGACCTACCCATTATGGTGGCTTTTGGGACTTTACTAGTGATTTGTCAAAAAACGATACTGCGTACACTAATTTTGATATCTCGTCTCATACCGATGGTACCTACTGGAACGACACTCCAGGACTACAATTATTCCACTTGTTATATCATGATGGTACTGGTGGTACCACATCACTTGTAGATGCATTTCAATGTGCCAAGATTTTGCAAGAGGAGCATCCAGAGGATTTTGAGTTGTTAACTAAAATTCCAGTACCTGCTCATTCTGCCGGAGAAGAAAAGGTTTGCATTCAACCAGATATTCCTCAGCCTATATTCAAGCTTGATAACGAAGGCGAGTTGGTCCAGGTCCGTTGGAATCAATCTGACAGATCGACAATGGACAGTTGGTCAAACCCAGATGATGTTCCAAGGTTTTACAAAGCTATAAGTAATTGGTACAAGATAATTTCGGATCCAGAAAACGAAGTATTTTATCAATTAAGACCAGGCCAATGTTTGATTTTTGATAATTGGAGATGCTTCCACTCTAGAACTGAATTTACAGGTAAACGGAGAATGTGTGGTGCGTATATAAACAGGGACGACTTCATGTCACGGTTGAAGTTATTAAACCTAGGAAGAAAGGCCGTCTTGGATTCTATTTAGTCTACATTAGTAGTTTCAAAAATTTTTTTATTTTTTTTGAAATATGTAAGATTATCACTCTAACTGAAAATCTTTATGTAAACTTAAGCAAAGATTGGAATTTTGTCCCAATCCCATGGGTTGTTAAATCTTAAGTCTTGATCTAATATAGAAATTTCATCAAAATCTTCCTTGTCCAAATTGAAATTATTTACTTCCAAGTTTTGCAATAATCTGTCAGGGTGGTTAGACTTTGGAATAATAGCAATATCTCTTTGAGAGGCCCATCTTAACAAGACTTGTGCAGTAGATTTCTTGTGCTTGTCGGCAATAGACTTGATGGTTTTGTGTTCAAATAAGGTAGGGGTGTTCAAAGCTTTAGAATGCTTTAATTCCAAGAATGACTGTGGACCGAATGATGAGTATGCTGTAATAGCAATGTTTTGAGATTGGACATATTCAATCAATCTTGGTTGTTGTAAGTATGGGTGGTGTTCGATTTGTAAAACAGCTGGCTTAATTTCAGCACTTCTTAATAAGTCATATATCAAAGCACCAGAGAAATTGGAGATACCAATTGACTTGACCTTTCCAGATTTAGTTAATTTTTCCATTGCCTTCCAAGTTTCTGCCAATGGCACATTTTCGTAGTGGAAATTGTCTCCATCACCACAGTAAAATCCTGGTGGGTACTTTTCTTCAAATGGAACATATTTGAAGGCAATTGGGAAATGAATCAAGAATAAATCAAGGTATTCCAAGTTCATGTCACTCAATACTTTTTGCAAAGCTTCTTCAACGTGCTTTGGGTCGTGGTAACTGTTCCAGAGCTTGGAAGTGATGAACAATTCATCTCTAGCAACTAAGCCTTCATTAAGTGCTCTGTTAATACCTTCACCAATTTCCTTACAATTACCGTAATCTTGGGCAGCATCAAATAATCTGTATCCTACTTTAATGGCATTGTAAATGGTGTCAGCACAAGTTGCATTGTCGACTTTCCAACAACCGAAGCCAACCAATGGCATTTCATATCCTGAATTTAACTTAATAGACATCTTGTTGATTTTTTTCTTTACTTTTAATTATAACTAACATGAAAATTGAAATTTCCTCAAATGTGGAGGTGGTTCGAACTTATTTATAGTGTAAATCTGGCCGACTGAAATCCGAGTTGCTTTAATGGTTTTTTTTTTTCATAATGGTGCTCCATCCGTGTACCAATTTTATCCCAGTAACAGTCCTTGGTTAATCCGTATCGATTGGTATCTATGCACTATTACTCCCATTAATTAACCCGAACTACAACATGCTCGGCACTTATTCTTGCCCCGACACAATCCCATTTTGTGTACAGAAATACAATCATGATAATAAGGTGACTTTAGGTTCTACATATTCATGTATTATTCCTATATTTTTAAAACGGAAAAACTTTCGGTAGACGGGTATGTGGCCGAATGTATTCGCCAGGTAAGTCTTGGGGAGAAATATATTGTCGCAATTCGTGTCAGGTTTGATGTCGAATTTCACCTATTTTTTGACAAAGGTCTCGCTTAATGCAACAGCCTAATTTGGCTCTTTCATAAACATTGACAGTATAGATCAATAGACATCTTTTAATATGAATATTAGATAATGTAAATCAAGAAGGAGTCAGTAGAAGGTTCGTCAATATGACATCAATTCCATTATATTTGAAGATCAAAAGTCCCAAGAAGGGCAAAGAAGCGTTATTTGAGACTAACAGTGATAAGAGCATTACGCTTAACGGGAAGCAATACAATTTCACAAAAATATATAGTGGTACTGATAATACATACAAAGAATTGATCGAAAAATTTGACCCATGCTCATATTTTATATTTATGGGACCCACAGGAAGTGGTAAGACTACTACGCTTAAACAAGTGATCTACGAAAAGATTCATCAATTGGAATCAGATGCAACAGAAGCATGTATTACTGCGTTCGAAGTGAGTGAAAACAAGTATATAATAGATTTGCTTGAAACGCCAATAAAAAAGAAAGAGTTTTATAGCTCGTACTTAGAGTCTCAGTTGCATAAAAGAAAGTTAAAGGGAGATTCTCACGAGGTGTTGGAGACTGTCTTTAAGAAGAGAAATACGAAAAAGACAGCCTTTAACAGTGAATCTAGCAGATCCTGTTTAGTAGTGACATTTTTTTATAACGACAAAAGAGTCATCTACATTGATCTTATGGGGAACGAGAAATACGATAAATCGCTGCTGTTATCTAATGCATTTGCGAATAGCAGTATGTCATCTATAACGCAGTTACTTGCAAACAAGGTATCCAATAGTGGAAGGTCTTCAAACCTAATAACTAACCTTATTTTTAAAGGTAACTTTCCAAGTCCAGGAAAGATTAATATTATTTTAAACGTCGATCCCAATGGAGATATTACTTTGCTAAAGTCCATACTAAATAACATTGCATCTTTGGTCAAAAATTATAAATTGGAAACCACAGGGTCTAACAAATTAGAGAAAACGCCAAAGATCCCACATTATGCGAAACCTACAATTTCTTCCCTTAGTCCAACAAGAATAGTGCCCAGAATGGCATACAATGTAAGTCCAATAAGAAAACAAAGCTCCACTCCTTCAAAATTTAAGATGCTTCCAAATACAGATAAAATTATTATGGCACCTAAATTATCAGATTCAAGGATTCAAAAATTTCAAACCCCTACGAGCAATGCATTTATTGCTCCAACGAAGGCCTCCCTGCCATACAAAGCAAGTCATTTGACTAATAATTTTTATGAAATTCAAATTTCTAGTTTGAAAAAGACGATCAAAGACTTAGAATGTGAAATTTCGGATTTCAAGCATGTATATAAAGAAATATTACAGACAGCTACGTTGGAAAATCTGAGCTTTAGTAACAATGAAGCCTTCGAATTAACGAATAATGAATTAAAACTGAGCTCGTTAAGAGGAGAATTAAACAACTTAATTAGACTAAAATCCATTAATGATGGTTTGTTGAAACAGAAGAATATTTTGAATAAAAAAGTTAATGATTTCAAAATTGACTTTTATAAATTCAAGCTGCAGCATAGTAACTTTACGGATAACATAGAGGCGTTAAAAAAGATTGTCAACTCATTTGAAGGCAATAATAATCAAATAAAGTTAAAAAATTCTGAATTGATAGAAGAAATGGAGACTGTGAAGCAAGATTTACAGAAAATAATGCTTGAAAACTCTGCTTTAAATTCACAATTTGAGACGTTAACTACGCAACATAAGAGAGTAACGCAGACAGCTGAGACTCTTGCGAGAGACAAAATAGAGAAGCAACTTGCCATGGATAAGCTAGTGCAGGAGAATAAGTTGTTGCATGACAAACTCTTGGATACAAAGAAATTAGAAAAAGAGGTTTCTGATTTGAAAAAAGTTAATATTATTAATGAAAATGACATTGAATCATCGAAAGTTTCCATTGCTGAGCAGCAAAAAACAATTGAGTTAAAAGATCTGATGATGGCTGAATACAAACTAAAGATAGATGAGCTAAAAGAATTAGCACAGTGCTCATCAGAAAATCAACAGGTTATAGCCAATTTGAGACATGAACTAACAAGTATGAAATCAGAAGTGCAACAATTATCTGCAGAAAACAAGCTTATCAGCAATAAGCATGCAAAGTCTATCGAAGAATTAAAAACTTACAAATATAAATTCAAAACCTTGAATAATGCTTGGTCCCAAAAATTTGATAAGATAATGAAATCCAAGGACCAAGGTCTTGTAAAATTGAGGTCTGAATTGAATGCTCAAAATGGAACTTCTGATATTTTGGGCAGGGGATTTCTGGGATCTGATATATTTGAAGATAAGTCTGCTTCTCGCACTAAACCTTCCAATAAAAGCAATCCCTTGCAACCTTTTAATATCTCTAAACTCGAAAACCAGACAAATAAAGCATTTAGTTCTGAAAAGAATACCCACATAAATAAGATCAATAACCTTAGTAAAGTCAAAAAGTCCAAGAAAAAGAAGCACAATAAGAACATAAATAAATTACAATCTATATAGATACAATATAATACCATTTTGTTTATTGCTAATTTTGTAGTATACAATTTAAACAGTCCTTCTATCTGCCATGAAACGAACAATTGGGCCTAATCCAGTGACCTCAACTGTCTTTTCAAACCAATGCAACAACAATCCACCTTGCTTAGCACCATAGCTGGTACTCATATTCTTGTATAAATATTTAACCAATGTATCCTGTTGGTTAGAGTCCAATTGTTTAACGAAATTCGACAAATCATTGGTGTTGTGGTTATTTTTGATGGAACATAAAACTTCAAAGACTGTTTCTGCATGCAATTCTTTCGTTCTTTCATCCGAAACGTATGGTGGAGTATCCAATACTAAAGTCAATGCCTGCAAGAATTGACCCAGTGACAATGCTGATCTGCATTGCTTTGATAATGAAAGTATTTCCTCATTGGATACCAGTGGTAAATCAGGAATCAAGTCTTCTTTAGATAAATGATTATCTGTCTCTAAAGCATCAATATCAATTCTTCTCCAGTTATCCATACTGTGTTATATTATACCTTTTAGTTTATATTAATGATAAGATAAAGGGCTCTGTCTCTAATGTCGGATCGGTGAGTTTAAGGGTTGGCTCGGTTTTGTGTTCAAAATCTACTTTACTTAAACTACCCTACAATAGTAGTATGGTTTCGATAATAATTAGTATACGATTGAGTATAAATGTAGCAATTTAAATGACTAATGTACAATGTTTTTGTCTATATGTTACAGGAAATATTCTGTATCCTTAAGTCTTCAAAAATATGAGATGACCATTTCCATCTAGGTGCCAGTTGTATTGGCCAGAAGGTAATGGTAAATTCAAGCAAAGGTTGATTATATAAATCAAGCTTCAGTCTTCTTTTTCTTCTTGGCCGATTGATCGTTTTCATCGTCTTCTTGTGTCTTGCCCTCATTCTTGATGCTGTAGTCTTCCATGAATTTTATAGCCTTATCTCTCAACGAAATCGAATCAACAACAATTACAACAAGTCCATCGCTTCCGACTTCATACTTGATATGCTCTTCGTTAGGGATAGCAATGTTTTCATCGAATTTATCGAAAAATTCATTCATATCATCAAAACTTTGAATACTGTCCAATAAAGCTTCTTCCATATCACCCTCTGGGCTTTCAGCAGAATTAACCACTATTATAGCTCTTAATGGGTTATCTAATTCCCCTTGTTCTTGCAAATGTGGTGGAAGCTCTTCGTCTGACATATTGGTTACTTCGTATATGAGCTTATCTGTGATTTGTTTAAATATTCACTTCTCAAATGCTAAAATTATTCGTAAATTTTATGAATTCCACACTCAAGATAATGAACTGGTCTGTTACAGATATATGTAGGAAATCAGCAAATAATCTTAAGCATATAAACCAACGGAGTAGTTATTCAAGAGGTAAAAATGCTTTTAAAAAAACGATGGAAGTACTGCATGCGAATAAACTAGAAAAGTCGTACATTATTCAAGAACAATTAAATACAAGCCTATAGATAGAGGTTATAAGTGGGTTGTTGGCACGGATAGTTATTCAGCCCATTCCTTGAATTGGTTAATTAAACCCTTGGTAGATGGGTCGTGAGTATCAACTTTTTCGCTGTTGTTTTCTAATTCCTTGCCAATGACCTTGGCTAAGACCTTTCCCAATTCAACACCCCATTGATCGAAAGAATTGATGTTCCATACAGCCCCTTCAACGAAAGTAAGATGTTCGTAGTAAGCAATTAAAGCACCTAAAGCAGCTGGAGTAATCTTTTGAGCTAAAATGGAGGTGGTTGGTCTGTTTCCAGAGAAAACCTTGTGAGGAACTAAACCACCGGTGGCACCCTCTTTCTTCACTTGGTCCTCATTCTTACCAACCATTAAAGCTTCAGCTTGGGCGAAGAAGTTAGAGGCCAACATCTTTTGGTGTAAGTTGTTCTCAATTGGGTTATGGGTTTGAGCAGCCAAAATAAAGTCAGCAGGTATCAATTTAGTACCTTGGTGCACCAATTGGAAGAACGAATGTTGTGCGTTGGTGGCTGGTTCACCAAACAAAATGGTACCAGTTTCGTAGTTAGTAAACACATTAGCTCTGGTAACAGACTTACCGTTAGATTCCATAGACAATTGTTGCAAATAAGCTGGGAATCTGTGTAAGTATTGGTCGAATGGAGCAACCAAATGGGTTTGAGCGCCAAAAAAGTTGTTGTACCAGACAGATAATAAACCACCTAACACTGGGATGTTGTCTTCAAGTGGAGTCTCAACGAAGTGCTTATCGACGGCTTCTGCACCCTTCAAGAAGTTTTCAAAGTTTTCAAAACCAATGTAAATAGCAACTGATAAACCAATCGCAGACCAGACGGAGTAACGGCCACCGACCCAGTTTTCAAAACCAAACATATTCTTAGTATCAATACCAAATTTGGCAACTTCGTCGGCGTTGGTAGATAAAGCAGCGAAATGCTTGGCAATGTGCTTGGTATCTAAGGCCTTTGCTAAGAACCACTTCTTAGCAGAGTTGGCATTAGTGCAGGTTTCAGCAGTAGTGAAAGTCTTGGAGGCAATCAAGAATAAAGTGGTTTCTGGGTCACATTTCTTGACAGTTTCAGCAATGTGTGTACCGTCAATGTTAGAAACAAAGTGAACGTTTAAACCTGGCTTTGCGTAGGCCTTCAAGGCTTCGGTCACCATAACAGGACCTAAATCAGAACCACCAATACCAATATTAACAACATCGGTGATAGCCTTACCAGTGTAACCGGTCCATGCACCTGATCTAACCTCTTCTGAAAATTCCTTCATGTGTTGTAAGACTCCATCCACTTCTGGGTAAGTGTCCACGTTGTCCACCTTCATTTCCTTCTTGGATCTGTTTCTCAAAGCAACATGGTAAACAGCTCTACCTTCAGTGGTGTTAATCTTGTCACCGTTAAACATAGCATCTCTTAATTCTTCAACCTTAGCTTCTTTAGCCAATTGAACTAATTGTTCTAAGATCTCATCATCAATCAAGTTCTTAGAGAAATCGAATAAGATCTTGGAGTTATCGAAATTTTTGAAAGTTTTAGAAAGCTTCTCGAATCTCTTTGGGTCCTTGTCAAAAGCCTCTTTAACTTGGAAAGTTTCCCCCTTTGATTTAAAGGTTGCTTCTAACTTCTTCCAAGCTGGTAACTCACTAGCTAACTTAAAATCTGGTTGTGACATACTTGTTATATTTTTTAATACAATTAATTGAAACAATTGTAGGAATTGATATTTAAAATGTTAACAATTGGTATTTAAAGTGTTGAACTTTTCGGTCAATACTACTCCAGAAAAGGCTTTTCACGGAATATTCTAACCCCATGTTCGCGGAATTGCACCATTTTACAATTACTAATTAATAACTACTAGACCTTATGCATCCCTACTGGAACGTCGTAGACTGCTATAGACGCCCGAATGCAATATGTTTGAATTAATGTGAATCTTTTAATCTTGGGGCTTGCTCATTCGGAGAACCAAGGTTATAGTATTTGTAGGTAGACAGATAGTCATCACATCGATATAGACTACAACAGGAATAACATAATTCCAATGAGTCATAGAATTCAGTTTCGTTCATCCTCCGACCATTTTCTTATGGAATGGGAATACATGGTTTCCAACTAAATGCAAATAGAAGAGGATGAGAAGGGAAGATTGCAAGCATTGCCTTAAGAAACAGCTTACGCCACGATTATTATAGATTCTGGCTTGCCGTAGAATTAGTGTGCTACCTTAGGATACAATACTCAATTGACATACTTTGTTTCGTTTGGGTGTCTTGGGGATGGTCTTCACCAGGACTTCTGGAGGAATGGGTGGAATATTGATATGCGCACAAATTCGTAGATGTAATAAATTTCTGGACATAATTAAAGAAGTGGTTATAAGATACAAATAATATATACAGTATAAATGAGTGGATTGGCCTCCAAGTGGGCTACAGACGAAGAATTGGTCAATAAGGCAAAGATCCAAGATGGCGGATCGCGTAAACATGGAACACGTAGTCAAAATCCGACAATTCCTAGCAAGAGCGATACACCAAAGCCTTTAGAGAATAAATGGGCAAATATTTCAAGAGAGCCATCAAAAGTGTCAGCTTATAAGGATAATAATAATAAACTCGAGGCTGTTTCCAAATATAACAGATCTGGCAGAAGAAATAGAGGAAAAAACGACAGGAAATATGAGGATAAAAATGCTTATGGTTTATTACCATCACCTCCTTCTACAGCTGAAAACGATGCGTCATCAAATAATTTGAATAATGCACATATATCCCGTGGTGGTTTTGGTAACCCACCAAGAGGTCCTCGTGGTTTTAGAGCCGCTGAGAGCAATAAAGAAAGAAAACATTCTACAACCAAGAAAGTCGAGCAATCTGACGACCCAGATGAGGAACGAACCATCCCAATGTCCGAAGCTGGTGCATCCTTTGCCGCAAGGTTAGGCATTCCATCGAAAGTTTCAACAAATCGCACGATCGATAGTAACGATGACTTTGAAAGCACAGACGAAGAGGTGACTGATGATGACGAAGATGAATTCGAGCACATCGTAGAAAGTGAGGATGATGAGGAAGAAAAGGAATTACCACCTATGTCAAGTGCTGGGCAGTCACTTGCGTCTAGATTAGGTATGGTATCAATCTCAAATGCTAAGTTTGAATCACCAAAGGCTAGACAGAACCTCAAGCAAGCACAACTGCAGTTAAAGCATTCAAATAATTTGGCAAAACAGCCAAAGGCTTCAAAGGCTTCTTATCAAACACCTAAACAAAAGCGAGAAGAACAAGCCAGAAGGGAACAAGAAGAAAAGGAAAAATTGCAGAAGCAGAAAGATGCGAAGTTGAAAGAAGAGGTTCGAGACATGTTTAGTAAGCTTACTAGCTCTTCAGCAAATTGGGCAGATTTAGAAGATGAAGATTAACAATTGTATAACTTATTGTAACTTTATAGATGTGTACTAATGAACAGGGGTAATCGTATTTATTTGCAAATTAGGCAATTAAGCTCCAGACCGTCACGAGATTGGGAGATCGATATTTATGGGGGAGATAAAATCATTGTATCACCTATACTACTAAATGCACAAATGTCTATGATTAAAGGTAATGTACTGTTCTAAACCGGTAAGCTTTTGCTTGGCAGTACGGAAATCTAATATCAGAATATGTCGAGGGAGAGGGCCATATATTAAATTTGGTACATGCAAAATTTCATCAAGATGGATTCGGGAATACAACTCTTCAAAGCAGAACTTCAAACAGGGATATGAAAGACAGAAATACGATCAATTAGTACGAGAACAGGTTATCAGATCGAGTTTACAAAATAGTATGGGGGGATTGATGAATGGTAACTCAAGTGTTCGTGATAATAGAAAGTTGCCATTTAGAACTATCTTGCTCCTAATTATCTGTTCAAGCTCCTTGACTATAGGAGTTTATGGTATTTCACAGTACGTTAAATTTAAAAAAGATGGTAATGATAGAATAATTTTTCTTCCTTTATGGTTTAATGCCAATTGGCTTTTTAAAACTACGTATTCATTTCCCAAGGATTTAAAATACTTAGATAGAGAGTATTTTGACTGCTGTTCGGTGGAAATGAAGCAACAAAACCCGACTAGTGATCAGTCCGATGTCAAAAACTTTATAAAGCTTCTAGTTGATGAAAATATAAAATATAAAGTACTAGAGGAATTGTCACTCAATAGCAGTATAAGGAAAATGTTCAAATTGCCATTATGTATAGATCTTGATAACCTTAAATTCCAAATATGGCTAGAAACAAAGTATCCATCTGTGTCGGGAATTCAAATAAACATGGAAAACAATAAGGGTGTTTCATCGGTAAATATGGGCTGGGTTATTAAACCTTTGAATTTTAATTCCATAATAAACGATGCCTTAGTGCTGGCAGGTTTGAAACTTGACCGAATAAACACAGATGAGTCAATAAGAGGTTCACTTTTGGAAACTGGTATTAAAGAAGTGAACTCTATTAATGACCGTAAGCACATAAATACAAGTAAAGACTACGATGTGCTCTTTTCGGGTGAGTTTAAAATCAAAGATAAGTACCAGGTCGAAAAAGGTACTTTGTCTTACAAAGGCATGTTTGACTTTAGTCATTTAATGATTAACAGGGGAGTTAAAATTATTGAAATGGATATGATCTTGGAAACTAATGAAGCAGAATCTATCAAGTACAAGGTACTTTAACAGTATAATAATCGATCTTTCGAAAACCGAAGACATTATAATTATTCAGTTCTGAAGTCATGGATGTTCTAGATTAATCTAAAGAACCCCATATTTCTGTGTTTGAAGTTCATAAGATCTCTTGAATAATAATTTAACTGGTAATACTATAGAAACCATCATATTTTCAGTAAGCAATAGTAACCAAGAGACAGAAATGGTACCAATATATGGCCCATTGAATAATAAATATGCCATCACTGTATAGAATCTTAAAATGTACGTATGTGTATTAGGTACTTATTGTTCGCCTAAACTCGGGACCAACTTTGTACAGCTTTTCACTGATAACGCGACAAAATATCAACGGCCTTATCATATTCCAAAATGTACCGAATCAATTCTATATATGCTAATATGGTAATATGAATGCTGAAATAAAAGAAGGACATACCAAAGGTGATAACAAGTTATCTAAAAAGAGAAAGATAAATATGCTGGGCAGAGAAAATCGAAATAATACTACAGAAACTAATAATCGGAAATTTGCACAAGCCACCAGAACATCTAAAGCTTGTGATTTATGTAGAAAACAAAAGACTAGATGCTTCAAATCGGCCAATGATGAAATATCTTGTTCCAGGTGTATGTTTCTTAACAAAGAATGCTCATTCAATCAAGGACAAATTCATTGTCAATCTTCATCAGAACCTGAGAACGAAACATTCAAAGATAAAGACGGTAAAACTAAGCTTGATTTGATACATGCTGGAATCAACGAATTGCTTGCTATAATAAAAGCTAACAATGGGAAAGGAGATATTAGTGGTAGTGATGCAGAACTCTTACTTGCAACTAGCGGTACATTGAAAAATATGCAAGACCCATCTTCTAGTATTTCCTCGACAAAAAAGCCGAAATTGAATGAACCGACAAGTATGGCAAGTAATGGTTCATCTGATATTGAATCAATTACAGATGCAAAATCACGAACTTTGTTTAATTGTCCACTTGATTCATTCAAAATGGCGCCCTTTACCATGGTGTGTAATCAAAATGAAAGTTCTAGTGTACCAAAATCAATATTAAACTTGCTTAATTTGTCAACCGTTGATAGAGCGTCAGATAAGAGCTCCGAATATAAAAAGAATCAAGATATAATTACTTTGGGGCTATTAACTGAGGCAGAAGCTGTTGCTTTAATGGATAGATTTAGAAGAAACCACGGAAGATGGGTACTGTTTCCGTCGAATACTTCAACTGAGGTATTAGTTGAAAGGATTAGAAGTAAATCACCTTTGCTCTTAACTACGTGCTGTTGTTTGTCCTTGAGATATCTGATCAAGGAGATGAACTCGGGCCGTTCTGAGCTTTGTGACAAGAATAAATCGGATTATAGGTTGTTGATAAATCAGTTGACAAAAGAATTGAATGATTCGTTGCTGAAATATACAACATTTCAAAAGTCTACGGTAAACAATGGCGATATTGAGTTCTTACAAGCGATAGTCATTCTCTCGATCTATTCCTTATCGTTGTCATCAATTGCCTTGTTGCTTCTGGATTTTAATCTCAATGTTGAAAGTCCTCTGCATGAATTAAATTTAGATGCATGGTACCTCTCAAGCATAGGCTTAACAACCTTTGTATCAAAAGCTACCTTTGGAACATTATTACAAAAATCCAAGAACTCAAATAATGCAGATTTGGCAGACTTGCCATTTACTATTTTCTATGATGAAATAGACAGTGAAGAATATCAAACTTTAACAACCTTAAGAATATTCAATCATCTCACATTGGTGCATTTGATTAATTGCATTTTCACGGGTCGTATGTGTGTGATTGACGAAATAAGATTGAGCTACTGTACTTCTACCCTTAGTTTATCCAGTTCTACTAATTTTGACGGCAGAATGGTCAGTGAAATAAGCATTTTGCTAATTACTTACAATTACATTCAACTAAATTTGAATGACATCACTTCGATTACTCTCGAAGAGTGTGATATAAATTATAACACCACCATGGAAGACATGAATGCCTGGTACGACCAATGGGAATACATTTTTAATCAGCCTACCTTACAACTTGTGGAATTATGTTATCACTTTTGTGGTTTGATTGTCATCTACGCCTACAATTTCCGCAGGTCCACGTTGATTGATGACAATCCTCAGCCTTTCGACATATTCGACAATAGTAATGTGGATTATGTTCTACACTATTGTGATTCTGGCTCTCTACGCGCGATGGTCTCCCATTCCTGTCAATTGCTTAAATTCGTTCATGCTATTGAAAGCGATTCATACTTTGCATATTTGTCAGATCAAGTGCATTTTTGCTTTTATTTCGCAGCCATCCTCCTAATCAAAATCTTGTCGTTTTTAACTTCAAAGAAGCTGCAATCGGTATCTGACATATGCGACTTCGACTCCGTTCTAAAAGATATCAATCTTCTTCTTGCCAAATTTCACACAATTCAACAAAACACAGATGATGTCACGGCGAAGTATGAACTTGGAATACGGTACGCGTTGCACAATCTGTTTGTCTTCCATAAATAGGGGTCACACGTGTTGCTTGTCAACTTAACTATTCTCCTTCGTCGCATTTAGTACCTCAGCAGAGACTATTCTTTCGTAATATCTGCTTCCTGCATATGTATATTGAATAGGTCTGGGTTTAGATCCACTTCCCATTCATGTTAAAAATTGCCAATATGTATATAGGTCACTTCTATATTCTACTGGGTGGTCAATTGAATAGGTTATCCTCCGTTAGTTGGTTTCCAAGTCCATGGAAACATTTACGTAAATTTCTGAACTGGGAATGAAGATCTTAATTTGGAGAACGAAAGTCTTCTGACCAAATGCGACGCAAATAATAGGGCAAATCATGGACATCGGGATGTCACACCATAAAAGGTTTACGGACCTGCGGGGATATTGTGGTCCTACATCACGAAATATATATAAGTGCATTGATTGTTCTGCTACCAGAGTGTATGGTGGAAGATATACATACAGTTATAAGAAATGAGATTATTAACAGGAGTTATTACAGCCGCATTGGAGCGAAGGTACTTGCTGCAGATACTACTGATTATTTAGGCGCATGGTCAGATTTATATGATAATTATGGCACTGATGCAGTCAATTCTATCGCTGACCTTTATAAAACTGACACTTCGTTCTTTCAACAATATGAATCTCTTGCTGAAGATCTTACCAATAGGCCATGGTATTCTAACCTTGCGCAGTTGACTGATGCGGCCGAGGCTTCAAAAGCTATTGGTGAGCTGTGGTTTACTTCCTACGAAAACTGGGCAAGTTCTGTAGTTGCGGCTGGAGGATTCTATAATGGAGGAATGGGTCTGGGTATGTCTGGCGAAGTTGCATCTCAAACTGATTCCAAATCCAGCTCAGGTAGTAAGACTTCTAGTTCTGGAAGCAAGTCATCTGGTTCTGGAAGCCAATCTTCAGGTTCTGGTGGCTCTGGAAGTGAATCTTCTGATTCTGGAAGTGAGTCTTCGGGCGCTGGTTCTGGTTCTGGTTCAAGCTCGTCGTCTGATTCTGGTTCTAGTTCGTCTGCCGATTCTGGTTCTAGTTCGTCTGCCGATTCTGGTTCTAGTTCGTCTGCCGATTCTGGTGCTAACTTGTACTACGCACCATTTGGAGCCACATTAGGTGCTGTAATTCTTGCTTTGATATAAACAATACAAGTCTCATTAACAAATTTATAGGGTAGTATCTAATATACATGCGTATTTAATCTCCATCGATTATTTCAAATGACCTCTAAAATTTCCCTCCATGTAGTCTATATGTACGAATGCTCTTTCCACCATTGGTAAAGTTTCAATCGCATATTGCAATGCCTCTGCAATGTCATGAACATCTTTAAGCGATAAGTTGAATTCTTCGTTGTCGAAAACCAAATCTATTTCGACATTCAAGTTATCACCAACATGATAAACTTTTAATGACGTGATTTGCTTAATCGATTCTGCAAATCTATAGGATAAATATAATATGACTTTGTAATCCAAAGGGCTAGCAACTGCACCAGTTAAGTTTTCAATATGCTCAAATGCTGTCTTACTCCATGATACTATTATATAGACAGATAATAAAAGTGCACCCAATGGGTCAAGCCACCATATATCTAAATAATTACCAGCTGCTGGCATGATCAATGAGACAAAATTGAATACTATATCAGTCATGGCATCTTGGGCAAGAGCTTGAACTGAACTTGACTTGCTTTTAGAACACCAAACCCAACAACCAATTTTACACAATATGGTAAAAGACATGATAATAATGGCCCCTTCGCCAATCTGTGCAGTCTTTCTATCCTCTGGCAAGCTCATAAACAACCTTTTAAATGATTCCTGTCCCACTTGAAAAAATGAAATAATGATAATAACAGAGAAAATTAATACACCCAATGGTTCAAGACCTGACCTGCCAACAGGATATGCATGTTGAGTCCTCCATGTTTTGGTAGTAGATAACTTATTTGCAATAAAAATAATAAATGTCGAGAGGAAGTCCAAAATAGAATCAACTAACGATGCAACAACAGAAATGGAATCTGTCAATACACAAACAATAATCTTACCAACTAAAAGGATAAAATTAACGAAAAAGTTGACGACAATTGCAACTAATACATTTTGAGACATCTCTTCCTGGTTGTATCCTAAAAACTGAGCACCCTCTGTTTCAACATTCCCAGGCACTTCGTTGAATCTTGACCGATGAGAAATTATAGAATTGTAGCTTGTTGTGTTAGAGTCCATCTTGAATCCTGCTTGATTGTCTTCTGCCTCCTCTATGTTGTCTTTATTATTTTGGCGTACTTCTGAACGACTGTAATTAGAGAGCATATTAATATGGATCTTACCGTAATCCAATAGGTTATCGATTTCTTGAAACCGTTCTATTAAATAATTTTGGTCTTCGTAGTACTTTCTGACCTTTCTATTTCTAATTTTTGAAACATCTGGCTTCCAGTTATCTATCCAATTGGTCAAGGTTTTGTAGTTACCGATTAACTTAAGCGGCCTCATTCCTGTCAATACATTTAACCTTCTTTGCTGTTCCTCAAGATCTGGCATCGAGTAAATACTGGCACTACTTTCCAAGATCCCACTCGAATTAAGATTCAAATTACTCGAGTTCAAGTTAGAATACTCCAATCCTATGTTTGGATTCGTCACAGTATAATGTCCACTTAATAATCGATGGAATAATGGTGGCACCTGATGACTAACGGATCCTTGGCGATACGTATCTGTCGACCCTGCACTTCTCCCGACTTTGTCATCCGCTGGTTCGTTGAACACTGAATGGGACCCGTGTCTTATGCCCGAGCTGTGGTTAGATGAGTATTTGTTGAATAGTGCAGATGTCGATGGAGATTTCGGTACATTGACCGCAGCTCTCTCATTTGAACTATCCGGCTTACTTATTGGTATCAGTAGTGTAGGCAAAAGTGGGTCTTGTTCGCTTGGTCCATAGTTAAAGTTAGAATTGGACATCTTACTAATTGGAATACTTGCCTTCTTTACTCACTATATTTTTCTTATCTAGAGTGAGAATACTCCCTCTCGTATTATAGGCAGTGTTGCTGGGACTAAATTTAAAAAATAACTTTTTACGTATCCTATATATCATACGTAATCCAGCAATCTCAATCATTCGTGCTACATTCCAGCTTACACCTGTCTTTCCAAGGTTTTCCTAACTGTAGTATTCATGTATAACATCTCGGTGTTTGGGTGCAAACGGAATACGGACTTTTCAACGCTTTCAACGAAAAGACATAATCTTTTAAATTATAATTAATATTCCTAATTTTCCAACCACTTAGCATGTCCGTTGTACGATCCGTTCTATACATGAAACTGACTTCCAAGTTCCAAATTTGTATATATAAATAGGTGATGTTTCCACTAACCCTAAGAGTCAGATTGTGTCTTCCTAATTACCCGGAGTAGCGAATTAGCCATACATTAAGAGAGAAAAATTTTCCAATTCTATGTTTCTTCAGTATGTAAGCTCCATTACAATGAATTGAAGTATTGGTATGTTTCTAGCTTTCGAGATCTTATATAATGACAACATATCTCTATTATAATGATTAAACACAATGATATAACAAATGACTGAGGATGTATATGCAAGACAAAATAAGTTTAGGAATTCTTCGTTTATGATTCATATATGGAAATGTTGTATTAATATGAGACAGTGAGAAAGAAATAGCTTTCTAACATAAATTAGTATGTTTAAATTTCATATAAAGGAATACAGCTTTTTCTATGATGATTGTTTCACAACATTCAATCCGGTGAATCCTGAACCATGGATAAAACATGCATCACCATCTGACCTTAAAAAGATTGAAAATTCCCATAAACACCATTTCTGGCACGAATACTAACTGGATTAGGTTTGGAAGTGTAAGTACATTCTATTGATACGTGCAATTGTATATTTTTATGATGATAACCTTTATATTCAGTTCTGCTTCTGAACCAAAAATACCTGAAGATAACCTTTACCAAAGCTCAAATATCTGACATAAAATATATTTTGCCTGTTCGTTTTTATTGCAAAAAGCGTAAATACTAACATTCTAGATCTATATGTTTATTGAACTATATATACTTAATATACATCAAAAGTCATATTTTTGTTCTGTAGAGCCTAAACTGTGAAAATAACAACCTTACCGTCAATACCCGAGGTGCTAATTTGGTTGTCGCTGTATAATTTAATACTTGAGATTGTATTTTGATGGATAGTGCTTAAAACCTTACCAGCACCTTTGGCACTCGGCTTGTTAACTCTACCTTTCAAGTCTAATTGCTTGAACATGTTGAGTGCATCATGGGAAGAAATCTCTTCTTCTTCACCTTCAGGAATTGCTGTGTCATTGATTAAATCCTTTTGCTTTTCTACTTTAAAAGCTTCTTTCCATCCACTTTGATCTCCTTCAAAAGCGATCAAGTTACAGTTATGACCGCCCACAAGAATTCTACTTTCTCTTGAATAAATCAATGACTTAAATGGCAAATAATTCGTCTTGACATTAAGAATTGCTCTTGGTGGTAATCCTTCGCCTTCTGGATACACAACTGTAAGCGAAGAGTCATGGGAAACGAAGGCTAATGAATCTCCAGAAGGATCGAATGAAACATCATGAATCCAGGCACCAGTTTCATTGACAAAATCGCCACATAATGTTTGAAATGGCAACTTCGTGCCCCAAACAGATGGTTCGGGCTTTTCATCTAATCCCTTGATGTAAGTGGAGAATACTCTGGCATGGCCGTCAGTAGAGCCACTTGCCAACAAAATATTGTTTGGATGCCAGTCTAAGCTGGTAATAGTAGATTTCAATGGCTTTTTCAAGTGTTTAGATACCCACCAATCATTTTCAGGCTCGTAGTAACACACAGCAATGATTCTATCTGATGACCCAACTGCAAACTTATTACCAAAAGGAGACCATCTACATACAGTAGCTGCTCTGCTTATACGCAATAACACTAATGTGGGCTTGTATTCTTGGCCTGCTTGATCATATTGCCAAACTAAGGCATTTCTATCCTGTGAGCACGTTAAAATTTTGGACCCATCTGGAGAAATATCCACAGAAGTGACTGTCTTATCATGTCCTTTCAAAGTAGTGATTAACCTTGGTTTGCTTGATGAATTGGGCGATGTCTGATAAATTTCGACAGTATTCAGCTTGGTGATGGCCAAAATTTGGCGATCTGGGGAAAAGACATGGTCCTTGATAGATTCGTGTCCTAATTGGTAAACTATTGGTGATGACATACTTAACTACAGGAGTCAACTCTACTGGAATTATTCGGAATATTCAATTGAATAAAGAAGAATGATAAATATAAATGAAATACCCCTTCAGAACAATTTGAAGTGTTCTGCGCGACACTAATATCAAATGGCCCAATTATACAATCTTGACATTTAAACAAAATAATGTTAATGACACACTATATATATGTATATATAATAAAGAAACAGATTATAGTAAATACCACAATATTCAATGCAGTGGTTTATAAATAATGGAGAAAAATTAGATATACAAACCAATGAATCTAAAATGGGAGTAATCGTAAATAGTCCTATGGACCCTTCTTACGGGTCCCAGTAGCAAACAATTCAATTTAAATCTTATCATATTGCTTGATATCTAAGAACTGTTTGGTTCTAGACCAATAGTGAAGAACCTTCTCATTCTTAGTCGAACTCGTAACCTTTCCATCAAGACGAGTGACAGCTGATCTAAATAAGTTTCCGGTCTCCTTGTTGTATAATATTCTCAACCAGTAGAAAAATAAGAATGCAGTCAACTGGTATCCAGATGTGTTCCTAAACAATAAGGTTCTGACAAGCAAGTATACGATCAAGAATAATTCGTCGTATGCTATGAAGGAAGCAAGTTGGGCCAGGTGCTTTGTAACTGCGTCGATGTTCATGTGGGCAGCCAATTGCAACGTAGAAATCAAAAAGTATGGAATGATCTTGAAAATCGACTTAAACGTAAAACACCAGATGATAGCCAAGACCAAGTATTGGAAATTCTGTTGCGCAATCAAAGTTGGAAATGGAGGCAAGTACTTGATCCCGAACTTATGTGAAAAGGTTGCTGCCAATGCAACGATTGATCCCAACAATGACAATCTATAACAAATCGAATTGATGTACCATTTATTCGGCAAGAGGAGAACCTGGAAAAGAAACGTAACCACCCCAAACACGATTGTGAAAATGTGGCAGAATTTCCATACTTGATATTTCAACTGACTCGAACCTCTGTGTTTTCTAACAAGCTTCTTCTTCTTATGCTCAGGAGCTACTGTTGTATTGGTGATTGGCGTAGCCTTCGATGCATCTTCTGCTTTAGCAGCCGCATGTTCAGCAGTCTGGTTATTACCATTAGGTACTGTAGACATAATAGGTATCGATTGACTTATATTCGTCTGTCTTTATAGGCTTTTTACAGTATTATACCTAATAATTCGTCTTTATTCTTTCCATTGCTACCATTTTGACTGAAATTTATTGTTTTAAGTCTTACGTAAGCAATAGCGAACTTTTATATAATCGGGATATATAAATCGGTTTAATATCAACAAACCATCTTCCTCTGGTACTAGTAATATGGCTCGTAAGGATATATATGCTACTGACTATAACAATTCAACGTTGCTTTCGCCAATCGAAGCCCAGATTCTTTCACAATATCAACTTTTGGCGGTCCAATTGAACACTTTATCTAATGAGGTCAAGCAGCTAAACTTATCCACAATTCAAAACAACCTCTCGTCGGGTAAAACCTCGTCATCCGAGGATAGTGGTGATGTCCAGAATAGCGGATCAGCAGACAAGCTTTTGGACAATTTGAGAAATTTGGAAATGAAAATGGGCCTTGTGTATACGCTTTTCAAAGGAGCAGTTTACTCTTTATTTTTGCAGTATGAAGAAGACCAGAACTTGAAGAATGACGAAGAACAGAGACGTAACGATGAGTCTGAAGATGGGTTTGAGGAGGCAAATGAAATCGGTGGCACAGAAGGAGAAGAAAACGATGCCGTGGACGAACGTGTCGAGTCATACGAAAACCATGGCCATTAGCACCACTATTGCACGGCTACGATGTAATAATGGACGCAAAAGGTATATTCATCATATGGTGTACCCAATAGTCCGCACAGACCATCAATCCACCCGATTCTTTGGTGCCATGATCAGTGGCTCGCACCAGATGCTAACGTGAAGACACTAGGTCACATATGTTCAAGTAGCCTGAGTTCTGGGCCTATTCTACTGGTTTATTTCCTATCTAAGTTCCATCTGCAGGCCATGGCACGTCTAGGGGAAGAGAATCGTATCATATAGATCTTGTAAATGGTTGCACATATGCTAACAAACATAAAAACAAGTGCTATTTCAGCTAGCACACTCTTGAGAATTGAAAACCGCAAGCTCTAAGGAATATCTTAATATAACGTGCCTCTTGTATCATATTTAGTATATAATATTTAGTATACACCTTTGATAGATCTATAATGTATGGGAGTCAAATTTCGCGAGATGAGTATCCGAGTCATGCTCTAATAATTTCCAATATGACTTTTAATGAGCTAATTGGATTTTTCAATCCTCTTTCTATAGTTTACATATTTATTCTATCAAAACTAAGAAACACAATGTCTGCTAACGATAAATACTCCACTCCATTATCTTCAAGATATGCGTCGGAAGAGATGTCCAAAATCTTTTCGTTGAGAAACAGATTCTCAACCTGGAGAAAGTTATGGCTCAACTTGGCTATCGCTGAGAAGGAAGTGGGATTAGACATGATTTCAGACAAGGCTATTGAACAAATGCAAGCACATTTAGAAATCACTGATGAAGAGATTGAAGCTGCTTCCAAGGAAGAAGCAATTGTTAGACATGACGTTATGGCCCACGTTCATGTTTTTGGTGAGACTTGTCCAGATGCTGCTGGTATTATCCATTTAGGTGCTACATCATGTTTCGTCACGGATAATGCTGACTTGATTTTCTTGAGAGATGCGTATGACATTTTGATTCCAAAATTGGTCAATGTTATTAACAGATTATCTGAATTTGCATTAAAGCACAAAGATTTGCCAGTTTTAGGTTGGACTCATTTCCAACCAGCCCAATTGACAACTGTTGGTAAGAGAGCTACATTGTGGATTCAAGAATTATTATGGGATTTAAGAAACATGGAAAGAGCTAGAAATGATATCGGATTAAGAGGTGTCAAGGGTACCACCGGTACCCAGGCTTCATTCTTGTCTTTGTTCCATGGTAACCATGACCAAGTTGAACAGTTAGACGAAAGAGTCGTTGAATTGTTAGGCTTTGACCATGTCTACCCAGTTACTGGTCAAACCTACTCCAGAAAAATTGACATCGATGTATTATCGCCATTAGCTTCCTTAGGTGCTACTGCTCACAAATTTGCTACCGATATCAGATTGTTAGCCAACTTGAAGGAAATTGAAGAACCATTCGAAAAGTCGCAAATTGGATCTTCTGCTATGGCCTACAAGAGAAACCCAATGAGATGTGAAAGAGTTTGTTCTTTGGCAAGACACATGGGTGGTTTATTAAATGATGCCATTCAAACCGCTTCCGTCCAATGGTTCGAAAGAACCTTAGATGATTCTGCGATCAGAAGAATTTCTCTTCCCTCCGCATTTTTGACTGCAGACATTTTATTATCCACAATGAACAACATTTCCTCTGGATTAGTCGTCTATCCAAAGGTTATTGAAAGAAGAATTAATTCCGAATTGCCATTCATGGCCACTGAAAACATTATCATGGCTATGGTAGAAAAGGGTGGTTCTAGACAAGAATGTCATGAAGAAATCAGAGTCTTGTCTCACCAAGCTAGTGCTGTCGTTAAACAGGAAGGTGGCGATAATGACCTAATTCAAAGAGTTAAAGCCACTGAATACTTCAAGCCTATCTGGAATGAGTTGGACACCTTATTAGACCCCTCTACCTTTGTTGGAAGAGCTCCTCAACAAACTGAGAAGTTTATTAATAAAGACGTTGCTAATGCTTTGAAAAATTATAAGCATTTGATTAGCGATGAATCAGTTACATTGAATGTTTAAGATTTAGCTCTATTTATAAAAATTTATACTAAATATTATCAGTTGTTGAATTTGAATTGTTGTAGAATACGGTAAACGAAAATTTTATAATGAAGCTCAGTATTATTACTCGACCTCAAAAATTGGGTGTATGGACAAAACAATAATTATAGGGAGTATGAACAATCAAGAATTGATTGTTTTAAATCTTGGAATGCGTCAAGGATTTCATTAATAATCAGTTTCAAGGGTGTTAGGAGTGATTTCCCTTTAGAGATTATTTGTCTTAGGGGCGTTTTCCTAATTGTTTGTAAAAATTCAACCACGAACCTAATACAACAAGACGTTTATCGAATCTTTTAACATATAATTATAATACACGTGTAGTCATTATATTATTATGAAGTAAGTTTGACAAATTTTATTTCAAGTTTTGATACAAGAACAATAAATCTGAAGATAAAAAGTTCTAGCAAACAAAATGAGCGAAGCAGTAATAATCTATTGCTTAGCATCAAGTGGAAATACTTCAATTGAGACCAATAACGAGCCGGATTTGAAGAAATGCATAAATAGCATTTGATTGTTATGACGGACGAATGAAATACTCCATCAAAATGTTATTTTACATCTTTAGCAACAGAAAACTTCAAAAAGTTTCGAAAAAGCTCTCAGGGACAAAACTATTAGGTGTGAAGTATTAAAGACGAAGATATTATTTCATTTCTATTGAAAATCCTTCCAAATGAGGTCTAGTGTATAATTTAGTGTTATTACTGCAGAAACAGGCTATAAAAAAATGCTAGAGATACTCAACCCTTCAACAAAACTGCAAGAAGTGTGCTCTAAATAAAGAGTACACAGGATTATTGGTTATAATCATCAATGGCCATTTCAGTATCAGAGATTTCAAATTGGTTTTGGTTTTCAGCTGATATCGTTTTATTGGCCTCTTCATCTTGCTTAGTCAAAGAGACTAGATTTTTATATTGATGCAAAATATTGTCAAATTTAAAAGTACAGAAAATGCTCCTAATGCTAGGCGATTGATCGATATCAATGACGCCATTAATGAGATCACGCTCAAACATACGCTCGTCTATGTATAATGAGCTATCCTGGATCTTTGGGATAAAAAAAATTTTCATATCAGATTTGTACCGAGGTCTTGCAACAATCTTCTTTATAAATAAGCTATTTGGTGTGTCGTTAGGCTTTCCAATGCTGTGAATCATGTCTTCTGCAAAATCCTCGTCGTCTATTAAAGAATAATCCCCCGGTCTGGCAGTTTCTAATTTTAAAATTATCGAACCATCATTATCATTCGAAGTAGATCGGGTCACTCTTACTAATGTATAATCAGTGATACCAAATAGTGAGCTGACTGCTGTGTCCAAGGAATTAAAAGTAGGCAATTGAGAGAAATTTTCATTGTCATTATCATCACACTTTTTTTTGCCGAATGTTTGTAGTACCTTGGCTGAATAGCCTGCCAAATTAACAAGGTTATTATCAATCAACTGCATCGATTTCGACGTCAAGTTTCGATTCATAATGGATATAGTTGACGCTGATGAATCCATATTTTTCGAAATATCGTCAAAAACCGCCCGATGATCCTTTAATGAAAACACTTGTTTTCGATTGGTATGAGGTATAAGTGAATTGTACAATGCAAAAATTGATGGAGCCATAGTAAGTTTTACCCTCATACCTGCTTCCAAGTACTTAATGTGCAACTTCGAAGTATTCAGACCCGAGGCTTGTTCTGTTGATACACTTTTTCGGCTCGCCGATTTTCTTCGAAGAGAAAGTTGTACCAATCGTTTGTTTGCTAAGTACTTCTTACTAATTTTGCATTTAGGCATATTGCGTCTTCCTTGGAATGCTTCCACCCCCATCGTCTGGCTCTCCACGCTAAGAGATGATCTCGCTAGCGAAGTTGTTCTTCGCAGACCTAATGTTGACTGTCCAGTAGGTTGTTTGTTCGATTCTTCCCTTTCGTCGCTTTCATCGCTGTAATTCAATATGTCTGCTATTCCAACCATGACCCATATCAAAATTCGTTATTTTCAACTGGCGTATTTTTTAATTTGTCTTTCTATTTGTATAAATTTTTCTGCAATTGTTCCAAATACGATTCACTGTATGTCTTATAACTTAAAAAAATACGACTCACTTAACGGATACATGCACTCTCGAAAACACAAAAACACTATTGACGGAAATCCGAGCTTTTCCAACATATGAAATGTTTCTTACCTATACATTTGGTGCTATTGATGCAAGAAAAGTGCCCGAACATCGGTGTGCGAAGAGAGGTACTAGTTAATGAATTTATCAAACTTCTGCTCATGTACGCGAACGGTAAAAAGTCAGAAATAAAAGCTTATTTAATAGACATGCTGAACTATTTAGAGGGGATTACATTGTCATGATAGCTACTTCGTTTTAGTCAGCTGGGACAGCAAAATTCTTAAGGATGAAAGTGGGGGCCTAAATGATGATACTGCGATTCGACAAAAAGGGAGAGGGGCTTGATTGTGGTAGGGAGCATTAGCAAGTGGCACGCTAACGAGACTACAGGTTGTTATGCAAGGACTAAATAGGGATTTCCATATGGCATAAGTATCAAAGGATGACTGTACTAATTGAGTAGTAGTGCGCATATACCGAGCATATAAACTATTGTCGTGAGTCCTTTGCAGAGAGAACACTGTAAGTGCCGAAGATGCACAAGCTAAGAACAGCATCTTAGGGCAGGGTGTGCAGGAGGCACAGGTAAATCTGAGACAACAGGAACAATGTGAGTCGCCTTTGGTCTAAAATGAAATAAACTACGTTAAGGTAAGCTTGTAGGATGATGCTAGTAGCTGAGACATGCATATATTATTTCCAATGACGGCTTGAATATTCTCATGTATATAGCTGAACATACAGAAGATTACAGATGTGAAATTAAAGTTCGAGCAAGGTGGTTTATTTTTTATACCTAACAATGCAGGCAGGTTCTGCACGGTCTACGCAAAATAGTAAGTCTCACGGAGCACTTGTAGTTTGAGATGCGTCTTACGAGAGTATTATGTTACTTTCATCCGCACCCCCCCGTCGCTAAGACTGGAAATATGTGATTCGGTTAGGTTGTGTTATTTTTCTTGTTAACTGGCGTTTTTGAGCCTGGCTTGGCTGTGTAGCTCGTTTGATAAACTCAGCATCAGCTCACTCTGAATTAGGCTGCATTAGGTTCATGAAGCCTATTTAGTACAATCTTTTAAGTTAATGGTGAAAATGGGGCTAGGAGGCGTATATGTGGTGGGTGGATCTTGGGCAGGCTGTGCAGGTCGATTTCAATGACAGGGGACAAGAAACCAAAAAGGCAATAGGAGAATGTGCATCGGTATAAGATGGTTTGGGTGTATATAGCTAGAGAAGAGCCTGAAAACTGAGGAAAAGGACTGGCAAAAAGACATGTACTCTTGGTAGAGCTATCGGATCTCAAAAAGGGAAAGGGTGCATGCACAATAACAAATATAGAACTCGGTATGTATGGTTCGGCCACGTATAGCTACAGAAACTGACTTGAAGCTAGAAGGTGCGGATTGAGATAATACAAGTTGCGAAATATTGATGGCTGGGTATTGAGAAAGAAAACTGGTATGGTTAGTTATGCTATCATTGGATGTTATTAAAAAACTAAATGCTAGTCAATAATTAAAGGTATAATTATGTTATCTATTTAATTCGAAGTAATCAAAAATTAGAACCTTGATTGATATTTCTGTCCCTGACGCCTAATTCGCCATTCAAAAAGTCGTCATTACCACCCTTCTCATTCTTACGCCAGAAGGTCCACGAGTTATTTTCTACATGGTTGTTCCTCCTCTTCATGTAGTAGAAGACGAACGCGATGATTCCCAATAAAATCGCCCCACCGACACCTACCACAACCCCAACCACAATTTTGTTGGTATGCGACAATCCTCCAGAATCGGTATCTCTGTTATTCGATGATGATGATGTAGGGGTGCTGCTGGCTTCAATCATAGACGTCTGCGTTACCACTACTGTTTGTCCATTGGCAATGGACTGAACCGTATGTATTACGCCTTCACTATTGGATCCTGATACTGTTTGGCCATCTGTTACGCTGGAACTTGGCTGATATTCAGTCAGCAGCGTATAGCTTTCCTGTGACGACACGGACGCCTCACTACTGATATCGCTACTCGAAGAATCGGTCTGTGTAGTTCCAGGCAGCTCATTGTAACTAGTCTCTGTTTCGGTGGTTTCGCTTCCGAAACCGCTGCTACTTTCGTCTCCCAGTGATTTTTCCACGTTCGATGAATAGGTATAGCTACTTGTAGGGCTGTAGCTCGATGTCTGGCTGTTAGGTGACCACTCCAGGGTTGAGCTTATCGGCCAAGAAAACGATTCCGACGACGACACAAACGACAGACTGGATTCAAACGACAGACTGGATCCAAGCGACAGACTGGATCCAAACGAGCTCGAAGGCTCTACTGAGCTATATGTGCCGTTACTGCTGTATCCACTACCATCACTATCGTTATCGTTGTCCTCTTCCGCTCTTTTCGCTATAGGGTCATAATTAGCTAATCCTCCAATAAAACTACCGAACCAGTAGATACTTATGATAACGAGTACCGACGCCACCAACTTGAATCTGTCGTGCATTGGTGTATATTTACTGTACTATAGTCCTATAATACCTTTGTTGTTGTACTATTAGTATGTTTCAACTAATTATAGATCTATAGACCTAGAAAATTTTGAAGGCTTCTCGGGCACGTGACTTCACAGCCCCCAGACTAGTCTTATAGTAGGCAAAGCCCAGATCCCACGAATACCCACAATGCAATATGTCATGTTATACGAGGTTCTTGAAAGGTCGGAGGTAGGCATATAGGGTCAGAAGATGACAAATCGTACTTGGTATCGAAATTGGTAGAATACCTGGCTGACTGATAATCCGCTCTTCGGAACATTCTAGAATGTTCCGAGTTCCATAAGGAGTAATAATGTATATATGCTTAGGAACAATCGGCTGCAAAATCATTCTGGAACCTTCTTCCTTTTAGAGAACTTAGTATTTAAACTCTAGAGTCTATGAACTAAGAGGTAAAATATTCGTAATTATCACTTAGTTAGATATACAATACAGGATACTATGATTTCGAGCAGTTACAACAATCAATTATATTACATTGACCCCTTCCAAGAAAGCTATGGTTATGGGATTAACAACTTTGGTAGAGACCAATTCAATGAATACTTGAGAGAGTATGAATTGAGAAGGGCTTTTGAACATCAAGTAAGACAACGTCAATTACAAGAGCTCAGAGAGCAACAGATTAGAGAACAGCTCCGGGAACAGGCTTTAAGGGAACAAGCTAGGGAACAGGCATTGAGAGAACAAAGAATTAGAGAACAAAGAATTAGAGAACAAAGAATTAGAGAACAAAGAATTAGAGAACAGAGAATTAGAGAGCAAGAATACAGAGAGAGGGTTAGAAAAGAGAGAGAGGAAGAGGCAAGACAGGCCAATGAATTTTTCTCCCAATGCTTCGAGTTTCTTAACCAGTACTATGAGAATATTCAAAAAGAACAAAGAAAGCAACAAATCAAACAAGAGAAGTTGAATAAAATCAGGAAAGAAAAAGAGGAGGAAAAGAAAAAGGCTGAACAACAGAGAGCTGAACAGAGAGCTGAACAACAGATTGAGAAAAGTCAGAAAAATATGACAAGAGTTGTCGAAGACACTTTGAGGAAAGACTTTTTTGATCAATTCTTTGATGCATTTGTACAAGTCAACTCAATTCCACATGTCCAACAAAAGGAATGTGAGAGGGCGTCTGAGGAAAGAGCTCAATTGAAAAAACAGAGAGAAGCTGAAGCTGCTGAGCAAAAAAGGAGAGAAGAAGAGCACAGGGCCAAAGAAGAGGCATTCAAACAAGAATTTTTGAATCACTTTTTTGGTGCGTTCGGGTTTCAACCAGTTGAGGAAACAAACAAAAAATCCAACGAAGAAATAAAAGCTGAAGAAAAGAGACAAGCTGAAGCAAAGAAAGAAGCTGAAGCAAAGAAAGAAGCTGAATCGAAGAAAGAAGCTGAAGCCAAAAAGCAAGCTGAAGAAATAAAAGCTGAAGGAAAGAAAGAAGCTGAAGCCAAAAAGCAAGCTGAAGAAATAAAAGCTGAAGAAAAGAAAGCTGAAGAAAAGAAAGAAGCTGAAGCCAGAAAGCAAGCTGAAGCCAAAAAGCAAGCTGAAGAAATAAAAGCTGAAGAAAAGAAAGAAGCTGAAGCCAAAAAGCAAGCTGAAGCCAAAAAGCAAGCTGAAGAAAAGAGACAAGCTGAAGCAAAGAAAGAAGCTGAAGCAAAGAAAGAAGCTGAAGCAAAGAAAGAAGCTGAAGCAAAGAAAGAAGCTGAAGAAAAGAGACAAGCTGAAGGAAGCAAGCTGGCAGAATATATACAGAGAGAACAAATCAACCGTCTTATATCTCATTTCTTTGGTGGAATCCCTCTCGAATACGTCAGAGTGCCTCAGAATACTGACATAGACGAAAATTCTGTCACAAAAGAAGATACCCAAGATGAAAGTGCTTCGACTGCTGAATCTGATAATGAATCAGTAGCTTCTGAAACAAGCGATGCATCTGTATCAACTCAGTCGACTTCAACTCTTGCCACTCCAGAATCAAAGTTGCGCAAACATTTATCTATCGAAGAGGTAGAAGATGAAGAATTTGCATCATTTAACAAGAATTTTATAAAGTAAATGTATAGTAACTGAATATATCATTATAATTTTATCATAATACTTTGTACAAAGTACTTGAAGAAAATCGCACCATCTAAATTTCGGAATCCCCGTTCAGGTTTTAACTCCTTTTCTAACAGCATTAATACAAAAACAATGGCTTCAATTGGCAAATCTATAGCCGTTTTTGGAGGTAATGGTTTCTTAGGAAAGAAAATATGTGAAACTGGTATCAAATTGGGATACCAGGTAACGTCATTTTCTCGTTCAGGGCAAGCACCAGCTATCAATTCACCATGGGTCAAAGAAGTGAAGTGGGAAAAGGCAGATATCTTTAACCCAGATACATACAAAGATAAGTTGACAAATATGAGCTCAGTGGTACATTCAATAGGTCTCCTTTTTGAAAACCAGAATTATAAGAAAACCGTAAATACAAATTTTAATTTTTTGAATGACGTGCAGAATTTAGCCAATATGGTAAAGAGTCCAAATCCAATGAACAGAGATAATCATAACACATATGAGGGTATACAGAGGGACTCAGCTGTAATATTGGCTGACGCATTTTTGAAAGTCCAACCAAATAATCCCTCATATGTGTATATATCGGCAGATCAAAAGATGCCATTTATTCCATCAGGCTATATTGATACGAAGAGGGAGGCTGAATTCGAGTTATCTTGTAAGGAAGGATTGAGGTCTATCCTCATGAGGCCAGGATTCATGTATGACGAAGCAGAATCACATTCTCTTAACAACCGAATCTTGTTGAAGAACCTTCTCAAGTTGGGGTATGAAGCTAAGCATTGCATTCTCGGAGATCATATATCATACTTGAATAAGTTGATTAGGCCTCCTATATCCACGGACAAGGTGGCACATAAACTATATGAAAAACTAGAAAATGACACCTTTAGTGGAATAGTTACATTGGACGAGATATATAGGCATTAAGATGTATATTCATGACCCAGGATATATATTTATAAAATTTTTTGTAACCATTAACTGTATACTTAACTATATGTATTTAGTATTATTTTTACTGGGCATTTGAATCAATTTTTCTTGAATCACTTCTAGCCATTCTATTTCCAAAGTTGATAATTCCAACTCGGTAGGAATATTAATCTGATTGCAATTGATGCCAATCGTATGCGAATGAGGTGTGAAAGTCAACCCATCGTTGGTAGACTTAGTAGGCTCCAACTTCAGGTCTACATTAGTTTCTGCTTTGCTCTGGGGTAAGCCTGCATGCCACCAATACATGGGATACTTTCGAATTAAATTCCCCGTTATTAATGCTACCGCCATCATCAACAATGACGAGATCAATTGCACCGGTATGTACCACCAGCTCATCTTCCGTACCTGATCATCTATTGAAGGCAATAGAGCTGATGATCCTGCAGGTGGATGAACACAATTGCAAATGGACATTAATACAGATGAAATCGCCACACTTAACGCTCCACTAGCCCAGTAATGATCTCTTCCATTACTTGATAATCCGAATAACTTTGCTATTCCCATCCCTACAATTGAAGATATTATTTGCCCAAATAACACATTCCGCGGTTGCGCAAGTGGTGCTGTGCTAGCATTGTAGACTAATATTGCTGCCGCTCCATAACTCGCAATAATCATCGGTGCATGATGTTCACTAAATACTGTATTACTCTTGAAAACCCCTTCTAGTAATGATATGCCACAAAAAGTTGCTATGAGAATTTCTAGCCATATCCAATAATCAGCAACTGGACCTGGATTATGATTTCCGAAAAATCTTCTCACATGCCTGGGGAGCCTGTAGGTCTGGTTATTAGGAACAAACCTATCCAACACCTTGTCTATAGTGAACTTGAAAACCATACTCTTCAAAACTATATTTTACTACTCATAATACGTTCAAAGTTTTATACTGAATTTTCTGGTTTTATATATTTATAAAAATGACTCTTAAAGCCGTCAAAATGCGAGATTTTCACTCCAAAAACTTTTTAGTCGGATACTGTCGAACTTCCGCAATTACGTCGTATAAATATGCTATATAATAAGAGTGATTAAAATACGAGTCAGTAGGACTCTATGGGCTAAACACCACAGTGAAAGCCATTATTGTAAGCATTTCTTCTTTTGAGGAAATATTTTCTAGCTTCATCAGCAAAGAATACAGAACTCGTCAAGCAAACAAGATGAACTAAATCAGTAAAATACAAAGCTTCAGTCTGGAAAATTGTCTGGAAGAAAGGAACATAAATCGCGCAGAGCTGGCCAATTAAGGAACCAAGCACGGCGACGTTGAACATCTGATTTTTGATGCCAATCTCGAAAATCGACTTTGAGTAATGACGGCACGCTAAGGCATTGAACATGTCAAACAAGACAAAACATGTGAAGGTCATAGTGGTGTCTCTGGCAGTGATTTCATTGTCGGTCATTTCCTTAATGAATATGTACAATGTGCCAACAATAATAATGGCAGTCGATTGCAATACTCTCTTGAGAACTTGGTCAGTTAAGATTCTGTCATTACGCTTCCTTGGTGGTTTACTCATGACCTCGTGGTCCACAGGCTCGACACCTAACGATTGGGCAGGAGGTCCGTCCATTAGAATGTTAATCCACAAGATTTGCATAGCATTAAGAGGATTTGGTAATCCAAAGAAAGTTGCCAAAGCAATTAATGTCAACGCGGCAATAGACGTAGACAACTGAAAGGTGATGAAGTTCTGGATGTTGTAGAAAATTCCTTTACCTTCCTCAATCGCAGATAAGATCGTAGAAAAGTCATCGTCTGTCAAAACCATATCAGCAGCCTCTTTGGCAACGTCTGTACCATTTTTACCCATTGCAATACCAATATCTGCCAATTTCAATGCTGGTGCATCATTAACACCATCACCAGTCATTGCAACAATGTCTCCCCTTTTCTGGAGTGCCTTGACGATTAAAAGTTTGTGTTCAGGCGTAGTTCTTGCAAAGACAGAAATGTTATGGATTGCTTCAGCCAATTTTTCCTCATTCAAGTTGTCCAACTGATCCCCTGTCATTACAGAACTTTCATTCAAAACAGGAATTCCAATCTGTTTAGCAATATTAACTGCAGTGGTAGCCGAATCCCCAGTAATCATAACGACATGCACTCTACCTTTCATTAATAACGAGATTGATTTTCCAACATTTGGTCTTGGTGGATCTTTCATACCTACTAATCCGCAGAATATTAAATTTTTTGGTTCACTAGCATCATCGCCGTTGTTGATAAATTTTAAATTGTTTCTTGCTAATCCTAAGACTCTTAAACCATCCGAAGCCAATGCATCAGACTTTTCCGAGATTAATTTTCTAACTTCGTTCGTCAAAGGCTTGACCTCACCATTTTCGTCATAGTATTTTGAACAAAGTGAAACTATTTTTTCAGACGCACCTTTGGCGAAAGTCTCAGACTTGTCCAAATCACCAGTATGAACACATACTGCCATATACTTTCTAGCAGAAGAAAATGGCAATTCATAAACTTTCTGTCTAGTAGCTCTCGAATCTTCCAAACCAAAATGAGGCAAACATTCAACGAGAGCAATATCACTTGGATTACCAACGTATTTTTCATTTTCACTAGAATATCTAGCATTATTACAAATGTTACCAGTTTCCAAAATTTTATGCATATTATTAGTTAATTGGTGGTGTAAGCTGTTATCATCTAGTTTTTCAACAACTAAGAACGGACTGTTAAAGCTTCCTTTAAAATCATGTGCCCATATTTTTGTAACTGTCATATGATTTTGGGTTAATGTTCCAGTCTTGTCCGAACAGATGACGTTCACACTTCCTAATGTTTCAACACTTGGTAATCTCTTGACAATCGCCTTCTGACGAGCCATTCTTAAAACACCTAAAGCTAAAGTAACAGTAACAATAATAGGTAAGCCTTCTGGAATCGCAGCAACTGCCAACGACACAGAAATTTGAAACATATCCAACCAAGAGCGACCTTGAAATATACCAATCAAGCAAATAACGCCGATCACTATAAAACTGAAAAGCGATAAATCCTTACCTAATTTATCCATGGCTTGTTGCAACGGAGTCTTAGGTTTCTCAATCTCTGACATCATCTCAAAGACCGCACCAAATTCTGTCTTTGCTCCTGTAGCCACAACAATACCAGCACCATGGCCATCTCTCACCAACGTACCCATATAAGCAATTGGCGTTCTCTCTGTGACAGGAATTAATTCATTTTTGCTATTTTTTAATGTAGCTGAATTCTTCCTTACTGGGCTATTTTCACCAGTTAAGTTACTTTCATCGATAGATAAATAGGTGCATTCTGTTAATCTGATATCCGCCGGAATTCTATCACCTTGACTAAAGTGAACTAAATCACCTGGAACCAAAGTTGAAGCTAAAACAGTGGACGTATTACCATTTCTAGTTAATTTGGCCTCTGCTGGAACTAATTTATTTAAAGCCTCCAATGATTTTTCTGATCGATATTCTTGTACAAATCCAACCGTGACAACAATAGTAATGGCCAACGTGATCGAAATAGCATCATCGACATTTCCCATCCAGAAACTAATGGCAGCCGATCCTATTAACAACAATATTAATGGATCGCCATAGAAACTAGATAAAAATTTCTTGAAAAGACTTTCATCCTCCTCGCTATTGAGTTCATTAACTCCGTGAAGCGATCTTCTATTCAATATGTCCTGATTGTTACGTAAACCCGAAGTTATGTCTGTCTGTAACTCAGATTCTGTTTCCTTAATTGATAATTGGCAATATTTAACTGATGGTGAACTAGCCCGAGTTGGAGGAAGCGACGCAAGATTTATATCATACGGATTATCACTCATTCTAAATTATTGTAGTCCAATCTAAATAATGCAAGGTTAATGAAACAATATTTATACAAAAAAAAACAAACGACAAAAATAAATGAAACCCAAGCTATCTATTTAAACCTCTCTAAAACCTAGCAAGAAGTGTAAGTGAAGTGTTTTGGTAATGCGATGATTTATTCTTATAACAAATCTAAGAATTTTCAGTTATACAAATCAAAAAACCCTAATAGATCTGCGTAAATCACAAGCTTCTATCTCTTAATATAGACTAATACGTCTCACTAATATTCCACGAATCCTTGGGTGGCTTTCACTAATGATCCTAGTGAAATTTTTAAAAACAAATTTTTGTTCTTTACGTGTCTTTACAGTTTAGGTTGATATTTGCACATTTATCATTAGAAGTACCATATATACAATTATTTACCGTTTATCGTCTCAAAAGCAGCCTTGGATAGTCTATTCATTACGGCTAAGCCTTCATCGGTCTCATCTATGCCTTCTACAAAAATTATGTCCACTCCGAGCTCGTCAACCTGTCTCAATAATTTGAATAAGTTGCGAGATATTTCTAACCCAGTTGCACCCAAATTCTCCTCTATATTTATTTGATGGCTTATAGTACTGGCATCTGCAAAGAACTTAGACTTTAGTAAAGCGATTATTTTAGATTCAGGGATATTGTTGTCGGATATGTACTTGTTGACCGCGTTAAAGCCGTCGCCGCAGTTGACGAACAAAACTACCTTCGCTGTCGGAGAATAGTGTTTATACTTCATCCCAGGAGTTTTTACCGCTTCTGACTTGCCAGCTGTCTTTTTCGCCAAGACAACGTTTTCCCAGGGACCGCATCCGCTTCTTCTGACCTCCTCCACTGATACTCCGCCTGGTCTTAATAGCATTGGCGGATCCACTAAGCCATCGACAACGGTTGATTCCACCCCAACATCACACAGTCCACCGTCTATAATATATGGTATCTTTCCCTGAAGGTCGTGGTATACGTGGCTAGCAAGAGTTGGGCTTGGTCTGGTGGATGCGTTTGCTGACGGTGCCGCAAGTGGAAGATCACTCAATGCTATCAAAGCTCTTGCAATTGGATGTTGCGGGATCCTTACAGCAAAGGTATTCTGATTAGCTGTGACTATTTTTGATATTGGCGATCCTTCATGTATTGGTAACAAAATTGTTAATGGGCCAGGCCAAAACTTCTCTATTAATTTGTCGTAAATTTCTGGGATCGTATAGTCTTTGGGTAAAATTTTTCTTTTCAACTGATCTATGGATGAGACATGTACGATCAACGGATTATCTGCTGGTCTATTCTTTGCCCTATAGATTGATTTTACTGATTCATCATTAAGCGCAGATCCCCCTAGCCCGTAAACAGTCTCTGTTGGAAATCCAATAACGTTTGTACTATTAATAAGCTCATTAGCTGCAATACGAAGACTATTTTCTGTCTCTGGGTCAGTTATTTTCGGCAATATATCATTTTTATTGAAGATGATGCTATCTTTGTTAGCTCGTAAAAGTTTGGTCGTAAATGTCATTTTTGAATGACAAGAACAAACGCTTTTCCTAATAATATGTTTATTATACAACCAATAACGTGATTTGGATAGCATAAACAATGTTCTAAGAGTTCTATCAACTCAATGTATCTCATCTGGGTCTCTTCTCCATCTGCAACTTTTTTTTGATTCACGTGATGAGATTACTTAAAAGTCAATCAATACTGTTGGTGGCATTTCATCCTTGTATTGCATAACTGAAGTATCGTTTATGTATATAGAGTTTCTGTTAAAAGCTAGTTCGTAAAGAAAATTTGAAAAAGACAAGAAATAAAAGAATTTTGTATTTTGTATTTTACAAAAAATATTCAAATTTTGAAATATTATGTGGCATAAGTTATACCAAGCCAAAATTGTATATTATACAAAATAATAGAGAAATTTTGAGCCATATCAATCTAAGTAGTTTTAGCTTTATAATAAGAGAGTGTTGATTGCCATTTAAAAGAGTTGAAAGTGGTGATAAAAATTTCTAAAGTTTTTTCTTTTGCTTCACCAAATGTCATCAAATTCAACTATGTTAAAAATGAACCAATCTTGAGTTAATTCAAACATGAAGGTACAGAATATATGTGTACCTTAATACTGGTTTCTTGCTATCTGCAGCCAAACACATATGAGCCAAATACCATAGAAATATTTTGGGTGCAAATAATTAATTCTTCGCATACTGAAAATGAGCCATCATATCAAAATCTTAATTATGGATATATGTCCAAATATAGCTTCAGATTGGCATAACTATAATCTGAATACTTAAAGGGTTTGGTGCTACTCTGTCTCAAATACGTTATTTTATGAATTGAATGGGTTTATTAAACATGACTTATGCACCCTTAATTAATCTTGATGAGTTCTTTGAAATGCCTGATTTTAGTTACGATCAATTTTATCAATCTATTAACTTCAATGATGGCTTTATAAATGAAGAACTCTCAAATTTTGAAGTCATAGGTGATAAGGATGATTTATATAAACAAAAATTCCTAGAATTTCATAGTTATAATAATATTGATACTGAATTTCTGAACTACATATATGGCGAGGGGCGAGATCCTAATCACAAGAAGTTTGAAGTCAATACTGTTAAAGATTCAAATTTCGACTTACCTGACTGGAGAAACGATTGTGTTTCGTTCGGTAATAAAGATGGCTTGGAAACATTCGGTACTCTCAATGATTTAATTGACATAGACAATCAGATCGAGCAAAACGAATGCAGTAATGCTTTCGAATCTGTCGCTGGCATGACATTGAACTGGCATGATCTTGAAACTAATAAGATGCTATTAAAAGCAGTCCAGATGTATTGAAATTTGACTATAATGATATCGAAATCAATCAACAGGTGGTGCAATGCAAGCTTGTTAATTTTGCAGCAAATCCAATTTCGGAGACAACTTTGATCCTGATTTCGAGTAAGCTAAACAGAAGGAAAGAATCGGAGGAGGAACGTATCTTTTCGGTGAACAGAACTCGCTATACTCGAGCTAATATTGAGTCACTCAGCATTTTGCACCCTAATGTGCAATATCAACGGAATGCACAATTTAGTATAGGGAAACCATACGAACCCGAATACATAAGAGTCCAAATAAATCCACTAAATAACACTCCTCTTAATGAAACAAGATGTGGATTATGCCCTTATTGCACCCGTTTGGTTTTCAAAAACTTGAAAACTTCGACTTATGCTCAGCATCTTTCTTTAACTCACGGAATTCAGACAGATAACTACATAACCCCAAATCCACTATTGTACGGAAGCTATAATTTGAAAAAAAATAATACAAATAGAAAGACGAGGGCACATATTTCAAAGAAAAATGGAGTAATTTGTCCAGTATGCCACGATATTGTAGAAACGGAGTGCTCGAAGACGACTGCAACTCAGAAGCCATTGAATAATTACCTTCGACACTTTAAAGAGAAACACCGAAAATGCAAAGAGAAAGAGGATCCCGTTAAATTTTTTTGCAAATACTCTACAAATGCACTGAAATTATTATTAATATGATTATTATTATGTTCATCATAAGCTATTAGATATAGAAATAAGTACTCAATACAGTTAAAAAGCAATATTCTCAGTTAGGATTTTCTTTTCATCATCATCCAATAGCTCATAATACTTTTGGAAGTTGCCTAAATTTTTTGCAGTACATTCTTTGAAAAATTGAACCAAAATAATCTTTAAATCATCATTGCCTTTTTGGTCATCATATTCTTCATCATTGTCTGAGTCAACATATGACTTCAACTTCTCATAATTTGGGACTCCGATATCATCCATATCTTCCCATCCTTCATCATCCCCATTATCTTCTGCTTCCGGCAAATAATCATTGGCATTTGGTTGCTGACATTGGAAATTTAATTCGCTAATTAATAGCTTCAATATCTTTTGCAGAGCTGAGATTTGAGTGTACTGATCTGGCATAGCCTTTGTCATAGATCTTGTACGAATCAAGTCACCCTGATATGGAATAATATCACCATCAACAATCAATGATTGCACATTTTCCGAATCTAATGTAAAAATCTTACCTAAGGCCAAAGTATTTTGTTTGATTTTCTCATATCCCCTAGTAATTTCAAAGGATTGGAACCATATAGGCAAGACAAGCGCAAGACCAGATTTTAATTCACCAGTTTTAGGATCTGCAAGTTTAATGTTATTGCCTAAAAAATTAATCATATCTGCAGATGAAGTTAAAACTAAGTTGCAAAAGACCATTATCAAGTTTTCAATTGTAATGACTTCTTTTGCAGATACTAACCTTCGAACAGTGGCCTCAAGGATTTGTGTTAAAAACTCATTGCTTAAATATGCTTGAAATTTGGTGATCAATGATAATACAATTGAACCACAATCCATTGCAGCACTATCAGATAACTCAGGTGAGAGAAATTTGGAGACGATTGTCAATAACAAATCCATTCCAGATTTCTTAGTTTCAACATCACTATAGCCTATAAATGACTTTGAAGCTTTTTGCAATATATTATTGAATACTTGACCAGCACTCTGTAATATTTGGTCGTCAGTCGAGAAAAGAATCAATTTATTCAAGACTGGAAAAGTGAAGTTGAAAATTTCATTAGGCAATTCACTGTTTACAGGCGACGAATCAATGATTACACTAAGTAATTCCAATGCTAAATCTAAATCAGGTGAGTATTCTGCTTTTCCAGTTGAGAGAGAATTCTGAATTATACTTAAGATAAATGGTAACGACTTCTCACAACTTGCCATGTAATCATTAATTGAAATATTTGCTAATAAAGATTTTAAACATTCTGATGAGTCTACAGTTAATTGAAGATTAGCAGAGTCTTGAAATGAAATTTTGAAAATCAATCCAATGACACTAGTCTCATTCGAAATAATGACCCTTAACGCATATTCGTTACATAAATCTATTCCAACAGTGATTGCTTCCAATAATGCGGGTAAACTATCTCCTTCGCTTTCTTCAACTAATGACAACGTAATTTGGAAAAGTGCTAATTGGATTTCTTGAATGGCAGAAAATTCCAATGACTTTTCAAAATTTAACAAGTGCTTATAAAATGTGCAACTGACTAAGACGCTAACTTTGATCAATGCAAATAAATCATCGTTACTATCATTATAGCTAGAAGTAAATTTGATCATGTCCATAAATGCCTTAATACCGAAACTGTCGATTGACAATTCATCTTCAAATTTAGAAAAAAACTTGGGCAAAAGAAGGAAGCATCTGGAAGTGACTAAGTGATGATTCTGAACAGAATTTTCATACGATATGAACGTTGTTGCAATATTTAATAAATCCGCTAAAGAAGTATTTTTTCCAAGACTTGTGGTATCTTCATTCATCAATAAACTTTCAAATAAATACAAGTAACATTCCTTTAATTCCCATTTTGAATTTGCTGCTGAAGCCATATACTGAGTAATTAAGCTGAACACCAGACTTGCATCTTGATCATTAAATTCAGATAGTAATTCATTAACTGAATCACGTACTGTCGCGGTTGCAGACAAGCCAGTTATATCAGTAACATATATGTTGAAATCAACCTCATACTGTTGTATCGTTTCTTTCGGTAACATTGAGCACTCAATTATGTCTTGAATAAATTCACTTAAGGCATTAATGTCGTCCGAGATATGTATATCATGCTGCAAAACAGATACCGTCAGCAAAAGTTCTATGATTAAATGTGAAAGTACGTCGATAGGCAGAGACAGATCCGAGGTTATTACAATTGCTGAATTATTATCTTCCAATACCACAACACTTTTATAATATTGCGATACATACTTAAAATCCTTCAATATGAGCCCCATTATAGATTGCTTTACATTTAACTTAATTCTTTTGTTAAAGCTGCCCAAAAAGCTGTTTAAAGTTTTGTAAATGTAAGTTCTGAAATAAATAGCACTTAATATCAACGGATTACCAGCTGTAGAAATCGAAGATGCAATAGATTTATCTAAAAGGGAGACAAATAAGTCCACTGATGAGGTTAGATGTTGGTAAACTAAATTTTTCCTATGTTCACTAGTGAATGATTCAGGACTCTGTAACACATTTAAGATGCTTTGGTACAATTTGATACAGGTGGTCTTGATATCAGATTCAATATTATCATTATTTAACAATTTGACAATATGAGTAGTTAATTCTCCGCCTACGCCGCCATCCCAGAATTGGTCTTCGGAAATTAAGTCGTCAAACAAGTCATTTAAGACGGTCAAGCCACCGATCATTGCATTTCTATTATCGTTATTTGTTGTCAGAATAAACAATTGATTCAACAAATCCGGCCACTCATCAGGGTAGTCAGAAGCTGCAATCTGGACAATAACGTACGAGCTTCCTGATCTTAACTTAGAATTATCAGTTGACGTTGCTAATTGAATAGAACTTTGTCTTACCACTTCTTTCAATTCTTGTTTGATAGGTGGCCCGACAAATGACTGGAATGCCAATGACCAATATTTGGGAACCATTCTTCGTAAATGCAAGAGGCAAGATTGCCTAAGATCTATTGGCAATTCTTCATTTAACGACAGCTGATTTAAGATATAAATCACTGAAGATGGATCCTGACCACACATATGATTGAATTCTATTTCAGCATTCTTTCGGATACTATTATCTGAACTATTCTGGTTAACCACAGCATTTAAAACCACTTGAGAGTGATCCATGATCAAATAAACCTAAGGTATTTGTTTTAGTTTTATTCAAAAGAGCTAGATTAACTTTTAGTGAGTACGCGTTGATGAATTTATCTCATGCAAATATAGAATAAGGATTAGTGGCGGATACATTTCTTTCCTAGAAATATATATATTTAGATACACATCATGTTTGGTAAATCGACATACCCAGCATTAAAAGAACTCCAAGAGCCACTTTCATCTGAACAATTAAGGATCTTGAAAGACCAGGTGGAATCAGAAGGACAAGATCCAGCTCCACAATCACAATTCAATTATGCATGGGGGTTGATTAAGTCTTCAGACTACAAAATGCAACAGCTAGGTATAGATATATTATCCAAACTATACCGTGATGTGCCATCGATGAGAAGGGAATGCTTATATTATTTAGCATTGGGTTCCTTCAAAGTAGGGGATTATAGCAATGCTACAAGATATGCAGATGCACTTTTGAAGAATGAACCTGAAAACAAACAAGTATTAGATTTGAAGGAATCTATAAACGAGAAAGTGACACAGGAAGGATTGATAGGTATAGGAATTGCTGGTGGTGCTCTTGCAGTTGGCGTTGGTATTCTCGGTGCATTATTGAGAAGAAAACGATAGGTTCATTTTGTTTATGTTTCAGATATAGGGGTAGTACATATCATGTTTAGGAATGTATGTGAATGGTAATTTGTATTGTAAAGTTAATGTAAATATACTTACAATTGGAGCTCATCAATTTTGCGAAGCTATGAATATTCGAGGCAAACTAATGCTGACTTGCTGTATGACATATGATGCAAAATGAGAACGATTATGAGACAGGTCATTCGCTTCTTGCTGACAGAATATCAAGAGTGGTTGTGGATAAATTCAATAGATTGAGTATCAAGTCAGGGAAGCCTACGGTTAGGTCTAACGGCATACAAGAATGGACAGTCTTAGCTGGTTTGGTAGCGTTGATAGATGCAAATGATCAAGAGGATCCTGAGGTATGTCCAATATCTTTGGCTACAGGTGTGAAGGCATTGCCTAATAAAGTTAGAGATTTTTCTAAAGGTTCCATGGTCCATGATCTCCATGCTGAAATTTTAGCTATTAGGCTCTTTAATTGGCATTTATTAGATGAATGCTCTAAGCTATTAGATAAAGATACTGAATATGAGAGCAAAATAATTGAAAGAGATCAAAATAGTAGATCCCAATTCAAACTTAAAGACGATATTAAACTAGCTTTATTGGTGACAGAGCCCCCCTGCGGAGATGCTTCGATTAATTATTTGACAGAGACTTTGGATGATAAAGAGCCTTGGAAAGAAGAAGTGAGTGCTAGTAAAAGGCAGAAACTAAATTCAGATGTTACAGTGATACGGGGACGAATGAATTTCGACAAATTAGGCATTGTAAGAACTAAGCCAGGTAGGTCTGACAGTTTAATAACATTAAGTAAATCATGCTCAGATAAATTATGCTTAAAGCAACTTATTGGAATCACAAATGCTATTACAAGTCTATTGTTTCCAGATGGCATATATCTTAGCTATTTGGTTTTGCCAAAGAACAAGTTTAAGGAAGAAGATATATATAGATGTTTTAAACAAAGGTTTGCTCAAAAACTTGAGGGAGAGAAAGATCTCCATCCTCTTAAAGTGATAGGGTACAGTAGAGACGATTATCCATTCCATAAGCCCAAGAAAAATTCTCCGGATGTTCCATCACAACTTTCTTTGTTGCATATAGTTCCATCAAAAACTACTCAAATCCTAAATAACGGTGTTAAAAATGGTGCCTTCGTTAAAAACAAGCGTCCCAAAACAACCGGAGAGAGCATAATCTGTAATAAACAAGTATATAAGAAAGCCCAATCTTTGCTTATCCAAGATGTCACAACATATACAAATTTGAAGAAAGCAAATGTTAAGAGACAAGAATTAAAGACAAAAGGAAGAGAAACTCTTACTAACTGGGTATCGACTGATGTAGATGATTTTAACTTACTATGATTCCAGTATTAACGTATACTTTATATTATAGATATATAGAAGAATGCAAACATGAATGGCAATTTTTTCAGTCTGAGTCAGAAGCTGATCCATCCTTGTCTTGATCACCATTTTGTTTCAATTCGTCTGCTGCTAACTGTTCTTCTTCAGTGAATTCCATTGAAAGCGCATACTCAGCACTTTCCAACAATTCTCTGAGTTTTTGATTATCCTTGTTCACGTAATCAATAGGCTTTAAGTTGTGCTTATCGATAATTCTTGGATCAGACCCAGAATCTAAAAGATTATCGATGATGAAGTATCCGTGTTCAGGTTCTTCAATTGTGTACTTAACTGCCAAATGTAGTGGGGTATCACCTTCTCTATTTTTTGGGTCTATTTCAACACCCTCTATGTCTAAAACTATGTCTATGAACTCCCAATTACCTAACTGACAAGCCAAATGTAACGAAGTGTTATTAGTGATTAATTCACGAGTAGAATTAATCAAACTTGATAATTTCTTTTGATCATTATTCAATTCAACTTTAATTGATAATAACAATTCCGTATTGTTCCTTCTTGCACATTCTAAAAGCTGTTCTGAATACGATGCTCCTTCAGTATTTGTTTCGTTCGCCATATTTTTGCCTGATACACCCTTCTTGTATTCTTGATCTCTAATGAATCTTCAATCACTTGTGTTTCTACTATCCGAGATCATGATGATTGAGGCACGACAATATATAGTATCTACAAAGTAGCCTACGTGGAAGATATTTAACTCTAAAACAACATGATTCCGTTCATTACATACTTCATTGCCTGTACGACAATAACAAATGCATAAATTTAACGGCCTAATCGATTTAAAAGTAAATGACTAAAAGGCAATTGCCATTATTACGCATAGTTATAAGACTGCTTTGAAAGCCCCAGAAAATCCCAAAGAACCCGTACTTTCGTTACGCAGTGTGAATTGGTTTTGTTACTGAGTTATATCCTTAAGCAAGTATATTCTGGAAATTATGAGTCTAATATATGCTCCAGTAAGCTGTAGCAAAAAAAACATGCGAGAGTGCACTATGCTTGATTTTTTCATTTGCTAATCTCGTTCGCTCTATTAACATTTTATAAAACTCAATAGCAACCTCTAGATAAGAACATACTCTAACAAAATATATAGCCATGGTCAAACCTATTATAGCTCCATCGATTTTAGCATCCGATTTCGCTCATTTGGGATGTAATTGCCATCGTATGTATGACTCTGGAGCAGATTGGTTACATATTGACGTTATGGATGGACATTTTGTCCCAAATATTTCCATGGGACCACCAATCATTGACAGTTTAAGAAAGGAAATTCCAAGATCGGAGACTAAAGCCAGCTTTTTTGATTGCCATATGATGGTATCTGAGCCGGAAAAGTGGGTTCCGGAAATAGCAAAAGCAGGTGGTGACCAATACACTTTCCACTACGAATCTACTAAAGATCCAGTTGCATTAGTTAAATTGATTAAGGCTCATGGTATGAAGGCAGCATGTGCTGTTAAACCAGGAACACCAGCCGATGTGTTATATCCATTAGCTGAAGACTTAGACATGGCATTAGTCATGACCGTGGAGCCAGGTTTCGGGGGCCAGAAGTTCATGCCAGAAATGATGCCTAAAGTGGAATCATTGAGAAAGAAGTTTCCAAAATTGAACATCCAAGTCGATGGTGGTTTAGGACATGACACCATTCCAGCAGCTGCAGAAGCTGGTGCCAATGTTATTGTTGCTGGTACTGCAGTTTTCAAAGCTCAGGATCCAAAAGAAATGATCCAGCTTTTAAGAGATGCTGTCACTAAGAACTTAAAAGCTCGTGGATTACTTGATGAATGAGACTTTCGTCCTAGTAGATGATAAATAGTACGGTCCAATTTTGGACTCGGTTCTTTATTAAATCGACGTAACTCTAAACAAATAAATCATAGCAAGATATATTAAACTACTAATGTACAACAGGTGTTAAGTTCAGCACTCTCATGTCTTATCAATTCTCAAATACATTTTAGAATGCTTGCACTCCTAATGTGGTACCCTTTCCATCGGTACCAGAGCTGACTTTCAATCCCTCACTGACTCTATCTTCAACAGCAGCCCACAAAACTTCCTTGATTTTGTCTAATTTAGTTTGGCTCTTGGTGTTGGATTGTTCTTCTTTTTCAGCATCTTCATCAACTTCCATCTTTTCTTGATCCGCTAAAAGATCAATATTCAATTTTTCATTTCTCTTGGCTATGTATTTCTTATTTCTAGCAATTTTTTTAGCTCTTTTATTCGATAACGTGTTATTGGTGACAACGCCTGATGGAGTCGTGGCTCCATTATATAATGCAATAGCTTTGGATTCAGTAGCTTTAGGAACTGAATCGGTATCGTAACGAGGAGTAGATGACCTAGTAACAATTCCACTTCTAGCACGAGCTGATCTTTTTTTTCCGATAGAAGATGCATGGCTATTACGGAGAATCTTATCCTTCGGCTTATTAATGGAATTTCTTGACGGCATTTCTTGATTTTAATATTCTAATTAATGATCAAAGATCAATATTTAAATTTTTCAGGACTTATTTAAAAAAAATATACCGCATCTCATCTGCATAGAAAAGAAGGAGACGGGAGAAAAAAAGTGAATAAATCTCCCGGGGGTGAGTCGAACACCCGATCTCAAGATTACTTTGAGGTACTCATTACAGTCTCGCGCCTTAGCCAGCTTGGCCACCGAGAGGATTTCTGTATTTCCAGGAATAATGTTTTAATATAACATAAAAACTTTAGCCACCCACCATGTGATTATAGATGCAATTAATAATCCCTTGCTTCTCTATAATACTAACATTTATTATTTTCTTTCTAGATTCATGATATCAAGGTTCAATATGGATGAGAAACAACTGTATGAATCTTATAGAGAACCTGTTGAAATTAGAACAAAGATCAAGGACAGGAAAAGCAAATGGAACTTTTGGAACCTTATCCTTCTTGCGACTGTTGTGCTTGCGGGCTTGATTTGCACCAACAGGATCAATCCATTAGCCCCAGTAGTCAATGAAAAAGGAGATCATTCAAAGATATATTTGAAAGCATTGGAGACGAATTTAGCTGGTAATTGGTCTAGGAAGTATACCTCTGAGGCCCACTTACCCGGTACTAATTATGGATTTGTTGAGTGGACCAAAAATAAGTTTGAGGAATATGGATTTAAAGTCACCATTGATTCGTATGACATATATGTTAGTTATCCATTTCAACATGACTTGAAACTTTTGGATGCTAAAGGCAAACACACGTTGTATGTGGCTCCATTGAAGGAGGATGAGCTCGAAGATGATAAAACATCTACGGGGGAAGGGTTGGTTCCTACTTTCTTGTCATACGCAGCCAATGGCAATGTCACAGCGCAATACGTTTATGTAAATTACGGCACCAGGGAAGACTTTGCGACTCTCGATTCTTTAGGGATTGATGTGAAGGGAAAGATTGTTATTGCGAGATATGGCCGTATAATGCGTGGTTTGAAAGTTAAATTCGCCCAAGAGAATGGTGCTGTTGGTGTATTATTATACAGTGATCCTGGAAATGACTATGGTATTACTCCTGCTAATGGTTACAAGCAGTACCCTCATGGTCCAGCCAGACATGAAAGTGCTGTTGAGAGAGGTAGTGTTCAATTCTTAGGCGGAGTTGGGGCAGCTCCTGGAGATCCAACTACTCCTGGTTATGCATCCAAACCAGGAGTTGAGCGTAAGGATCCATACAATAGTATCGGAAAGATCCCAGCATTACCAATCTCTTATCGTGAAGTTATTCCTATCTTAGAAAAATTAAATGGATATGGCACTAATATTTCCGATGCAAAATGGAAAGGTGAACTTGAAGGGTTTGATTACTCTACTGGCCCTAATCCGGAAGTGAAGTTGAATTTGTACAACAACCAGATCTACAACATTAGTCAGTTACATAACGTCTATGGAGAGATCGAAGGTGAAAATAAAGATGAAGTAATTATTATTGGTAATCATCGTGATGCATGGATAAAAGGTGGTGCAGGCGATCCTAATTCGGGCTCTGCAGCTCTTTTAGAGATTGCTAGAGGTTTAGGGGAATTAAAAAAATCTGGATATAAATTTAAGAGAACCATCATCTTACAGAGTTATGACGGTGAAGAGTACGGCTTGTTGGGCTCCACAGAATTCGGTGAATTCGCGGCAAAGGATTTAAAGCGTAAAGTTGTTGCATATTTGAATGTGGATGTTGCCGTTGTTGGTCGTCAGTTAAAGTTGGGAGCCTCTCCAGTTTTGAATAATATCTTGCGCAAAGTTGCAAAGACTTTAGAATATCCTGGTGAAGAATCACAATCATTATACGATCATTTTGTAGACAAATCTGGAGATAAGATTCGCAATCTTGGATCCGGTTCTGATTATACCGTCTTTTTGGAGCATTTGGGCATCCCTTCTGTCGATATGTCTTTCACTCAAAGTAAAGATGACCCAATTTATCAATACCATTCAAACTACGATTCGTACCATTGGATGGAGAAATATGGTGATAAAGGATTCGTCTTCCACAATTTATTGGCTAAGTACCTAGGTTTAATTACATTAGAATTGAACCAAAGACAATTAATCGACTTTAAATTGAATGACTATTCTAAAGATTTGTTGAAGTACTATAACGAGACAGCAAACCTTATTCCTAAAAAGTGGCTCCACAAGCATTTAGTTAACATTAGCAATTGGGATAATTATCTTACATATGATCTTCAAAATGAAAGATCGATTATCGAGGACTCAAATGGCTACTATTCATATCAATCCTTATACCCATTCCCAGAACTTTTGAATCCGACCCGATGCAAACATAATAAGATACACGCGATGTATTCTTTGAAACACCATAAGAATGCTACTTTGCAAGAGCTTGTAGAGAAAACTTACCATGATTTATTGACCTTAGGGAATAAGACAAGTATTTTTGATGCAGAAACAGAGACCCTTCAAATAAAATATGATAAGAGAGATTCTTTGCATTGGTGGCAACGTATCAAGTTACATTTTCAAATTAAGAAGCATAATAAGCTCCTTCAGTATTTTGAAAGAAACTTTTTGTATCATAAAGGTTTGGATGAAAGATCCTGGTTTAAGCATATCATTTTTGCTAGCGGCAGGTATACTGGTTATGCTGGTCAAACATTTCCTGGATTAAAGGAAGCCATTGAAGATGGTGATCTAGATCGTCTAGTTAGATGGTTAGGGATTGTTTCTAAATCTATAAGAAGAGTATCCGCACAACTCTCTTTATAGTGGGTGAGAAAACCTTTAAAATCTGCTAGTTGTTTTCAAATATTTGTTTCTATGCTAATTCGTTTTAGATATATCACTTCTTTTTGTTGTTTATATAGACAGAGAAGTCGTGAAAAAATATATGGCTTTTTTCAATTTTGAACTGTAGAGACGTTGATTTGCACCTAAAATTAATGTCGCAACGGGAAGTTGAAATGAGATGTTCCAGATGTTTTATTCAATGAGTCATTTCACTATATTTAGAACTTTCTTCGTATATTAGACATGTTTGCCTTAATATACCAAACCGTGAAATTTAACCAAAAGACTTACAAATGGAAAGGAAGCTAATTACTTCAGGCTCAAAATTCGAGGAAGATATTGCTTATTCAAGAGCAGTCGTAGTTGGCCAGATGTTTTTGTCTCGGGAACCACAGGGTACGATTATAATACTATGAAAATTTCTGACAATGTGGTGGAGCAAGCAGATCAAGCTATAAGAAATATTGAAAGTTCTTTGATATCGGCTGGTTCCTGTTTACAGGATGTCGTAAAAGTCACATATATATTACCGGAAGCTAGTGAGTTCCAAAAATGCTGGCCCATATTGAGGAAATACTTTGGAAACATAAGACCAGCAGCTACTACGATATCAGCCCACTTGCTAGATACGAATATGAAGATTGAAATTGAGTTAACAGCTTTAAAACCGCACTAGATATCTTTAGATGACTTTTTGCAGCTGGATGATTCTCCAGTAAATTGTACGCACGTTCAATTCTTGGCTGTAATGTTTTATAAACCCATATAGTTAATAAAACTACTTTTTCACCCTTTCTGACCCCTATTATAATTCATGAATCACGCGGGTAATGAAAGCTTACTGTATTGTCTCTAGATTCAATTATTTCGATGTACTTCTAATTCTTCATAAAATAATTTAATTAAATAAATTGAATTAATACTGTTTGTTCAATCATTGATGATATACAGTAAAGTTTTACGGACACACATCACATTAATTTCAACTTGTAGGGTCCTATTGCTATTCGTATTTATGAGGTGTGCGCACAGGCTCTATCTAATAATACGCAAGAATACTCTTATTATTTCTCGTATTTCTACATTTGAACTAATGAAAACAAGGGTGTGAAAGATCTCTAAGCGAGGACTATCGTAGTGGTTAATTAAACTTTCTACATAACATTAGTACCACAATTCTAAAATCATGACTCGATTTTCCCCAAAGACGCCATTTGATACATACTTTGTGAACAAAAACTTGCACATAATTAACCCATTTGGATATGTAAATAGCTTTAGATCATTCACAAAAGGACTTCTATGGGTGTAGGTTGTTTCACTTGAGCCTTACCTTTAGTGAGACACAGCTTAAAATAGTATATGAATTAGAACACTGAGCAAACTTGCGTTTCAGTTTGCATATATCTCAATTGTTTACTATAAACTAACGTAATTTGTGTGTATCAATGTAACGACTGTTCTTTAATCTGTATCATGTCCAAGAATTGAAAGTTTTAAATGCTGGTATTTAAATGGCTGGTATTTATATTATCAATACAAAAGACAACTAAATACTGGAAATATAAAGTATAATATGAAACCATTCAAGAAAAAAGATTTTAACTTGAATATATAAGTATGTAACTCATTATGAACGAGAAAAGAAAGTCAAAACTATCTATTATCAACAACTTGATGAAGCCAATCTCGCCTCCACGGAGGAGACACAGTAATGAAATAACTGGGGATCCTACAAAGATATCTCGCAATATTGAAATTCCGCCACCACTAATATTTCCTAAGATCCCACAACTTGGTGGCTACTGCAGGAATGATTATGCAAATGCAGAAAAAGATATTAGGAAAAAAAACTTCGGTAATGAGAGATGTATCTTCTGTAAAGAATTATTATCTAATAAGCTTGCAGGAGAATTAGACTTCCAATTAACCTGCTCACACACTTGTCATAAATACTGCTTCCTCGAAATGATGGATAAGAATGATTTGGAAGCGCTCCCTTTTTGCACCCAATGCAAGAAAAATACTCAATGCGTCGATGCTTCTATTCAAGCTAGTCTCAAGCACCAAAAGCTAGCTGAATCCCTCGTACCAGACTACTTCAATGAGTACAGTCCATTTAATATAACATCCCATTCCAAGGATTATGACATGTTAATCAAATCATCTATAAGTTCAAATGAGTCACAGTTAATATCACTGTTGTCATCTCCAATACTGAATTTCTACAACGAAAAATTGTACGATGAAATCCTTAAACCAAGAGTCGCAGTTACAGCAGATGTTGCTAGACATGTTAGTGACGGAGAGTATGATTTGGATTGTTTAATAAGTGTGAAACCTCCACAAATTTCGGAGTATGTGAGTGATTCATCGGAGGATCAAGCAATAAAATCGAGAATGATTCAAGATATTAAAATTAATTTAGCTTTAAATGTAAGTAATTGGAGTGATTCATTGTTGCCATTTGAGGAATTAGGAGATTTGCGTATGTTCGACTTTTTGAATATAAGTAGTAATGGTACTGACTGGGACAATATATCCGTTTATTTTTTTGGAAATGCAATTATTCTAGTTGACTATGATGGAACTCGCTTAATGGGAGAAGTGTTAATTAACCATGATATTAGTAGCATAAACCGAATTGAGAACATGCTTGTTCTAAATTTAAGTAATGAAGCTCTTCCTGAACTTTATATGAGGCATAACTGCTCGTTGATTATATCAAAATGGGAGTATTATTTGACTCAAGCGGCTAAAAAAATCCTTGTTGGACAGATACCTCTACTTCATACAACTACAAATGCATGGGGATTAGTAGACGAGTACAACAGATCGTCGGATGGCCTTAAATTTTACAGTCTATGGGAGAAAGACTTAGATGTTCCGTCGTCATTGCTAACTAGGATCATGCCGCCCGCAGAAAATATCCCATTGAATATAAACATATCTATATCGTTGATTAATTCCACAGGTAATAGCAACCTTGAATACAGGAAGAATATAATATCACTTCTACAAAATCTCCGATCCAAATTGAGACCGATTGATAAACTTGGTTTAATTTTTGTGGGCGTTGATGGTCGAGGAATGCCCTCGAACAGTGGAACTTTTGTAGGATGTGTTAGTCCTTCCTGGGATGGATGGGATAGTATCATCAATGATATTAGAGTATTTGTGAATGAGAATGACATGCAATTTCCAATATTTCATAATGGATTTGAAGAAATGTTAATTAGTCTTGAAAAGTACAAAAAGTTGTCGCCATATATCCCTTCGGGTCCTAAGAATAATAACCGGCTCATAATATTGAATGCCAATAATTATGATCTCATGGAGCCTCAAAGGTTTATTACGTCCAAAATTAAGGATCAAATCAGTTTATTGCAAGTCAACGAAAATTTAACCATTGATATAATAAGGATCGGTGAATCATATTCGATAGAGGCGCAAGAAGTATACAATTTAATTTCTATGCCAACTCAAAGAAATGATTCATTAGATCTTGTCTTAGGATCAAAATTTCTAAGATTTAATAGTTTATCAGAATTTGGGGATTCTTTTGACTTCATAATAGAACATAAACTTCAATCAGGATATATACCATATGTGACAATCGACTTTCAGAAAGTTACTGGTCGAGAGAGTTTAATTTCATTTTCTGAAATAGAGATTAATGGAGAAATGGTTTCCATTCAAAACAACTTAAAAAAGTTGAAGATTGTTGTTAAAAATGTTTTCCCTCTGACGGAACGTAATATAATGATGAAGCTAAAATTGAATTTTTCAGACGTATCCAGCCTAGGTAACTTTATGAATTATAAAATTATCAATTACCAATGTCTGTGGATGGAAGGAAAAGATGACTTAAAATGTTTGAGAGCAAAAGTTGGTGAGACAGGCAGCCCTCATGTTCTTTTCTCTCGTGAATCTGACGTTTCTTGTTCCCCATTAGATCAGATAGATCGAGACACATATTTTGTTGATATACCATTGTTACCACCATTATCTTCTTCTAAGGACCAGAGTTTTGCCCGAAGAAAGACAGAGCTTGCAATTATCAGATCGCTAAGGATAGTGGAATTAGCATCATCTGATGAAACGGATATTATCATAAGCCATTTGATATCGTTAGTCTTTGGAATTATCAGAGGATTTGAAATAGAGCCCGGAGAACCCTCTAAAATGATAACTCTGAAGTGCTATTCAGAAAGACGGAAATCATTTATGCTTCATTTTGATAATTTTACTAACAATAAGAAATATATTCAATGCTTAGTAGAAGAGCTTGAATCAATTAATGATTTGTTTAAACATGACCCTTTTTCTGCATCAATTAGGTGTCAAGACTTTGCTAATTGTATAACATGACCTATCACCAACAAATTTCGGTAATCTAAGCGGGCTTTCTATATGTTGTTCCATAGATATTACACATAGTATATACTAGCAAAAAGAATATTTATAAATTGCCTAATTAGGAAAAGTAATGATATCGAGATTTTTCGCATGCATAATGTCTGAAATTTTCAATGGCTGGTTAGTTTTGTTTACTATTCGAATCATGGTGACCTTCTACGTTGCTAGGACATGGGTGGATCTGCCTGCGTTACTCTCGCACTACAATTGCATATAAAGGAGACTAATTTTTTATTCTGAAAAGAATATTCTAGGAATTATAAGTTATTGATTCAAAATGTCCCTTCAACACTTCCATAGTGCTCCATTCACCCTTGCATCACTTTCATTAATTCACTTTGGGAATGTAATAGCCGAAAACCTTGGTGGATTAGATAGTGATGAATCTGGTTCTGATAATAATAACAATGATTCATCGCCAAAGGATAAGAAAACTGCCACTGCCAATGCTAATCATGACACCACCCAGAATACTAATACCGCTACAAAGACAGACACGAATACAGCTACAAACACAGCTACAGGAGCAATGGCTACAACGGCTACAACACATGCCACACAAAAGACGATTTCAAATACTGAGACAGATACAGCGACTACTGCTACAACTGCTACTAACACAGATAAAGTCACTTACAATCAATGGGGATTCACAGGCTCACAATCGGTTTGGGGTGAACAAACGAAAACCGTCACTTCAGGCTCCTCTCAATCTAGTTCTGCATCTCATTCTACTCATTCTGTCAAAGGGAACAAGACATCAAACGCGAATAGAATTAGTGATAACATTATCGGTTACGAGGGATCTAAATGGAAGAAAACATTCCTTATCGCAAGCATAGTAGGAATAAGTGCATGTATTAGTTGTTTATAGGCGAATTATAGACTTAGGTTCATATATATAGATAAGTAAATACTTATTTGGATGGAAATGATTTTGTGAACTTTTGTTAACAATGCGTACGCTGATATTTTTTTTGTTTGAAATCATCTTCATCTATATATAAGAATATTAATGGCCTTAACTGCTAAAGAGTCTGCTAATGGCTCTGTTACACCCATTAAAATAAACGACACTCCTTATTTTAGAAAGTTAGAGAGTTCAGAACCGAATGGACAACAGTATTATGATAAAATAATTAGCAATTATATTCTGCAAATTTCAAAACAAAGTAGGCTATATAATCCCTCGAGCCTTGCCATTTTAGAGGAAGGAATGAAAATTGTTTATGGTCGAAGAAGCATCTTATTTTGCATAGATGTCGAAGCATGGGAGGTGAATACAAAAGTAGTGACAGAATTAGGTATTGCCATTTTTGACCCTAGGAAACAAGCAAATGCTATATTGCCTAATATATCACTGATTCATATCATTATAAAAGAAAACATGAGACGAAAAAATGGAAGGTTTGTTCCTGAACATTCCCGTAATTATAATGGAAAAACAACTTATATACTATCAGAAGCAGAAGCAGTCAAATTTATACAAAGCCTTATTCAGTTCTATTTTATTGATATTAAACATGAAAGACAATGCTATTTAGTTGGACATGACGTTAGAGGTGACATTCAGTGGATGCTGAAACTAGGTATCCATTTTCCAACAGGCATGAGTACTTTAGATACACAGAAAATATATGCTGCGAGTCATGGTATGAATGGAGCTAGTTTGAAGAACGCTTTACGGTCTGCTGATATTCCACATGCATTTCTTCATAACGCAGGCAATGATGCATATTATACGTTGGTTCTTGCTTTAAGATTATGTGATCCTCAAAGTAGAGCTTTGAGTACATTGGATAAACCCCACCCGATATCGCCTAAGAAGAAATTAAGACCAAATTGTAGTGAAGGGGAATTTATTGATAGTGCTGAAGCATTGGTATCAAGACTATATGTACAGGAGTACAAGATTAATGAATTGTATGATAGCAATGCTGAAGAAGCTTAACTGTAATATTATTATCATGTATTTTAACCATAGAGTATTAATAAATGATATTCATTTGATCTAATAAAAGTCTTTCGAACTTTTCATTCAATTCATTTATACGAAGTAGTAGACCTGCGCACAAACTCTTGATTCTATCATCAATAAGATCTTCCCATACTGATGATAACCATCTATGAAAAATACTTATTTCATTATGATAATACAGAATTAAGAATTGGTTGTCCAGAATGTCACAAATTAATAAAATTCCGGTAACCATACTTTCAATTATTTGCAATTCATCCAAACTGATTTTCTGTATAAGAGGTGTCACTATCACGAAAAATTCTTTTATCATATCATTTAAATTAATAGCAATTGGATATGCTGCATGCAATAGTAGGGTCAATGTTTTTATGTAATGTGCTGTGAGAATTGGAGAATAGTGTCCAATATCTATTTGTCCACCAACTTCATGCCAAATGCTGATTAGGGGCAAATAAAATTGAGTTCCAATTATCTTGGAAAAGTTCTTCACTATAGGGGAGGTAACTTCTTGTTTTGGTTTTTTCTTTAAATTGCTTGACAAACGTAATATCTTTCCACCATTGATTTTATTTTGAGCTTCTTCAGAAGTTTCATACATTACCTCGCTTTGTAGCGATTCATATGCTGGATTAATTCTTTTCGCAGTTGTATATTTGTCGTCTTCCAGCTCCATAGATAAGAACTTTGTGTGAAGGGAGCCAGGTAATATCTTTGAAGGAAATTGTTTTTCATTGTAAGAACTTGTTACAACTTCATCTTTAAATCCTCTAAGTTCTCTAGCGGCAAGAGAAGTTGCCGATAAGATACACATACGCTGCTTTAAAGAATAATCACCATTCAAAAGGAGCCGGTATAAGTGAAGAGTACAATATGGATTAGCAACAATAATAGCTATTAAACAATTTAGCCTAAGGTCATCGAAATCATTATCTTCATAGTTATTTGCTAGTCCGACAAGCAGTGTAACCAAGTCTTCAGCATAGAATGATACTTCATTTCCAAAGCTTGATTTTTGTCTTATTAATGTTGGTCCATTAGTCAATGCTGCACGTATTTTTTCATAAGCTTGGGGAATGTTACTGTCAACCGAAAGATATTCAAGAATATCCTTTATATATAATGGTTTTGCGATATACGACTTTCTAGAAATAGTTGGATCATCTTCTTCGTCACTTTCGAAATCGGATTCATCATCTGAGTCCAATTTAGATACCGTCATATTTTCCACTTTTTTCACTAAATCAAACTTTTCGCCGTCAAAGTCTGTTGTTACCTCAATGACTTCTGGCTCACTCAAATAACTCCATGCTTCTTCAGTAGTCATGTTCTCATCCATTGGGCTATATATATAAGTTTCTTTACTAATTAAAAAATCATAACCTTCAATATTATCCAATTGAAATATCTTTTCATGTTCTCCAAATTCACAGACCTTATCAGCTAAAATAACACCTAAAGACTTTACATTAGCTGAAAAAGAGCTAAGTCTGCTTGAAATGGCGTTTAGAAAAACAGGATTCTTAAGCATCTCTTGGGCAAAACTAGCATGCTTGACTCGTGACATTAACAGAATAATCAAGTGCGTTCTGTATTCTTGCAAAGAAATAGATTCATTTTTCATTAAATCTTCATTCGCCCAGGTTTTGAGTAAGCTTAATATCAATTCATAGAAATGATCATTTGATGTATTTGAAAGGAGAATTGACACTAATGCATTAGTTTCATAATTAGTACAAGCAATAATTTTGTTAAAGAAGTTTTCCTCTATCAAGTCATTTTCAATTATTGGTTGTAATATGAATGCTAATGATAATAATTTTTTATCTGAAATTTTCAATGAAAAATACCTCTTTGTTAAAAAATTCCCTATCAATTTTAACAAGAAATTTTTCTTCTCAAATCTCTTCATATGATTGAAAGTCTTTAATATATAAGACCAATTATTCTCATTAAACATCAAGTCAAGATATTGTACCCAACTACTCGAATTAAATGAGCCTAATGAGGCAATAAACATGTTGATTGTTTTTATATCTATATTATCCTTGAACAAGGATAATAATTCAATATTCAAGAACCCCACGTAGTTATCAGAAGATTCAAAAATTTGATTATGAGAATGAATACCATACTTTGAAACAACTTCATTCACTATCGCAAAACATTTGCCTCTGAATAATAATTTATCTATTTCTCTAATTTCAGAAGGATTTCTTGCTAATTGTGTCATGTTTGACACTAATTTTGTATCAAAGCACCTTGTAAGAATCTGAACCAATGTTTCCAACAGAGGAATAGTATCATGAGTTTTTGCATTATCTTTAAGCAAAGAAATTTTACTAATCAAGTTTCCTAAGCCAATTACGGTTTTAAATACACGTATAATCAATCCTTTTGTAGCATCAGGAAGTAAATTATAAGTTTCAGGAATGGTAAAATTTAATAAGGCTGTAACTAGATTCAAGTTAGAATTCAGATCTGACAGCCCATTAAAAACAGATATTAGAATCGATTCAATGTCTTGTGCTGTCGGATGATTTTTAAGTTGAAAAACCTTATCGTCTATTATAGAATCATCCATAGCTCACGCCCACTTAATAAGGTATTGTAAAGATACTTAGTAATATGAGCTTACATATAAAAAACTGTCTCTGCGAAAAATTTCGTTATCGATATTGTAGAAGTGATTGCAATAAATTCTTCTGATTAAAATATAGCTAATGATAGAAAGAACTTACCTGCTTGCATTAATCACACGTAGGGGTTGGTTAAATGATACGTTTTTAAACATACGGAGAAGCTTTCTATCGAAATCCATTCAAAATCAGAAGTTGAATCAAGCTACCCCGGCATCTATAGAAATTGCAAAGAAAGCGGATACTAAATTGAGGCATTTGTACAAGCAGACCTTGGACGATTATTTCAAAAAAAGGAAGTTTAAATTCAAAGGAGAAAGTCACCAGAAAGATCTACGGAAATGGATGGAAAGCATATTTCTAAGAAGGAGAATACTCATAGCCATTGATATAGAAGCATGGGAGAGGAATATCAACAAAGTTACAGAAATTGGGATAGCTGTGTATAACCCGGAGGAACAGTTGTATTCTATTTTACCAAAGATCAATCAATTCCACATCCTTATTAAAGAACACGAGAAGATGTACAATGGTAGATATTGCCCCAATAATAAAGGTAACTTTATGGGAGGAGTATCATATACTCTAGACCTAGCAGAAAGTAAGAAATTTTTTGAATCTGTAATCAATAGATACTCCCGTGAAAGCAAAGAAGGGATCGTATTAATCGGACATCATATTGAAAGTGATTTGAAATGGTTAAGAAGTATTGGGATTCAGTTTCCTAGTGAAGTACCCGTGGTTGATACCGCAAGGATTCATAGGTTAACCTACGAATCAGGAGGTTCTTTGAGAGGAATACTTCGGAACGTAGGCATCCCCCACGGCTATCTTCATAATGCAGCTAATGATGCATACTACACGCTACTAGCGTCTCTTGCATATTGCGATCCTAATATTAGAATACAAAATGATTTAGATGAGTTTCATCCACATATTCTTGATCCACTGAAACCATCGAATAAGGCTAAGAAAAGAAGAGAAAGGATGCATGACTCTTCTATCAATATCCAGCACTCAAATGCCCTAGAACTATATGATGAACTATTCCCAGACAATAATAAATAAAACTGTTAATAAGAAGGAGTTCATCTGACCTAAAAGCTTCATTTAATCTATAAACAAAGTCAATAATGAAAAGAGAAAGGTGACTTATAGAGCCATGTATATAAGACTGTATAGACTTTTCAATGTAAAATACACGCATCGACTACTTGCAACTGTTTTCTTCCAGTTCTTTTTATAAGTAGATATTGAAGGGTATGTAATGGCATATATCAGTGATTATATTTGTGGCCGTTACTAATATATCTAGAACATTTTTAAAAATATGACTATCAACACAGTGAAAACTTCCATCAAAAAAACTAGTATCAAAAAGACCAGCATTAAAGCAGCGAAAAAGGTTGAATTTAAATATACCCGAGATACGACGTGTAAATTCAAGTTTGGTGCTCATGTTGCTATGGCAGGAGGTATTTCGAAAGCATTGACTAATGCTATGAACATTGGGGCCAACAGTTTTGCATTGTTTTTAAAATCTCCAAGAAAATGGGTCTCCCCAGACATCAAGGAAGATGAAGTTGCAAAGTTTGCAGAACTTTGTAAAGAATATGGGTATAATCCAAGGACTGATATTTTACCACACGGCTCTTACTTTATTAATTTGGCCAATCCAGATTCCGAGAAAGAAGAAAAGGCATACGGTTCTTTCTTGGACGATTTAAAGCGTTGTGAGAAATTAAACATTGGATTGTACAATTTCCATCCTGGATCCAGTTTGGACGGAGACCATAAAGAGGCATTGAAAAAACTCGCTGATAATATAAATAGGGCAATTAAGGAAACAGAATTTGTGAAAATAGTTATCGAAAATATGGCTGGCCACGGCAATTTAATCGGATCAAACCTACAAGATATCAAAGATGTCATCAATATGGTGGAGGATAAAAGCAGAATTGGAGTGTGTATTGATACATGCCATACGTTTGCAGCGGGTTATGATATTTCAAACGAAGAGAAGTTCAATGACTTTTTCAAGTCATTTGAAGATATCATTGGCTGGGAATACTTAAGTGCAATTCACTTAAACGACTCTAAGGCACCATTGGGAGCTAACAGAGATTTGCACCAGAAACTAGGTTACGGCTTTTTAGGGCTTGAGGTATTCAGAATTATTGCCAATAGCCCTAGGCTTCAAAATATTCCTATAATCTTGGAGACCCCAGTTGAAAAAGACGACACTGTTTATGGAGAAGAGATAAAACTACTCGAATGGCTACAAGACAAGAAATCAGACGATCCAGAGTATATAATCAAACTGGAAGAGCTAGCGAAGCTTGGTGCGAAGGAGAGAGCAGAACATTTGAAAAAATTTGAAACAAAGACTTCCAAAGCAGCAAAAGCAAATGCCAAGAGGTCAAATCAAGGCGAAATAGGTGATATGTTGTCTAAGAAGACAAAGACTTAGTTAGACAAGACTTAGGTACCCATATTGTTAGTAGGTATAACATATTAGCACATACACGACTTTTCAAACTTTTGATGAATGAGAAATTGTAAGCATAAACAAAAATTGATACAAAGGTCATTATACGGCGAATCAAACTATATTAATCTTTCAATTAAAGCTAAGTCAAACATGTTCGGTCGATCTACATCGGGATTTGGAGGATTTGGCAGTACAAATGGTACCAATGCATCCCCATTTGGAGCGGCCAATAATACTGCCACGACAGGGACATCACCATTTGGGGGAGCTAACAATGCAACTTCGGGAGGAGTCTTTGGTGCTAACAACAATGCTAATACTGGAGGAGGGTTTGGAGCGGGTGGTGCTTTTGGAACGAACAACACCACGTCTGCATTCGGTGCACCAAGTGCACCAAGCGCATCTACTGGAGGTATGTTTGGAGCGTCTAACAATACATCATCCCCATTTGGAGCTAATAATACCAATGCTAATAATACCTCAGCTTTTGGAGCATCAAATAATATGGGAACTTCAGCTTTTGGGGCATCCAATACTGGTGGTAGTGGTGGTTTGTTTGGATCTGCCAACAAATCAACATTCGGGGGGGGACTTGGTACTCCTACGAATAACAACACCTCACCTTTTGGAGCATCATCTACTTCAGCGTTTGGAGTGGGCGTTGGCACCGGAAATGTTGATCCTAATGTGAACAATGGTACTGGTGGAAAACCTTTCACACCTTACACTGAAAAAGATTCAACCGGAACCAATGTTTTCCAGAACATTAGTTCGATGCCCGAATACAAAAATTTTTCATTTGAGGAATTGAGGTTGAAGGATTACGAGCAGAACAGGAAGTTTGGTAACGCAAGTACAACCGGAGCTACTGCAGGTGGATTTGGTGCTTCTACTACTGGAGGTTTTGGATTTGGCGCATCAGGTAATAATACCAATTCAGCATTTGGAGCCAATACTTCTGGTACCTCTCCTTTTGGTGCCACAAATAATACCACTAATGCTGGTTTTGGCACTCAAAATAATAGTTCTCCGTTCGGCTCGAGTAACACAAGTTCCGCCTTTGGCTCTGGAAATAATAATTCAGCATTTGGTCAAACAAATTCAGCATTTGGCGGTTCTAACGCATTTGGTGGTAATAGCAACACGTCAGCATTTGGTGGTGGTGGTAGTGGTGGTACGTCAGCATTTGGAGCCAATAAATCGAATCCATTTGGTGCATCGAATACAGGTACTTCTGGATTCGGTTCTTCCAACACTGGCGGAGTTTTTGGTGCTAATAATAATTCACCGTTTGGAAATAACAATTCTGCTTTCGGATCAAATGCGTCCCCTGCTGTTAACAATGCCACCAACCCATTTGGTGCCAACAACGCAAATACTACTAGTTCTCCTTTTGGAACTACACAAAACACCAATACATCTGGTGGATTATTTGGCGGGGCTAATAACACAAACAGTAATGCTTTTGGAGGAAATAATAATGCATCAGGATTTGGAGGCACTAGTGGAAGTGGTGGATTATTTGGTAGCGGACAAAATAACACGTCCGGCGGAGCATTTGGTGCTAACAAACCTGCAACTGGTGGCTTATTTGGGGGTCAGAATAATACTAACACCGGTGGAAGCCTATTTGGAGGCCAAAATAACACCAGCAATACAGGGGGTGGATTATTTGGACAGAACAATAATGCGAATACCAACTCAGGTGGATTATTTGGAAATAAAACAGCAGCTCCTTCTGGAGGTTTATTTGGAAGTAATCAAAACACAGCAGCTCCTTCTTCAGGAGGGCTTTTTGGAAATTCTGCTCAGAACACGGCTAACACCAGTGGTGGTCTATTTGGAGGAAATAAACCAGCAGGAACTACGGGTGGGTTATTTGGAGCACAAAATAATGCAAACAATACAACCAATGCATTTGGCAGTAATCAAAATAGTGGTACCGGAGGTGGATTGTTTGGTAATAAACCGACAGGTACTGCCAATACAGGAGGAGGATTATTCGGAGCCAATAATAACACATCTGGTGGCTCTGGGGGGTTGTTTGGTGGTAGCAATAATAATACTGGAACAACTACATCAGGAGGATTGTTTGGAAGTAGTAACAATACCGGTACTAATACATTAGGGTCTAATAATAGTACAGGTAGTGGCGGATTATTCGGAAGTAAGCCAGCTACTAACAATAATGCGCCAACATCCGGTGGATTATTTGGTGGAAATAATACTAATTCTGGACTTGGTTGTGGTCTTTTTGGGTCCAGTAATAATCAAGCTCAAGGTCAACCAGGTCAACAGCAACAGCAACAGCAACAGCAACAGCCTTTAGCTAATATTAGTAAACAAAATCCGTATGGTGACAACCCATTGTTTCAGAGTATTACTGGCGTACAGCAGCTGAATAATGGTGGTGTCCCAAGTGCAACTCCAGTTAATGGATCAACTTCTAAGAAACCAGTTACTTTAGCAACGGCTCATAGGATAGCGCCATTATTTAAGCCAAGTGCCTTGCCTAAGAAGGCTTCAAATCATACCAATGCAAACATTGTTCCTATATCAAATTCTGAAAATAAGGAAAATATATTCACTTTAAATACTGATAAAGCAATCATATCTTCTGATATTTTTGCACCTAAAGCAAGTTTTAAGGAATTGGTGTTAGATAAGTCCAAATCTCCAAGTAATAATAATTCATTGCTTTCATCGGGTCAAACTCAATATACTCCATCCAAACAGGTATCCTTTGTTTTAAATAAGGACGAGGGTTCAGAATACGATACTGAAAAGAATGATGAATCAACACCTAAAATGTTGGAAACAATTCCACAAAATAATGGAGATGCAGCAAGACTTGAACTCGATGATGATGGTTATTGGACATCCCCATCTATATCAGAATTAAAGAAGAAATCGTTGTCTGAATTACGTTCAGTACAAAATTTCATAGTCGGTCGTAAACATTACGGTCAAATAGAATTTTTGGAGCCTGTGGATTTATCCAGCTTTGTGAATTTGGATGACATAACTGGTAACCTTATAATTTTTGGATCCAAATCTTGCATAGTTTACCCTGATGATAATAAGCCGCAAGACGGAGAAGGCTTGAATCTTCCTGCAAAAATTACCCTTGAAGGATGCTATCCTATTAACAAAGCTGATAAGTTACCTATACTTGATCCAAAAAGTGAATTCGTTCGTCGTCATATTGAAAACTTGAAAAAATTACCTGGCATGGATTTCAAAACCTACGATCCTGTTACCGGGAATTGGTCATTTACAGTCACTTCGATGTAATTTAATATTATAATCAATCTCTTCATTAGTCAATTTTATCGTATATAGAAAAATGTATCAATAGTCCTGATATTATTACGCGCAGTATACATAACGCGTACTAGAAAAGATCTTAAAAATCGTTATTACTAAGTAATAGAGATATTAATCATGGGTGTCAAAGGTATGTATAAGATGTAGGTGAATCATTGGATTAGGTAACTAACATTCAATCTAGGACTCAATCAATTGATAAAAGAGCATGCTCCAGATGCGTTTAAAGAATTTCAATTGAAAAATTTATTTGGTAGAAAGATTGCCATTGATGCTTCTATGTGCTTATATCAATTTTTAATCGCTGTCAGACAAGCTGAAGGGCAGCAATTAACGAATGACGAAGGAGAAACAACTTCCCATTTGCTGGGTATGTTTTATCGTACAATTCGTTTAGTTGAAAATAGTATCAAGCCTGTGTATGTATTTGACGGAAAGCCACCAGTTTTAAAAGGCGGAGAATTAGAAAAAAGGTTACTCAGAAGAGAAGAAGCTATTAAACAAAGGGAAAATATAAAGGATGAAGGTACGCTTGAAGACATGGTGAGATACGAAAAAAGGACGGTTAGAGTCACTAGAGAACAAAACGACGAAGCTAAGAAATTGTTAGATTTAATGGGAGTGCCTTACGTCAATGCACCATGCGAAGCTGAAGCACAATGTGCAGAATTAGCTAGAGGAGGTAAGGTGTTTGCAGCTGCATCAGAAGATATGGATACTATATGTTACCAGCCTCCTTTCTTGTTGAGACATTTGACTTTTTCAGAGGCAAGAAAAATGCCAATTGATCAGATTCAATATGATAAGGTTTTAGAGGCTTTGGAGATGGACAAGGAAACATTTATTGATTTATGTATCTTATTGGGTTGTGATTACTGTGAGACAATTAAAGGTGTTGGCCCAGTGACAGCGTTTAAATTAATTAAAGAGCATGGATCATTAGACAAAATAGTTGAATACTTGACAAACAACCCTAATAAAACCAATTTCAAGGTGCCTGAAAACTGGCCCTATGATGAAGCTAGGCAATTATTTATTAAACCCGATACAATCGATGCCAGTGAAGTTAATCTAAAATGGAGAGAACCGGATGTTGATGGACTCATTCAATACATGGTTAAGGAAAAGGGGTTTAGCGAGGACAGAATAAGAAGTGGCGCTGAAAAATTAAAGAAAGGTTTGAAAGGTGGTGTTCAAGGTAGATTAGATGGATTTTTCCAATCTGTACCTAAGCCGAAAGATTCAGCTGACAAAAAGAGGAAGAATGATATCAAATCTTCTAAATCGAAGAAGGCAAAAACCAAAAAGTAATTCTTTAGGAGGATAAGTGTATATTAGTTTGTATTCTAATATTTAAAAATGAAGGTAACACAAATCACGTAGACTACATCGATATGTACTTACCTTGTTCGTATTTTCTTCCTTTCACGACTAATGTGGCAGTTAATTATAGTCTATATTGTTAAAATTTATTATACTTACACAATTTACTCATTTACAGTGCTATCATTCATCAGAATACATTAAAACGACCTATTCTACGCCTCTCTAGACTTTGGCTTCTTCTTTTGGGCTTCAGCTTCAATTTCGGCTTCAATTTCGTCAACATACTTCTTAATTTCATCAACAGACAACTTTTCAATTCTATCACCTGATTTCAAAACAGATACCTCGATATTTTTGGCTCCTGTTTGAACCACTTCTAAAAGTGACTTTATTGTTAATTTAATAGTTTGCTTATCACTCATATTTTCTTCGTAGTGTTTTTCTAAGAATTCCTTTACAGTTTTAGATGACCTTCCAATAGCATGCGCCTTCCACGCATTGTAAACTCCTGATGGTTCTGTTTGATATAATTTTGGAACATTATCGTTGCTATCAAACCCAGCAATTATGGTGGCAATACCGAACGGTCTAACACCACCAGATTGAGTATATTTCTGTTGAACCCCTGCTACATATTTGGTCAAATATTCAACAGTGACAGAATCTTCCAATGTTAATCTATGTGATTGGGCTTCAACTCTGGCCTTGTCAACTAAGATTCTTGCATCCGCATTCAATCCAGCGAATGCTAGCAAGACGTGATTATCAACTTTGCATATCTTGGAGGGCGTAATACGTGGATCTTGTAGTTTTAATGTAGTTCTCTTCTCACACCCTAATACCACTGTTTCTTTACCTTTCACACCAACAGCACATGTACCTCTTTTAACTGCTTCAGAAGCGTATTCAACCTCTATTATTTGGTTAGTATTTCATATATCTACAATATCTGTTAAATTTAAGATATACATACGGAAAACATGTCCATCAGGTCTATTTTGATATTAGTTAGTACTTGATTTGTAAATTGGGTGGCAAGATTCCTGAATCTCAACAGAACAATGCCAATTGCACGTCAATCATTATACATACGAAAAAATGGATAAAGCACTATCGTAACCACTCATTATAAGTATATATATAGATAATTATATTAAAGATTATAAAGAATAGATTGGTTTTTGCAAGGTTAGTTAGGTAGAATCTCCAGTTGTTCATACTAGAGCTCACTTATGATAACGACATTGTCGTAATAATATCGCAATTATGAAGCCTATGATTTTTCACAAGTCGCCATATAAGCTAGAGAGTTTATCCACATGCTCCATGGGGCCTAAGAAACTAAGCAAACCAACACCTAACAATGTTCCTCACATAGATAACTATGCAAGGATATCATATTTGTATCAGGTATCAAATCATTTTGCAGTTAGACCAAAATACGAAATACTTTCAAGAGCCATCTCCAGAAACGTTAGTTTGGTTTCTAAGAAGTCAGTGACCAAGCTTTCACCGCAGTTGAAAAGAACTATATGTAAAGGATGCCAGACATTATTAGTTCCGGGGGTAAATGAAATTATGCAAATAGAAAACCTGTCGAAAGAGAAAATGGCACACAATGACATTTTGGTTCATTCTTGCAAAACGTGTGGTAAGAAAAAGAGATTTCCCATTGGTAAAAATAGGGCATACGAGTTGTTTAGTGAGAAAGACGACGAAAAGTCGGATGAGGAATGACATATATTATTTAATGTATATAGTATCGTTAATGCATATCAATTATTTTGGACCAAGCATATTCTCTGGTCTGACCCATTGGTCGAACTCTTCTTCTGATAACATGTTCAAATCTACGCATGATTGTTTTAAAGTAAGACCCTTTTTATGGGCGTTTTTAGCGACCTTGGAGGCATTGTCGTAACCAATTTTTGGGTTCAAGGCTGTAACTAACATTAAAGATTCATTTAAGACTTTAGAAATTTTCTCTTCGTTAGCAACAATACCTTCAACACAGTGAATTCTAAATGACCTACATGCATCGCCAAGTAATCTGACTGAGGATAACAAGTTGCTAGCCATGACAGGCTTGAAAACGTTTAATTCAAATTGACCTGAAGCACCAGCAAAGGTGATAGTAGTATGATTACCCATTACTTGAGCACAAACCATGGTCATGGCTTCACATTGAGTTGGGTTAACCTTACCTGGCATAATGGAAGAGCCCGGTTCATTCTCTGGTAATGACAATTCGCCATAGCCACATCTTGGGCCAGAACCTAAATATCTGATGTCATTAGCAATCTTGAAAAGAGAAACAGCTAACGTATTTAAGGCACCTGAAGCTTCAACAAACGCATCATGTGCAGCCAAAGCTTCGAATTTGTTCGGAGCAGTTTGGAATTTTAATCCTGTAAGACTAGACACTTCATTTGCGATCTTAACATCGAAACCCTTTCTGGTGTTCAAACCAGTTCCAACAGCAGTACCACCTTGAGCTAAATATGATAACCTTGGGATTGTTTGTTCAATACGTTCAATACCAAAAGTTAGTTGTTGAACGTAACCAGAAAATTCTTGGCCTAAAGTTAACGGGGTCGCATCTTGTAAATGGGTTCTACCAATTTTGATGATTTTTTCAAAGTCCTTGGCTTTAGCATCGAACGCATCACGAAGATCTTTTAACGAAGGGATCAACTTTTTGCTTATTTCAGTAACGGTTGCAATATGCATCACTGTTGGGAAGGTATCGTTTGAAGACTGGGACATGTTGCAATGATCATTTGGATGAACCGGACTTTTTGAACCCATTTTTCCTCCTAAAAGTTCGATAGCCCTATTGGAAATAACCTCGTTAGCATTCATATTAGACTGGGTACCAGATCCTGTTTGGTAAACCACTAATGGGAAATGATCCATCAATTTACCTTCCGCAACCTCAGTTGCAGCTTCTTTGATAGCCTTCGCTAACTGAGGGTCCAACGCACCGATTTCTTCGTTAACTATAGCAGCAGCTTTCTTCAAAATACCAAACGCTTTAACAATTGGCTCAGGCATTTTAATATCACCTATATCAAAATTACCCAACGATCTTTGACTTTGGGCACCCCAATATTTATCATTTGGGACAGAGATTTCTCCGAACGCATCAGTTTCAATTCTCCCGTTAGCTTTGTTTTCTGTCATTTTTCAATACTTAATGAATTAAATTGTAATCTCTTACGTTGGGCAGATACTCAACAATGCTTATTCGATAAGAAGTATATAATGCAAACTAATTCAGTTATAATTTCCCGTTGAAAAGCGGAATGGTGAACGTAAAAAAGATTATTTCGGAAAAATACGGTCCATCTCCAAAACAAATTGCAATAATTATGATATTACCACTGTTATTGGATGTATTTATTAACTTTACTTTTCATGTCGTTTATCATAGGATTGTATTTTATATAGCTAATACATATATATAGGACATCAAGGCGTTATAAGAAAGCAGATTGATTTTGTTTATTTTTACGAATAATTCTTCTTGGTGGCTCTACTTTAGCTCCTACCCAATTGTAACGGAAACCTATTTCATGTGCTAATATTTCGCCGAACCCTAACATCATACCGTTGATAAAGGGCAAAATCAAATTAATTGAACTCTTTCTTAAAATGGTCCATAAATTTATATTATATACTGTTTGTTCTTTTTCTTCTTGGAGTGGAAAGGCACTTGCATTTATTGCATCTGCATAACTAACATCCTCAGATGATGCTTGATTATTGGTATTATTTGTATCGTTAGGGTTTTCATTTTGAGTATTCAGAAGCAAAACTTCGTTTAAGAACTCTGATGTTTCTTCCACAAACTTTTCAGTTTCAAAATCATTATTATCTTCTAAATTTACATCTTTATTGAGTCTTCCCTCATTATATGTAGCTGACATTGTTTAGTATGCTGGTCAAAATAGCTTGGTTGCCTTAAATCAGTTACATCTTCAATTTCTTAGACGGATTTATTTAGGTATCACGTGATGTTTGACCTACTAATTATGTCCAATATATGTTGCTTTGTTATTAACTATCTAATTCTAGAGACTTATTTACAGGTAAGCTTAATCTTTCACACCAACAGACAAGCCTTGTTCCAATCTCTTTTCGGTTAAAGCTGCGATAACTGCAGCACCAACACCGGAACCATCTTCGGCATGGACAATAGTGATGAGGTCTTCCTTAGTTTCCCATTCAAAAATATCTCTCAATGCCTTTGCAGTTCTTTCCTTAACACCAGGATATTTGTTGTAGACGGAACCATCAGCAGCACAATGAGCAGTCTTGTAACCTCTCTTTTTACAGATGGCAGCAATACCACAGACAAACAATCTGGCAGATCTTTCACCGATCAATTCAGCAAGACGACGAATGATCTTTCTTTCTGGAGAAGTGGTTTGAATGCCTAAGACTTGTTGAAATAATTCAGCAGTGTCGCTCAAGTTTTCAAATGGATCTTCTTCGATCTTAGATGGGAAGGAGGTATCTAAGATGAATTCCTTTTCTAACTTAGATAAGTCTTGGCCCTTGAATATCAATTTCTTTTCTTTGGCCAAGTCAAGTAAGATCAATCTTAAAACTTCACCTAAGTAGTAACCAGAGATCATCTTTTCATATCTTTGTTGACCTGGTCTTGGAGATTGCTTGTCGATGAGAATATCGTATTTCGTCCTTGGTAAGACGACAAGTTCGTTGTCAAAAGCACCATATTCACAGTTAATGGCCATTGGGGCGGTTTGTGGAACATCACTTGGCATCTGTCCTTCTAACTTTGGAATATCACCAACAACATCATAGTATGCACCGTTACAACCAGTACCATAGATCAAACCCATCCTGGTTTCAGCATCGGTATACATAGAAGCAACTAATGTACCTGTGGTATCGTTAATCAATGCAACAACGTTAATTGGAACACCAACCTTTTCAATAGCCTTTTGTAGCATTGGAACAACATCGTGGCCTTCAACGCCGTCGATATCCCAACCTTTAGTCCATCTTTGTAAAACACCAGTGTTGATAGACTTTTGACTAGCTGGGTAAGAGAAAGTGAAACCCAATGGTAAGGGCTTGGTACAACCTTGAGGGAATTCTTCTTCAACAAATTTCTTCAAACATTCAGCAATGAAAGTCCATAATTCGTCAGAAGTAGCAGTTCTCATGGTTTCTGGCAATGCGAATTTAGATTGAGTGGTATCAAAATCTCTGTTACCACCTAACTTAACTAAGACGACCCTCAAGTTAGTTCCACCCAAATCAATAGCCAAGTAGTCCCCCTTTTCCTTACCAGTTGGGAAATCTAAAACCCATCCAGGAATCATAGGAATGTTACCCCCTTGCTTAGATAAACCCTTTTCCAATTCAGTGATGAAGTGTTCAGTGATCTTTTTCAATGTGTCTGGAGAAATAGTCAATAATTCCTCCAATTCCTTCAACTCTTTCATGAGTTCTTCAGGAACATCAGTAAAAGTACCCTTTCTGTGTTGTGGAGGTTTAGGACCTAAGTGAACCATTTTTTAATATTATGTATTAGTTTAAGAAAATAAAATACTAGAATATAAAATCAATATCTATTATTTAAATATGAAAATTTCTGACTTATTTATAAAGCCTAGTTTTCGATAATAACACCCGATATAGTGACAAATTGTCAGTCGAGAAGAAAAAAAACGACGATAAGACGGGGCTCAAAATTTCCGGAATATTATTGAACACCGTGACGCATTTCAATTTTACAATCTAGCAGACACGAAAAGGACCTTAGACTCAAGAAAATATGTTCAAGTACATCGGAAAAGTATGAGGTACAATATGATATATATATATATTACATAAAATAAATGGGTAAATATGGATATCTACAGTGAGAAACCTAATTTGGTCCACGTAATATTAATCCGATCGTATGCGCAGTCATAAGTTTTTCCGCGAAAAGCGGACAATGCTCATCCGCTTTCAATCCCCATAGTCCATATGTGTACTCCAGAATACTAAAACAACAAACTCCCTTACAAGAAGTACGACATTCAGCGGAGATTTGACTATTCTTGTAACTTTAGTAGCGGAATTTTTTTTTTCACCGGTTTAAGGTGAGATATCGGACTTCTGAATTCGGTAATGCGAAAACCACAATTAAATTTAGGTATGCAGAGCAACACAATATTTAGCAGTTGGGATACATGATAGTTCATAGGCCTAAAGAGAAGGCATATTATGCCCAGTTTATATTACCATAGCTCTCTAGTATTTTCATCAAACTTCTTCATGGATTGACCAACAATATCCAAGTTCACTTTCACATCTTCCACATATTGGCTGATTTCATCAAAATTCTGTTTCTTGTATAGAAGATGCTTCTGGTCCTCTGCATCTCTGGCAAAAAACTCTGTTAGCTTCTCATTTTGGATATTTGTGTCTTTGTCGGCAGCCTGGTTGAGGATTTGTGGAGTACTAGCATTAGGCGTTACATTAAGTTTATACAAATGCTTCTGATAATCTTTATCAGAGTAACTCTTTAAATGTTGGTTTGACATAACCTCAAACAACTTGTTTTGCAGTGATTTCAATTTCTCTAGTTCTTCATTAAATTTATCGTTGAAGAATGTTCCTTTAAGTTTAACCTGGTTGGACATATTCTTGACGTCATCAAGAACATCAATTTGAGTCCAAAGCTTGTCCAGATACGTCACACTAGGCTTCGCTGTAGGTAATATGTCTGCAGTTTTTATACTTTGTATATCATTACTATATGCATCTGTATGATTTGTATTTGTTCGAGATAATCGTGCTGTACTTGATGCTGATTTATTTGCCCTATGATTGATATTAAACCCGTTAGGACCTATACTAGATGCAGATGAGACTGACGTGTTATAAGAATGATGGGGCACAGATAACTTCTGGGTATTATTTTTCATTATGGTATATCGAAACGGTCTATTATACCACATAGATAGTACTACGAAAGATTATTTTTCTTGCGCATTGATCAAGAGAATACTTCGCTGGAACTTTCCATCACGAAATTACTTATTAGATAACAATAGCCTTAATTATTCATAGTCATCATCACTAATACATAAGTGGCAATCGTTTTACAAGCCTATATTTATCTAATAGGATGAAATATATGATCTTACGTTGAATTTTTTATATTAATCTAACCCAATGGCATACTGAGATGAACTCATTAAAAGTACCTAATAGCCAGACCACTCGTCCTGACATACACAACATCAAAAAGAATTTATATAAGGGCCGCTCTATATCTCCAATTAGAAAAAAGCAGACACCATGGAAAAAATTGCTCTATTTACAACAGCCTTATCCAGATAACTACACGAATGAATCCTTTCTCGCTCAGTTAAAGAGAAATACTACCGTTTCGAAATATTCATACTGGAAGTTAGTGGATGACTTCACTTTAATTGCATTTCATTTGTCCAATCTATTGTTAGTAATTTTAGTATTTACGGGTGTTTATTTGCAGTATTGGAATTCGATTTGGCCGACTCTAATAAGCAGTTGTTGTTCTACAATAGGATTCATTGCATGGAATCATATCAGTAACTCCTTACCTGATCAAAATCGGCTAGGATCTCATCCAATCCCAACGTCCTCACCTGCTCTTTCTTCGGGGTCCAAACCAAAAGTCAAATCCTTTCTAATCATTATTTTCATAATCTTATTGCTATCTCCTGTTTTAAAGTCTCTTACGAGGTCTACATCATCCGATTCCATTTGGGCCTTATCGCTTATATTATGTCTTGCAAATACAATTTTTCATGACTATGGAGTTAATACTTCGAGCAGTCATTACATGCCAATAATTTCTACCAACATATCGTTATCCAATGCCATAGTGCTTGCCTCGCGACTTAATTCTACGGTACAGGTGTTTTGCTTCATATTATTTGCTATACAGATCAATATTCTTTTACCGCTTTTTGATTTCAGTATAAGGAAGCATTTAAGAAGTAAATATTACCATAGATGTTTAGTCCTAGCTGTTTCAGGTGTCGTGTGTTATTTAATTTACACTTTAATTGGGTTTAATGCTCTAATAGTGTGGATACTAATTCAGGTAGGAATAGCCTTCATAATGCCTAATTATTTTTTGTTCCTTCAGAAATACAAGAACGAGCTACAAGGCCCTTGGGATATTGCTAAGCCTATTCTCAATGCTAGCTGATCTTGCTAGCAAATCCCGTTCAATATACTTTCAATAACAACTACAATAGAGACGTAACCATATGTCATAAATATATGTCGTAAAACTGTTGCGATTCAAATATCTAAGGACTATTCTAACAGTGAATTTGTTAGAGATCAATTAATTCACTCATAAGAGGATATTATGAGGAACAAATGCATAAGCAAGATGGAGAATAATCAATCTAATGATTCGAATAGCGGTCAACAACCTGGTGCTTAAATTCGAGGGCTGGTCAGCAACAAGTACGACCCCAGCAGGGACGCTCAAGAGAACAACATCAAATCCCAAGCAGATTTGAATCGTATTGTGCTAGAATATCTTAATGAAAAGGGTTAGGATAAAACGGATTCTATACTCAGATTGGATATTGACTCAGGTAAGGTATAGTCCTCAGAATGCCTAATTATGTTTTCTACCTTTAGAATAAAGAACTAACTACAAGATCCTTATGATATGACTAAGCATATTAATAATGTTAGCTACTTCTTTCAATACATTATTAAGTAATAGTTATCGTAGAGTAAATATACTAATGTCGTATTGAATGTCGTATTGAATGTCGCAATTCAAAATTCTATCGACAAAACCGTTCTAACTATACACTGTAAGCATATTCGTTAAGCATCCAAGATTAATCCATTCAAAAGAGGAGTATTATCAGGAACGAATACATAAGCAAGATGGAGAATAATCAATCTAACGATTCGAATAGCGGACAACAACCTGGTGCTCAAAATTCGAGGGCCGGCCAACAACAAGTACGACCCCAACAGGGCAACTCAAGACAACAACCTCAAACAACACTGCAACCTCCTAGAGGCCCTCAAGCACAATTCTCTCAAGCAGATTTGAATCGTATTGTGTTGGAATATCTTAATAAAAAAGGGTACAATAGAACAGAATCTATGCTCAGGTTGGAAAGTTCCAATACACCAACTCCTTCTGTTCCATCAGTTAGCCCGGCAACATCCAATTTAGCCAGTCCTGTCGAAATATCTAGAAGAGAGAAGGATTTGAAAGATAAAGCAAATAGGCATGAAAGAGAATTAAGAGAGTTAAGAGAGAAACAAGCCAGAATAGAACGTGAATTGAGGGATTCAAGAGATAGAGAATTTAGACTTGTCAAAGAGAAAGAATTACGGGACTTAAGAGATTACGAAGAGAAACAAAAGCGTGAAAATGATCCAGAAATATATTATAGGGTCTATTCTATGTTGAGAAGTTGGGTGGAAACTTCTTTAGATTTATATAAGCCCGAATTATCGAGGTTATTATATCCAATTTTCATTCATTGTTTCTTGGAATTAATTGCTAAGAACTTTTCATCACAAGCAAAAAGGTTTTTGGATAAATTTAAAGGCGACCATGTTATGTTGCATGGATTGGAGATTAATAAGCTAGCAGGTATATCCTTACCTGAACATTTGAAGGAAAATGAATTGGCTCAAGCCTACAGAAATAATAAATATAGAATTATAGTTTCCAAAACTTCCATTAATTTGTTATTATATTTCCTACATGAAAATGAAGCAGTTGGTGGAGCCATTTTAATTCGTATTATTAATCAATATTTAAATCCGATTATTTCAACGACGAAGCCAGATAAGGTTGACCAAGAAGGTGAGGCTAATCCAGATGAGGGTATACCCGATTATATTACCAAAACCAATGAAATCGATAAATTCAATGAACAGCCAGTTAAATTGGGTAAATTGCCAATGGACCCAGAAGTACAAAAAGAAATTGAAGCTGAGTTGAAAGTTAAAGATGAAAAGGCAGATCTTGTTAACGATAAATCTCTTGTAGAAGAATTTCAAGAAATAACGTCAGTTGAAGATGACTCGCCAGCAAGAGAATCCTTACCATTACCATTAAAGGATGCATCTGATATCAAGAGACAAATTTTAGCAGTTGAAGACTCTAGATCAAAAATTAAATTGGGTGCTATACAGGCAAGTGCACCTTCCGTGTGTATGTATACATTTCATAACACAAATAATGATATGACTTGTTTGGACTTTAATGACGATTCTAATTTAATGGCTGCTGGATTCCAGGATAGTTTTATAAAATTATGGAGTCTAGATGGAAAGCCTTTAAAATCGGTATTTAAAAAGGATAAATACAATAACGACAATAGCCGTAAGTTAATAGGGCATAGTGGGCCAGTTTATGGTGTGTCGTTTTCTCCTGATAACAGATACTTGATATCTGGATCTGAAGACAAAACTGTGAGATTATGGTCATTAGACTCTTATTCTGCTTTAGTATCTTATAAGGGACATAATCAACCTATTTGGGATGTTAAATTCTCCCCATTTGGACACTATTTCGCTACTGCCTCTCATGATCAAACCGCGAGATTGTGGGCAACAGATCATATTTACCCATTGAGAATATTTGCAGGTCATATCAATGATGTTGACTGTATTGAATTCCATCCTAATTCAAACTATGTATTCACAGGATCTTCGGATAAAACGTGCCGTATGTGGGATGTTCAAACTGGTAATTCTGTGCGTATATTTATGGGGCATACTGGTCCTGTAAATTGCATGTCAGTTTCTCATGACGGAAGATGGTTAGCAAGTGCTGGTGAGGATGGAGTTGTAAATATATGGGATGCAGGATCTGGTAGAAGGTTGAAAACGATGAGAGGACACGGTAAATCATCAATTTATTCATTAGCATTTTCTAGAGATGGAGGCGTTTTGGTAAGCAGTGGCGCAGATAACACAGTTAGAGTATGGGATGTCAAAAAGAATACAAATGATGCGGGCCCCGAGCCTGAAGCCTTTAGCTTCGATAGTAATTCAAACAACTCAAATGGCACTTCAAGAAATACAAGCACCAATTCGCAAAATTTTAAGAACGAGAAGTCAAGCAGAAAAGAAATCATAGCCACTAGTGACCATATGACAGCTTACTTTGCCAAAAAGACGCCTATTTACAAAGTGCACTTCACAAGAAGAAATTTATGTCTCGCAGGTGGGGGATTTATGGGTTGATACCTAATTTACTTAGATTTGGAATATTGTGTATTATAATTAGCCAATACAATATGTTTACATCGTAATTTGTAAAAGCCTTGTTAAGCTATCTATGCTATTAATATCAACAGTGACAAGCCCGCTTGGAATAGTCTCAATTTAGTTTAGTTCATTTTAAGCTCAGCCCATTGTCCTTACGCAAGATACTAAAAATGAACGCAAAATATATTTTTAAATTTAATTCGGACTAAGCCCAAATTTTGACACCGTGGTATTGTTTTCGACATATTAAATATACGAGGTGGTAACTAGCTTGACATGGCAAACGTTGTCGCCCCTTTATACTCAGTTTACAATTGGGGCTCCTTATTGTATGTAGGTTAGAGTGATTGAAGTAAACAAGCTGGCGTAGCCGGTCAGTAATTCTTAGTTCTTGCATTGTATTTGATACTGGCTAAGGAAACGTGGATTAATTTTAGTTTTTCTCAACTCAGAGGCGTAAGTTAAGCTTCTTCTGGGGAGTAATTAGCTATTGAATATAAAAGGCTTACTATTTGTCTACTTCCTTGGGCTAATTTTATCATACTATAATCTATATTCTATACATATTATGAAAACTTCCACTGTCTTATCGTTACTTTTAACTGCTGTTGCAGTTTCAGCTCAAGCAAATGAATACCAGGTTGGTGAAGGTATTGCCAAAAGAGCAGCATCCTCCTCTTCTGCAAAGAAAAATTCAAATAGCTCTAGCTCGCACTCAAAGTCTAGTTCTAAGTCTAGCTCCAAGAGTGGCTCAAGCTCTACCACTGGAGCACGCTCTAGTAGTAGCAGCAAATCTGGCTCAACCTCTAGTAGCTCAAGTGGTGCTGCTAATGCGAATGGATTAGGATATGGTGCTGTTGGTGTTATCGCAGGCTGCTTATTACTTTAATCGGTAATTCAAATTGAGCAGATTATTTGTAACTTTATCGTCTCTTTGCTTTGCAGTAGACTAGTTATATAACTAATATATGATACACCTACAAAATGTTGAATACTAGAAACTATGTGCGTACTAGTGTTATATCTAAGAATGCCATCTTATACGACTAGCTCGATAATGAACTGTATCTTAATTCTGTTTAGCCTAACCTAGTCTTGAAATTGAAAGTATTATATATATGGGGTAATAGCTTAATTAATTTTCAAACATAAGCCACATGGAGCCTATAAAAACATGCAAAATAAGGATGTTATTGTAAGCCTTCTTTATCGTATTTATATTTACGCGATATCAGTTTGGACACAAGCTAAACTGATTTAGCACTGGTAGGTGCGGTTATAAACAACACGAGGTACTGTAGATTCCATAAAAAATTATCCAAGCAGTCAATAGGCATGCCATTCGGAAACAGTGGCTTCTTATTTGCGTTGTAATATTTATCATAATCATCAGCCACATCGCTAATAAGACTTATTAAATTCTTGTTTAATAAATCGAGACCTACCTCAAAACCTTTGTTTTGCAAGTTGAATTTCCTATCATATCGATCCTGTCGATCAACCGGTAATTTCAACGTATCTTCTTGGCAGTAATATAGTGGGTATTTAATAACATCTTGACTGGAATGGCTCCTTATAGGGTCCAATACATAACAAAGGCTTCCGATTGTAAGCATTTTGTATTTTAAATTAATATTGGTAATTAGTGCAATATTGTTTATTAGCTGAATGATAAAATTTAACGCAGCATTGATTTGGTTGATTTTCATTTGATGGGATTCTATCTCGTTTGCAAAATTGATCTCACCAATATTATAATTATGCAAAGCATGTTTGTTGTAGTAACAAATATCTAGTAAATCTTTGATACTCAGAGGGAACTCTAGCCCCATTATTGTAAATTTAATGCCATTGTCAAAATTTTCAATAAACAAAATCTCTTTTAGAATATGGGTTGCTTCTTGCAAATTTTGAACAATAGATGGATAAATCTGTTTGTCTAATGATTCTAAAATCGGTGCTATTTGGGATTCTGCAATTTCTATATGATTTTTGGCCATTTCAACCTTAGATGGTAAAGTTTCATTAATTGCCTGTTTCAAATGACTTATATGGATTCTTTTTGCCATAATTTCTGATGTTTTTTTGTCGTTAATGCTTTCTTGTCTTTCTATATACTTATCCAACCTTACACATTCAGTGGATAATATTTCTTCTTCAATATTTACACCATTTGCATTAGATAGTCTTTTCAATAAATCATTTGGCTCTCTTATTAATTCATTTATATGTTTAGAAATTTTGCTTTTAGATTTCATTAATTCCTTCAATGATCTTGATATGCTGTTCAATGATCGAATTGAATCGAATGAATAAGATGGCAACACATGCTTAGAATCGGTACCAGAACTGTTGCTGATCATTCTTTCTTGCTCAACAATTAAAGAACCAGGTATCGTATAGTAACGATCATTTAAATTAAATATCACCGAATTGCTATGAAAATAACTCTCTCTATCTATCAATGTATCCCCAATATACCATAATTTCTTCAAATCAACATCATATTTGTAGAACAATTTCCATTGATTACTCTCAGAAGTTTTACTCCATATCTTTAGTGTGACAATAGACGAATTACAGTTAGGCAATTTTGGTAATGATATTTGTCTAAAATTGGGATTCATGTTGGATACAATAATTTCGCTGACATATATTAACAATTCATCATTCATATAAGGAATATGCAAAGTGAAAAATGAATCGACTAGTTTCAATGTATTTATATGTAGCAATTCAAGACTCGTAAGTTCATCGAACTGTGTAATTGATTGAAATAAGCTCCTACGTCTTCCTATCGCCTCTTCTTTTCTAGGTGAGACTAAAGTAGCATCTATTTGCTTACCATTCTTTTCTTGCTTGGATTTGGATTCTAAGTATAAGTTCCGTAAAAATATTCTTTTTATACTTCGTAGTTTATAGTCATTATTATACTCCATCTTAATCCCATTGTTATCCATGAAAGTCTGTTGATGTTTGAGTAGATAAACTAAATTTTCATGATTCGCAGGATTATCTGTTAAAAAATTACATCAGAGTGGTTTTTACTGATAAGGAACTGTTCACATAACAAAATGGTAAACTATATAGTTTGTCTAGCTCATTTCTGTGAGCTTCATGGTCCTTCTACGATAATTTGTACACAGATGACTACTTTACAAGATAAATCTGATCATTTATTACGAGATACTTCGAAATTGCATTCCTGTGCTTCATGCAAATTTATTCTTCCAGACGATGCAGTGAACTTAGTTACAACTGTGGACAATAATAATGAATCCAGTACATCAGCGATGTATATATCCACACATTACCCATCGTCGCAAAAACGATATACTTCCCTAACCAAACTAATTATGAAGTCTTTGTCAGTCGAAACAACAACTGATCTCTCAAAGCCAATATTTTACGGAGATGTGGTTAATGGTTATTGCATAAGTAAAATTTTTAAGATTAAAGACGTGAGTTCCCGTGGGTCAGAAAGAAAGTATTCGCTCATGGTAATAGCTGATTCTGAAATAAACCTACTACAAAACTGGGATATAATAGCGACTTATTTGAACGAGATAATTTCTTTAATACAAGCACAAGTTGAAATTGTCATTAAAGATGCAATTATGAAGAAGGAGTCTAGTAGCACAAATGGTGCCATGTTCGATAATGAAAGGTACTTGCGGAGATCATTGATCAGACCAAAATCGCTAGTTGAATTAACGGATGATGGACAAATATTTGTCAAATTTCATTTGTGGGCAATTGAATTGTTGAAGGACATATCCATATGATACTAATTGTGGAATTATTTAGTCTGATGTTTTCACAGTTGAAACACGTACCAAGCTCTTTTTTCTAGGAGTAGGACCAAATAGAGGTGGTCTCATAGTTCCTACGCACGCTGAGAGATCTGCATGGGAAGGATGATGATTTGATTTATTTTTCAAGAAAGTCAACCTCTTTAAGTGGCATAACAGACGAGATTAATATACACGAAGAAGTAGACAAACTTGTAAAGCTGTTACCCTCCTCATTAATTTCCAAATTTCTAGGTTTTTCAGATGATAAATTAACTGCTGATATTTTCGATTTATTACTTTTGTTGAAAAAGGCACTAGTCGCTTATCAACGAATGATTTTATTTTTCAATTACGGGAAATTGAAAGTTTTTTAAGGAAAAGTTATCGAGATCTTTGAATGGAACATTAAAACATAAATTTTATGAAAGGATATTATCGCAACTCGATACGGTCAACCCAACTCGAAAGAAATATTTTTATGAAGCGTCAGCGATCAGAGAAACAGGTAATCATTACGATTGGCGACTTTTTTTAACAATTGCAATATTCCAATTATGAACGAAGAGCTATATTACATAGATTGAGCCGAGCATGGATATGTTTTTCTAACACAATAGGAATAAAAGGTTAAATTGCGCATGGTTCTTTGTTGGGGTGGTATTGGAATGGTATGAGCTCACCCTGGGATCAGGTTTTAGATGTCCAGGTCACAATGACGTCGTTAATGAAAATAGCAAAATATTATAACCAATCTTGGTATTAGATCTAACAATAAAGAATTTAACTTGAACCTAGATGTTAGTTCTTATCTAGTGGATTTGAGTTCTACATTCTTTGATAGACAGAGTGGTAGCGGTGAAAATACTATAAATGTGAGGTTTATTGATACAGAAACTGGTTTCTATGTGGATATTACAGCGCTCGCGTTCACGTATACTACGAAAAATATTCCAGTAGACGATAAGTTGTTTTCTGAGTTAAATCAAGTATTGGACAAAGATTTTGCTGTGAAGTAGCTCCCATACGATTCTGAAAGAGATCTTTATAATGATTTATCTATCAGAAAGCAGGAACTTTTGGATAATCAAAATCTTCAGTTGCAAGGATAACCATTTCTATACTTTGAAAGACTTGAATCCTTTGAGTGCTACTCTATTCGAAGGAACTATCGCCTACGTACCGGCAAGATTTAAGCAAATATTACGAAGAGAGTACAATCGTGGCTTGCTCTAGTATCATTACGCTGAGCATGTTTTCAGGCTGTGTTAGGTTTATGGTTACTTACCATATATGCAAGGATGACTACATTGAAAACAAGTGTTTGATGCAGAAACTCTATTAGAAATGGAGTATAATAACCCGTTAACTAAATAAATAGGACAGAAATGCAGAACCAAAAACGTAAGATCGTACAGTAAAAATGATGAGCTAGCACCTTTTGAATTGGATCCCTGGATTATCAAAAGAGCAAATAAAATTAAACAGTGTCTACCTAGTCGTTGAGAATAATTTCAACAAATATTTATAGAATTGATAGTTATTGTTATGCAAATTATCACAAGCATCCTAGTCTATTTGATATCATCCAACAGCTTTACTTGTGAGTTTTCATTTATCTTTCTTGCTTCTCTTCCACCCTCCGAAATATCTGTTCCAAACCTCGAGATGGGCCATATCACACCAATTACCTTCCCTATAACCAATGCCTGGCTTATTGGACCAAAATTATTAGAATCTACAGAATGAAATGTATTGTCACCTTCGACCCACAAGTGGTTTCTGGGTATTGTCGCCTGTGGTCTTGGATATGGAGGCATCTTAGTCGCAATCACATCACCTTGTAAACCAACAACTCTCTTAGTTAGCAATTTTTCCGGATCTTGGGGCGATCTAAACATAATCACGTCACCTCGTTTCAACGAATCAGGCTTTTTTAAATTAAACTTTTGAATCAACGCAACATCATTAGTCATTGTTTCTGTACCCGGATTGAAAGTAGGTGTCATCGACATACCTGTAATTTGACATGGTTGATAAACATGGTTAGAAAATGTATATAAAACTGGAAACCATGTCAATGTAATCAATGTAGTCCTAATACTATGCGGTAGTTTGGAAAAATACGCCATTCGTTCTAGTTAAATACCTCTTCCTTATCATACAATATAGAATTTATTAATTCTGCCATATTTGTGCGTGCCAATCTGACTGAAAATTATCGGTGAGTCTGCTGCAACCTTTTACTGTATAGCTTTATATTCTTCTTTTCCTTGTGAATATATAATAATACTATATTCTTAAGATTTATAAGATAGAGTCTGTCTCAATATGTCTTCAGGTCAAAGTGGTCTTCTTGATCAAATACTTCTCGAAGACATTGCTCGTCATTGTCCGCAACAATTCTTAGCATTTCATCAGTGTATGTCAAAACCTTCGCCAGATGCAAACCAATGTGCGTTAGAACAATATAACTTAGCGGGATGTATTAAGAAGGATGTTCCAGCTTTTCAGAAAATACAAGGAGTTTGTTCTGGGAAATTGCAAGCATACGAGGCGTGTTTGAAGATGAATGGAAGCGATCAAAAGAAATGCTCACAGGATTTGCAAAGCTTAAGAGATTGTGCGTTTGGTTCTTTAGAGAAATAGATAGCTGGACGATATCAATGAGCATTATTGTGAGCTGTTTTTTTGAAACAGAGATAGGGATAGATACTGGGAGTATTTACTGCAGTTTATATATCGTTATACAGTAAAGAAAACCAAATACAAAACTATATTGTGACATTATCTATGTAGACTATTGATTTTTATACTTTGCGGGCACGTTTTGGATTCTGATGTCTGATAAATAGTTGTCAGTGACCTTCCTGATATCTGGGGCAGTGTTATGGGATTCCTCGATCTCGTGTTCGTGATGCAACAATTCGTGTTCTATATCTTCTTTATGCTTGATTAAAACATCGGGATCTTGGTTGGCGTGGTACTTATTCCAATGGTGCTCTTCGTATTCTGTTTCAAAATCCAAATGATGACCCTGACCGTATCCAAAATCCGGTAATTCTCCTTGCTTTGAAAATTGTCTCCATTCCTCCAACGAAATCTGTTTGTCTCCATTGGTATCGATCAATTCAAGGATAGAATTGACCACATGATCTTTGGCCTCTTGTGTTATTGACTCTTCTTGATGTGAGTGTTCACCCATGCCTGATCCGTCACCTACAACTGATTCTCTCAATAATCCATATAAGCTCAATATATCATCCCTAGACCAAGCTCCTTTATTTTGCAAATCATGGATCTTGAAAAACGAGTCGGTATCGTATTGATCCATTTGATGTTCTTCAATCATATGCCAATTTTGCCAGCTCAACCCATCGGGCTTTTTATTTCCTTGGTTATGATCTCCATGACCAGCTACATGAGTGACCAAATATGCCAATAAATAACACGATACCTTCATAATGAGTCTAAACTTTTTGTTTAAATCATCAACTATTTAGAACTACTGTTGACTATAGGCCGATCATATTTCAATTTAATGCACGTGATTTTATTCAAGTATTGAAAAGGTGCCATTAAGACCACGTTTGAATTTAAATTCACGGCAATCAGTATATTAATAGCATCATGAGTGTTGGTACCGGAATATTTAATCCTAATTTACGTGTTAAATGTGATGAATCGAGAGTTGGAAGGGAAAATCAGAGATATAACCCAGAAACCGGCGCAAGAATAGTGTCAGGATGCATTTGCATGAATGACACCAAAGATAAAGTCATAATGATTCTGTCTGCTTCTCATAAGAATAGATGGATATTTCCTAAAGGAGGAGTTGAGCTCGATGAAGGGGATGATTTTGTTGTTAGTGCTGTTAGAGAAACATGGGAGGAGGCTGGGTGTGAAGGAAAGATATTAAATAAGTTGCCCATTGCATTGGATTCACGAGGTAAAAAGGCACCAGTTTTGGAGAAAGGAAAAGAATTTGATCCAAATGGGGTCATACCCAAGTCAGAATTCCATTTTTATGAAATGATTGTTGATCAATTAAGTTCCAAATGGCCAGAACTGGATAAAAGGCAGAGAAGATGGTGTACATATTCAGAAGCGAAACATGAATTATTGAAAGCAAAAAGGCCAGAATTGGTTGAAGCATTAGACTGTTCCTGTGTTATTAAGGATGCAGAGGGGGTTACTGGTGTCGACGAATATTAATGTTGTATTATATGTACATTAAGTTTTTGTCTGTTTATGTACTTATTTAAATAATCCGCCCATCAAGTTTGCTAACATATTTTGATTGCCTTGTGGATTGCCTAAGTTTAAACCAAAGTGTAATCTACCTAAATATTCAACTGGTCCTAAAGATTCGTATTTCACTAAAACATCCTTATACTCGTGGTATAACTTCATAAATTTTTGGCCTGCACTCTCTTTAGTAAGCGTAATGGATAATAATTGTAAAAAATTGACAAATTGATAGTTATGGTCTTGGTAAAAATAAATTTTTGATTCGCTTTCTTCAATGACTTCATAGTCTTTGTGTTCAACTATGAGCTTGGACATAAACTTGTTTATAGATTCTTGGACAAATTTAACATTTTTTAAGTATGAATAATTAATCACGGCTCTGCTCATAAAAATACCTGGATCCACATTACCTTTGGACTCTCCAAACCACTGGTAAAGGAAGTCAACATAAACTGGTAAGGAATCATGTGTGCCTAATATTAAATGAGATTCAGCGTATGCAAACAATTTCTGCCTGTCATCTTCGGTAAGGTTGTTTGATTCATCTTTGACACTATTCAAGAACTTAACCCCGAAAGTATGATGCAAATCATAATCACCGAACTTGAGTTTGTCATTTTGGGACCAACTAATACTCTGCTTTGCTAAATCTGGTAAACTTGGGTCTGTGTCTGGTAACAAGCCAATTAATTCAATTAATTTCAATTTATAGTCCTTATTACTTCCTTCATTGGTACATATAGTATCACTCTCTTCATACACGTTAATCAAATAACTTATCAAATCACTAGCTGATGCATATTCCTTATTCGATGACAAAATAGACGACCCTTGATATAGTAAATCAATTGCGTCACGATATTGATTCGACTTGACATATCTATTGGTAATTGTTCTCAAAGTTTGATGGGCTTCGTAGTAAGCACCACTGTCGATTTTCGATTTAAAACGAAGAATAGTTCTTTGCAATTTAGCGTCACTCATATCCAATTAGTTCTCCTTTATTGGAATTGCCTACTATCGTATCAAAGAAACACCTCTATTAGTCCAAAAATTCTCGAAAATTTGGTTGTGCATAAAACACATTTTATCTTACGAGCATTTGGCATCTATGACTATTAGAGAACGATTTAACGACTTAAAAACTAGTTCTTCCTCCTGGGTACAGAGTAATGAACACCGTCCTGATTGTAGATTATTCTTGAATTCTAATTTTAATCTTAACGCTTTGTTGATTATTTGGATTTCGGAAGAAATTACATGATTACATTTTAATATCACTTTCATTAAGCATTTCAAATTTATCAAGCTTTTGAAACATAAGTTAGAGAATCATTATTGGAAAGTAATTATTAGTAACTTTCTCTCAAATACTACTGTTTTAATTTCATATATTTACTGCCCTTAAATACTCTGCATATATAAGTATTGGGAGAGGTACAATCTTATAAGGTCCTAATCTCCACATATAATAGAAATATAGTACTGATAAACATCTTATGTTCTACAAAAAAATAGCTTATTTTGGTAAGTATTATATGTATCACGGTATTTGCAAATATGCTTATTTGATTCGGAATACAATTTTTTCAGCGTGTATTTCTTTATTGGCAAACAATTCCAAAGCTGTATTAACACTTGAGAGGCCAGGTTCTAAAACTCTCAAATTGGTGGTTTTAAGCTGATCAAAGTACTTGGGTAAAACATCAAACCAAAAGATTCTGAAATGATCAAGTAGCTCAGGTGAAGTCTTTATAGGATCCCCATTTTGGAACTGTGAATCACATATAGCTAGGTGAACGAACACCCTCCTAAACTCAACATTCCTAGTGGGATCTAATTTCAATGCAGAAGGAGAAATTAGGTAAACGTTATCAATGATTGCGTTTTTGCCAGTAGCATCGTAAACCGCCTGGAACGTACGAACGCTACCCACTGAATCCAATCCATATTTAATATTATTTTCACAGTTTTTGATTTCTTCAATAACATCCTTGTCATGATAATCAAAAACAGCATCAGCACCTAAGTCGAACAAAAAATCTTCATTTCCAGGCGAAGCTGTCGTTATAACTTTCAAGCCGTAGACTTTTTTAGACAATTGAATTGCAATACTCCCAACAGTTGTTGCACCACCCCATATCAATATACTTTCATTAGAATAATCACGATTGGCTTGAAGCCCCAATTCGTGACAAAATGAAAGTGCTGCTGTAGCAAGCGAAAAGTTCTGTGAAGCTGCGCTCTCAAAAGAATCAACTGGACCTGCTTCATACGACCCAGGCTTCAATGCATTGCTTCTGAAAGATGCCCTATTGTGTCTTATAACAGCAGTCTCTGTAACAGAAACGAATTCACTAAATGCTCCTTCAAGTCCGTACCATTCTCCTGCAATAAATGCTGAGACGTAGTCTCCAGCTTGAACTTGTGAAACTTTACTCCCAACTTCTTGAACTATCCCACTCAATTCACATCCCATGATATTTCCATCTCTAGGAACCCTATCTGCAAGCAATAAGTAATCAATTTGATTGACAGCTACTGCAACTGTTTTTATCAAAACACTTGAGTCAGAGACTGTTGGCTTTGGTACTTCCGCAATACGAATATTAAATGGCCCATCACTAACCTTATTAGCTACAGCAGCTTTTATCGAGGACATCGTGCTGTTGATTATAAAAGTTCAACGAGCTGAAAGCGCCTGGATTATGACCTTATATACTTTCGAAATATCAATGGTGTATGGTATAGTAGCACATGACTAGTCCGACATTTACTACCTGGACACAATTCTAGCCTTCAACTGTAATTAGAGGTAATTATCTGCAACAAAACTCTTCATTTAAGAGCTTAAAGATAAATAAAATGATATGCTAAGACTTATATTCATAATTATTTAGAATACAAAAATCAACTAAAGTGTAATCGAATATACAATCAGAGATCTGGGTGCAAAATTTTTCAAACACAGTTCACTTATAGTGGTGATATAAACATTTTCTGATTTCCACTTAAGTTTATATAATGGTATTGGAAAAATTAAAACTTTGTGGATAGGTAGATAGTATTCTACGGATTTATGTTTAACTCCTGTTTAATGTTTCTCATTGTCTTTAGTGGGTCTTTGGAATGGAGCCATCTTTGCTGTATATTTCGCTGCGATGCATCAGGAGAACCAACAGTTTTAGTATGTAAATATCCACTCAATTCGTCATGCATGACAATGAACAATGGCTTATCGTTTCTAAACGTTGAATTACCTTCTTGGAATGCCTTGATCCAAGTGTTGAGTCTTAAAGATGAGATGTTGTCAACAACAAGCAATCGTAAAGCAGGAAAACGGAAATCATATTTAATTCTATGAGGAGTTGAATTAACCATGCATGAATTGAAAATTAACGAGAAATCAAATTTTTCTAGTTCTATGGATTTTAAAGAGTTTCTAAATTTATCGAGAAGTTTGTACATGATAAGGCCAAACATCACTAGCCCCTTTTTCCTCTTAAAGTTATATTTTTCATACTTTGAAACAACTTGGGTAGAGAAGTATTCCCTGTATGTAATTACTGGTTTTCCCTTCACAAGGTAAAAATTGCTGTGTATCCTGGTTTGCATTATTGGGTTATTGGAGTACACTTGAAAGTTTTCAAGTGCCGTATTAGTACTCTTGCTCTCAATGGCTTGAAGAATAGAATTAAGCTCCTGGTAATTATTAAAGCTAGGTTCTTTATAGTCAATGAACAAGGAAATTGATTTGAGGCTTTGGGGCAAGTAACAGAAATAGAGCAATATTTTGATATGTCGGCCCCGTATGTTGAGGGTATGTAGAATCCGAAACTGAGGCAAGTACAAGTGCAATAGAAGGTCAAACCTAGTTAATTTAAATGGTTCAGCGAACTCAGAAGCTGGAATCCCCTCTTCTTGCTTAATCTTCCTATAAAACAAACGGGAAGACGTAACTATGTTTAAAACCCTTGTATTGTCCCGAATTGACCTTTGAGAACCAATATACTTCATGCATTCCGAACCGTGTTTGAAATTCTTCTTCAAATTAAAGAAATTAAATAAGCTGATGTTGTCATCTTTAAGAATTAATGGCGTTATTGTATACACCATATATATATAGTTCTCATATAGTTCTTTGCATGTATAAAGCATATTTAATAAATCGGTATTGGTTCCACTGTTATGGTCGTAGTCTTGACCATGAGTGCAGACGAAATAAAAGATCCTTCTAACTACCCCCATTGGAAGATTTAAAAACTCCAATTTCTCTCCTATATAGTTCTTCATATTGTATGAGTGATCCGGTGCTGTTAAATCCTAAGCAAGTCAAAATATATGCTATGTCAAAATTTTGCAGCTATTTAAATTTGCCCTCAAAGAGCTTTTTCAAAAATATTAATTCACTTCTTACTTTCAGTTACTAATTACAAGACTATTTCTGTCTCTAGATTTCAAACTGTAACACTATTCCCTATAGTTAGGCCAGATCTCATTTTGTGGTCATTATAAGACTATAAACCATGAAGCTGAAGTGCGGCGGAAATTGTTCTGCCATTTTCTTACGGTTCAAAAAATCCTGGAGTAAACCGGAATCAGCCTATTTTTAACCAACCAATATACCCATAATAGATAATAGATATCTTACATTACTTCAAGTACAACGAATTATAGTTATCATATACATAATGAGACCAGCTGCCAGATTATTACAACATGTTCCTCTTATCAAATTCGTTGGTGGTCCACACTTAGCTCCAAGTAAGTAAATTTGGTTCTACGTCTCAGCAATGAGGATATGAAGAGTTGATGAAATAGCCATAATGCGGCATTCAAAGGTCATTCATAGGTAGAATTCACAATTAGAAAGCGAATACTAACTCATACCTCTAGAAAATATCTCGCATACTGCTAAACCACACCCATGTGCACCAAATGGAGTATTGCCAGGAAGTGTTGGCTCATCCTCGCAATCATCGTACTTCAACAGTAATCCTATAGAACCAAAAGATGGTGAAGCTTTCTCCAGAGCCGAATTGCCTACAAGATTCAGATATAAGGGCCCTAGCGAAGCCGAAATTGAAAATATTAGCAGTGGTGGTGCTGTCCTCATTTTCTAATTTCGTCAGTACAGTACATGTTGAGCGATCCCACGGTCGACATATATGGCGGTTGACAGTTATCAGATCCAAGAAAGCCTGCTTAGCACTAACTAGACTGCTATTTTCTATTTTGATTGGGTTTGTTCGTATTGAATCGACATTAAAATTACATCTAAATTTGTATTTCTTGTATGCATATATATTTCAATATCATTAAATTTATTCCACGAAAGTCCTTTCTGTCTAATTGTCTCTAAGTTACTAGGAAACCTGCTACAACGTTTCAATGGTATGAAGATATTTTATTATTGGTGTTTGGATCTCTTATATTTCTATGTTTATGTAATCAATGAAATCCTGAGAACGATTTTGTTTGCCACTCCATGTAAAAGAACTGTAGTACTATCATTATATTTTCCCCAATTGATCTTTATTGCTGTCCATTGAAGTGTTTTATTTGCATAGAATTGTTTCTTCTTCTGAATTCGTATAGATAAACTTTAATAACGCATAAATAAAATGAATCACGATCCTTTCAGCTGGGGAAGACCTCGCAACGACGTCTACGGACAGTATAACCATCAAATAGCCAATGCCGCCATCAATAACGTTGCTGATAACGGCAACTTAACAAATTTGCCTAAAATGAATACTCAACAACCCATAATTACCGGAACATCAGTGGTCTCATTAAAATTCAAAGATGGAATAATTATGGCCGCAGATAACTTAGGATCATATGGTTCGTTACTCAGATTCACCAATATGGAAAGATTGCTTAGAGTAGGAAAAGAGACTATTGTTGGTATTTCTGGAGATATTTCTGATATGCAACAGCTAGAGAGATTGTTAGAAGAATTGGAGACAACAGAGGAAGTTTATGATAACGATGGAGGACACAACTTGAGAGCGCCACACGTTCATGAGTATTTATCGAAAGTTTTATATAACAGAAGATCAAAAATGAACCCATTGTGGAATGCACTTGTTGTTGGAGGATTTAATGACGATGGAACTCCATTTTTGAAATATGTTGACTTGTTGGGGGTTACCTACGGTTCGTCTGCGATATCCACTGGGTTTGGATCACATTTAGCAATCCCATTATTAAGACAATTAGTTCCAAAGGATCCTGATTATGAAAACGTCACTGAAGAACAAGCCAGAGATGCGATCTTGAATTGTATGAGAGTTTTATTCTATAGAGATGCTAGATCCTTAGATAAGTTTTCATTAGTTACTATAAAGAAGGGCGAAGACTTGAAGTTCGAGAAGAACTTGAAATGTGAAGATCAAAGCTGGAAGTTTGCTAAAGATATTAGAGGATATGGCAGTGCTCAACTTTAATGGTGCATTGATTGTTAACATTCATATGTATATGTATGGTACTACAACTGCAAATATAGGTAATAGTTTTAGCATTAGTAATGGCATCTATTCTAGTATGTCAATATCTGTATATTGTAAACGAATTAGGTGGTATTAAGCATGCAACCCCCATTTGTGTTCTTTGTTGAGTCCATGTATTATCATCTCAGAACTTGTTATTTGCTAAAAATTTAAACAGTTTCTATTGGCTTTGCTCAAAGGGTTTAACAGCTCTACATACCACAAGGCGTGCTTTTACATTCATATTTTTCAGGTCTGATAGTAGAAGAGTACTAAAAGTCTGTGTATTTATGACGTAGCCATGCGCCATCAATAATGTATAACCTTCGCCGAATGATGCGTAGTTTTCGAAAATAATATAAGGTGTAGTTTCTATCCCCACAATTCTCACGCAAGCGAAACCTCATCACTATCTAATTAATCCATGTTCATTTGCATGTCCGCTACCAATACCTCGTGATTTAGGACAAAAGCAATCTATCATTTAAAGTCTTGAACATTTAAGAACAGAGTGTGAAATCTATAGAATCCCTATAGATACACAATCTCCTCAAAGTCATCACAGGTTGAAGGGTCAGTGTGTTGCGAGAAGCAACTTTCGTGATCAAATCATATAGATATGAGCTTTGAAATAACATTTTTAGGAGCTTCCGGTGGTCCAGTAGAAGGCATTACATGTTCTATGTTATTAAAGCCAGTTAATGTATCTTACAGCGATATTTTATCGAAAAACTTGCCCAACGAATTAATCTGCTTTGATGCTGGTTCTGGTATCGGGCTGCTAAGTGAATTGATATATAATGAACTGCACGGTATATCACCACAAGCTAAACAACAGCGAATGTATAAAGATATGCTTTCGTTGGAGCAATGCTTCAAGACTAAGGTTACTAGGCCGTTCGCAGAATTGTCTAATACCGTATCTCCGTACGAGCAGTCGCAAGAGATTTTTAAAATGATGAACACTTACTTGATATCTCATGCTCATATGGACCATATAGCGGGATTGGTCATAAACTCCGCTGGCTTTTGCAAAGATTCTCCCAAAATCGTGTATGGTTCCAAAGGTACTATTGATGCTTTACAAAGGCATATTTTCAATGGAGTAGTTTGGCCTAACATGACCAAATTCAATATGCTTAAACTTTCATCACATGAATACTGGCAAACATTTTCTATCACTGACACCTATTCAGTTACTATATTTGATGTTTCACATGGTAAAATGTTTTCTAATGAGGAAAATGCTTCACAGAGAGCACAGTCGCCAAATTATTTACATAGAAATTATGATGAAAAATTTGAAAATTATCTGAACTATATTTCTTCTGCATTCTTGGTTACACATGAATTTTCTAATTCAAGTGTGCTAATATTTGGAGATTTTGAGTCTGATGCTGTTTCCAAGTTAGGCAAAAATAAACGGATATGGTGCAAAATTGCACCCATGCTTATACAGCCGGAGAAACAGTTGAAAGGGATTATTTTGGAGTGTTCGACATGCCAAATAGTATCTACAAATGAATTATATGGACATATTATGCCTACGCATTTAATCAATGAATTACGATCTTTGAATAATGAAATCTTAGCATTGCTTCCTTCTTCTAATAGGAAAAATGTGACCCCCTTGGCTGGGTTTAATGTTGTGATAAATCATGTCAAGGAAACTCCTAACCTGTCTGATCCAAGGCGAGACATTCTCCAGGAACTTGAAATTCTTAATGATAAGTATGAATTAGGAATTCATTTTTCAATTGCCCTTAATGGTGTATCAATTGTACTTTAAAGTTAATATGCATCCCATTATATTGTATTGACGTACTCTTCTAATCTCTATTTGTAATTTTCTTATATATATATTCATTTCTAAACTTTTCAAAGAAACCTATAAATACTAGAAAAACCAGATATTAGATATAAAGAAAATACGAAGTTAATAAAATCTATTTGATAACATTGATTATACCAAAGTAATAAGGACTATTGGACCCTTCTTTTTATTTGTTCATGAGCATTAGACAACTTGGTATCTATCAGATGATAAATTAGAATGTAAGTCAAATGGTAATGATTCTTCATCTTCATTATTAGACACAACATCAAGAATTTGAACTTTACCTAAGCATGTGTCAGTTTCATTGGCATCTGTCTTATAGATATCGAATTGAAGCTCCATTGGGAACAATGAATCTTCATCTGGCGAAGGAATAGAAAACTCAAAAGATCCTTGAGGATCATCTAATGAAATTGATTCGATAGAAAACACAACACCATATTCAGTAATATCATAAGCAATGTTGCCTGACTCATCTTTCAAATTGACATCAGGTGAAGGATAAGGTACCAAGATCTTAATATCATCTAATGAGCCTTGACTTTGATGGGACTCGACATACTCAGCTGTCAATTCGTATTCTAAAGTAACATCGGCATTTCCATCATTTGAAGTGACCCAAGCAGTGATAACAATCGGCAATAAACTTGAAACGTCATTTTTACCAACAGCTCTCCATCTCAACACACCTAATGATTGATCATTCGAAGGGAATGGCTTAGTCTTATCCTTTAATCCAATAACATTTTGTTGCATGAATAAATTACGATCAACGTTAGGGTGAGTTTTGTACTGGACACCGCTTGTTTTATCGCCAGTTTTCAATAAAATTTTAGAATTTGCTAATTCTTGATCATTGATCCTTAATTGCAAATCACCTTTAACTTCAGACAGGACAACAGAGCCTTCACGAGTTAACTCGGCCGTGACCTTTTCATTAATAGTAATTAATATACCATTGTTTTGAACCTTTAGAGCTTGTGGGGCTGGAGAAGAAGTTTGTGACGCTGCGAATGAAGCTGGTTGATTTGAAATTTGCGGCTGTGCTTGATTGGCAGCAGCATGAACGAAACTTGGTTGATTTTGAGTGAGTAAGGGTTGGTTCTGTTCCGCAATTCTGCCAGTTTTCTTTCCCAATTGCAATCCACCTCTTGATGATACAGGTTTTGAACTTAATGCCGTGTTAGAAACCTGCTCAATGCTTGGTGTTGGTTGGTAAGTCGATTGGTTAGATGAATTGAATTGATTTTGATAAGAATCATACCCAAAAGAGGAATTTATTATAGGAGCCGATGATTGTTCCAAGTTACGACGGGCTAATTCCTTTCTTTGGATTTCTTTTGCGCGTCTCTTTCTCTCTTCTGTAGCCTCTAACTCCTTATTTCTTTCAATGATTTCTTGAATCTTTTCTTCATGAGAATCCATTTCTAAGAATGTCTGAACTTGTGATAAGGTTAAGTTTTCTTTGAACCCTAAGTTGATAATCTCATCAAATGCACTTAAAATTTGAAATGCATTTTCAAAAATCTCTCTTTCGTCAACCAACCTCAACATGTTGCTAACAGTCGAAGCAAACAAATGCAATGTGTCTATGTCCTGCAAGATATTTGAGTGTTTAGTTGTAATCAAAACTATATAAAATTCTTCCAATGGCTGGTAAACATATCTAACATGTTCATCTTCTACCGTGGTATGTTGTGACCCAGAATTTGAAATCAAACTTGGAAAATTGGCCAATAATGCAGTAATTCTATCCTTAGTGACCTCTCTGAATTGTCTCGATAAAAGAGCTTTACCACCACGAGTGCATATTGATGCAGCTAAAACAACCATTCTCTTATTATTTAATCTATTAAAAGTGACTTGAAAAATACTATTTTAGTATAAAGTGATCTGTAATTCAGCTCAAAGAAAATTTTTTTAAATCAAATTCAATTAATCCACTCCAACAATCTTTCGAAATACAGTATTTACTTATTTCCTATCAATTGAAGTTGTCTTACTCCAAGTTAATTCTTCAACACTGTTTTTTCTATTCGATCCCATTCGATTCGTGTCAACAAAATTTATCAGTGCGGTCGTGCGAAACATAATATTTGGGCCGTAATGAACAACCTAGGTGTAACAGCTTAACCGGTATCTATCGCCTGGAAATAGATAGGGGGCATTGTGATATGATGCAAGTAAGTAAGAATCCTAGATGGAAGCTTTGATCCTTTAAAACTCATTTGGTAGTAAGGCAAAAAATAAAAGAAAGGAATTGACACGGACAGGAATTGAACCTGCAACCCTTCGATCTGGAGTCGAAAGCTCTACCATTGAGCCACCGCATCACCCTTGAGTTAAATTTGGAAACCAATGTATATCTACGGCTTTATCAAAATCTCTCCTATAATGTGAGCACTTTGATAAACACTCGGTCCTTGGACGATAAGATGTTCAGCATCCACTAATATACTCATTATCGCACTTAACTTAATCATCCTTCTAACAAAATAGTCTGGCATACGATAACATTATACATATATCATGCGCAAGCAAAAAAGGCAAAAGACTTGATGTGATACGAAAATTGTAGGATGTATAGTTGTAGTCTGACATTTTCATATATGAAGGTAAGTGTACTCTCTTTTCGATCTTTCTTACAACAAGAAACAGCAAACAGAATTGCGAATTAAGTAGCCACGCGGGGCCACCAGAATATGGTTTTATATATAATACTTAGATGACAAAATCTGTGGTATCAACATATGATACTAAAGATGCGAATTATTCTAATGGCGAAGTAATAACGATACTTGCATCTTGTAATATTCTTGTAAGAAATTCAATTCAGGTTATATCAGATTTTACTGAATGATCATCAGCTATGTTATTTTTGAAGAACATACCACTATAATATCTTCAAATAAAATTTCGCTTTATATACAATTTGAATATAATATGCAACAATCGCCTTTAATTGCAAATGCAATTTGTATTAATATACTAGCACTAATAATTATAGATGGTACTACTTAGTATTTTTATAGAGAATCAATATTATGTGTTAGCGCAGGAAACTTAGTTAGTTCGGTTAATGATAAAATGTAGGCAAACTTTCAAAATTAACTGTGTATTTTTTTTTTTCGACTGCTTGTATGAAATATATTACGGTATGAATTGACGCTATATCTATTTCTTCATATGTATATCCATTTCAATATCTCCTTTGTTAACTCCCTTGCCCTTTTCAAGCAGCTTTTTTTCCTTGAATAACTTTGATAATTCTCTTTCAATTTCAAGAATTAAATCATCATAACCACAACCTTTTGATCTGACTCTCGCTTCACGTAACAACCTTTCCGCCTTTTCATATTGTGCTAAGTGTAAATTGACTACTCCCAAACCATAAGTTGCTAAGGCCACAGTTTCATTTATAGAGTTATTGTTTGATATTATTTCTTGAGGGAGATTTTTAGCGAACTCGAGTACTGATTCGTACGACTTTATTGATAGCTCTATGCATTTTTCCTTATTTTGGATTACCAGCAGATATTCATTACGTTGTTGTTCTTCTGTTGCCTTGTCCAACTTCTCCAATACATCGCTATCCTTTAACGTTTCTTGAGAAGAATTTCTATACTTGTCAAAATCGAAGCCGGAATCCTCAAAGAATTTTCTTCTATAAGCGACTTCCTTCGACTCGTACTCCTCTGCTTGCAAATAAAGCAATGACGCTAAGTTGCATTGGGATAACAATATTTTATGTGGTTCGACATCGGCGAGAAGCATCCATTCCGTCATAGATATCTTTACTTTCGACGCCATAGCGAGGTCTCCCGTAGAAATACAGATAGCAGTCAACAAATCCATAGCATTGAAGAATTCGTCTACAAATGGTTCCCACGCAGAAGGGTTCTTATTAATCGTGGTGGTGATGCCATCATTACTTATCTCAATTGAAGTACTATCTATGGTAGCCTTATAATCAGATCCGGAAGCACTGGGAGTCAATCGTGCAAGGTTACCGTTGGGCCCCAACTTTTTATGCACCTCATCCTGAGCTATTAACAAGTGGGTCATCAAGATGGCTTTGGACAACTGAGCATTGGACTTATTCAATTCTACCAATTTAATTGCCAAACGTAAATCCTTTTGGATCAAATGTGCCCGATGGTCTCTTGACTTGATGCGCTTTCCATCTTCAGAATTTGGGGCTGCTGTCAATACCTTCAAATAGAGAGTAGCAATCTCATTATACACAAAAGCTGCATCCTCTAACATGTCTAACCGTTCGAACATTTCCCCAACTTTCAACTGAATGCCTGTGTACTCATCACTCAATGTATCTAACTCAATTTCATTACAATGATCGATTGCTTCAAGATAGTACTTTAATGCTAATTGGTAATCGTTTTCTCCACGATCAGATTCAGCCCACAAACCCTTACGCAAGATTTTAGCGACTGAAGATGGGAATGTATGTTTGGGCCACCAGAAATAATAAATGTATGATCCAATTCCAGCAAGACCAATCCCCGTACATAAAAGACGCTTCGTCCACGATGCTCTTGGACGCTGATATTGCTGATATTGTTGATACTGATAGTTATATTGACTATAGCGACGTAAACTTCTAGGAGTTCTAGTCCTTAACAATCTGCCGTTGACTCTGTTCATGCTTGTCAAAAGAAGTCTTTAAAAATCACCAATGATAGTATTTTTCATATCGGTGCGGTCATATTTGTTCCAACCTCGACCCATTTTGGTACTTTTTTCGCCTCAATCTACATCCTACGCCGTCAAAATCATTCTCAAGGCATCGATATGTCCAACATATTATCAGTCTTCAACCCTCCACCTGCCATGACCATCCCAGATGAATCGTGCTTGTCATGTACTGCTGTCCAGGCTCTCATGTCTTTCGCGGGTGGCCTCTACCTCAATCTGAATTCACTTTTCAAGGATCTGAAGGGAAAAATAAACCTCCAAAAGAACCCTATTTGGTGGCAGAACTCCGTTAAGTCGCTTGGTATATTGTTGATAGGTCTAGGAGCGTACAGAGCAGGCGAAGCGGGCCTTATGGTGTGGAATTGGAAGCGGAACTAAATAACGCATCTACATTGTTGTTCGTTTTTCCGGTTTCACCCACTACATCTATATCGATGTTGAATATACACATACATACTCCAATTCTATCTAATATACTACCAAATGGCTGTTTATACCTCCTGGTTCCTTAATATTTATGTCCCAAATTCCGGACATATATATTTATGTCCCCATCGCAGCTCGCTCCATCGTCAAACTTGTCAAAACTTCATTCAAAATCCTTTTATTGGCTTTAACTTCACGTAAAACTTCTTATGTGATACTAATATGTTATTATTCACCCATTTCTACCTATGAAACCTTTATTCAACCTAGACGACATCGTATTGTTAGAGTGGCAATGTTGCTATAATGTCGTGCACCAATTACCAATAATTATTTATATAAAAACAAACTCGAGAGCCACTTTTTATGGAAATTTGTAGATATAAGTAGTTTATATGAAACAAGATAAACGACCATAACCGTAAGTTTAAGTTCATAACCAGAAGACAGAATTGCAAAAATATTGGCGTCTATTTACGTGCATGAAAGATATATACTAGTATGGAGCAACAGTTTTTGAGTGTTGATTCACTGTTGGATCCCCAGTTGCATAATAATATACAACAAGGTAGGATAATGAATAATAATGTGGGCAATAATAATGGTAGTATGGTAAGTGGTCGTAACAGCAATACCATAGATAGTAGTGGTAGAGATAGTGCTAACATATCGGTAGGACACACAGGGCCGCAAGGTGGAAATAACAACAACCATGCGGTAGGCCACGGAGACGCCAGTAGTGGTGAAAACGGACAGGCAGTGAAAAGCGAGCAGTTTGAGTTGTCGAATCCATCGAACCCAGCTATTGCGACGGCGCAAGCCATGTTGAACCACGATGGAAGCTATCCGGGGCAATATCTGATAAATAGCATGCAGGGTGGCCAGGTCTCAAGCAGTAATATGCCAAATAACCATATACAAACGGGCCAGATAACAGGTGGTCTGTTAGCCAGTACCCAAATGACTGGGAACCTGCTAGCAAATAGTCAAATGCAAGGAAATTTACAGAGCAACCTCCACATGCCCCAGCAGATTTCGCAGTTGCCGGTACAGCAGCAAGATGTAGAGGATGGGAAATTAATGGCACCTATTCCACCATTACATATCCAGCAGCAGATTGTAAACAATCAGAATGTTGATGAGTCTCCTGTTAAGCCTAGTGCGCAGCTAGTGGGTGGAAACGTGGAGCAATTGTTAAGGTCGTCATGTACCAGGTGTAAAAAAGAGTTTGACCAACCTATAATAATACCTCAATCGAATGATAATACACAAGGTCCAAAGCCATTAGCTGAGCCCAAGATCTACAAGCTTTGCCAGCATTGTCGAGATTTACAAAGAAAAAGGTCTCGTCGTTGGCAAAAGAAAACAAAAGATAAATCGGGTGCATGTCGTCGGTGTGGGCTGGAAATTCCTGCCGATCAGCAGAAATTCGTATTGTGTCCCTCATGTCGAGAGAATTTACGAACCAGAAAAGCTAACCGAGCAGCCCAAGGGAAATGTGTGCATTGTTCAGGTCCTCTAGACGCTTCAATCATCACCGGTGATGATAAGTCTGATAAGTTAAAGGATAGAGTCAAATCTGGAAATTTCAAAGTTTGCCAGCGGTGTAGAGAAAACGATAAAATCAGAAGGACAAATTTGGAAAAGCGAGGTCACTGTAACAGGTGTGCCAAATCTTTGGACCCTGCTGACATTGGTAAGCATAAAGTTTGTGTCAATTGTCGTACCAGAAAGAAAAGATTAAATAACAATGAGACGTCAACCGAGATTCCCCTTATCAGTAATAATGTTGCCGTGATGCCTAATGATCAAGCCACTATGGCCATGTTATCCACTACGGGTAATTTTGTTCCTCAAACCCAACATCCAATATCTCAACAGTACACCCCCCAGCAATACGTTCAGGTGCCAGCTCAAAACTCAGTCCAAGCTCAAGCGCAAGTACAGGCTCAACAACAATATAACCAGGCAATTGCTCAACAGCAGGCTTTTAACCAAGCAATGGCTCAGGCTCAGGCGCAAGCCCAGGTCCAAAATCAGCAACATCTGCAACAACGACATCGTCAACAACAACAACAACAACAACAGCAGCAGCAGCAGCAATACTCGCAACAACACCATCAGCAGGAAGCGAATAGAGCTGCTGTTGAATTTCAAAATGCTATGGCTGCAGCAGTAGCCCACCAGCCTCACATGCCTTCTAGCAACGGAAATTAAAATTTTTTTTTTAAATTGATTGTCCTACGATAACTGCCATGTACTACTACGTTTATTTATTTATTTCAGTATGTTTCTAATGTATCAATATTGAAGCAAGCTTATTTATTGTTGTGTATATAAATTACATTTCCAGAATATCATGTAGTGCGGATCTAGTGTAATTTCGTTCTATGAAGTGGGACATTAATATACTTGAGCGACATCTTCTACTGCTATTTTGTACGTTTATCAAGAGAGTTTAATCATATCTTCGGGACATTGTTGGTAACAATTAGAGGGTTTAATAAGCTGGCTCAAAATGTTTCGATTGAATAATGATTCGCTGACTTCAGTAGGATCAAATAAAGACAAGAAGTTACCTCCAATTCCTAATTCGCAGGAATCGGAAGCAGAAATCACGAATATTATACCAAATGACGATCAGATATTGCAATCTAAGACATTGAAACGTAAGAATTTCAAGAAATTGTCTTTAGAATCACCATCAATGACACCTACTCCATCAGCATTACAGCCAGAAAATATGGCCATAGATACGGGATTACGATACCCTCCTAGCTCTAAACCGGGAAGAGTCAGGCCGGCTCCGTTGACAAATTTGAACAAGAAATCGCAGGGTAAATTGAATATCAATCAAAGTAATAGAAACATTGATCCGGATACAGAATCATCTACGGATGTTATCATAAATCATTTTTCGAACCTTGAATTATCAAATATGAATAAGAGAAACCCAGCGATTGCGAACAGAAAAAGACAAACAGTTATTTCATCGATATCTCCGACGAAGTCTAGTGCATCATCACCAAATGATGCAAATTTGAACACACTAAACTTCTCAGACCAGCAATCGCCTATTGCAACAACATCGTCGATTAAGTTGAATAATAATGACTTATTGACCTTGAAGAATTTGGGCTCTGGAAATTCAGGAACTGTTTCTAAAATCCTTCATATTCCAACTCAGAAGACTATGGCCAAAAAGATAATACATATCGATCTGAAGAGTGTTATTCAGACTCAAATAATAAGAGAATTACGGATTTTGCACGAGTGTCAATCTCCGTTTATTATTGAATTTTATGGGGCTTTTATTAATAATAATAACACGATAGTGATTTGCATGGAATACTGTAACTGTGGGTCTTTAGACAAAATTTTACCACTTTGCCAGAACAATCAGTTTCCCATATTTGTGTTGAAAAAATTGTCTTATGCAATTCTATCAGGATTGACATACCTATATTCCACGCATAAAATTATCCATCGGGATATTAAACCAAGTAACGTTCTAATGAATCATAAAGGTGAATTCAAATTATGCGATTTCGGTGTCCTGAGAGAATTGACTAATTCGCTTGCAATGGCCGATACTTTTGTGGGAACTTCAACCTATATGTCGCCCGAAAGAATACAAGGTTTGACGTACGGTGTTAAGTCGGATGTTTGGTCTATGGGATTAATGTTGATAGAATTAGCAAGGGGTATCCCAGTCTGGGTAGACGAGGGTGAAGAAGAGGGACCACAAGGCCCAGAGGGTATTTTAGATTTGTTACAAAGAATTGTCAATGAAGCCCCTCCTTCCTTAACTAATAAGACAAACCCAGCCACAAGTAAACCTTTTGACGGCTTGTTGAGTAAATTTATCGACTCTTGTCTAATTAAAGATGACAATTTGCGAAAATCTCCTTGGGATTTATTAAATGAACCGCAAGGATTTTTAACTGGTGTTGACAAAGGACTTTATGATAAAGATGTTAAGGCGTGGGCTAAAGGGATAAGAAAATTGCATAAGGAAAAAAAATGAGAGTTAGATCAAAGCATTGTCATATACATATGTATATAGATACGGATGTATATACTTGTAACAATATTGCACGTTATATTATTTTATGTTTAATTAGCGGTAATGTTCATACGTAATTCATTCATTAAACTAAACTAAACTATTTAAAATTATAATTTATAGGCCAACAATAATCAATACCAGAAAGATAATTTTGGCAGCATATATTCTGAATTGCATTAAAACAATACCTATAATAGCATAAACTATTTATCTTTACTTGAGAAAAGCCGAATTCGTTAATTCAAGTTCCAATTCGAAATCTGGTTGGAATTCAGCATACAATGATTCAGGGTCTCCAGTCATATGGCGTGTGTAAGTGGCCACTTCGTCATTAATAATTTGTTTCTTGTAATTTCCAGCACTTGCTGCATCAGCCAACAATTGGGCATGGCAAGAGTCCTCCATTAAGATGAAAAGGTACGCGGCCTCATCAACAGTTTTACCAACGGTAAGGAGTCCGTGATTTTGCAAAATCACCCCAAGCCCATCGGGACCAAGGGCTTCTGCAATCTCTTCTCCTTCTCTTTCATCCAAGGCTACCCCACCAAAGTTACTGAACACAGAATGTCTTTCGTAAAAAATACACACATCCTGATTGATCATTTCTAACTCTTTTCCAAATGTCAGGTACGTCTTGCCATAAATCAGATGTGTGTGGCAAGCCGACACTATATCTGGACGAGCTTTGTGAATGGCTGCGTGGATTGAAAACCCTGCTGCATTCACCGCTGCCTGGTTTCCATCTTCTAAAACATTACATTCCAAATCTATATGAACCAAATCACTGGCCTTCATCAATGAAAAGTGTTTATTCAAGGGGTTGATCCAAAATGTTCCGGGCATGACTGGGTCCTTAAGTGAGATATGTCCAGCAGACCCCTCTGAGTATCCCTTACGCCCAAATACTCGGAACGCTCCTGCCATATGTTCCAACATCCACTTTCTCTTATCATATGGATTTTCAAATTGGGGTACCTTATGTGGATGTTCCATTCCCTTGGCCAAGTTATGAGAGCCTTCTTCACCTATGGCGTAATGCTTTCCGGATGCTTCAACGGGTTTCTCAACTGAAGTAGGTGACATAATTCAATATATTATTTAAGACTATAATCAGGATATTAATACACCTCGTAAGAAGAATAAGTGAACAGGACGAATTCGGCGCTATTTATACTTCAGGAATTTTTTCGCGATAAGATGGAGAACGCTCTGACTTACTTTATAGAGATTATCTACCCGAAGCAGAGAAGCATTAAAAGAGATCATACCAGTGAATGTATGTACGGCAATTTAAGTCAGAAGGCATTCATACTGGATATACAGTTATAAGGGCATCATAGTTAATAGAAACGATATATTATAAGTAATATTTGTAATTATACTGCAAAGAAATAAACTGACCAATACGGAAGCGTGCGATTGTAACTAATTAAAAGAAACGGGGAAATAGAACGGTAATGGTGAAGTATTTAAAAAGTTGCTAGATCTGATATGCAATATCATCCTCATACGAGTCCTGTTTGTTCGGGATCAGAATTGTCAAGTGGGCCCCGTGGAAATGATTTTAATTGTGCAGCATATTCATGCTTGGATTGTGTCCTCAATATGGCCCCGTATTTTTCAAGAGAAACGGAACAGACTCAGTTGCTAATGAAATGAGGACAAATATGGATTTAGCCTAGCAGATGTAAAGCTATTGACACAGTTGAGCGACAAATAATGGGAAGGCGGAAGCCATTATATAGCGCAATAGGATATTTGCAGCAATTGCGGAAGCAACCGAAATAGAGGGGAAGGCCATACGAGTTGTCAAAGATTACTGAAATGAAAAGGCTTAAACAAATCCAAAAGGAGACCCTGCCGTATTGGGCAACAATAGTTTTCCCGTCTACCTAAACCAGTAAAGCGATATAGGAAGGCTAAACGGCCCCAACTTTGGTTGGCATAGTTTATTTTCTGGACATGATAGAATGAATTTCCCATTTCGTCTCGCTGTCAACGAATGTCAACTTTATCTCAATAGTTGGCCCATTGTGATAAAGAGATCATACGGGTAAGAAATCCAAAGCCGGAATCAATGTGGGGTAGCCAAAATCAGCAATGTTCCGAACATTTTATATCGCTATACGATTATATTCAACTTCGATACAACTGCTATGGTACAAAATTATGATATTTGATAGTTTATTAATGTATTATGATTATAATTATTATGTTATTTCTAAAATGAACCTATTATTATGTCATCATGCTGGTATAATTATTAGATATTGACAATGAATAGTAAAATGTAAATGTACAACAATAATGATATCTGCGTCATTAAACTTTGTTTGAAATATCTATGCCTGGAGCAGGAGCTTCCGATTGACCGCTTTGAGCAGCAGCTTTCTGTTCAGCAATACGCTTAAAAAGGGCAACGTAACCGAACTTGGATATGCCTCTTAATTTTTTACCGTATCTTTGGAAAACGAATGGCACAGGAACCATGGCCAATGCAATGAAAGCAAACAATGAAGTAGCCCAACCAATATTTAATCTTTCGTACATCTGAACAGTAAATAATGGGAATATTGATGCCAACAAATAACGCACTAAATTATTTGCAGCTAAAGCAGATGCAAGCGAAGCTGGTGGATACGACATCGAAAAGTAATAAACCACGGCAAAAAATATCAATATCAAACCAAATCCGAATGGGACACCCGCAGCAATTGGGGCCATCCAGTGGACCGAGCTTGTTCTACCCGTCCAAGCTAACCAGAATAAAGCAATTGGCAAGCAAATAGCACCGACCTTTCCTGAAAGCAATTTGTCTTCTGGAACGCCAAAAATAAGATTACCGTTCTCGTCTCTCTTACCTCTGGTTCCATCAGGGTTTTTAGGATTGTAGATCTTTTTATCAATTATGACGAAGAATATCACTCCACCAATTAAACCAATACCAACACCAAGGAATGGTAAACCAGAAACCCCCAACGACATTCTATATACACCTTCGAAAATAATTGGATAGGCTTCGAAAAACCCGAACAAAACTGCAAAAACAAATGCAATATAGATCGTGAAGATCGATACTATAGGTTCGACAGCTAACATTTCCACAGGACGTAATAAGTTATTAACAGCCAAGCTTTTGAAAAATTGCTTATTCATTGGAGGGGTTTGCAAATTGAGACCCCTTTTCTTAGCCCTCTTTGCTAAAATAATTGGCTTATATGTTTCTGGTAAGAGCAAAACGAAAGGGAGAATAAGGCCTGACGCCATCAAGTAAATCCACATAGTCCATTTCCATCCCTTGTTTTCAGCAGCGAATCCACCAATGATAGGACCTAATACAGGACCTAAAAAAGGTGCTAAACAGAACATAGCCATAGCGAATCCCATGTCTTGGAAACTCCAAATATCACTAATGGAACCTCCAGCGACAGCCATGGCTGGTGATGCAAAAAAACCACAGAAAAATCTTAAAATTAAAATTGAATAAATGTGTTTTGATAAACCAATTCCCATTGCAAATAACATAGAAATTGGTACAGAAAAGAAATAAATCCAACGGCGACCAAATACTTCAGATAATGGTGCAGCAATAGCAGGACCGAGCGCTAAACCAATCAAATAGAATGTCAAACCTGAGATGCAAAGTTCTTGAGAAACTCCAAATTGAATCATTAAACTTGGTACACCAGCAACGTATAACGAACTACCTAACGAAACACATAAACAAATAAGTGCCACGGTAAATGTAATATACCACTTTTTCCATTGAGGCCAATTTTGTGGGTTAGCTTTATCATCTGGTGAGTCCCAGTCTAATTTTTCAATGGATATAGGCTCATAAGACGATTGGAATGTCGTTTCGTTTGATTTTTCAGATGAAGATCCGTCGTTTTCATTCACACCTTTTACTGATTTTTTCCCCTCATTTCCATCTTTATATTCTGGTTCTGGGTATGAATTTCTGGATGGTTTTCCGTCATCATATTTTTCTCCTGTGTAGGACCCGGTATCTGTAGCGGAGGACTCAGCACCATTTTCACTTCCATTGATAGCATGCTCGTCCACATTTGCAATTCCCTCTGTATCAGTTTCGTTTAAGTCTTCGTCAGCAGTAGCATATGCAGAGAGGTTGGCTGACGATGCTTGGTCGTGAATAATCTCTCGAACATTCGATGCTTCTCTCAATTGTTGTTCTTCACTTTGCGAAGTCCCAAAGATACCCATTATGTATAGTCTTCAAATTACACTTCTTCAGCAGTACTAATAAGTATATAGAAAACTTCTTGAACTTATTCTACTCGATTTTTCAGCCAGACAGAACCATATATATTGTTTTTCTTCCTCGGAAGTTACTAAGCATATGTCCTTTGAGCGGACTTAACAATCAAATATGTATGCATCGGACTTATAAATAATTTTTTTTCTGCGACAATACATACATATTCATCAGCTGAACACTTCTATGATACAATTCACATAGCATAAGTACATAAGTACATCTATACATATAGAATTACAATATCCAATTTGTATTGAACAAGCCTGGGCAATCAGCAATAAACTAGCAGAACTTAATTCAGGTAGAATCTAATGAAAATGGGCAATAGCCATTCATAATCGTCCTCGGTTCATCTAGTTTTAACCTCGGCTAAATCGCCCCAACAAAAAAATGTTCTATTTCTTTTGCAGAGAACGGCTGCAACTGAGTAATCAACGTTAGATCCGAAATATTTTTTAGACTTGCGACATCGGATAATATGTCTCTACGTCTCAATTACAGACTGTGGTTTATCAGTTTCTTTGTTCCACCCATAGTAACTCTTTGCTCTTATGAAACCAAAGGTAAAATTACAAGCAAATATTAATAACACAAAACCAAACATCACTAAAAAGAATTTGAAGCTTAAAGGCTCAATCAAAGAATTAATGATCATCCCCACAGTTTCAGCACTTATCAGGGACTTATTTCCACCTCCGTTGTATGGGTCTTGGTTCATACACTTCAACCAGTAGGCACAAGGTTTCTCTAGAATCGGCACAATAAGTTCCGGAGAACAATTATTATCATAGTAAGACCTTTTGCAAGATTCGATCTCCACTAGAACATTTGCAACTTGTTGCGAAAGTTTATGCTTTATGTCTTGCTTAACAGTTTGAACGATAGAGTAAATCAAATAGGCAGCGTAGCATGTAGCAACAAAATTTATGATTAGCTGTAAATATGAAGATAGTATGTACGAAGTCTTTTCTAGCGGACTAGAGTTTTCATCCCATGGTAGCGGAAGAGAAATATCTCGATTTTGGAGATAAAAACTGTGAAATCGGTTTGGATCCATTACTTCAACCCTGCTTGGACCTCGGCTTTTTAATTGTACTGTATTTTGTTGTTGCATTTGGTTCTGCATTTTAACTTGGTCTGGATTAGTCAAATGAGTTCCTGATTGATTAACCGGCGTACTATAGTAATGATGGTGGTGGACCTGCACAGGCGTTATCCAGGAGCTACTGGCTTGATCAAATAGGTTACTGGCTGGAAGATTATTCATAGTTTTCTTATACATGTAAGATTGGCTCATGGAATTGTTGAAAGTACTTGAATCGTTAGAGTCATAGCTTCCATTCTCTGGGTTATAGGTATACTCTTCAATATCATCATTCTTATTTGACTTATTGACAAAAAATGACTTTGCGTCGCTAGAGCTAAAAGAGCTCATGTTTCTTTGCCCTGTTCTTTGCTTTAATTCTGGTGTGCTTCGGTAATTGCTAAAAGTGTCATAGTTGGTGCTATAGCCTTCATTATTAGAATCTGTATCGATTTCATAATCAGTTGATTCATTGCCATCCATATTGGATGGGGGAAGGAGTAACTTCTGCCGTGGCATAATCGCCAATTTGGCACCTAGATTCGTTGGCGATAATATTGAATGAGAAATTGAAGATACTACACTGTCATTCCTAGAATATTCCTCGTCTATGTCTCGTTTATTACGATTTCCCTCATTATCGCTGTTATCATCATCACTTTCAGAATCTCTCGCTTCCGCAGTTTCTCGATCACTATCTACCTTGCCGTCATTCTCCTTCTTCATAAAAAAGTCTTTTATACCACATAATTTTGCGTTTTCATCCTTACCTATAGGAGTTGATTGAAAAGGTGATGAAATATATTCCTGTAATCTTGTAGTAGGTGTTAAACGGTCAACATTTCCTTGCCCGGGAGGCGGAGTATTATAATTCGCTAGTGGCGGATCTAAATCAAGCGTATTATCTATTTCCATGTAATCATCATCATTATCATAAGTTTCTACATATCTGGTTTGCGACGTAACATAATTTGTATCATCTATTGACAAAGATTGTAAGAAGCTTCCATCAAAGTCATGCGACGCCATTTTGTCATAGTATTCGAATGTTTAAATATTTGTTTAGAACAATCGAAACATTTGTGTTTACTTAATTTTAGGGTGCGGCTTGGGCATCATATTTAAATTTTTCAGTTCATAACTAAGTTAAGACTAAATAAACTTGATAGTATACAATATTATTTTAGTGTTATGGGATCTAAGAGAAAGAAGGCAGAAAAACAGAAGGATTTTGTCAAGTCTAAATTGAGAGTTGGTAAAACTGCTGCTAAACCAGATAATCACACCGACACTTCATTTATTGCCAAATCCATCTCTATACCGAATCAAACCATCAATAAAAAGACAACAAACACAGAGAGTAAACATGAAGTGGATTTAACACATCATCTATCATTAACAAAACATCATTCGGATGTTACTCGAAAAGAGGTGTTGAATTATATTGAACAACATTTACCGTCTAATCCATCGCTCTACAAAGATATATTAACGAGTATTGTTCCATTAATAATAGATCAGTCACATAATGTTCGAAATGCTTTGATATCATTATTATCAGCCTGCGCTACGCAGCAAGGGGGATTGTTGGATTTACACATAAAATCTATTATCCTTTTCATACACCTGGCGATGAGCCATATTCAACCAGATATAAGAAATAGTTCTTCCAAATTTTTGTCTGTATTAATTGACCATGCAACGGAATCCTTGGTTCGTTCATATTTTATCAAAACATTGAGGTCATACTTTACCTTGTTATCGTGGACTTTGACCAATGACAAGAAAGCGGTTTCCTTGGCCATTACAACCAGTTCTTCCATTGGAAGTCCAAGCAAGAAAGCACGTATCCATCATTTATCTATATTGAGAACTTTTTTATCTGCTGCATTGTTTCCTATAAACTCCAATGAAGCAAAATTGGACTATTCAGAAATAAAGATGATTCACCCTGAATCGTACAAATATTTGATTCCTTCTAGTACTCAACCATTTGCATCTTTGAAATTATTTGTTCAAGAAGTACCAAAGCAAAAAAGTACGAACTCTGAGCAAGGCTTCAAAAAAGATGATAACGCATTTTCAATAAGTGATCTAGATACAATCTCTACTGAAGATTTAGATACCAGGCGAAAAGTAATGTTTGATATTTTTATGACACCAATGATTAGAAATTTGAATAATCTAATAAAAGAAGGTGGAGAAGTTGGAAGGGAAGCACATTCTTGCATGAAAGTTTTAGAAAAGTTACAGACGGAGACGAAGTAGTTAATATCTTTTTGTAGTTTAACATTATGGTATAAAATAAATACACTTACTACCGCATTGGGAAATCTAGAATGTAACGATGCTGCGATTTTTATAACATCGTATGAGCTAAGGAAGATGGTTCTTTTCGAAGACAAATGCTTAAATTGATAACTAGAACACAAGGCTTTAGAGCTGTGACATTCTGCAGACATCAAAATATCGTCTCAAGAGGCATTCCTACTCGTAATTTTCAAATCTCACCCATTTTAGCTAAGAAAAACAAGGTTAAAGGTGGAAACAGACACAAGAATGAAGCACAAGAAGTAGAAGAAGAGAGTACGGATAATCAAGTGCCAGAGATAGATTTCGATGATGCAACTAAAAAATTTAAGGGTGTCATTGAGAGATTTAGTAAACAGGCAAATGAAGCAAAATTAGGCAAAACTAGTCCAAATATTTTTGATAAGTTGATGGTAGAAACTGCAGACGGTGAAATTGCATTCACTTCAGTAGCACAAACTACTGTCAAGGGAAGGAATTTCATGATTACAGTGTTTGATCCCTCTAACGTTAAAGCGATTATTAATGCTGTATTAGGATCTGATTTAAATATGAATCCCCAAGTTGATCCATCAAACAACCAAACTTTAAAGCTCCCATTACCACCTTTAACTACCGAAAGTAAAAAGGAGAATGCGAGACAATTAAAATTAGTTTATGAAAGATTTAAGAATGGGTCTGGAAGGGCTAATGGGTCTTTAGCTACTATAAGAGGTGACGTTAAGAATAAATTTCAAAAGCAGCATAAAAAGAAAAAGCTAAGTGATGCTGAGGAAAAGATATTTAAAGATTTTGAAAAATTGCATAAGCAGTACACTGATAAGTTAACTGAAGTATTTAAATCAGCTGAACAAGCAATACTTAAATAATTTTATATATAAGGTATATTTTAAAAAGTAATTCCATCTCCAACAAATATTCTTCTGTGATACTTTTCACACCATTTGATTATTTTCAAACTATGCTTTATCAAATCTTGGGAAGCAATATCGGCGCTACATAAACAATAGAATTCAGACGTAGAATCAGAGAGCATAAAACCAACAACTGTATTTCCAGAAACTTTCCACTTTGAGTAAGTTAGCTTTTTATTTTGCTTTCTTGTTACAGGGTCAGACGAAACACCACTTGCCTTATTGTTATGTAATGTTGAATAAAAGTAAACCAACTCTAATTTTGAGACAAAACTTGCTGATACTTTTTCATTATTGAAGTGTCTTGCATCACTCATAAAACACTGATTGTATCTCTTCAGTCTATAAATGAAATGTTTAATCGAAGGAACCTTTATGTCATTTAGTATGGATAAGTTATTAGATATTAAAAGTTCTGAACTTAGCGTATTACGAAAACCTTCGCTGTTTATAATACTATTAATAATATGCTTGGATAATTCTTGTTGCTGAAAAAAGCTGTTCTTATTTCCACTTATTAATGTAATGATTATCGGCTGCGAAGGTACATGCCTTCCATCCACGATAACATAACTGCTTAAATCAAGTTTTTTAACAAATACATAAAGAAATCCATTGGAATTGAAATCAGGCATACAAAGTGGAATCCATAGATCTTCTGTTGATTGTGCATCATCAGATCTAGTAGAAATTGAAGAAATCATTGTGAATAGAACCTTAAGATCTTCATTGGATAGGGTGTGATTTTTTGGTTTCATCATACTCAAGATTTTTCCAGGAGATGTAGTCAACAATGCAAATAAAAGGTCATCTCCCAAGAAGGCTTCTTTCTTCACGGAATCAGTAATATCAAGAAGTCTAGAAGGAACTTGAAGCTTATTTTCTTTGATCTTTAACTTCTTGCATGATAGCAAGATTGAATTCAACCTAGATCGAGTAGTATTGGTAATGTTTGCGCTCTGTAAAGATGAATTGAGTAACTGACTTATAAAAAAATCGAGGCCAGGTATATTATAAGGTGTAGGCAGTTCAGATGTTGAAAATCCATATGTTAACTTCATGCACAAGGAATCTAAATTCTGGAAATCTAGGGGTGTCAAAATCTTTCTCAAATCATAGTTCATTCTGTTCTGAAAATTCTTTAGTATTGTAGATTTTGAAAGGACTGCTAACAAATAATTGTATAAAGTATTAAGCTGCCCTGTTAAAATACTATCATCTTCATCTTGGGTGTTATTAACCATGGTTTCATGCTTTAGTTTTGTCATAGCCACAAATATTAAAGGATCTTTATTCATGATTACCATTTTTAGATCATCACCATAATTCACTGATTTAATTTCCTCCTTCATATCCTCCTGAAAAGTGGAAACTATAGTAGTTATAAATCCCATATATCCCATTATAACATCGTCAGATCCATTCATTGAATAGATAGGCTTTCCAGCCATGGATAGTATGAAGAAATGCTTGAATTTGTCGTGAAACAAAGTTGAATCAGAACTTTTTGAAATAGAAATATATCTTTCAATGAACTCATTCTGGGATTCCATTCTGTAACTGTCATTAGTCAATGTGCTTATATCCATAAATGACAAACGACCATGTGAAGCAGTATTTGAACCTACAAGTATATCATCTTGCTTAACTAACAGGTGTAATATCTCTTGTAATTCTTCTTCATCATTGTCATTACTGACGTTTTCCTCATCTGTATTATATCCTGATGGAAATAAACTACGTTCACTAGAAGAATACTTATTCAGTCTAACTGAGTGTAAATGGTTATCGTTATCTGAGTCAGTCTCATCCACCGGGGACACAATATTTGCATTTTCAATATTCTCTAGATTCAATGCCGTCGTGGCATCACTAGCTAGACCACTTGTTGCATTAAACTTCGCATTCAAGTTATTTATCAGTTGTCGTGTTAGCAATACAGCCGAGCTTTTTCTTGCAAGTTGCGGAGGCTTTAATGTCTCTTGGGATTGTGAATTATCAGGATTATTATGATCGCTTAAATTAGCAGGGGCTTTACTTCCCAAACTTTGTTCACCACTCATACATAAATTATCGCCCAATGTAAGACAAGGGAATATCGGTAATTACAGGTATAAAATCATGGGCCATGTAGCTGATATTGCTCAAAAATATGCGACCGGAATTCTTCCTACAAACATTTCGATTGTCAACTATTTATAATAATACATTATAGAGTACATAATAGACTATCTAAGAAACATATACCAAACTAAGAAAATAAAGAATAACCCACATCCAACTATTGGTGCATATTGCCTGAGTAACGCATCAAAATTGATCTTCTGTGCCTGCTTTCTATATTTAATAGAATCATGTTTTAATGTAGTGGACAAATCACTCATTTTGTCCAATGAATCACCTCTATATAACAAATCTTCAATATTCTTGGTCATGACTTTCTTCACATCTGCTAAATCATTGTTCAACTTGTCCAAATTGGATTGCGCTCTTTGATCTTGGTAAATCTTCTTAGTTTTGCTTAAGAAGTTATCGAATGAACTGAACCCAAATGGTCTAGCACTGTTACTCAACGCTTCCTGACCGTGTGAATTCCAGAACTCATGTGAGATCTCTGATAAATATGAAAATGCTAACTTTCTAGGATACGACTTATCGCAAATAGTCAAGTATATTATCGAATTATCTATCAAATAGTGAATGTTATATTGACCCGATTCAATTGTAGCCTGTGGTTCGGACTTAGGTGTGATTCTACTAATAAGAATCTTGCATTTCTTCTTTTGATCCATTAATGATGGATCGTTATTATCGTCCACTGATCCACATAATGGAAGCGCTAATTTTCACCTGTTAGTACTGATTCATTGCAAATTTCAATCAATATCTTTCATACGTACCATCATATCTGTAGATTAATGTAGATTTGACCATAATTAGTTCGTAAGTATCCAAATAATATTCTTTCCTTGGGTGCTACTAGCTTAAGTGATTTTTGTAAATCCATATAGACATCACGTGTACATTCCAATTCTGTTCATCACCAAAAAAAGTCAAACAAAAATTCTCCCCTTGTGTTTTATTAGTGAAACGGCCTGAAAGTTTATAATAAACAAGGAATATTGTATAGTAGAAAACAATCCCAAGACAGAAAGTATCAGAGAAATACTTTTCACTAAAAAAAAGTATTGAAATATGGATTTATCCAACTTATCGTCAGATCTTCCTCCTACGAAGCCTATCAATCAAGCGTCAATTAATGAGCTAAACAGGGAGTTAACCACTGAATTTAAGAATGCAGCGAAGTCTGTGGTATCATTATATAACTCTTCGACGTCGGGAACAGCAAACAACTCCAAACATAAGGCAGAATTTGCAAATGCTGCCAAGTCCGTGGCAGCGTTGTACCGGCTAACAAATAATGGAAATGGACTTCATCGTCACATGGGATACTTGGAATGCCTTGACGACTTACTAGGTATAATCACAAACGGTGAAGACATTGAGAATTGGGCTTTAACAAAGCGGGCCGAAATTACAAATATTAACCATGGTCAGGGAGATACAAGCTCCAATGTAAATGGGTCAAATCAAGAACAGAAGGAAATCAAAGAGGTGCCTCAAGGTTCGGATGAAGAATTGCATATTCCTTTGGATTATGAGTTTTCATTTTCCCTGGATTTGGCTCCTGGATATCATTTTAGGCCCAGTTTTCCACCCTTATCAGTAACTCATTCTTACAAACAAAGAGCAAATTTCAAACAATTGAAACCTTCCGATCATTTAGCAAGAAGGAAGATGCGTCTGAAACAAAAACAAACACAACATCTGCAATATCAATCTCTGGAAGACCTTTGCAGCACATCAGATGAGGGCGATAACGAATTAACTGATAAGGATCACGAAGAAGTCGACGCTGTAACTTTAAAGAAGAAAAAATCTTCTGAGAAAGATGGTGACATGAAAAGAAGAAGACTTAATGGACAAAGCGAAGCTTTAGTAAATTCGCCTAAGAAATGAGGTACCCTCTCACTTGCATACATGTATAATAATATTATTACATAGTTTTCATTTATCTAGTTTGGATTATGGGGTTACATATATAGATAAGACTTGGTAAATATACAATCGATAAGTATTAAAGCAAATAACCAAACAAAGTTCATACATCACTTCAATGTGCAAATAATCCATCTGAATTATCATCGTATTCATCATCATAATCGTCATAGCTGTAGTCACTGCCTGATTCATCATCAGAATCAGATTCATCAGTGTCAACTGCAAACTCCTCTTCATCATCTTCAACAATCCCTTCCAAAGAGAGACATAACAAAGTGTCACCCTTTGAATGGGTACCTTTCGCAACTTCAAGACTCGATTCAACGCTACAGTTGGTCAATCTCAGCTTGCTACGTATGATGACACCATTTCCTAATATACAATTTTCAAGCTGGACATCATCTTCGATTTTAGTATTATTTAAAATGAGACAACCTGTTAATTTAACTCTCTTTCCAATATAACAAGAAGAACCAACAACAGTTCTCTTGACATTTGTTTTTTCACCAACAGAAGTATTTTCGCCAATCAAACAATCTATACCAATATTAGCAGAAGCTTTATCCTTAGGATGAGATGCCTGTTGTTGGTGTTGACCCTTGGCAATGGCTTGTAATTTCATAAAATGTCTGTTAGCTTCCATCAAAACTGGTGTATTATTAACCCTGAGAAATGTAGCTTGATCTGGCAAAATGCAAAATCCCACAGTATCTTTAGGTTCCGAGTGTTTCCATGATCTCCTAGATAAATCACGGATGACCTTAGTAATGGATCTACTGTGGAAATACGATTCTGTATATTTTTCTTCTTCATCAAAGACTGAATATATTTGATCCACTGATCCAAAAAAAATTGAGCTGTTCAATAATTTGGTACTAATTGTCGAGTTAGGATACTTCCAGCACATTTGCGTTCTTATTTGTAACGTCTTATGAAAGTCAATATCCTCCTTGGAATAAATATCCAAGAGCTGACATTGGCCGCTTGCCAGATCAGAATAGAAGGTGTAGTTTTTAGGAAAAATTTTGGACTTCTTATCTTCTATATCAAGCTGTTTTCTATAATAAACCAATAACCCAAGGTCTGATTCCTGTCTATTCCTGTACTCTTCGATCAACACTTGTGGAGGTAAATTCGTGACAAAATCACACGGCAAGATCACGAAGTGTGGGCTCGTTTTCAATGCCGCTGTTTTATACAAATGATACAATACTTCACCACTAGAACTGCTGTCGAGTGCTAAAATTTCGACTGATCGAGAGAAGGAACCACTACCATCATCACCATCCGTGACCTCTTTCGCCTTTTCTTTCTTACTCTTTTCACTCTTATATTCTTCCAAAGCCCTTTGAATTTTTTCACTAGAATCAGGGTCACACACAACTGTTACTTTCGGAAAAAATGCCTTTTCACACCATTCCAATACATAATCAATCATAGGTCTGTTCGCAATCGGTAACAACGCCTTAGGCATCCCCGTAGATCTCACTTGAGAAAATGGAGATAAGGCTTTTCCCGACCCACACAAGATAACTGCATGAAATTCCATCGTTTATAATCCTTGACTACGATATACAGCTCCCAATGGTTCGTTCTTCTTGAATACTATTGGAGTACTTCATAAATTTTTCTCTTCAAACTTTTCACGTGAGGGAAGAATCTGGTAGTGCGACGAAATACAAAAAGCCTTGAACTATGTTTGCCACTGCTTGGAGTATAGACGAGATATAAACTGGTTATTAGAGTATAATAAAGGTTAAAAAGGACCAATTAATATCACATTATATACCATTGAATAGAATCTCAATAATATCGTCTAAAAATATCGATAATAATGAGTGCTGAAGAGAACGATCCACTTTTGACCGCATTGAATGCTGATGGACAACAGAATGATACAACAGCGGAATCGGCAGATCCTGAAAGAGAAAGGGCATTATCCAAGTTTAAGGATAAGTTGATTGAGCATAGAAAATGGGATGCCAGATTAAAAGAGTTGAGATTGAGCATACGAGACTTAGACGCTGATTATGATAAGACGGAAAATGATATAAAAGCGTTGCAATCAGTCGGGCAAATCATTGGAGAAGTATTAAAGCAATTGGACGATGAGAGATTCATTGTGAAGGCATCGAGTGGACCACGTTATATTGTTGGTTGCCGTAATACAATTAAAAAGGATGCTTTGAAAAACGGGGTGAGAGTGTCGTTGGACATGACTACATTGACGATTATGAGGATATTGCCTAGAGAAGTTGATCCATTGGTCTATAATATGACTACTTTTGAACCTGGTGAGATTTCGTTCAATGGAATTGGTGGTTTGACCGAACAGATCAGAGAATTGCGTGAGGTTATTGAATTGCCATTAAAGAACCCAGAATTGTTCACGAGAGTGGGTATTAAATCACCAAAGGGTGTATTATTATATGGGCCACCAGGGACAGGTAAGACGTTGTTGGCTAAAGCTGTGGCTGCTACAATTGGTGCTAACTTTATATTTTCACCTGCGTCAGCTATTGTCGATAAGTACATTGGTGAATCTGCGAGATTGATTAGAGAAATGTTTGCATATGCTAAGGAGCACGAACCTTGCATTATCTTCATGGATGAGGTTGATGCCATTGGTGGTCGTAGATTCAGTGAAGGTACCTCTGCTGATCGTGAAATTCAAAGAACTTTGATGGAATTATTAAATCAAATGGATGGGTTTGACACACTTGGACAAACAAAGGTTATTATGGCTACTAATAGACCAGATACATTAGATCCTGCATTGTTGAGAGCTGGGAGACTTGACAGAAAAATTGAAATTGGTTTGCCTAATGAAGCTGGTAGGTTGGAAATTTTCAAGATTCACACCTCCAAGGTCGCCAAACAAGGTGAATTTGATTTTGAAGCTGTAGTCAAAATGAGTGATGGGTTTAATGGTGCAGATATTAGAAATGTCATTACTGAAGCTGGGTTCTTCGCTATCAGAGAAGAAAGAGATTATATTCTTCAAAACGATTTAATGAAGGCAACTAGAAAGGTTGCGGACGTGAAGAAATTAGAAGGTAAAATAGATTACGAAAAGTTATAGGTTAATATGTCATGTATCTATTTAAACAGTTTCTGACAATCATAATACATAATGATCAATCAATGGTCACCTTACGAAAATTTCAAATTTATAGCAGTTTCTTTAGATGAGTATATACATGAAAATCCTATGTTATATAATAGTTACATACTATCAATTTGCATTGAATTAGAAATTAGTGATCAGAAGGTGCTTGATTGTGAAGTTTCTTCTGCTCTTCAAGCTCAGCTTCTTCAATATTCTTCATAGTTTTGGCAAAGTCTGGAATCTTGGATTCAGATAAGGCATCCAAATGAGCAAGCAAGGAAGGGTTATCTATTTTGTTGATGTGCTCAGCCATTTTAGAACCAATGAAATCTTGTATCTCTTCAGATAATTTCTTGTACACCTTCTTAGGTTCAGCAGCCTTCTTAGCCAAGTAGATCTTTTGTTCATCTGATAATGGCATATCTGGGGCATTAATCTTTCTAGCTTGAGCTTCACTAAGAACACGCTTCTTGTGCTTGGAGTATGGGTTTCTTAATTGTGATAATGCGTCAGTTGGTACGGGTGGTTTAGCAAAGGATTGTAATTCATAAGTTCTTTCTAAAGCTGTTTCTTGGTTCGTCGACAAGTAATCATCCTTTGGTTCTTGTGGAGGGTTTGGCCATGGTATTTCTACAGAATCGTGATGTTTCACAAATCTCTTCGGTAACCATTTCTTGTATCTTTCGTCATAGTATTTTTCTTTGTAAACAATGTCGTCAGCAACAACGTAATAAACTTTTCCATTTTCGTCTTTATCTTTGGCAGCAAGCTTTACATGTTCACGCTTGACATATTCGGGGTAGTCAATAAGATGACTCGATTGGTGTTCAACCCAATTTTGTTTTGGAAGAAGCTTTTTGGAAGTAACATCTGCCAATAAGAATGAATTCATTTCTGGAGAATATTGGAAAATAGTAGAAACAGTCCCTTTCTTCTCCCCCTCTGTGATATAAGCAAGGTCACCATTAGCAAATCCGATCTGTTCAATCTTGTTTTTTCTTTCCCATTTGGCAAGAGGCCATTCCTTGGTCTCAAAGGTTGGTAGGGTATATTTGTTGGTCTTTGCTAAGTAAACATCACGAAGTGCCTTAGGGTACTTTTCAACGTCCCTTTGAAATCTCTTTCTAGCCGTATTCCAAGACATATCTAATCGTTATTAAACACTGAACAGTTACTGATCTTTGTTAATACACCGGTGAAAAAGTGAAAATTTAACGAAATTTTGAAAAATTCAATTCGCAACTATATACAGGAATACCAATTCCTACCTAATAGTCTATAGACTGAATTCATAAACTATGTTATAATCTACAGTTCTATCTTACATCAAAGAGCATATATGTAAACAAATTAATATATTAATATACAAAATCGAAGGTATTCTATATGAACCCTAATAATTGACACAAATCTCTTTTAATACAGCATATATACTATTCAGTACAAATATTGATGAATTCCTGTTCATTGACTATAGTAGATTGTTAGTATTCACTTATGATCCCATATATGAGCACTTTAATAATTGTATAATACATACTCTCTCCATCTTCGTCTAGATCAAATTCGTCTATCATAGCCCTCAATTCATCATCGGTCAAGTTCTCGCCCAATTCCTTGGCCACTCTTCTCAAGTTTCTTAGACTGATCTTGCCTGTGTTATCATCATCGAACAATTTGAAGGCTCTGCGTATTTCGTCCAATGGATCCCTATTCACAATTTTTTCGCCCACTGTAGAATTCGTTAGTAACATTCCAAATGCAAACCAAAGCTATCCAGTAGCCCCGGCATTATTAATGTCCAGTTATCTTCCTTAAAGATACGTACCAGTCTGGAAAAAGTTTTCGTAAGTAATAAGATTTCTGTCGTCAGTGTCGTATTCGTGGATTATATCCAATACTTCTCTTTTAGACAATTCAAAGCCTAATGCTCTGAATGCCACCTTTAACTCATGATAATCTAAACAACCATCATTGTTCATATCAAAGAGAGAGAATGCTTCTCTTATTTCTTGCTTTTGTTCGTTTAATAACTCGTGTTTAAGATTACCCAATGCTCGCTTCTGATTGTTGGAAGCGTTTCCAGGAGTTGATATAGATGTATTGCTTTGATGTGACATTCCTAAATTGTTTGGATATTGATCGTTGCCTGATTTCCTATTAATAAAGGACATATGGTATCACTCTGACTATAAGTGTATAAATATACCTCTTGTTTATCACCATCACTTGATTCTCGCGTAATCGTAGATCGCGTAGAAAATCCACAAATAGTTTGTGAGGTACATATAACAAATAGTGTTCCTCCTTACTTGTATCTCATGGAAGAATTGTCAATAAACCAGAGGGTATTTGTTAAAGATGAACCAGGGTTTATAAGGTTTATTGGAAGGACTCAATTTGCTTCAGGAACTTGGATTGGAGTTGAGCTTCAAAATGCCCATGGGAAGAATGACGGATCAGTGAATGATATACGATATTTTGAATGTGAAAGAAAAGATGCAAACTATGGTTTATTCGTTAGACAGTCATTGATAAAGACAAGTTTGGTTCAAGAATCCAGATCTATGGATACTCTGAACCTTGAAAATATTATCAATAAGTTGCAAGATAAGCTCAAAAATGCTAATGAAGAGACCAAAGAGCTCAAGAAAAAAATCGAACGACTCAAAGAAGAAGTGACTAGAAAACAGGATGCTTGTGTTTCTATGGAATCCAAGTTGGAAATGGTAACGATTGACAAAGAGTTTCTTGCGGATTCAAATCGTAAGGTGAATCAAGCATTGGTAGAGTTGCAGCTGAAATACGAGGACTTGAAAACGGATTTTCAAATTATGCTGGAAGAAATGGAACTAAATAAACAAATAGAACAGGAAATGATATCTCAAATGAAAGAATTAGATGCGAATAGTATAGATTTTCAAGTTATTCTTCTGCGAAATAGACTGTTAGAGATTGTTCTTACAAGTCTTCAGAAATTATCGACCGAAAACGAATCACGTCTTAGGAAGGAAATCCTGGATCTAAGCCAAAGATTAATTGAAAAAGAAGAGGAAATCGGGTCTCACGATGAGCTTCTTCGAAACTTATCAGCCGCTCAAGAGACAATCGATTCATTACAAAGTCAGCTAGACTCAGCCTTGCAACTGGAAAAGATGATTGAACATTTAAATTTTGAAAATGATAATCTCAATTCGAAAGTTTCGAGTCTAATCAAAACTATTGACGAGTTAACTGAATTGCATGAACTAGATAAGAGTCTCGAGGAGAACCAAGCATTAACCGAAAAAGAATTACGAAAGGATATTTATAACTTAACCTCTAAAATAAAAGCAAATGAAATAGTGATTGAGGAACTTAATAGAAAAAATAAGTATATGGAATCAAAGATTTCCGAATTCAAAGAAAGATCCAACAATAAGGTCGGAGATGGTGAGAATATACAAGAATTACAGATGAAATTAGCAGCATTACGACTTGAATTCAAGAAAACCCAAGCTCTGAATGCATATTATAAAATAACTCATGATTTGATTAATGCAAAACTAGAGATATTCCAAGAAAGCACACAATTCCCCAATAAATATAAGACAGTTCTTAGAATCCTTTTATCAATAAAGATAAGTATATCAACAATAACCATTTTAAATAATATTATTAGCATGGCTATTGAAAATGATTCTTCATCAAATAATGGTACCTTATTCAGTGTCACTAATCGTTTTCATTCTTTGAAATGTTTTTTACAGAATATTTCTGTTTTATGGGAGTTTAACTACAGCCATGAAGCATACCTTATTGCTGGAGATAAATTTTATAAGATGATCTCTGATTTACAATTGAGGATAGATAGTTCTATCACATACATAAACGAAGAAAATTTTGGTAGCATTAATACTGATTATATTGATAAATTTTTATTAGAAGTTACGGAACTAATGGATTTGCAATTAGTCGAAAATGATGAGACAACTGTATATTTCCAGAACGCTTTTTGCACTAGCTTTTTGTTAGAATCATATCGAAATGAGGCTAGACTATGCATCAAAATCATTATCATGCTTAAAGCATTTATTGACAATTGTCCGGAAAAAGAAGATTTTTTAAATTCAATAAAGCAATTGGATAACATACTCTCTGAAAGTCTGACGCAAGAAATAGAATTCGGCAGATTCATAAATAACTTAAAGGATAACTTCAATAACGGTAATAGTATAAATGTTTTAATACCTTCAATGCCGCATTTTAGCAGTTCATTAGGTGAGCTTAATTCTCCTATAGAATTATTACTGAAAATCTTGGAAGAAGTCGAAGTAGAAAGTCGCTTAGTCACAAACACTGCTTCCGCTGGTATGCTGATGTTGAGAAATATCTTTGATATTGAAATTGTTGATGCCAATCCTAAAATCTCGTCGGTATTAGGGATTTTAAGAGAAAGGAATAATTTTATGAAATTACAGGTCATAAACAATTGTCGTATTCTCCCAAAAGTATATGCTTTGCTTGATGAAGATAACATTTCATCACACGATAACTCAAAGAATAATGATGCTGAAGAAGAACTTAAATCATTAAGACCAAAATATGCTGATGTATCTTCTAAACTATTTGAAAAGGAGAAACTCATTCAGGAATTACAACTAAATATAAAATTTCTCCAAAACAGTATGGAAAAAAGTTCCGACAAGAATAAAGAGCATATCCAGAATATAAGAACTGACCTTGACGAAATAAAGAATAAATATGAAGAGTCGAGCAAAAAATATCAGGAATTATTGGAAGCTAATGAAAAAATGGGATCAGAAATAAAAGAGCTAAGAGGATCTTCTGAGATGGAGAGCAATAAGTATTTCAATACGTTTAATAATTTAGAAAACGAAAACCAGTATAATGTTAACATGTCATTACTTGATGAAATTAAAGTTCTAAGAAAATTATTGAGGCATGGTACTACCGAAAATTGTGGGCAAGAGGATCAAGACCTCAATTGGTTAAAGAAACCTTTAGTATCCAGGCATAAGATAGAAGATACACTAGATATTGCATTAAATTTCGAACGTAATTCTTCAAGTTTAAGAAACATATCAAAGGCTACGAAGCTAGTCAATATATCTAATAAACACCTAATCTGGAGGCCGAAGACTAGTTTACCCAAATATATGGCTTTGGTATTAGAAGAAAGTGCTACAAATTACTTTGAACAAAGGAATCATACACTATCTCGGCTATCGTCATTATCATCATTATCATCATAATCATCATCGTCATCATTATATTAATATATGCGTACGTATTATTTACAAGAATCAGTATCCGCTGTAGTATTTATAGCTTCTTTTTCGTTATGCAAGGAATGCTCCAAACGTTTTTTAGGCCATTTAGTCACCTTGTCAATATGATCAGCAGGGTATAAGTACTCTAATATTAAATAAAAAATAATATCCAAAACAACACATAGAACAAACAACTTACCAGCAATTAACCCACAACAATGATATTTCTGTAACCTATGTACCAATGGTTGGTTTAATTTTTTCAGATCCAAGGAATTGTAAACATTTTCAGTACGACATGCAATGTTTGTCCAACTGTACATTCTCGACACCTCATCAAAAAACTTTGATGTGTTAATATCCCCAGACTCTATTAAGTTGATTGCCTTTAACGTTGCTGCTACCAAGGAATCTTCTTCAGGATCGGCAAAACTTGTCATATGACTGGGCAAAACTTCAGGTATTCCCCCGACCTTGGTGGTAACTACGAACAAGCCACAAGAGGCAGCTTCCACTATTACCGTACCAAACGCTTCTGTAAGAGAAGGATGTAAATATATATCTCCCTGTACCATTACATCCCTCACCTCTTCATGTTTTACGGCACCAATCAATGTAACTCTTTCTTGTAAGTAGTATTTTTCACGCATTTGCTCTAAATCAAGAAATTTCGGTCCATCTCCTGCAATCAAAAAGTTTACATCTGGCTTCTCTGCACAGATAGTTGGAATGATGGCAGTCAAAAGATCGGCACCCTTATTAGGGAACAATCTTGATATCACGACAATTGTTATGTTCTTTCTTGCTGCTTTCTTTTCTGGCTCTAATGGCGAAAAATCTTTTGCAATGACTGCATTTGGTATCACAGAAACATTCAATGGATCTATAGATGCTCTCAATACAGTGTTTTCTTTACATGTATGTGACACACAGATGACATGGCCTATATCACTTAACGTAAATTTTAATAATTTATTTCCAACTATTGATGTAATGTTTGCAAATCCATATAATGAATGGTCAGTACATACAGTTTTTAATCCCATTGTACGTGCGTGTAGAATTGATTCACCACAAAGGGTTGATAATGAACCATGTCCATGAACAATATCAATCTGCTCTCGAATAAAAATATTTCGTATTATTGGGAATGCCAGAAACACGGTTGGAAGAGCTGAGCTTCTGTAAACAACATAAAATGGAACATAATATACCTTTAGTCCATTAGTTAAAGTCCGTATTCCGTTTCTGGACCCATAGTCATGAGTGATGATTATCACTGAATGCCCCATTTCTATTAATTTTTGTGACAAATGATACACATGGAATTCCACTCCTCCAGGCTGAGGATAAAAGAAATCCGACACCATTGCAATATTATACCCCATTATGCTTTTACCTGATATTCCATTGGTGATTCTTTAATCAAAAAAACAATTCTATTATCATTTTTTTCCTGCGCGGTGAACACTAAAGAACTGAGATCAAATTGTTAATATGATGACATAGAACTTATATTCGTAGTATCGAAACATACTAATGCATTTCCAGAAGTAAAAGTAGAGTAGGTTGCCTTCACCAAGATATAAAAAATTGGCTATAATATATGATATACATTTTCTATTCAACCTATATACGCCTCTCTTGGTAAAGATGCAACAGAGTTTTTAAAATTTATAGTGCATTGTTGATAGTCCCAATTGCTTTGCTCACAAAGCATAATACCATACTGAAGATTCAATTTGGTTTCTAATAATATCTTCACCAAGATATCTTGTTGTACTGGGTTCAAATTTGCTTTCACCTCAGGAGGTAAATCTGCTGCTGTCGGCGTAGGCGTAGGTACTTGGCTTGGAGGAACTACTGGTGGAATATTGGCTGGAGAAGGTGTGGGTTGTGGTTGAGGAGTACCTTCTGTTGATCTTGTTATATCGTTCCAAGCCTGAGATCCACCGAACGATCTAATTGAGAGAAGATCGCTAGCGACAATAAAGCTACCATTAGGTCCTGGGATGACGACAAATGTCCTATCGAAACTTTTTGTACTTAATGCAATTTTTTTGTGTTTTTGAGAGCCATAGCGGTTTCTAGATTGGCCTTGGCTTCCCAGAACCGCTTCATTGTTATCCGGGATAGCTGTTTCCTCAAAAGAACCATGCAAGGTAATTATTATACCATTCAATTGGGGGAATCTATGACTTTCCATACTGAAAAGCTGCGGTTGGGAAATTAAATCATGGCGGGTCTTGGGTAATTGTGAAAATAATTTGAATATTTGTTCCTGACCTTGCGCTACACGGCTAGCCCTTGATTTCACAGAAGAAACCCTTGTTAAGTTACGAGATTGAGGTAAGTAGTAGCCAAAATCTGTAGAACTACCATACCCACCTGCTGTGTTTGTATCCATTACATAAGGATGAGATGAGTCAACCTGCATTGAAAATTGGGAGTTTTCCTGATATAGAACCAACAAATCTTGCCTATTGCTATCCCATAATTTATAAAAATTTGTAATGAAGTTTGTTGACATATTTTGTACTTCCTCATCTTGGAAGAACATTGATTGAGAAGCCTCAAAAGGAAATCTAAGATTATTAAGCAACAATTGCTCGTTTCTGATAACTTCACCGTTCAACACGATAAGCCTTGGGAATGACTTCATTAATTCAATTTTTATATTAAGAATATCATTCGGATTTGTTTGGTTATTGAAAAGAGGATTCCCTATAATAATTAACTCTCTCAAGAAATTTAGTTTGTGTCTCCATGTCTCAAACAGTTTTAAACGATTGAAGTTGTTATTCAGTAAAGACAAATTTTGTAATAATGGAAAAGTCTGTGCTAGGGTGGAGATGGTACTAATGTCAGTTAAATTATTGCCAGATAAGTCAACACTATTTACGTCGAGCTTCAATTCTTTTGCAATCTTCATTAAGGCTGGGAAAAATTTAGACGTGGTTGATATAGAAGCAAAGAATCCTTTTGAAACTAAATTAGCGTCTTGTTGCACGCTACTTAAATTCAACATCTTGATTTCCGGTTGATATCTGGTCTTTAAAAACTGAGTTATAGTTTCTATAGTAGATCCGCCACTATTATTCACTGATACTCCCATCTGCGACGACATGGAGTTGGCTGCTGTAGCTTTTGTAATCTTTAATGATTGCCCAGCAAACTTTACACCTGACCAAGTACACAATTCATCTGCTTCTTTGGGGCTCTTCACATAACCTTTTAATATACCTGTAGCTGAATCAACACTGGAGTTACTCACTACTATTCTGCACTTCCTAGAAATAAACTTAATGCACTCATCTGGAGTTGCGCCATTCCATCCTAAAATTTCAACTGGAATTGAATTTGCCGACACAAATTGATCAACATTTTGTTGATTGAAATTACTTCTGTTGTTGTTATTATTATTATTGTGGAAGCCACCTCTACCTCTTCCCCGGTAACTCATTCTGTTGATATATAGGAGAGATGAGGTTGTTAGCATCAAATACATCTCTTCAATCGACATTTTCACATCGATTAGTTGAGTTGTACACGACTTACGTTATGACATATATATTTATTATAAACTACTTATTGAGTGTCTTCTGCTAGAGAATACGAGATCCTGCGCATGGTACAGTCTCTGGAACCACTAATGTGTCCTCTTCATCTGAAAGATTGAAAATCAAATCATACTTCGTCGTTTTCATGGAGTGAACCCACCACAGGATATTTATTCTCAAAATGCTCTTCCCAGCTATCCAAGGATTCTTTTTCCTCGGGAGTCAAGTCATCCAAGGAATCAATCGGTTGGTCAACTGGTGTCAAGCAGTCCAACTCAAACGAATTTTTCGACAACCCCCTAGAGGCATCCCTACCTGCAAAGTTCTCGTATGGTCCCCCAGGACCATAAAATGCTGCTCCCATCGTCACATTGAATACTCTCTTCCTAACAGCAATGAATATTTTAGGATCATCACGACCGTTGTATTTTTCCAAGCTTGACGGTGTGAATTTACCTTCAACAATAGTTTCCGCTTTCTCACCTTTATCTGGATTAGAAATCTCCATCCCCGAGAAAACATTTCTCAAAAAATATGCTACAAATAAAATTACTATAATAGTAGCTATCATGGTGTTTTTGGTTTATTATACCTGTTTTTATATACTACTTTTCTTAACGTTGACCTAACTTTTTGGCCAACTATACTTAGTACCAGATCCACAAATATACGTCACGTGATTTGGGCCGTAATATGATTCCCCCTCTCAATTAAGATTGACATATGAAGAAGCACCACCTTTGTAGTTAGTTATGAACAACTGGATTCCTTGATAGTAGACCATCCAATTGAATTGGGAGACTCCCGTAGCGTATCAATAGTTCTTGATTACGAAATTAGTCGTCTTGTGACGGTCAGTAAAGCACTCTCCATTCATTGTAATATCCGTAAGTAAACCCACATAATCACAATATGTGATAGTATCGAACATGTTTAAACGGTTTTTCGTATGCAATTCATCCTGTCAAAGTGGGTTGCAATTGATAACTATATGGCCATTCATGGATTTATAATTTGCAATCAGAAGTCATGTGACTATACTATATGGTGAAAAATGTTGAAAGGAAGACGTAGGTGTTGGTATACTGGTACCCCGTATAAAGTTAAGATACTACGATGCCTAGAGATATCATATCGTTGGACGACTTGACACCGAATAATATTGGAGTGTTCAAAAAGATAAACGAAGTTAGTTTGCCAACGACGTACCCCGAGCAATGGTATAAAGATTCGTTGAACAGCGATCAAATCGTTAAGTTAGCGTTTTATTCTGAATTGCCAGTCGGAGCCGTTAAAGGTAAAGCGATTGTTACGTCACACAAGTGTGATAGTTACGAAACAAGTCAACAACTGCAATTAACGTCCGAGTCTATTCCTAATGCAGTCTATTTAGAAAGCTTTGCTGTGTTGGAAGCCTACAGGAACTTGGGTATTGGTGCCAAACTCCTAGAATATGTGATTGCAGAGACCAAGAAGAGATTTATGCACGAGGTCATGTTACATGTTCACATTGAGAATTCTCAAGCAATAGAATGGTATTTGAAGCACGGTTTCTCTAAGACTGGCGAAGTGAAAGACTACTATAAGGAACAAGGATTATCGAGGCCCGATGCGGTCATATTATCGATCAAAGTTTAAAAGTATTAGACTTTCATTATATTTAAATTTATAAAAACTTATATATTAATATAGTACAAGCTTAATTATCACCTTCATCTTCAGTATCAGTATTAATGTCGGTGAAAACACTTTCAGCGTCACTTTCATCTGATACATCCCCCGAACCAGCTTCCTTTTCTTCGGATTTCTTGACATTACCACCTCTTAATGCTGCTAATGCCCCAGCAATGGTGTCTTCTTCTGGATCAGAAATGTCACTTTCGTCATCCGATTCAGCATTGTTAATTTTTCTGGTAAATGCAACTGGGGGGGCCTTGACTGTCATGACGACAGGAATATCTATATCACATCCAAAGTAAGCATTATTTTTCATTATTAAGCGGTAATGTGTCTTGCCTTCATTTGCTGGAGAAGGACCATTCATTGGAATCTTGAACGAACCAATAGTTACATCATCCTTACCACCAATCCAATTCTCCTGAGAAAGCTCAAGATTGCTTAAATCTATGTTAGTTAAACTTGAGGCTTCAGTACCTTCAACTAATTTGTTGTCTTTTTGAGCAACTAAAAATCCTGTCCAAGAATTAGCTATAGTCTTAGGGAAGTAAGGGGCATAAGAATATGGCAATGATGGTTGTTCTTCATTTGATTTCAAAGGATTCTTAAGATATTCTAAGGTCTCTTCGTCTTTCAATCTTTCTTCAGAAATTTCAGGACATGATTTGAGTCTAGGTGATTTTACTAAAAATTTCACGTACAAATGTGCATTTGACGCAGGTGGTACAACTTCTTCACCAGGAACTTTAAATCCTGCATCAATTACTCTAAGAAGTGGAATATGTGCAGCAACATTCATAGCAGTCTTTAACTTTGCGTCATCTTCAATACCCAAGGTTTTCGACAATTCTTCTTTAGACAATGTGAATAATTTTCCTAATTTTTTCACTGGTTGCTTCTCAACAACCTCATCATTAACATATGGCAATTGCAATAATTCCTGATATTTACCAACAGGCTTGACTGCTTGAATAACAGATTTACGTAAGTCACATGCAGTTATTAAAACATCCACTTGCCTGAACACAGTCGCAATATCAATAAAACCATTAATTAAAGTAGGCAAAATTGCAACTATCTTTAATTTGTCTGTTTCAAAACTTGGGTTCTTTGACGTGAACTCAAAATTGCGGAATAAATGCCATGCAATTAGATCTCTGACTTGATTGATATGTAAATGTTTGAAACTAGTTCTGATTTCATGGGATAAACACAACCAGTCCAAAATGTCATATGGTGTAACAATTTTTGCTGGATTTCTATCGGTTAATTTTCTCGTGAATAACGCAGCTGTGTCTACATGTAAACCTTTTTTAGTGTGGGTCTTCACATTATTCCACCAACTACCCACAATAAAAGGTAATAAAACTCCAATCAATACAAAATATACAACAACCATAAATGGTGAATACTTTCCCTCAACTAAAAACTTTGGAAGAGCAATACCATGTGAAACATCTTGAGGGCCGTCTGGATGGCCGTATTTCAAAAAGTTATTTCTAGTAACTTCATCAGTCAATGCCTTATAAGCCAAATTTATTCTAATGAATGCAGTCTCCATCTCCTCCTTCACAGTTTCTGTTATATCCTTAGGTAATTTATCTGGATGAAATTTCAACGATAATTTTCTATAGCGGCTCTTGATCTCTCTTTCAGAAGCGGTCGACGAAATGTCCAAGATTGTGTATGGGTCAAATGCCCCAGTCAAGTCAGCCTCCTTAGCATAGTATAATGCAATATAGATCACAGTTGCCCATCCTAAAACTAACACAAGTAATGTTCTGTTGATGAATCTGGACGACTTTTGTTTAAGTTGATACTCTTTGATCTTTTTCAAATTCTCCACGGATACTGTATTGCAGTCTTCAAGTATAGAACCCTTAATCTTTGAATTATAAATAATAGGGTCATCAGCATTCACTATTCTATACGCCCACTTAATTGTGAGTGGCATCAAGATGAATGTGAGAATGGCCATTACAAAGAATGGCCATGTCTCTCCTTCTTCATCATAAGTATATTCTGATGCCATCTTTGACTTTTATACCTTAATCTGATAGATATTTAGGTCAATTATAGATACAACGATTAATTTTCTAGAAGTAGAGAACTTGAATTTGGAGTTTACGTGTTTAATTGAAATTTCCAACTTCCAATTGAAAAGTATTTCGCACGACCTCACTGGTATTAAAGAGCTATTGCAATCAAACGAATAACCGAAGCAAACGAAAGAGAGTTAATAATATGATATGATATTGCTATATAATCTAAGTAATATGGAATGAATTAAACTACAAAAAAGCAAAAAATAATTAAACGAGCTACTTATTTAATGATGGAATAAACGAATTGGGTTTTCAACATAGACAACGTCGAAAGAATCTGCAGCAGCAAAGACTGCTTTATCCATCACAGAACCAGATGGAGCAGCAATGAACTTAACACCGGATCTGACAGCTCTGTAAACATTATCAGGGAATGGGAAGAAAGCATCAGAAGACAAAGCAACATCGTTTAACTTACCTAACCATTCTTGTCTTTCCTTTTCGGTCAATGGTTCAGGCAATTCAGCAAACTTGCTCTCGTATTCAGTCTTTTCTGGTTCGGAGGTTGGGATTTGACCAGTGACGAATAAGTCAATGGCGTTGGACTTTTCAGGTCTCTTAACACCCTTGGCCCATTTCATACCTAAGACCTTTGGATGTTGTCTGAACCACCAGTTGTCTGCCTTGTCACCAGCTAATCTGGTACAGTGGATACGAGATTGTTGACCAGCACCTAAGCCAATAACCATACCATTCTTGGCATAACAAACAGAATTAGATTGAGTGTACTTCAAGACAATAGTTGCCACGGTTAAATCAATAGTGCCTTGTTCAGTTAAATCCTTGTTCTTAGAAACAATTTCTTTGAAAGAGTTACCCTTAATAATGGCATCGTTTCTCTTTTGTTGCAAAGTAATACCGTAAACTTGTCTAGATTCCAAGTTTTCTGGGTTGTAGTTAGGATCAATTTGTAAAATACAGTATTTACCACCCTTCTTTTTCTTCAAGATTTCCAAAGCCTCACCAGAATAACCTGGGGCAATGACACCATCCGAAACTTCCTTCGAAATAATTTGGGCAGTTGGTAAATCAACAATGTTGGATAAAGCGATCCAGTCACCAAAAGAAGACATTCTATCAGCACCTCTAGCTCTAGCGTAAGCGTTAGCTAATGGAGACAAGTTTTCAATGTCTTCAACAAAGTAAATTTTCTTTTCAACATCCGATAATGGTAACCCGACAGCACAACCAGCTGGGGAAACGTGTTTGAAAGAGGCAGCAGCAGGTAAATTTAAAGAAGCTGATAACTCCTTAACCAATGGCCATGAATTCAAAGCATCTAATAAATTGATGTAGCCTGGAGAACCAGATAACACCTTGAATGGAAGTTCACCTTGGGTAACGAAAGCTTGAGCAGGCTTTTGGTGAGGGTTGGCACCGTATCTTAATGGCAATTGAGACACATTTTCAGCATACTCCTTTCTGAAAAAATCAGAAATAGCAACATCGTAGTCGGCGGTGTGTTCAAAAGCCTTCAATGCGTATCTGTTTCTAGCATCAGTTGAAATTTCACCGGTCTTCAATTGTTCCAAAAAGCCAGCATAATCTTTTGGGTCAGACAAAATGGTGACTCTGGAATGGTTCTTAGCAGCTGCTCTTAATAAAGTAACACCACCAATGTCAACTTCTTCAACAGCCTCTTCAATAGTAACAGCAGCCTTGGAAACGGTTTCCTTGAATGGGTACAAGTTACAGACAACAATGTCAACCTTTTCAATACCTTGAGCTTCTAAATCAGCTTCATCACTCTTCAAGTCTCTGGCCAAAATACCACCGTGGACAGCTGGGTGTAAAGTCTTAACTCTACCACCTAACATTTCCGGGGCATGGGTGATCGAAGAAACGTCTTCAACTGGGAAACCAGCTTCACGAATCAACTTAGCAGTACCACCAGATGCTAAAATACGAACATCTTGTGCAACTAATCCCTTCGCTAAGTCTAATAATCCAGTTTTGTCGTATACCGATAAAATGGCAGTTTTAGTATGGTTTGGCATTTTCTCCTAAATAATCAAATAAGTGAATTAAAATAATCAACAGAACTCAAAAATACTTAAAGTTCAACAATTATTTATTCGAATTAAGTTTTGCTTATGAAATTGTTTGAATTGCCTTCAAATATTTATCAGGAAATTTAAATTATGATGGGAGTAATTAATTGATTTATGAAAAATGAGACTAGGGCAAGAGTCAATCTCGTCAATTAATTTTTGTGTTCAAAAAAATTTGTACTGTTGACTCCGAGATCACAATAAGTGAGTGAACGGTAGAGGCATCGAACAAATGGATGAACGGAGAAATGGCCAAATACGAGACATGTTAATACATCTTAAGTAGCACCCGTCGAGAAATGATAACTACTAGAATATTACAAAATACGCTACACAATAATTAATACAGGCAAAAAATACATTAAAAACTATATAATATGCATATAATGATTAACCAAATCTTGCATGTTAAATGTGAAATATCCAATTGAAAGTAACATAGGCCAAAAACCTAGCACATATCGAAAGGTCATCACACTTAAGATCTGTATCTCCACAAAGATAAAGTGTTGTTTCTCTTCCAGGTGTGACGACGACCAGCCTTGGTGTTGTTGAACAAGTGACCCTTGTTGATACCTCTGGACTTCTTACCGGTGGCAGTAAGACCTCTGGCTTCTCTGTGCTTGTGAACTGGATTGACAATCCAGTTGTATCTAGCATCTCTTCTGATGGCCTTGTGGGATGGATCAACTAAAATAACTTCGAAGTATTTGTAGGTAGAATCTTGGTTAATCCAGTAAGAGTTTAAGACTCTCAAGTTAGAAGCACGACGACCAACACGTTCTTCAGCGGTGGCTCTTAAAGCTCTTTGGTACTTCAAGTGGTTGACACCGTGGTTGGTTGGCTTACCGTAAGTAGCACCCTTTGGAACAGGTCTCTTTCTACCACCTCTTCTAACTCTAACACGGTAGATAACGAAACCTTGCTTGGCCTTGTAACCTAATCTTCTAGCCTTGTCTGGTCTAGATGGTCTAGAAGCTCTGTGGATAACAGTCTTTTGTCTGTATTCCCAACATCTGACACGATGTAAGAATCTCATGACATCAGATTGCTTCTTTCTTTGCAATTCTTCTAAATACTTGTAGGCACCCATTTTAATTAACTATTCCTTGGTAAAAAGGTATATTTTGATATGAAAAATATATTGAAATTTTTTTTTTTCACTGGACTATAGATGGTGAGTGAAAATTTTCGACAATTGAAAATTATTGCGGGTAACCCCAAAAAAATTTGTCCGAATAAATTGTGGTATAAGGTATACGCATGGTACTCATATATACTCATTGCTGTCTTTCAAGCGGACCCTCGACTTCCATACATTACATGTAGGATTAAAAAAACTGGGTCTCAATCGGTAAATGCGACTAGGATGGACAATAACGTAAAGACAGTGAGGGTGAGGCTTCCAAACGAGCCTTCCAAACGAGGCTTCGATGTTTTCAAATACCGGGAATGAAGGGCCATGTTAAGTGCAATCAAATTTGCTCTTTATGTCTGAGAAAATTAGTATAATAGAACTTAAAATAGCGTAGAAGCATCATATTCAATCATGGTTAGATTTACACAACTATTTGGCTCTGTCTAAGACCATTCAACATGCCTTGAAATGTGAGGAGAATCTTGTACTATCGTATTTGTAATCGGTTACCATTTATCCTGATAGACTCATAAAAGCGAACTCTGCGCTTAGCCTCAATACTGAGACATTTCCTCAAAAAGATATACTTAAAGATGAAACTGCACAAATTATGGTATGAGTTTGTCTTACCTCTAGTAAACACTCGTGTTGTAGGTTCCCTGTACAGTTCTCATGTACATGTCAGCTTCTAAATCAGAATCTTAACGATACGGTTGACGATGAGCGAGACCAATAGAAGATCGGATGACTGGCTTAAACCTTTTCCCGGACGGAAAACGAAGGTCGACCATAATGCTGGCCGTTATTGCACTTGTCCTAGGGCCAACCATTGCGGTTAAACTGCATCCAATCTAATCCCTGCTCTGAACTTTTCCTGATGATCCTTTCTTGTCTTAATAATTTGCAAAGGCTGTTGCGATGATACTTCGTTGTTCATACCTTCTTTCCTTCAGTTGTTTACTGCACTGGCATCGTCCCCCATTTCTATATCGTATCCGACACCTCCGCGATTCTTATAAATTCACAATTTCATCATCTTCATTTTCTTTTTCTTCAATAACCCAAGCATATTCCAAAAAGCGTTCTTACACAATCTTGTTGCAACCAAATGCTATAGAAGAATTTTGAATTACGCGCAGTTAAGCGAATCTGGAATTCTTTTCTTAGCACCCGGCATAATGATGCGCATTCTATGCATATACATGGTTTTACGCGAGGGGAATTACCCAAAGGAGCCTATTTATTTCACCAGGATATCACATATCTCCAGAGAGCAAACAAATATCCTATAGTGCAGGTGTTATTATATAAATTCAGAGAAACATTAAATAGAGTAAAAAAACATAGCCGCTAATTTAAATTACTTGATGATTAAATATATATGTAGGGAAGTATATGTAGAAAAGTATAAAGGTATATAGATATAGTGGATAGGTTGTTAAGCGCAAAGTTTTGAAATGCTAAATTCTTTTAAATGAATTACGGAAAGTTGTTGATGGTAAGCAACTGTATCTATTTACCGTGAATTGGCATATTTAGTGGTCTTGAACATTCGTCGCAATTATTTTATAGAATCATACGCAACAGCAACAGCAGTCAGTTAGCTGCAATCATATACATTTTTCCGCCTGTAGCAATCTCGTTGCACTTATGAACTTATCAATCGAAAGAAACGGATCTCGGGACTATCATTGGTATATCATAGGTAGCATGAAGAGGAATGTTAGTAGATATAAGTTCGAAGAAGCTGATCACCGACAGGACCCAAGTATTGAATAGAGATCGCTTATTTCACCGCGAAGTTTAGATTCATCGGTGCTCCTGGGGTTAATTTTTTTCCTACATATTCGCTTGCGAATATGCCTCATATAGGACCAAACAATTATACTCAAAAAACAAGATCAATCCTCACAACTCTCCATGATATAATGCTAATTCTCCAACGATGAACTATCCGACTAATAACCGATCCTATAATAAAGCTTATCAGCAGAATAATGAAACGTATGAGCAAAATCAATTACCTCGGCAAAGGGACGACTCATTTTCAGGTACGATTCCGTTTTATGCTCAGGAGGAGACGCAACAAACAATCGCAGAGCCTTCAACTGTGAATCCGCAAAGATATCCAGACATAACAACACTAATAAACTCAAACGCTAATATAAAAGCACCATTGGTCGAGAGTGCTTTTGTTGATCATAAAATATGCAGTGTTTGTGGAAAGAAAATAAGTCGTGATATGTTACGCCATATGCGGACTCATCAGACAGTTGCAAGGTTTAGATGTAACTTTCCAAAAGATCAATGCAACCATAAATCCAGGCGGTTTAACAGACCCTATGATCATAAAAAGCACTTGTTGAACCGTCATTTTAAATTTGATGTTCCTGAGGTCAAGAAATTACACAATCTAAACGATAAACTAGGTTATTCGGGTACATGCCCATGTGGTCAACGGTATGTAGCAAAAGAGTGGTTAGAGAAGCATATTTTAACTAATGATGCAGACCATAAATGTCCCCTTGTTGAATAGAATAATGTCATATAATAATATTTGTATATAACTTTCACAAATCAATATTCGCATATTTAGATTATCATTATTTCAGTAGGCTTTAGCCTTACTCAAGGCTTTTCACTAACTCATCAAGTTCATTCTTGCTAACAATTTTAACTACCTCACCATTATCCTGAGTGAGCTGCTGAGATGCTAAATGAACTGCAACCTTTCCTACTTCTTCACCAGTAATAGGATAAGAGGCGAATTTCAATGGCGTTCCTTTGACCATAGTTCCGAATTTTTGAAATAATTGGTTGGCATAGCTCTGTGATTTCTCCCTATTTCCTAACAAAGCACCAGGTCTGATGATTATTGTTCTGGGGAATTTCAAAGCTATAATGTCATTTTCCAACTTACCTTTGGACTTAAAATAGAGAAACATCGACGACTCATTGGCTCCAATTGAAGATACTAGCACAAACGTTTCAACTCCCGCGTCCTTCGCAGCTTTGGCGCACTCATAATTGATACCATAATCAATCTTCTTGAAATTTTCCGCTCCCCCAGCATCTGCTCTGGTTGTTCCGAAAGCGGAGAAAAAAGTCTTTATACCTTTGCTGTTTTCCCTGATGACATCTGGCCATTTATCTGTATCTGTTTCAATTACACCTTTAACCTTGTCTCCACCGCCAGCTGGACGGCGACTTACAGTATAAACTGATTCAAAATTGTTCGAATTAGCTGCAACCTTCAATAATTGTGCTCCAACTAATCCTGTAGATCCAATAACAAAGGCACTCATATCTGTAAACTTTTGACTTGTATAATCTTACTATACAAACTCTTATTCTTCCCATAGATATGTTATCTCAAGTTATAGACAATCAATTATTAATCTATATTACATGCAGGATATCTGTTTATTCTGTTTAATCTTACAATCTTGATCAAGTAGCAGGAACGATCTACTGGAACCTTTTGAGGAGGCTGCAGGGTCTCTGGTGGCTCTGTGTAATCCTCGAATGATGTTATATATGTGATATGCTGGTCATTACTAATTCGCAGTAATCGAGATATAGTTGTAGCCAAAAAATTTCAGTCCAGAGAGACCCCATTGAGTGTAAATAGTATAATTAGTTAATCAGAGACTCTATATCGGAGTAATTGCATAGATAATAGCTACAGTTCGACAGGCTTAAGAAAGGAATCAATACCGTAGCAATTACTTCCAGCAAAATAGGCTAAGCTGGTTCTAAAGCTTTTGTGTCATCTAAATTCTAAGTAAGCTCATATTCACGAACCAAGATAAATTTAGTTGCTTCACAGAGAGAAGTATAGTCTGATCAATACAGGGTTGGAGCATATAGAAAGCGAATAGAAAAGAGATAGAATCGACGATAAGGATTTAATTATCATATAAAATACGGTATATTCTAGGATTTGATTGAAAAAAGTACATTATTTACATTTGGAACACTTCGACGGTGGAACCAGTGAACGTACGGATTATGGCCAATATACATCCAAACTGTTACGCACAACAACATAATCTATCTAATCTAAGTACTAGTTGTAATTATTGCGGAAAAACTAATAGTAAGTGCTACTGTAATCAAATGGAACCGAGCGGGAATTCGGCAGATACCAGAACTGCCGATATGAAGCTTAATTATCACGGAAGCTTGACAGCATCGTCATCGGGTTCGACTGATACTACGCGTTCTAATAGTAATCACAATAATATGAACGTTTCGGTGCAGAGTTTGTTTGATCATCATTGGTCGAACCCGTCAGTTAACTACCCGACATACGTCAACAGCGTGTCAGGAAGCGATTCAATAAATGCAACTATTGGTGGCGGATCATTTGAGGGTGGCATCAAACAGTATTACTCTTCGGATAATCAGGTTAATTATGTCCAGAAAGAAAATACCGGTAATGAGGAGCTTTATTCTACATTCGAAGAATCACCTCCGGCGTTGCAGACAGAAATTCAAAGCTTACCTCTTTCAAGCATCAACTTACCCAAGCGGAAGCCGAGCGTACAAGTATCCGACAAAACCAAGTCGACGAAATATAATAAGATTCCGATACGGCAGGAGTTTTCCCATCTAAACCAATCTTCTAACGATCTGCCACATTCCTATAACGACGTCGGTGCAAATATGAATAGTTTTTTCAATTTCTCAAATAATGACTTTTCTAGTAACGATCTTTCTACTAATGACTTTGCAAGTGAATTTGCTGTTGGTGCTTTCTCCATCGGCGACTTCAATAATGACTTCGCTAATATAAGCGATAACAATGATAATATATCAGGTGCTGAAAATTCAATAGCATACAATCTGGTACCGATACCAACAAACGATGACACGACGGATAATAATACTGCTAAATTACAAAAGAAAAACAAAAAACCAGAATTTCACCTTCCTTTGGACAATTTGAATAATCGAAATGTCATGTTCCTGAAATTGAATGATTTAATTGCATCGTCGCCTTCTGACTCAAGTGTGGATAAATATGACCACCTAAGGATCATGGAGCCGGATTTAGGTCTAGGCTACGACCATGACTTGAGAAATAATTTTCAAGATAATATAACTCCGTCAATGAAACCACCAGGTACAAATACCCAAGAATACTTCGAAGGTTATAACCTAAGCGATGCTGGTGGGGAGGATAGTTATAGAAATCTTAAAATTGACAGTGATTATGCTGGGGTCAACAGTGGCAGCAACACCGATACCTCACAAAGCGATACGCATAAGTTGGCTAATTCAAGCTCAAGTTATAACGACCGGAGTGGGTTAATACGTCCACGCTTAAATTACACCCAAAGTTTTAATAGTGCGCTCGATTCAAAACCCAATATGACGCCGGCGTTGAATGGATTCAATTTCGATACAGGCATAACGAAAAGTATACCGGGTGCGTACCGCAGCGCGAGTGGTGAACCTCCGGAGACAAAAAACGACGATCCAGCACCTTTGAATAAGAAAAATTTACTATTGAAAACACAGCAAAACTACTCGCATCTTGATGTTCAAAGACCTATGTTTGAGCGCGCAGATTCAAATCAAAGCGTCAACAGCGTGGGCTCTATTGGTTCCGCAACCAAAAAGAAAAGAGTTCCAAAAGGTGCGGTATGTTCGATATGCGACAAGTACATCAGTCGTGATCTCACACGACATATGAGGATCCATGATGATGTTGGTCGTTTCCAATGTGTTTATCCAAAATCTATGTGCAACCATAAAACCGGTTATTTCAACCGTCCCTATGATTACAAAAAGCATTTACTACATATGCATTTCAAGTTTGATGATCCAAAGGGTAAAACTGCTCATACATTAACAGATAAATTGCCTCTAATGGGTTATTGTCAAGCATGTGGTGCACGGTTTTCGGCAAATGATTGGCTCGACTCTCACATTTTAACAAATAATAAGAACCAAAAGTGTCTGTTCTTAAAATACGAAAATAATTGACTCATTTCTTGTATGTATCTTCAATTAGACAATTTTTATCTAATATTTTGCAACTAATTATAGTTGGAGTAGTAAGCGATTTCTATTGTAGAAATATAATTTGCGCATGTAATCGAAAAATCGTTTATGAACAGAAAATTGCTCATTAAAATATATTTCGGAAAAGCATTTGTGTATAAATAAAACGGCTTGTGTCTTGTCTTAAATTGTAGAATTATGTACTCTGATTGTATTGAATTGTCTTCTTTATTCTTTAAATAATAGGCATTTGCAAATGAGTTTTATCAAACGTCAAGGTATGTCAGGAATGGACATGGGATCCATGTCAATGGCTTCAGCAACTAGTAGTATGGATATGTCAATGGCATCAGCAACTAGTAGTATGGATATGTCAATGGCATCAGCAACCAGTAGTATGGATATGTCAATGGCATCAGCAACCAGTAGTATGGATATGTCAATGGCATCAGCAACCAGTAGTATGGATATGGGATCAATGTCTTCATCGGGAATGGACATGAGTAGTATGAGTCAAATGGAAAGCATGCACATGTACTTTGTGGGAGACTATTTACATTATCCAGTCTTATTCAAGAACCTCAAAGCATCGAATGGGGGTCAAGCATTTGGAATTTTTCTCCTTTTATTGGTCCTGGGGATATTTGTTAGAGGACTTGATTTTGCAAACAAATATTTGGAACAAGTTGTTTGGCGAAATCCAAATTATGCTGACGCATGTCATACACCTTCGCCTGTGAGTGCTCCAGTCGCTACAGGAGGAAATTGCTGTGGAGAGGACACTAGACATGATACGACAGGAGACTCTATCAGGAAAACGAATTCTTCTTCTCTGGCTGTAGTGCAACAAGAACGCGAAAGACCTTATACAGCATCCCAGTCATCAAACTTACCAATGGCCTCGATGTTGTTCAGAAATATAATTAGACTTGCATTATGTATACTTCCAGAGCTATTTGGTTTCGCCTTAATGTTGGCTGCAATGACGTTCTCGTTGTTATATTTCTTTGCAATCATATTAGGCTTAGGTATCGGTAGATTTATCTTTGATAGATTATCTGACCGTATGCACCTAAGACCCAATACGTCCTCAGTAGCCTTTCATTGCTAGGTTAGATGATAACTTCACGATGCAACGATGAATTATACAATGATAAGCTAATAAATATATACTTGTATAAATAATTTTTAATATTAATAGTTTCTAATTTAAAATTTCGATGATCTTTCTCTCGAGCTCATTAAACTTTGATTTATGGAATGAACTTCCACGCCCATCAGCAAGCTTCTCACTATAGAGTAACCTGACAAGATTCTGGATTTCCTTCGAAGTAAAATTCAAATCATTTCTTTTAACTATTTCTAAAAACTCTTGTTCATGTTTAGTAAACAACTCGTAGTACAGTGATGGTTTAGTAAAATCAATACTTTCGGCATCATTCATTACATTTCGCAACATCTGCTGTAAGGTGAAAATGTTCAATAATATTTTCTTAATACCATTAGTGTTAATCTTTGGGATTATATACGACCCCCTTATCATTAGTTCACTCAAGAATTTTGGTAAACCAACAAAAACCCCACTGTTGTCATTATCATTTAAGATATTATTCAATTTATTCTCTACCGCAAACGCTTCTTTATTATATAATCCAATGTATTGATCAGCATCACCTGGTTCCGAACTTGGAAGCCATTCACCTTGTTTGAAGGACCTTCCAATATAATAAATAGCTTTACATCTCAAATCATACCTAAGTGCAACTAAAGCGCCATCTCTTATTACCTCAAATGTCTTAATTATTTCATTGAACTGGTGAACCTTATCAGAATTCAATGCCAAATATACATTTCTTTGTTTATTATCCAAGTTTGTAGCACTTGTGAGACCATTCTCGAGGAAGCACCAATCATGTTTCAACTTATCCACCGTTGATAATTTTACTGTATCAATATCGTCATTATAAACTGTATAGTTTGATTCCTTCTTCATTGACGGCAACCATGTTAAGATCCAAGATGACGTCAACAAAAGGTAGCATACTTGGTTAATAGAGTCATTGTCTAAAAAGTCGTCCTTTGTAATATCAAACATGTGCTTAGACCTGTCACTATTATACGTCATAATTTCGATCTCCTTATTAAGTAGCACATCAAATTCTTTCGGTGTTGAATCTTGTTGTAAAATAATGTTTGATATCTCAATTAACGCTGGTATACGCATCCACAAATTGAGTTGCAGGCTGGGTTTAGAAGTGTTATTCCCATTCATTGAAAGTTCACCATTGTTTTGAACTCCACTTGGAAGCAATAATTCGTTATAAAACTGGGCATAAGCATTGGAAAATCTCCTCAAAAAATGCAAACATAAATCACTGAAATCCTTGCGGTAAGTTAAAGATGTATTCAAAACCGAACAAGTATTGGTGAATAAATGTCTAAAATCTAATGCATTTTGAAATATCATGGCTGACGAATTGCCTGAAGTGTTAAGTACGAGTGACTTCGAATCATTTGCAATTTCATGCAATGGCGTAACCTCCAATTTAAATCCTGATAACACGGAGTTATTCACATCTGGGCTTTCATGCTCAGTGATAGAATTTTGCTCAAAAGTTGATCTACCACTAACATACTCTTTGAATGCATTATCTAGATTCTCCTTCAACCTAGGAAGGAAAGAGCCCTTCATGTATTCATTAAAAAATTTGAGCGCTGCGTTATTTTGTATGTTAGACTGAGTTTCTTCCTTTGAAAAATTAGCAAATAATCTTTGAGATCCAGCAATAAAGACTAACAAAAATTCTAGAATTATCCGCATGTTGAATATATTTTTAGGAACAAGAACTTCCACCATTGCATTGAACGTTTCATTTTTGATATAAGGAGATTCGATTTCGAACGCATTTGACTTGATATTTCCCCCATTCTTTGACTCTCCGTCAGACAAAACAAATCCAGGAAACATGTCTTGCAATATCTTCTTCATGTCTTCTGTTGTTTTCGCCGATTTATCATAGGTGACGTCCTCGAATTTGAACACATCATTTCTTTGTAAAACTTCATGTAGACCACTTTGCTTATTTATTTCATTAATTCCATTAATTGAATTCTGACCAAATACTGGAACATCGTATGTATAGTTAATCATTAAAGCTCGTAATTCCTTTCTAATGGAACCCCAAATATTATCAAAGCTATGCATTATATTGTATGAATCCCTTACTTTGATCATCTCAACAATTTCTGTCACTACTTTATGTCTCTGTAAAACAGCCAAAGCCTTTATGAATATAGATCCGAATAAATCTTGTAGAATAACAACTGAGTAATCGTTAAAAGTGCTTCCACTTATCATATCTGTAGCATACGAATGATCTAGATTTTTCAACTTTGCTAGTTTATTCAAATGTTGCATATTTCTTAGCTTAGCTTCTTCGGTCGTTCTATTAATTAATCCATGCAATTCTTGTTGGTTTGAATTTGTAAGAATTCCCAATACTTGAGGTAAACGATTTAACTTCGATGCAGTATTTAACAACTTGTATATGTAATGGTATGATTTTGCATTATCATTCAGAGCTGCATCAATCATGATTGAGTAGTCTATGTCGGAGTCACCATTAGAATAATGTGCGTGAAGTTTAGGCAATTGGTTGATAATAAATTCCTCAACTGGCTCAGTAAAACAATCAGCAATTTCTGATATATCCAAGTTTGCTGAATTATATATATATTGCTCTAAATTAGTCAGTTCTGTAATTAAAGCCTTGATAGAAGACAACTGAGGCTTCCCAGAAGTACCCAATTCCAGCCATGAGAGATTACTGCCACCGGACGATCCATCATTCAGTAATGTAGAGCTCTTCAAGTAAATCTCGTTCTGCAATTCATCAACAATCATATCAAACAAATTATTGGACTGCATTTCCAAATAATTTTTGGTGGTACTCATAGCAGATAATGACCATAAATTATATTGTTCTGCAACCTTATAACCATGTGATATCACATCATACACTTGATGGATCTTCTTATCAATGATAAGTTGATCTATGCTGTCAGGTATGGAAACCAATTCGTCCATTGCATCCAAAATTTCAATCATTTCAGAATATCTTGCGGACGTTTGATTCAACTCGGTCAACACATCCGAACGATTATGGATTTCTGTTGTGGCAGACTCAAGCATTTCTTTTATCTGTATAGAATCAGTCTGTGACTCCTGAATTGTGGAAAGTAAGACATGATATGAACCGATACTATTATTGAAAATATCATGATGCTCGTTCACTACATGCCGTAAAGCAGTTTTTGTCTGTCTCGATAAGTCCTGAAATTCTGGTAGTTTATATGCCATTCCCACAGACGTGTCATCAAGAAGAGATACAGCCATTTCAATAGGATTAGCATCTTCTTTTAAACATTGAGGCCATTCGTATCTGAGAGTAGTTTGTACCTCTTTCAATTCAAGTATGGACTCTTTCATTTTTCGTTGCTCTTCTTCAGACTTATGTCCATTGAAATTCATACTTAACGACCGGTTACGATTCACCATTTTTCATCGATTTTCTTAATGGATTTGTACTTATACTCTTGTATTCATACTGTAGAATAATTGAACCCAAGTCCAAACTAGATCGAGGAATTTGTTGATGCGAGTTTTGTGTAAGTTATAAGATAAACAGAAGGTAAACATTACTACGAAGATCGAATATATCATAGATGATATGGATAGTATAGAAATAATAGATGTGCTAGAAAGCCCCAGTCGGTCAAAAACCAAAAGTGAAATAATTGAAATGTAAGTTATTTATGTCATAAATTTAATATAGAGTGTTTACTAACCTATCAGTCTTTCCAGCTCCGATGATGCAAATACTCATTCACATATTGAATGCACAGGAGATAAACAGATAAATAGCGGTCATATTCGGAAAGATTTATCAGGTGATGATTTGACTCAGAATTCTAGCGATGCTAAAAGGAGCGTTAAGAGAAGAAAGAAAAATAGAATAATTCGGGAGCAGCCTTCATCACCAGACCGTATAGCTGGCGCCTCGATTCTTAATTCGTCTTTCAGCTTTATTGCGCCTGAAGACAATCACAATTCGACTAAAAGCAACACTGCGATCCTTGATGTCAATAATTGGCTTTCTGATAGTGGTGACGAGTCAAGCCTGATTTTGCGATCTGTCGCAGACACAACGGGAGCTATTCAGAAATCAAACGCCAAACGAAGCCGTGAATCTACGCCTAAATTGAAGGAACGTAGAAATATTAGAAATGTCGATGTTTCTTCGAAAGTTTTAATGCTAAGAGACCAGCGGATCACTGATTTGTCAGACCCTATAGAATCCTCCTCGCCATTGCAATCTTCATCAAGTATATTCGTTCCACCTAGAACAAAAGTAGTCCATAAAGCTAAGCGTAGTAAAATAACTGTTCCCGCAGAACCGTATTCCAGAAAGGAATTGAATGAAGCGAATAAAGTGACAAGAAAAAAGGAAGAACTCTTATCTGAGATGGTAATACAAATTCCTTCATTTTTATACGAAACGTATTTTGATGATGAGTATATGAAGCAAATATTTGTTGAAACTAAAGTACAAAAGGTTGCCTCCAAAATGCCCATAATATCTTGGAAAAGAAAAGTGAAAGCCATGTATGATGCGGAGCATGACATTTTCATACCTTGCAAACCTACTGAAATTAACGAGAAGAATGTTGTGATATATTTTAAAGCGAAGGATTTTGTGAATTCCCTAATTGAAGGAAAGATGTCAATTTTGGTTGATGGATGTAGAAAAGAAGCAAAACACCATAATCAGTCTTCAAGTTCTCATATTATAATTATTGTCGATGAATATGTTCAATTTTTGTCTAAAATCAGGAATATGGAAGACAAAAGGTACAAAAAAGCTGTCCTAGATAAATTGAATCCTAATGACGATAGAACTGAAAACAAAAGGCTGAAGAAACAGGATGAGAGCGTATCTTTGTCGGCCAAAGAAATTGATCAATTAGTTAATGAAGCCCAAGTAAGCTTAAACGTCAATATATTTCCTGTCAAGAATAATAAAGATGCCATAAATTGGCTACAGTCATTTACCTATACAATAGCATATGCATTATATGATAAATTCGAAAGAAACATATCATTAGCTAATCTTGGAACTGTAAAATCGGGTTCTGATACTAGATCTACTTTTTTTCAAACTATGAAACAATTTAGATTGATGACAGAGCCCAAAGTTGAAAAACTATATGGATTTTATAGTTCCATATTTGCATTATATTCAAGATTTCAAACTAATGAATCCCTTGGAACGGATAATTTTGGTAAAAATATTGTCCCTCCATCTACAGAAAGTGCAATGAGGAAGCTCTTCACATCAGACGATCCGAATGATGTGGTGCACGAGTAGCATATTACAGATTAGATAAAACTAATAAAAAATTGTATATTATATATTATTCACGTCATAGTTTATTCTTCAAGTTGTTGGATATACTCCTTAGTAATAAAAGTACTAAATACCAGTTAGTAATGTACAAGAAATTAAAATGCTATAAGATAAGATGCAAATTATCTCAAATTATATATGCAACATGATCAATTGACTACTTGCTTTACCGAATTATAATCATCTTCTGAAATTCTATCCTTCAATATTTCTATTTCTTCCAACCCCTGTGCTATATCAGCAATTTCGTTGGATGTGAATTCAAATTTTGAGGATGCCAATTGCGAAATTATATTCAATGCTTTATCAATACAGCCGACGTGTCCATCTTTTCTCAAGAGTGTAATTATACTTGCAACCAACTTCTCTTTGTGAACATGTTCTTCCTTCTTCTTATCAAGAGGTGTAGACAATATGGCTGACACCACTGACAAGATTCTTAATTTTACTTTGTGATCACAGCTTTCGTCAACCTTAACAACACTCCACCCATCAAGCTCATCGAACTTGGCATATCCCGCTTCAAAATTTCTGATCAATGACGAAATTGCAAACAATGCCTTTAAACGAAGCTCAGTCGATGCATCTTCCTCATTGCAAATTTTGATCAACTGTGCCAACCCATCATATTTCAAGAAAGCCTCCTGCGACGTAGGGTTGTTTTGAACTGCTATACCAGCACATGATACAGCATATATCCTCAACGAGTTCGGGGTCTCTGCTGACATCTTCTTGATCACAGACGGCCACAACTTTATATTCTCGATATTATTCGCATTATCCATATTCTCGATCAACATCTCAAAATTATCAAACGCAATCTCCTTGTTCTCCAATGTTGCTTCCTCGTTGTCTATGACCATTATGGCTTGTTTCATCAATGCCGGCTCATCAGGTCCTCCGAACAATTGTTCTAGCATTTTAGGATCCGGCTTCCCAATTTTCTCTATAGCTTCCTGATCTCCCGATTGTTGCGCAATCGACCATTGCAAAAGCTTATCCATCCTGACTGTATCGTAGTTCTCTCTTCAAATCCTTTCAAATCACCTAACTGGCATCTTCTCATCGCCTTTTGTCTTCTTATACAGCCCATCTCTTTTGGATTTCTCGAATATTCCGCGACATTTGTCCGGCTTCCACGACATTCTCCTGAATAATCTGAAAAATTCCCGCGACATTTATTGTCGCAATCGTTTCTGTCGTACTGCTCCATATTGCCGGACGAATGTTATTACTGGTACCAACGTGTTAAGTACCATTCATGGTAGAAGTACAATTTTTAAGCGTCACTATTATAATAGCAACATATATGTAGCGATGTGGGCTCTACGGTGTAGTTTTATTATAGAATTGATGCAATTGTAAGGCTCATTACTTCAGCCGTAAGAAAGTACCAGACGGGTGGAAGAAATCCGCCGGGGTCAAAAAAAAAGTCCGAGGTAGTGGAACCATACCATAATCGTAGTATAAAAGAATTAGTATATCCTAGTAGTTACAGTATTTGTAAAGCAATATTCGTGATTAATTATTTTTATCAATTAATTAAGAAACAATTTGCACTACAAAATAGAATGTCATTATCTAATAAGTTATCTGTCAAGGACTTAGATGTCTCTGGTAAGAGGGTTTTCATCAGAGTTGATTTCAACGTCCCATTGGATGGTAAAACTATCACCAACAACCAAAGAATTGTCGCTGCTTTACCAACCATCAAGTATGTGTTAGACAACAAGCCTAAAGCTGTTATCTTAGCTTCTCATTTAGGAAGACCAAATGGTGAAAAGGTTGACAAATTTTCGTTAGCCCCAGTTGCCAGTGAATTGGAAAAGTTGTTAGGCAAGAAGGTCAACTTCTTACACGACTGTGTCGGTGAGAAGGTCGAAAGTGCTGTCAACGCAGGTAGTGACGGTGAAGTTTTCTTGTTAGAAAACTTGAGATTCCACATCGAAGAAGAAGGTTCGCAAAAGAAGGACGGAGAAAAGATCAAGGCTTCCAGCGAAGATGTCAAGAAATTCAGACAACAATTGACCAACTTAGCTGATGTCTACGTCAACGATGCCTTTGGTACTGCCCACAGAGCTCATTCTTCTATGGTTGGTTTGGAATTACCACAGAGAGCCGCAGGTTTCTTAATGGCTAAGGAATTAGAATACTTTGCCAAGGCCTTAGAAAACCCAGTTAGACCTTTCTTAGCCATCTTAGGTGGTGCTAAAGTTTCTGACAAGATTCAATTGATTGACAACTTGTTGGACAAGGTCGACTTATTGATTGTTGGTGGTGGTATGTCTTTCACCTTCAAGAAGGTCTTAGACAACATGGCCATTGGTGACTCTTTATTCGACGAAGCTGGTGCCAAGAACGTCGAAAACTTAGTTGCTAAGGCTAAGAAGAACAACGTCAAGATTGTCTTGCCAGTTGATTTCGTTACTGCTGATAAATTTGACAAAGATGCTAACACTTCTACTGCTACTGAAGAAGAAGGTATCCCAGACAACTGGATGGGTTTGGATTCTGGTCCAAAATCTAACGAATTATTTGCCAAGACCGTTGCTGAAGCCAAGACTATCGTCTGGAATGGTCCACCAGGTGTTTTCGAATTTGATAACTTCGCCACAGGTACTAAATCTTTATTAGATGCTGCTGTGAAGTCTGCTGAATCCGGTAGCACTGTCATCATTGGTGGTGGTGATACTGCCACTGTTGCTAAGAAATATGGTGTTGTTGAAAAATTATCCCATGTCTCTACTGGTGGTGGTGCTTCTTTAGAATTATTGGAAGGTAAGGAATTGCCAGGTGTTGTTGCTATTTCCGATAAGAAATAAATCAATGCGTACTTACTGATTTCTTAAAAATATATTTATGATTCAATATTATTAATTACTCTATGGTGTTTAACTACATTAATAGGACGCTATTTTGATCTATTATAATTTGTATTTTACAACCGAAAGTTCACTATAAATAATAAAGAGTTAAAGAAAGTCTGATAAACTAGTGGTTTGATATAAAATGGCCTATAATTTAGCTGCACCTCTCATGATTTTTGCCCAAGCATCTTCAGTTAATTCTTCGTACTTATTTTTGTTCAACCAGTAAATAACGTCGTTACCAGACTCCCCCTTTGGCAACTTTTGGTTCTTAAATTGATTCTTTGAGACCTTGTGGTTATGGCTTGCTTGAATTTCCCCACTAATCTTGATGAATTGTGGGATAGCGTATCCTGGCAATGTCTTCGATACATGAGCATATATTCTATTCAATACCTCCTGATTCTTAGACTCATCGCTAAAATGATCTAGAGGATCAACAACAGCAAACCCTGCTCTTCCTTCGTGGTTAGGTACTTTGACCCCAACAACGACTGATTGCTTAATAGCTTTAGAACCCATTAATTCATTTTCGACTTCAGTCGCTGAAACATTTTCCGATTTCCAACGGAACGTATCACCTAGTCTATCAACGAAATATAAGAGACCATCTTGGTCCATTTTTAATAAATCACCACTTCTAAACCAAGCATCACCTTCCTTGAAAACATTTCTAATAACCTTAGACGATGTAGCATTCTTATTACCATAGTAACCTTGGAAAGTACCTTCTGGGTTTTTTGAATTCAAAATCTTCATCAATAATTCACCAGGTTCGTTTGCGACAGCACGAACTGCATATCCAGTTTTTGGATCTTTCCATATTTCATTTTCATCCTCTGGATCCATTTTAGCCAAGACTTGTTGACTAGACAAAATCAAATTGATAAGACCACCATATTTACGGCAAGCACCTACACCAAAATCACCGTATTGTAAATTAGTAGTAGCAATTGGTGATTCCGTTGATGCATAGAACTCACCTATTGCCTTGATATGGAATCTCTGTTTGAAATCGAGCCAGATATCACGACGTAAACCATTACCATAAGCAATTGAAACATTATGTCTCTGTTGATCAGGGTGTGGCTTTGAGTTCAACAAATAACGACACACCTCTCCAACGTATTGAATGTGCGTTGTTTCACACAATTTAGCCTGAGTCCAGAAAGAAGTAGCAGAAAACTTCTGAGAAATCGAAATACATCCTCCTGCTAACAATGTTGGACAAACACCTAACATAGCTGCTGTAGAATGGTATAAGGGCATAGCAGTCAAAACATTTGATTTGGAATTAATTTTCATTATATAACCGAAAAATGAGGCAGCCATAAAAGCCTTTCTCCAGGACATAATGGCAGGCTTTGGTAATCCGGAAGTTCCTGAAGTGTAGATCAACGCACAGCAAGAAACATCGGTATCCTCTGGTCTTCTAGTGTGATCTGGAGCTCTATACTTTGGTCTTGACTTGTCTGTCAACACCCTTAACAACTCTGGTTCGTTAATATAATGTAACTTAACGTTAGGCGATTCCTGGTTAATTCTAGATTCCGTGTCTCTGATGGGGCCAGCACAATCAGGGTCAATAAAAACTTGCGTAACTTGCGATGCCTTCAAACAATGGATCAATGGCTGGTCTTTGGTGTTGAAGTTCAAAAATGCTGGTGTAGCCCCAATATTCCATAATGATAACCAAAGTATCACAAATAATGGCTTGTTCATACAATCCACTGCAATCGTTTGATCTGCAGTAACACCATAATCATTCTTCAATATATAGCTAAATCTCAAAATAATATCGTACAATTCCTTGTAGGTGTAACTTTCCAAAGTGAAAAGTTTGTCGTAATTCATGTATCCGTCTTTATCCTTCGTAGGCTTAACATCCTTTCTAGGTCTTGGGAAAACAATTGCCTTATTATTAGGGTATTTAAATACCGATTTTTCAAAATAATACCAGAAACTGGCTCTTCCTCTGTAGCAATTATATGCATAAGGAATTGCTGCTCTTAACACCTTCTGAGTAAGAAGAAAGTCATCTTTAATATGATATTTAGCATCGAGTAACTGAGATCCTAATATTGCTGCTGTTGCTAATTCAATACTAGACATAATTAATTTCTATTTTAATCCAAATTTAGTAATTAATAATACCTACTGGATACTCAAATGTTCAGATAAGGGGAGACTAAAATATATATATTCGAGAAATAATCTAAGATGCTCGGTCACAGTACTTAATTTTTCAACTCCGCAACAGTTGCACAAATTCTACGATCATATGTCAATTACAATAAGGAGCATTTTCCGTGGAAAATAATGTTAAACGCTATTTGTTCGTGATGGGTTCATGTCTAGCAAAAGAGATGGTGCTAATGGGATGCTATCTAAGTTCAAACGTCTAAGATAGAATCCTAGTGTAATTATTACCACCTCGGAGAAGATAACTTATGCAACTTGATATTCGACTTTTTATTTCACATGCTTCGCACACATGAAGAGTTTTGAGCAACCTAAATACGAATACATGTGAAACGAAGTATTGTGTAGCTGGTGAACATGATATATGTAGCATATGCTTAGTATCAGTAGGGCCAATGCTTCTTGAATGTTCAAGATTTGTTGAAACCGGTCCGTTCGCACCGTTGGAAATTTCCAAGTACAACACCAAGAAGCGAACGTATTTTTTGGAAATCAAACTAAGGGTTTAGAATTTGCATCTGAAATGAACGGTCAAAATTGGAATGTTTTATAAATGGGTGTGAAACAGGAATGTATGTATGATAGTACGTGGAGTAGACGGTGCAGAATTCAGGACGCACAGAAGGTTATGGCTTCGACGGAGATATAACGAACAGTTGATCTAGAAGGTGAAAAGCTCTAGAAGAAGTTGCAAGGATACATAATGCAAAAATTTCACGAAAGGGTAAAAAATTCCTTTGTCTCAACATTGCTGTTTTTGAATCCCTGCGTATTTCGCAGCTAATTATGGCGATAAGGTTTTAAGGATAAGCTAATATATTGAATAAACGGAGCGAAAAAATATACAGACAAGCACGTCATGCCATTTCTTAACATCAGTTCTTATATTCAGATCAATGTCAGTGTATAGGGCAACTTCATAATCTACCACAATCTGACGTAAGAAAAAAGATTTTTGAGACGTATTTGCAAATATATGTAAAATGTACGAAAATTCGGAAAAAAATCACTTAATTACATCATGGTTTCAAACACTTTATAAACTAATTGAAATACACAGACAAACCTCCTTCTTTTAATCCAGCAGGTTTATTCCTGTTTTTATATAGCGTTGGTGTAAATCAGGTACTTCAAACGTTAAAAACGACCAATGAGACTCCCAAGCATTTTGCTTACTGCGCGAGAAAAATCATGCCATGCAAAATTATTAGATAGGAACCTCTGGATACTGACAAATAAATACCATACTAGTAAAATATCACAAATGATACTTTCGAAGACTAGATTCTTTTTTACAAAGAACTCTTCAGTATTGCAAACTTTGTCCCAGACAAAGGTTAGCAGGTTATCTATTGCTAATAAACCTCCAACAAAATTTTCACAAATTTTCAACAGCTTGAGATTTAGAAGACAGTATAGTACTATACAGCTGAAGTTAAAAGTGCATAACGTATCGTCAAATATATCTGCACAATTGAAGAATGCTCAGGGGTTCAAGCGTAGCTCTGAAACTATAATTTCCAGTAAATCGATAGGGTATTGGTTGATTGGAACTTCGGGCTTGATCTTCGGTATTGTTGTAGTGGGGGGCTTGACTAGATTGACAGAATCGGGTTTATCAATTACCGAATGGAAGCCTGTTACGGGTACTCTTCCACCTTTGAACGAGCAGGATTGGGAAGAAGAGTTTGCAAAATATCAAAATTCACCGGAATTTAAACACCTTAACTCCCATATTACATTAGAAGAATTCAAGTTTATCTTCAGCATGGAATGGGGACATAGATTGATTGGAAGAGCTATTGGGATGTTATTCATATTACCGGCTATATATTTTTGGAGCTCCAAAAAGTTTGCCAATCATGTGAAGTGGAAAGTTGTTGGCTTGACTGGTTTATTAGGCTTACAAGGTGCTATTGGTTGGTGGATGGTGCAATCTGGGTTAGATGAAAAGCAGTTGTTGGAAAGAAGATCAAAACCCACCGTTTCACAGTACAGATTGACGACACATCTTGGTGCTGCGTTCTTGATGTATTTGGGTGTCTTGTGGACAGGTTTTGAAATCTTAAATGAGAATAAATGGCTTCAACAGGCTAAGAAGGTACCTGAATCAGTTGATTCTCTTTTCAAAAAATTAAATAAACCAGCATTAAAAAAGATTAGAAATATTGGGACTGGATTACTTTGCTTAACCTTTTTGACTGCTATGTCAGGTGGAATGGTCGCAGGTTTAGACGCTGGTCTTATTTATAATACTTTCCCACATATGGGAGATAACTACTTACCATCATCCAATGAGTTGATGTCGCCTGTTTTTTCCCGTAAAGAAGACCAATCTGATTTATGGTGGAGAAATTTGTTAGAAAATCCAACTACGGTTCAGCTTGTCCATCGTACGCTTGCTACTACTACTTTCTTTTCGATCTTAGGGGCTCATTTATATGCTTCAAAGAATAAGAATATAATTCCAAAATCCGCACAGAGAATGTTACACACAGTTATGGGATTTGCGACTCTTCAAGTTGCATTAGGTATTTCCACCCTTATTTATTTGGTTCCTATTCCATTGGCCGCAGCTCATCAAGCGGGTGCGTTGGCATTATTAACCACATGTTTAGCCTTTTCGGCTCAATTAAAGAGACCAAGACCACAAACTGCTACTTATATTAGCAAAATAATGAAGGAGCATTTATTAAAAAAGTGAGACACTGAAAGAAAGCATTTGGATGTCTAGCTATTTTTACATAGCTTGTAAATAGAACATATGTACATAGGTGAATATTATATGCTAAAACGACTACCAGATCCGTTTGCTAGACATTTCGTATCTCATCACCTTACCTAACCCTTCGTCATCGTTAACATCAAGCTCGACCAGTTGTGATTCATGGTTCATTAATTGTTGGTTTCTTTTTTCTTCCATGGTAGGTGGAACTTTTTCACCGAAATCGTACAAGTAAGAGCGTGTACTTGGATTAATAGACGAAGCTTCTGTATTAGGAACTCCTGGAATGTACGATAATTCTATAGGAGATTTGGGAGATGGTAAATTATTTGACGAGCATTCTAATGCTTTGGGTGATGGAGTTTCAAGATCAAATAATGGCAATGTTGGTGTCAGCGAATGAGCACTTGAACATTGATTATTCAGACAAGGAGATAATATATCACTCTCAACATTTTTAGAGGCAATATCAGCGTCAACGGTTGAAGAGCCTAATGTGGGCGATAATAGAAAACTTTCAACAGCGTTTGATTTCAGATTACTCGTTGTATCAATTCTTGCAGATTCTTCACGTAGCCAAATCTGGTGTTTCTTATGCTCATTTCTAATTCTATTAGCCCATTTCAGAATTACCAATCCAAGTATTAATCTAATGAAAGTTAATATGAAGAAGGTTATTAAAATTAATATTAAGCTTATAATGAGTGAATAGACAAATGTATCTGTAGCTTGAAAAAAAAACATCTGCTTAAGATCTGGAAATGTCATACGAAGAAAGCAAACAATTGATGCCAATAATGGTAGCCCAATACGTCTCGTCAAAACAATGTAATCCGTTAGCTCGAACAGGTCATTAATATTGGAATTAGACGTAGTCTTGAATACTTGGATATAATCCAAACTTAACACATATAAAAAATTACGATAAATTCTTGGTCGAACCTTGTTAAACTTAGTAATATAGCAATGCTTGAGCCAATCAACAAATATTTCACTTCCAATAACCACTACGCTTGGACCAAAAAGAGCGCCAAACCAATTGTTCCAGCTTTTCCAGCTGTTTGGAATAATCCCCATATGGATACTGTTCAATTGCAATAAATTACGCAAAGCAATAATGCCTAACATGAGCGATAGTTGAAATCTCTCGGTTAAGTCTGACATGGTTATCTGAAATAGGCCCTCTCTCTCGAATTTTTTGAAGACAGATCCTTTCAATTCTGCAAACTGGTTAGACAATAAGAGGGTTAATAATGCGTTAGAATATGAGTTGGCTGCAACATTCAATGACACGGTTTGATAAATAAGGATATATGAATGCAATGATAAGTATAAAATGGAAAAAACAAAAAATATGGCAAATTTTATCCAGGCCTTGTTCCTAGTTGGTGTGATTGGTATTTTGTACAAAATGTTTAGGATATCTTGACCTATGGAAGAACAGAGCTTATCGGCCACTTCTAATACTCCAAAAGTAACATATAATTTGATATCCGCTTGTCCTCTCACATCATGATACATTCGAGATATATCTAAATTAGGTAAGGAAAGCATGGAAAAGGATAGAATCAAAACCGAAAGAGTAATAACGTCTCTTTTGATCCAGCGAAATTTATTGTAGATTATATCGAAGCTGAGTCTCTGATGTGTCTTAAAGTAACATGTAGATTCAGATATTGTATTGTAGCTTAGAATTAAAATCTTGAGTGGTATTAAGGTAAATAATGTTAAGAATGAGTTTAAGCAGACCAAAAGACCAAAAATCATGAAACGTTCCAACGCCAACGGTACCTTTACTAAATTTGATATTTCCTCATATGAGCTATCAAACTCATCCTTTGGAGAGGTATTAGTCCCTGTTGATACTGAATTACCTTCTTTTGGCAAATTCAATTCTAGCTTTAGTAGTCTATAAAGTGAGAAGATTTTATCCCTGTTTCTTCCATTTGACTGCAGCGATGTGTGGCTTCCATTTGAAATGAAGTTAAAGAGCGACGTGGTTGTAGAAGACCTAGACCTGGAATTGATAGAAAATGTTGATCTTGAAGTAGATCTCGACCTTGACTTTGATTCCAGAGATATATTTAAGTGACTTGTGCCTGTTGCACCACGCCCATCCAAAGACTTGTTTCGATTTACTCTATTTCTACCCATAAAAAAAAGCAGATCTAATACATTTATTACTGAACTAATCTAATAATCGTAAGAATGAATAGCTTTCAATATGGTACCTGATAAACACCATTGGTTCTTCCTTTGTTTACAGATCACGTGCTTATCAGTACTGGAAACAAGAAAGCCAACTAGACTAGACAAAATGAATCTACTATATATGATACTTAATTGATGAGTTATACTACAAATTAGTATGGAGGTCCTTGATGTACAGTCATTTGCAGAATATTTAAAGCCTTTTTCGAATAAGGACTTGGTTAGTCCAGCAGAAGCGTCACGAATTCTGCTCATTATTACAGAGCTCCTCATTGATCATACAGTTGACTTGAACTTATTAAAATTTCTAAGTAGATTCTTAACTCAACAAACGTACGATGAAATTATAGAAGAAAAGAACATAGAACATCAATGTGGATATATATTATGTAACAATTCTCCAAAACAACAGGTTCGTCGCCTATCATCTAACAGTAATGGTACAACATCAACAGGCATGGGCGAAATTCCAACATCAACTAAATTTCAGATTTATAATCGAAAACCATCGATGATATTGCCAAATACATACCTTTCCCAATATTGCTGCAAGGAGCACTACCAAGCTTCGTTATTTTATCGTAATCAGTTATCACAAGAGGCGGTTTTTGCGAGGAAAGACATTCTTAAAGTTGGTCCATTTCCTGCGGATTATCCTTCGACATGGTACGAAAACGGAATTACGTGTCTAGAAGAGGTATTAGCCAGACATAAAGAATTGAAAGAGCAAGGGAAGTCATTGAGCGAAGTTATATCCATGATGAATGGTTTGTCTGTTGCTGATGAATCAAGAAGTAATGAAACAAATGAATTGATTAAATTGATAGAAGACTTCGAAATTGTTGAAAAAGAAGGTGGCTTGGAAGGCGATGGACCTCCAGATGAGAGTCAATACCTTGATAAAGATGAAATGTCTACTGGTGTTGATGGCTACTACACTACCGACTCAAGTTTTGGTGGTTACGTTGTATAAAATACGATAGTCATTTACGACAACATACAATACTATTGCATTCAAAATCTCAACATTTCTCGGACGTTTTCTCAACTTCATATATGCAAATATATACCTATATATCTACTGTATAATACTTCATTTACGACGCTAATGAGAAGAAGGAATTTACTATATTACACTATATACAATTGAGATCTTAAAATTTTAGTTTTTTATCGAATTTCACACCAAGCTTGAAATTAGGATATCCCACATCATCTAAATAATCCCCTAAATGCTTTCCCATGCCAATTCTTTCTATGCCTGGCATTCCTTTCTGGTTCTTTTTTGTCTTTTTTGAATCATTTTCTATTAAATATTCATCGTATGACTTCGTAACTGTATCAGAATTAACAAGTTCTGAGTGTTTAAACACTTTATTTTTCTCTAATAAGTTTATTATATGCATGTACCTCTTCAATTGATCATTATAATGGACATTCATTTGACGTTGTAATACTTTTTGTTCTTGCAATAATGGAGATTTTGACGATTTTAATTTGTTATATTTTTGATAATAAGAGGTTAGTTCCTCATTGATACTATCAGTGGCATTCTCCAAGGCCTCGGTCCATTCAGTAACGTATGATGCTAATACTTTTGCTTTATCTTTTTCTATTGATGAGTCTATTAAATACTCCCATAAACCTTCTCCGTGCGCTAACAGATCGTAGTACATTTTTGGATGTAATCTCTCATCGTCTCCAAACCCCTTACTACCTCTAACACTATAGCTCCCATCTACAAATTTTGGTTCAGTGATGTTAGTATCATCTTCTGAAGCGTTCCAAACTGTTTTGAGTCTCGCTAGCCGCATCATTCTCTTAATATCTAATGCGACTTCTTTTAGCTGCTTAAGTCTTGGGTAGGGCAATTTAATATAAGGAACTGGGATAGGCCCTGCTTCGGTGATTTGAATTTGGACTTTGAAAGGACCTTTTTCATTCACAATTGATCTTAAATTTTCAAGATAATGATATTTATTAATATCGAATTCCATCCCTGGTTTTATTATCGCATCGATATATTCCTGATCATAGGCGTATGCGATAGATGATTTACGAGTGGACCCAGGAATTGATAATGACGTAGAAATAGACTCGTCTACGGGTATTATTGCACTTTCAGGCGTATAAGGTAGTAAATGCGGAATAGGTATCTCATGATTAGTTTGCAACTTTTTTAAATATCGACGAAGCAATTTTTGTGTATTTTCTTCACAGCACTGTAATTCCATTTTGATTCGATTCTCTTTCTCTTTTTGTGTGAAACTCTTAAATCCGCGTAAAGGCAATTGAGGTTTCTTAGATCTTGATTCAATTTGTTTCAACAAGAGTGCGGGCTTGTCCTTCTTTCTACTTTTGTCTATTTCTCCAGGGTTTCTTAAATATTCAGCCCTCCAATTGAGTTCAAGTTGTTTCTGACGTCGATATTCCACCAATTTTTCTATTAATTTAAGCCCGGCTGTTTCGTTAATATTTATACATTCTAAATTATTTTGAAGCTCTAATCCTGCAATTATTCTGTCCCTCAATTTGATAGGATTGTTTATCTTTCCTTTATCCATGTTCCTAAATTCATCCTGTATTATGTAAAACAACTCAGATTTTAAAAGCTTGACGTATAATTTCCTATCTATGTTAGCTTTGAACAATTCTGTTTGAACATCTTTGGAATATTTCTCATCGGTTTGCCCTATTTCTAACGTAGATAATCTACTTGTATGTCGTATAAGTGACCTGTACAATGTTATTATTGCCTGTCTATGAGAAAATGAGTGTATGAATGAAGTACTTTGCATATCGTCAGACAGACCATTGGACCTACACGGTGGAATAGTTAAAGGCCCGTTTGCAATTTTTTTTTGAACTATAGATCTTATGCTGCACGTGATGGTATCGATATCAAAAGATGGATTAGGTAGTACCAAATCTAGCTATAAACAATAAAACAAATTGAAGATATGGTACGTATATATTAATGGGGTTCGAATATTATAATAATATATATACTAAATTGGATTTAGGCACCTAAACTTTCGAAAAGTTCGAAGACAAACCAAATCACCATCATAAAATTCAAACGTAATAAAAGTACTTATGTTTTACCTTTAGACCTTCATACGAAAGCGTCTTTATCGTTGAAGAATTTCAAAACATCCTTGGCAACAGTAATAGAACAGGCAGGTGGTCTTTCTCTCACTGAAGAGGATGAGGAAGCTAGTAAGTTGGATGAGGATTACATCGAGGTCCCCAAATCAGAATTCGTAGATAGCCTGGAGAATAACGGAATGATGGATGATGATGTAGAGGATACAAAGAAGAATATAGTTCACGATTTGAAAGCAGATGATTTAGTTTTGGCGCTCCCAAAGGATAAAACTTCTCCGTACGAGAACAACTGGATTGAAATTACAGACGACTCTAGCATATCAAGTCTCCAGTTTAATGATTATGATATAATAGCATTTAAACATGTTGATGAGGATTCATTCTCCATTTCTGAAGCAGCATACTATGAATAATATTAATCTCTTATCATTTTGAATATATAATGTATATAATACTTACTTCATAAAGAGTACAACAATTCGACTTCTTCTTGCGATATGCTTATCTAATGTACAATAAAAATTAACACTTTCTTCCATTAGTGCCGCTCACTTTTCTAATCCCAGCAGAATGGACCCTATTACTGATGTTCTTAGATGGGATCATGCCTGAGTTAACTCTTGAATTGGACCTGGACTTAGGGATTTTAATATTTTGAGTTGGTGAAGAGTGTGGCGAAGATGATAAAGTAGTGCTTACAGTCCTAGTAGTGGTAGTTGTTGTTGTCTTTGTCAACAGTACTGGCAGATTACCTGCATTTACAGAAATAGAACGTAGGACTTTCCAATCATTACCACTTTGATCTTTTCTATTGTTTGCTATGGTACCCTCAACATCTTGTATATCGGCATCTTGAACTTGGCCTTCAGGCTCATATATTGATTTCCTCACAGGGACTTGGATATCTTGCATTGATGCGGTTCCATTGTTAACCTCATTTTCTTCATCGGAATTGTTGATAATTTCTACGACTCCCGAACTGTCGTCTTCTTTGTACTTTCTCGGTTGACCTGGGGATTCCATTGGTACTGCTGTCTGAATTTTGGCAGCTAGAGCACCGCTAATTTTTCTTCTTCTAATCGGGGTGTGGAACGAGGAGTCCATATGGCTTACTGAAGAGTTTATTTGTTGCTGTTGTTGTAACTTTCTCTGTTTAGCCTCTAGTTTCATTCTTGCTTTAAAGTCTTCATATGGAACCAATGAATATAAACCGCCAATCATTTCATCAGGCCTATTGTCTAGACACATTGTGTGTCTCCAATCCCTAAAATCATTTTGATGCAAGTATAACCAATGTTGTTGGGGTCCCACTACCATACCTGGACGGATTAACCTCATATAACTGATACATTCATTAGCATTAAATCCATGGGTATAGATTAAATGTGCACCAATTAGACACCCAGTTCTACCTAAACCGGCCTTACAATGAACTGCAATTTTACCACCTTTATTTATAACGCATTCGGCAGCCCCAATAAATTTCTGAACATACTCCAAGGTTGGACATGTTCCGTCGTCAAAGATCATATCGATATGTTGAATACCTCGTTTCGTAAATTCGCTAGCATCATATAACTGAGAATTCAATCTAACTACTAGTTGAACATTATTAAGCATAAAATAATTTAGAACCTTTTTAAATGGCTCATTAAGTGATCCAGGTTTCTCCCCTCTCATACTTTGCTGTGGAGACGCGAAAGCAATGAAGTCTTTGGATATAACATTAAAGTCACCTTGATCAACTCGTTCATATTGCTCGTATTCCTCCAAGTTGAAGCTTGTCAAATCTATCATCCCTCTCTCTTTAGCCCTCCACATACCGTACACGATATCCTGAACGGTTATCTCAAAATCTGCTTTCGAGTATCCAGCGTCACGGAAACCCTGCAATGGAGGTTCGATTTGTGATATTGGTTGCAACACTTGATGGGGTGACCATGACTGAACCAAAACCATATAGCAACAAAGCAAACAAGCAGCATTAGCTCTTTCTTTAGGAGATGTAGTACTGTAGAAAACAATGGCCTTACCCTGATTGGATTCTTCGTTCAAGATGTTATGCAACACAACTGCAAACCTATACAAGCTCCCAATATGCAAAGGACCAAAATCTAAGTGGAACGCATTATATGGCAATGCATCCTCGACTGTGAAGTATACCAAGTCATTCGTATCTGGCGGCGTATAATCATACGCTCCAAGATAAATTCGGTCTAAATATTGTTAGTTAATTTTCTCCGACAGCAACTTAATAAAATAAAATAAAATAAAATAAAATACTTACTTCTTAAAAACTCAATAAGAGGAATATTCAGTTTACTTTTTGGCATCTGAATAGTGTTATCTGTTTGTTAGGTTTTATCAATAATTAATACAAATGAAATACAATAAAAATAATGCTAGTTATGTCTGAATGCAAATAGAAGGTTGGTAATAGGAAACTAAGAACTCAGATCAAAACACAAGAACAGTATTTAAAATGAGACTAACTTTTTTTGCTTGACTTTCAACAATATTCAATAGAAGATGCACTGATCAACAAGATATGATTACAAGAATATCTAGCTTAATTATGTACTCTGTTGTTGTTTTCATTTCGTCTTGTTCTGTGTTATTGTTTTGTGCTGGGGCACACCGCACTTCCCTGATTAAGTCGCAATATCAGAATTGATTATGTCCCATACTTAAGACTGTTAAATTGATGAAATAGATTGTTAAAACAAATATATTACATCATGGTATGTTGTTGAATATATAAAATAATGGATAATGATAATAAAATAGGTATACTGACACTCTTAATGTTGAAGACACCCTCATTATATACTTTCTCATCGGAAACCCTATCTGCGTTACAAAAATTCAGGTTTGGTAGCTCGAGAGTTGACAAGATGCAAGCCATTATATGTATGTATATTGCTGACTATTGAAATGATTACTCTATTTGGTTTGAGGGCATAATACTGATTTTCTAGACACAATCGACAAAGGTTCGTATGAAATCAAAAGGGAGGACGAGGAGCAAGTCATAGATAACATCGAAGAATTGACAGAAGAATTGCCAGACAACAGCCCTAGATTTGTGGTCATATCGTACCCATTTAAGTTGTCGGACGGGAGGTTGAAGACTCCATTGGCATTGTTATATTGGAGACCCCCTACATGTGGCCAGGAGAGCAAGATGTTATACGCAGGGTCAGTTGAGTTGATGAGAGAAAAGGCTGGCGTAGCAAAGTAAGTATGATACAGAGAGTTTTCTGAGACATATACTAACAAAATAGGGTTATCGAAATAAGCGACGAAGAAGACTTCGAGGATCTCGAGGACAAGTTGAAATAGAAGGTATATTCTATGTTCTATCGAATATTTCTTTTTATAGTGAATACATCTATATAAACAAACTAATGTCTAGGAATAGGCGAGCTTATTGCAATATAAAGCAAATTTGCAAACCGACACACGATCTATGATCTTTCCGCTAATTTCTGATCTTGTAAATTGTATTTCGGACATAAATATTTATCTTGTGGGTTTCATGATGCAATCAGTGAGCACAAAATTACACAGAGAACAACTCATTGTATCGATGTAATGCTTTGTATCTAGCTGTAAACTACGAATTGATTGTGCCGCCAATGTAAACTTTAAGTCTCAAATACTGAGTCGTCCACCATTTCCGCAGACATAATTTTGGAGAGATCTATGTTATATGATTCAATCGACCATATCACTAGTGCACAATACACCATGTATATATACTCATATCCTCGAAATAGATGACTATTAAGATTTGTGTTATGCTCCCCACCCACAACGCGGAAATATTATTGAAAAAGGGCCATCTTTGACCGAAGAATCAGAACTGAACATTAGTAATAAATCTAAATATAAATATAATTTTTATGGCTTGACTTCATACTAAGAATCCTAAGAATCCAATTGATCCCAATATCATCTATTCCTTCTTCTGTTCAGACGGTGTGGTCACATATTACTATTTATATTAAACCATTCAATGCCGCATATAGAATAATTCATTTCGAAGAGTAGTAATATAAACGAATATATAATATGCTGACCAACAACTACGAAGGTCGATGCTTTATGGTACTAATTATTATCTCAATATAGCCAAGCGATCCATGATCTTATAATTAATTACATTTCAATAGCTAGGAATGATTTAACTTCATATAGCTTTGGGCTCAATCGGTCCTTATCGGCGAAGCCATACATAACTCGCATACAAGAACTGACTTATTTCGACCGATAACAATTGATGTGCACACGCACTTTATGAGTTTAAGTGGGACAAAATATGGATAATGTATAGAAATCCTTACATTGGTGGGATTATAAAGGCCCTTGGTCTGAAGCAGTTTGAAATCATTGACATAGAAATCTATGTGCTATGCATAACCTTTACTGCGTTCCGTACTCGTAGACACAGTGAGGTTCACAAGGTCACTCATGAGCTTTCAGATTATAGACCGACACTGCGATTATCAGTCCTTTGTATGATACTAATGCGCACCATCCTATCTGAGCTACGCAATATCTGCAGCTGCAACAAATACACATAAGACTACCTCAACTACTTAATTTAAATACAAAATTTTTCTATGACTCTTACTTCTAACCACTTAACAAGTAATTCCTTGTTGGCACTATCAATATGATTCCTGCGATTGTTACTATCAATATAGAAAGGTCTACCATCCGGAGCACATCTGCTGATACAAATCATACAAAGTTTATTTTCCCGGTTTCTTCTGCCTCCTCGATACAATCTCCTTATAGCTTGTAACTGTAGTCTGATATAATACTAGTTCCTATATATACACATACTAAGTAATTTTTATCACTCTATTTTGGTGAATTATTGGTCGTGTGAGATCAATCTTCGTGAAGAAGATTTTCATTCTTACCATCTACTGAAAAAAAATTTTTCAGTTTCACTTATTATAATCTTTCTTCCTTTTCTTTACTAAAAAAACAAGAAATAATCCGTCAAAATGGGTCGTATGCATTCATCTGTATGTGATTAAACCAAAAATCAACACTACTATTCCAATACTTGATAACTAGTGTGACTTTTAGGATCGATTCGGTTGCATGGGCAGTAAAAAATAGTGAAGGTCTTACCAAGAGTAGAAAATTAACTAGCAAATAATTTTCATTTTGCGCTTTTGGTACTTGATACTTGACTATCGCTCATTGCGGTTACTGGTCGATACCACTTTTTATTGAAGTGTAAGGCTGTCAGGGCAGCTTCAGTCAAATTCTTACGGGCTTGAATTTCCGTTATTGGAATCAGGACCTAACTGGGCTTTGTGCTGAGGAATGTTCTGATGGTTCGATAGTTTTGTGCTTTGCTTTGAAGTGCTGTTACTAACTAACTACAGGGTAAAGGTATCTCCTCCTCCGCTACTCCATACTCTAGAAACCCTCCAGCTTGGTTCAAGTTGACTGAACAAGATGTCGTTGAACAAATCATCAAGTACGCTAGAAAGGGTTTAACTCCATCTCAAATTGGTGTTATCTTAAGAGATGCTCATGGTGTTTCTCAAGCTAAGGTCTGTACCGGTAACAAGATTTTAAGAATCTTAAAGTCTAACGGTTTAGCTCCAGAAATCCCAGAAGATTTATACTACTTGATTAAGAAGGCTGTCTCTGTCAGAAAGCACTTAGAAAGAAACAGAAAGGACAAGGACTCCAAGTTCAGATTAATTTTAATCGAATCTAGAATTCACAGATTAGCTAGATACTACAGAACTGTTGCTGTCTTACCACCAAACTGGAAGTACGAATCTGCTACTGCTTCAACTTTAGTTAACTAAGTTATTTTACAAGTTATTAATTTATTGTTATATATATATTTAAGTAATTTTGTAATTAAATTTAGTGATTAAATCCAAAATTGTAATATAGCGTGTTGATTTTGCTGTGTAAAGTAAATTTTAATACACTTTATGAACCTAATGTGCCTTGAGTACTGTTCCTGGTGAATTAATTACACAATCGAATTAAAAGGCTGAATTTCCAAATCTATAAAAACTAGTTAACTGCGAAATTAAATAAGATTCTTTAAATGCATGATTCTTTACCCAAGGTACATGCTTAATTAGAATGAGTGTCTTAATTTTATTTACAACAAGAAATATTTATATTTCTGCTCCCGGAATACCTTCTAAAATAAAATTTGAGCCAATAATTAAACCATATTCATTGTGAAAAGGATGCAGCAAAATTAATGTTTCGCTTGATAGTCTTGTTTAAAAAAGCGCCAAAGCTTCTTTTTGGCAAATTTTAAAGGACTTTGAGAAAAAACGTTATCCAATTCTTCTAAAGTTAATTTTTTAGTTTCTGGAACAAAAAAATAGGTAAAGAAAAATGCAAATAGGTTAAAGGAGGCATAAAAGAATAGTCCACCGCTTGCACTCATGGTTTCAGTCATCTTTGGCCAGGTCATACTTAAGACAAAATCTAAGATCCAATTGATAGCCATACCGATAGCCACACCCAAGACTCTAACATTCAATGGATAAACTTCGGCATTATAGGTCCAACTGATTGGACCAATACCAAGTCCAAAAAAAATCACGAACATGTACATGGCGGTTAATCCTGAACCCAACCGGGAAGTATTATCGAATATGTATAGAGAGCCACCGAGCCAAAAAAGACATCCCGAAAGAAGAGGGAATGTCGAAAGTAACATTCTTCTCCTTCCAAAACGGTCAATGCATTGTGAGGAGAAAAAAGTAGCTAAGAAACATCCTCCACCAATTCCAATACTTCCAGCTATGGCAGTTTTTGAATCCACTCCAGCACCTACTAAAATCGTCGTAGTATAACCAACAAGGATGTTAACACCACAATATTGTTGCATAATCATGTTAAAAGCTGATACTAAAAATGCATATTTTACTCTGCCATTGGTAAAGAAAAGGTTAATTTGAGACGTCATTGGGATTTTCTCTATTTCTTCGGCCTGCTTCAATGAATTATATAAAATGAAAAAGTCTCTTGCACCAGAAAGTTCACTACTACGCAATTTAATAAGTGCCACTAATGCCTCTTCATCTTTACGAATAGAAATCAAATAACGAGGAGATTCGGGTATAAAAACAATAAGGGCAGCTGTTAAAATAGGAGCGACAAATGAAGCTCCAATCATGAGTCTCCAACCAATATTCTCCACGTCAACAAAGGCCCGATTAAATACACTTCCAAGCATAACGCCAAATGCAACAAATGTCTGCCATAACATTAGAAATGCACCTCGAGACTTTGCTGGAGCAGCTTCGGCAATTAACAAAGGCACAGCTGAAGAATTTAAACCCATCCCAATTCCAAGGAACAATCGTGCGGCTAACAAAGAACCCATGGATTGACTGAATGCTTGCCATAAGGATCCCCCAACTCCAAAAATGCAAGAAATGAAAATAATCCATTTGCGACCAATGTATTTATCTAGAAGAATGGCAGAGCCAATACCAATGGTCCCTGCAGCCAAATAAGGAGCAGCATTGACTGTTCCTTGTACATTTGCATTGGTGATATCGAACAATTGAATGTAATCCAATTGTGCTCCACTTACTGCCGATTCATCGTGTCCAAAGTTCACAGCTGAAAGACAAGCTGAAAGCGCCACTAGGAACATGGACCAAGATTGAGCTCTTATTGAATGTTTGGACTCAAATGCAAGCTGTTCAATTTCATCATCATTATAATGGTGTCGGTGTTCCTCTAGAACATTACCTTCATCATTGGCAAGTACCGCCCCCCGATAGATTAGTTCTTTGTGAGAAAGCAAGGCTTCATTTTGTTCAATGATTGCCTCGACACTTTTAGCCAATTCTTCATCTGTTAAACCTGCTTGGAATATAGTAGAATTACTAGAAGTGTGAGAAACATCGTCTGTATCTACTCTACTTAAGTCTTTCTGACCTTCGTCATACATTTTATCCTGCTTAGCCATCTGTATTTCGGAGTGGATGTTAGGTTTTATAAGGGTTTTATAGTACTTTCTTCAGTAAAGCCGTGTGTAGCACCTGCTAATATCTGAGCCTGTTGATAAGCAGCTCATCTTGGCCACACTTTTCGCAATTTTACATTCTACGTCTTTTATTTAACGGTTCCCTTATGTGGCCTCTAATAAGATTTAATCGCTTTCACTGTTCCATCAAGATCAGTCAACATTTGTAAGCTATGGCTTTTACTGGCATCTAAGGGTGGAATTAGAAAACTGTGGATTTTAGCACTCTTAAAGATTGACAATTGGTTGCAAATAACATCCGTACATTACAGCATTACGTCTGGACAACCTAAAACTTTTATACTAAATCCGTGAACCGAAATAACCAAATAATACAAATCATTGGCTGAAACATACGATGATTGTAAGCTCTGAGTTTTACTTATAGGGTGAAATTATCAGAAATAAAATTTACAATTTGGAATTTATAGTTCGACATATACATGCTAAGGGGTATCGCTCATCCCACAATTAGAAAATTCTGGAGTCATCTGCACCCAATAGTTGTCTTACGGTAAACCACCAATATATATATATATCTATATACATCACACAAATATATAAAGGTTATAGTATCTAATTGTAGTACTGCGTATTAATGTTCCGTGTACAATAATAGTTATCGCGATAGTCACTTTGCTGATATACTTGTATATTCTCTTTATCTTAACTTTGCATTATATCGTACAATGGGTGCTAGGTTGTCATTGTTGGCACCTTCGGCACCGACAATAGCGATCTCATCGTATGTGGACATTCTAAATAATATTCAATATGTCGAGTTATTGAACAATTCACGATTTCTTAAGACCATTAAGGCAGTTGATAATGCATCTGGAAACTTGATCGTTATTAAGATACTAATAAAACCTTCCAACAATACTTCGAATTACAACATAGATTTACAACAATTGATCGAATTATTGGCGAAAGAGTCGTCGTTACTCAACCGGTTTAATAACATCCTTCCATGGCACAAAATTATAGAAACAGACAGGGCGGGTTATTTAATTAGACAGCTGATCAAGACAAACCTATATGACAGGATATCCTTGAGGCCTTTTTTGGAACCTATTGAAAAAGCATTTCTTACGTTCCAAATTTTGAGAATAATCGATGATTTGCATAAGTTGAACATACATCACGGTGATTTAAAACTAGAGAATTTTTTGATCACCTCGTGGAATTGGGTAATGTTGACAGATTTTTCGTGCTATACGAAGCCAACTTATCTTCCAGAAGATAATCCAAATCAATTTTCTTTCTATTTTGATACGTCAGATAGAAGACTCTGCTATATTGCTCCAGAAAGGTTTTACAATTCGAAGAGCAATATGAAACCAGTTCAAAATATTGACGATTTTGGGAAATTTAATGGAAAAGATCAACTAACAAATGAAATGGATCTATTCAGTTTGGGATGTGTTATAGCTGAGTTATATTTGGACGGAGAACCAACCTTTACATTGTCTCAGATATTCAAATACATGAAGAGCGAGTATATTCCCGATTTATCTACTATAAATGATTCATACATTAGAGAAGTAATAACGAGTTTAATTCTGCGTGATCCTAATGATAGACCATCAGCTGATGCTATACTCAGCAAGTATAGAGACAAATGCTTTCCAAGTTTCTTTTATGATTTTCTTTATGATTTCATGTCAGAGTTAAATAATAATGACTTATTCGTTGTACCACATGATAATGATAATTTGACGCCAAGTGATTTGAAACTAGAACATATTTATAAAAGTTTTGAAAAGATTATTCATGCTTTGCAGTTTGATTATTCCCAAGAAAACAAGTCATCCGCTTCACAAAACTCGAAATTCGTACCATTTATGCTCAATTTGAAAGGGATGCCGAAGAACTATACAATTAAATCAACTGCAGCCTTTATGGAAGATAATCACCTGCATCAAGGTTCTTTGATTATCCTTAATTTAATTTTCTCATTGATGAAATCATTCAAACAGCCTTTATCAAAAATAAGAGCATGTGAACTAATAATTGCGTTTTCAGAAAGAGTCAATGATGATTGCAAATTGGATCGTTGTTTGCCATATTTATGTAATTTGTTGGATGAATATATTGATAGCTCTAGCAATTACCAGTCAAATAATCTTCAATCAAATTTATCAGAAAACTTCACATCATCTTCAAAAGTGGCGTGTATTGCATTAACATCTATAACCACTTTACTTATGTCATGCTCATATATTAATCCGATTAACGTTTTGGTGTTTTCAGAGTATTTGCTACCAAAATTACACACTTTGATAAGTATATCTCCAAAGAATGAGGATAAAAATTTAATCAAAATAACGCTAGCTGCATGTTTACCGAACCTTGCAAGTGTATCAAAAAAATTCTGGATGATGTCCAAGACTTTTAAGAACAATGCTTTAAAGGATTTGAATAATCGCCTCCCTTCGACGCAAGTTTTACAAAAAAATAGCGAAAGTGTAAACGACTCTTATAATTCATTCAGTGTTCGAAAAGAACAGTTAGACTCTGATTTTGAAGACCTCGCCTCACGATTTTTAACAGACTTTAATCCGATGGTTAAAATAAGTTTAGTTAATAATATAATGCCATTATGTCAATTTTTTGGAGTTGATAAAACTAATGATATAATTTTACCTCACTTAATTACATACTTGAATGATCCGAATTATGAATTGAGACTTGCATTCTTGTCTTCCATCTTGGAAATAGGCCCGTTTGTTGGAGTACTTTCCTTTGAGCAATATATTTTACCCTTGTTAATCCAAACCTTAGGTGATCAAGAACAGTTTGTTATTTTGAAGGTATTAGAAATATTTCATTATTTTGTACAAAACAGGTTGATTAATCCAAAATCTGAATTCAATGCATTATCCATTTACAAGGAATTGTTAACAAGTTCAATGAAATTACTTCTTCTTCCGAATGAATGGATTAGACAGTCTGTAATCAGTCTAATCCTAGCAGTTTGTGACAATTTACTGGATGCTGATAAATATTGCTTTCTTTATCCTCTTGTAAAGAGTTTTTTGGTATATGATGTGAACACAATAACTTGGAATACCTTGTATCCATCTCTCACAAAGCCATTATCAAAACAAATATATAATTTGGCGATCACATGGTCGTTGAATGCAACTAGCAAATCATTGTTTTGGCAGGAAAAGAGTTTCTCAGTATTGACTGACATTAAAGCAACCAGAAAAGTCTTAGCCTATTCAACCAATATGGGGAAATCTGTATATATTCCTAAATCTAAGAGTGGGTTTCGTTTAGATAGTACGAATTCTAGCATCCCATTATCCCCAGAAGATAAGCAATGGGTACTAAAATTAAAATCAGTGGGACTTAATGATAGGGACTTATGGAAGATATTCATTCTAAGGGAATACATTTTTCATTCCAGCAAATCTAATACTTCATCTGTGTCTAAGGATGATTTTGAACTTTCGAAAGATATTAATATTACGCCACGTAATGTGTTCTTCGAAGTTTGTTATAAATCTGAACCTTTCACACCAGACTCCAAAATTGCAGAAACGAATTTTGAATCGGTGCATACGATTTCCAGTTCTAAAAAGGACGAAGAATACTCGCGAGGGTTAAATTCGCTTATCTTGCCAAATTTTGGTAAAGTAAAGGTTTCATTGCAGACCGTCCAGGCAAATGTTTTTGGAGAATTAGAGACTAGCCATGAATCTTCTCTTAATACTAGTACTAGCCACCACCATCATCATATTCATTCGACTAACAATTCGAATTCTACACATAAAGTTTTCAGTGTTAACAACCAAAAAATCATCACTGCAAATATGAAACATAGTTATACTGGTTATAACCCATATATGTTAAATTATTTGCATAATGCTGAGTTCGAACCAACCTTGGACAGTTTTTCAGAGTTCGGGAATATTATAAAATATTCTAAAACACCTATGTCAGACAACAAAGCGTGGAAACCACAGGGAATATGTGCAGCGCATATTAATACAAATAACAGTGATGGGGAGATTAATGGTGTAAATTGCATATCTGTTGGTCCAACTTCAGAGTTTTTTATAACTGGCTCTGAGGATGGTACGATGAGAGTTTGGGATACGCTGAAGTTGGAGAAGAGCATTGCCGTTAAACGCGAAAGTCTCTCTATGAAGTTAGAATCAGCCATAGTTGATATTAAATTTATTCCGAATAGATTTGTGTTTCTGGTCATAACCACTGATGGAAAGCTAAGATTGTTCCGAATTGATGTTTCAAGAGGTAAGAATAAAAGGATCACGAAATATACTAGACTTTCATTGATCAGGAATTATAGTTTGGATGTTAAACAGGATGGCTACTTGACAAGTATCGAATATTGTATTTCACTGCTGCATGCTTGGATAATTGGTACCACATCCAATTCTAAAATTATGGGATTCGAAATTATCAAGATGGAAATTGAATTTAGTTTGCAAAATCCTGTAACACTTGGAGTAATTACATCATTCATAGTAGACCACAAAAAAGCTTGGCTGTTAGTGAGTACAGACAGAGGTAACTTATGTCTATGGGACTTAAGGTTTAGAACTTTAGTAAAATCATGGAAATTAAATACAAACAATGAAGTTGATAAGTCGTCTCCAATAAAAAGATTAATTTTGATGCCAAAAGATTTTAATTTAGACGCAAGGCTGGAAAATACATCGTATTTTGCAATGATAGGTGGTACCAATGAATCAGATATATCTCTATGGGATGTTCCCAATTTCGAGTGTCGTGAAACATTTAGTTCGAATACTGTTAACCCAAAAGTGAAGTTGTTTTCGTTACATGAAATCCAAGTTACGAAAGAACCTGAAATTGATGCCATATTATCGGACTTAGATATTGACCTCGACTCTGATGATAATAAAGATAAGAGTATGACTGCGTTGCTGATGTTCGAAAACAAATCAAACAGCTACTTTGCGTGTGCAACTTGGGATAAGAGGATCATTCTTTGGAATATTTTTGATACAGCGCAATCTGTTTCCCTCAATAACGAACATGTCACATATTTCAATAAGTCGAGAGTTAATCTGACACTTCAGTTGAATTACGAGAGAATAAGCTTAGATAAGAAACCTCCACCTAGTGATCCAATTACAATAGGTAGTATAGCTGACCAGCAATTTGACTCTGTTAGGTTACACCATGATGTCATAAATGATATAGGACTAGCCACTAAACCGTTTGAAATGATGATATCTGCAGATAGGAGTGGTTTTATTAACATATATAAGTAACCTAATTCTGCAAATAAAGTGCGTTTAAACTGCGCAGCCAAAATTTTCACGATGCGAATCTATACAAATAAACCTACTAAGTTAGAAAAATAGTAATTTAACAGTGAATAAATTGCACAATGGTATTTGATGACAATGAAGGAATGAGAATTGCTTTAGAGGAAGCTAAGAAGAGTATGTGTGATAGTAGAGAACAATTTTGCTGATATTTGATGTACTAACAACAGAAGGTTACGAAGAAGGTGGGGTTCCTATTGGTGGAGCATTAATTCATGAAGATGGGACTGTTCTTGGTCGTGGTCACAACATGAGATTCCAAAAGTCTTCAGCTACTTTACACGGTGAAATTTCTACATTAGAAAATGCTGGTAGATTAAACGGAAGCATTTACAAAAAGTGTACAATGTACACCACATTGTCGCCTTGTGATATGTGCACAGGTGCCTGTATTATGTATGGCGTTAAGAGAGTAGTCCTTGGAGAAAATGACAATTTCGTTGGCGGAGAAGAGTTATTAAAGCAAAGGGGTATTGAAGTTGTGAATATGAATGACAAGGATTGCAAAGAATTAATGAGTAAATTTATCAAGGAAAGACCAGAAGACTGGTATGAAGATATTGGGGAATAGTGTATATATGTATGCATAATTTATAATTCAATAGATTTCTGTAGTAAAATTGTACGTCTTCTACGTATTATGATTATTCAAGTATTCTGTATTGATGTGCGGCCTAAAACAATAATTCAAATTTCTGTTTAGTATAGACATTCTTTTAAAGAAACTAATATAACTGCTTAATGGATGCGATAGCTGACTCAGTGTTTACAGATATAGGCTCCTCTGATGCTCCTAGTGATGATCCATCCCTTTTGACAGTGATACTTGATGTTACGCCGCAAAGTTGGTATAAGATAAGGGACCAAATTAGTATACAAGAAGTGGCAAAGTCATTGCTTGTATTCCTTAATGCACATCTTTCATTAAACAATTCCAATCAAGTAGCGTTCATAGCTAGTACGCCACAAGGTTCGAGGTTTTTATATCCTAATCCTGAGAAAAATTATGACGAAGTCCGTTCAAAGAAGAATGCTGAAAGTACGAATAAGGAAACGGCAGATTCTTCATCGAGTTTGGTAGGTGTTGGTATGTATAGACAGTTTAGAATTGTTGATGAAGCAGTGTTGGAGAAATTGAATGAAGTGTTTGCAGACATATCTCAAAACATTAATGACAACCGTTGTAATTCGACATTGTCTGGGGCCCTAAGTTTAGCTCTTACGTACACCAATAGGATGCTAAATTTGGATCTGTCTATTTCTACAACAACAGCATCAGCTATAAATACAACAACGAATGTAAGCTCTAATAAAACGAATTCTTCTGGGGCAAATTCAAATTCAATGTCTACTGGTGGAGCAAATACTACAAGTCTCACGTCCATGAGATCAAGGATTTTAATAGTTTCATCTAACGATGACGAAGACATCAAATATATTCCAATCATGAACACAACGTTTGCTGCGCAGAAAATGAAAGTTCCTATAGACGTAGCTAAATTAGGAGAAAAAGACTCTTCATATTTACAACAAGCATCGGATGCAACTAATGGTGTATACTTACATATTGCAAACCCAGAAGGTTTGATTCAGACCTTATCCACAGCATTTTTTATCGAACCGTCAATAAGACTGTTAATTATACTCCCGACTAATTCTAATGTTAATTATAGAGCTAGTTGTTTCATTACAGCGAAGTCAGTAAATCTAGGATTTGTTTGCTCGGTTTGTTTGTGTATAATGAGTATAATTCCTAAAGAGGGCAAGTGTCCCACTTGTAATTCTAAGTTTGATGAAAAGATATTGGCACAACTTCGAAGAGGTGTCGTTATCCCTGCAAAGAAAAAAAGAAAGTATTCGAGTACTAACGGGCAGTCTGATATCGCAACTCCTGAATTATAAAGAACCATGTATACGTCATTTTAATAGAGAAGGTTTTCTTGGATCCATTCCGCTATCAATAATTCCAAAATTAAAGTTTCGTGGATACCCATGCTTATCGATCATATGTAATCTTCTTTTACGTCTATCAATACATACTTTTTTACACCCATCGCTCAACGAATAATGAAAGCATTTGTACACCTTTTCTCCTTTCTCTTTTCTTATTTCAAGAAATGGATTGTGATTTTCGTCAATGTGTATGTTTAGAAATGCCTCTGATGGAAACCTTTTCTGACACTCTAAACAAAGATAATTATGAGTGCCCACTATGTGTGCTTCGTATGTTAAATAATCATTAAAGCTGGCTGCATTTAAATGGCATGGAGGTATAGAGCAATTTATCACAACTTTTCTTGGTTCTAACTCCACATTTTCATTATATTCAATATCACTGTCCCTTCTAGGTCGTTTACTCATTGGATAATTAGTTAACTGATATGAACCTCGAAAGTAGATGCTCATTTATATGTCACGTACTCATTTTTTTTCAATTTACACCAGACTCTTTGCTATAGAAGTCATTTAGATATACAATTATGAGTAAACGATCTAGTTTCCAGGATGACAACTATTATAGAAACAAACATGCTAAGATAGCTGATGCAAATGAAGAACGCAACACAAGTACTGAAGATGTACGATCATTTACTCAAGGTCCGTTAGATGCAACATTCGGTCAACATGCAGCCTTCCCTATATCACAATCAAATGAAATTGTAGACCCCATAACGGGATCTGTCCAGTCATACTTGAGAACTGTCAGGAGGGAGGCCGAAAATGACCGGTGCATACACTTTGCCAGCAGGGATTCACAAGAAAATATTGTAAGCCAAAATGCTAATAAAAATCAAAGCTTGGAAAGTAGTAAACAAAAAGGCGAAACCGCAATTACATTGAATGAAAACGAAATATGGAAGAAAGAGCTTATAGAGGAATTTTTACGCTTGAAAGAAGCTGTGCAACTGTACTTCGAGTCGTTAAAACTGCAAACGGGTAACATTTCAGATAACGAACCTGAATTTGAAATAAATCATGAAATATCTTTTAATATTCCAGAAACTTCAACTGCTTGGCGACAATATATTATGAACAATCCTCCCCCATCAATCAAGTTCTTTTTTATACATTTAAACAGACCTACGATTATAAAGCTTCTCATATACGCAACTAAATGGTTAAGTGCAAATAGCAATGAAAACCTATCCAAGTGGATATTTCTGCTTTTTTTACGCCTTGATAACCTTCTAGACCATATAGACTGTTCGATTGTAAGGGACTTGGCTAAGAAGGCTATAAAAATAAAGGGCAACACGGCTGCTCAGGAGATTAATGACGTTTCAAAATATACAATTGATATGGTTATAGTTATTGTGGGTGATTATTATAGACAACGAGACCTTCTTGTATATTAAAATATGGTTATTTGCTTCATTAAAGATAAGCTAATCCTATACTATGTAGTTTTCGATTTGGCACTACCAAGAAAAAAGTGTTGATACCTCAACAATATATTATCAACATCATTCAATAGAAGTTATATTAGCATCAATTATCAATTAATAGATATAAAATATTATATATAATGTCACCAAAAGTTATCAGAGAGGATTTAGTTGTACCGTATGTATTAATTTGTTTTCTAAAAATTGATTGTGTTTACACAAGAGAGTTGAAAGCCAGAATATAGTGCTAACATAATCAATAGATATAGACACGTACCAGCCAAAGCACGTTCAGAAGCTACTGGAATGGTAGCACAATCATTACCAATGGCTGCTATGTTTATGAAGAATAAATTGTTATCATGGACTTCATTATTTTTGGCTATACAGTCATTCTTAAACGATCCTATCAATAAGCAGGAAGGTCCAGAAAGTACACAACAACCACCACTTTTAAAGATTGTTTTTGCTTTGATTGCTATCGGTACCTGCTACATTGACTTAATTTTCCCGAAGGCTAGTCCAGCTGCAAGGGTTGGGAACTTAGCCGAAACTGCCAGTGCAACTGTGTCATCCGTAATCTCCTCTGCTACTGGTAGTAACTAAGATTTGAATACATTTTCTCTGATGGATCTAAAAATGGGTTTAATATTACAAAATATAAATATATCTATACATAACAATAATACACGTTTGAGAATAAAAGTTGTGAAATAACCTATGGCCCTATTTCCAATTGAAAATAGCACTATCTAAGCCTTTATATGATACAGAAAGTTTCAGCGATGTATTATCCCATGATAAATCACAGATGCCAATATCGGTTTTATTGTCCAATTTATCGGTAGGAATTTCAAGATCATGACATCCCATGCATCTTAACACATCCTTTCTTCTACCAGAATAACGAGAGGGAGAAATATCCCATACTGATATTCTTCCGGCGTCATCTCCAACAGCTAGCCACTCGTAATCGGGAGAGACTGATGCACTGAAAATTATTGAATCCTTCTTCTTTGCAAATGATGCGTCAGTGTTTTCGCTTGTAAAATTAAAATTCTCTTCGTTTTTAAATAGATTAACACTTCTAATGGCATCACCGTTGGCCATACTCCATATGTTTACAATACCTTCCATAGATACACTTAATAAAACACTTTCATCTTCTGAAGCGTTCAACCAGAATAATCCAATTATAGGCGACGCATGAAATTTTATTCCCATATTTCTCTTGGTGATTTGAGTGTTTAATTCAAGTGACTCTTGGGTGGAGCTGCTTTTCCATATTTTAATCACGTAGTCATAATCAGAACTCGATGCTAAAAGTTTAGAATTTGTACTAAACTTGAGAATAGATATATTATTATTATGCCCAGGTAGAAAACCAATAGGCTTGACTAGTGAATCCAGATTTCCTTGCTGGGATATATTGAACTGGGCACCATTTATTTGAGGCGCCGTAATTGAATACACCTTAATCGTATTTTTAGGTGTTGAAAGAGCGAATTTAAATTCATCTATCCAACAGGCGTCTATGATTGATGTTTGGGATGTAGAGGTAGGTGATTTAATTATTTGAATTAAGTTTAAGTTATTTCCATCCCATAGACAGACTTGGTTATTTACTGCGATTGAAAGTAAGTATTGTCCATTTTCGCTCCAAATTAAGCTTGATATTAACGCTGGTGTGTGTTCTGCTTCTGGGGCATCGGTATATCCAGTTAAAGCATCTGCTTCTATCCCGAATGATGCTGCAGTATTAGCAATATTTTTTAACTTACCATCAGGAAACCATGCCCTAAGCTCACCATTTATGCCTGCTGTAACTATAATATTTCCCATAGGTGCCCACGAAACAGTCGTTATTTCATTTTCAACTGCAGTGGAATTAGATCCTTTGAGAATGTTTGGATGGTTTAATGTCACCGATTCTGCTATTACATTGTCTTTTATTGCATTTATTACTGCAGTGGAATTATCTTTCCCATACGCAAAAACATCTGTACTTGGGTGCCAGTGGGTCGTCAAACATTCAGGATACTTGATATCCGGTATTAATATTCTAGTGGTAAATTCAATAGGAACTTCTGGTGTCTCTAACTCTTCATGATTTTTCTTTACCCCCTCGTCGTCGCCGTCTTTCATCTCAATATCTTCGCCATCCTCCTGCGCCGTTACTTCAGATTTTAATGCAAACTGTTCCTTGTTCTTCGCGTCCAACTGCTGTTCAGACTTGACTTCTTCATCTTCTTGTTTCTGTTTAACCAACTCTTCCTGTAATAGAGCTCCCAATAAGGAATAAGAAACTTGGTCTGATCCATCCTTCTGGGCATCCTCTTCCGCTAACGAGAACAATATCCCCTTCTGGACCAAGTTTACAAGACATCCCGGCTCAATTCGTGATATTATAGGCAAATTCTTGTTATGTTCATACGACAGACACTGTGAATGTTTCTCTAATGCAAATGCCGCCAAATCAAACCCTGATTCCTGGAGATACCTCCATACTAAGTAATTTAGCTCTGTGCTAGTCAAAGACATAAGTTTTTTAACTAATTATTTGGACAATCTATTTATGGATATCGTCATATAGCTGGGGCTAAGTCGGGTTTTCAAAATTTTTTGGTTTAAGTCGTAAGTTACACAAAACCTCCAATCATCAGAATCTCAACAGACATATAAACAGACAGCTCTAGATCAGAAAGGACATAAACGGTATCAGGTATTAAAACAGTAATTGATCTACAATGAACTTTGATGTAAAAGCATCTAATCGTAAAAGTAGGGCGCCGTGGCAGAGCTCGGCAAATAATACTAAAATAAGTAATCCATATGCTGATGCTAATACATCGGTAGTAACGAATAATGAGAATAATGATAGTCTACAGATCCCCAATCCATATGGTGTCAACAATAAGACCAATAGAAAAAACACAAGGAGATTGAGTATACATGCATCGGCTGCTGCCGCGGGTCATGGAAGAGGACCATTTGATTCAACGAACTTACCACCAGTCCCCCAACTATACAAGACACACACTCAATCATCGGATGCAGTACTGGCTTTCAGCAAAGGACAGGAAGAGGAAGAAGTAGATATAGAAACAAAGATATTCGGGGAATTGTCAAATGGTACTGCTACGGAAATCGATGATTACTATAAAGTGTTGGTGAAGCAGAAAGCATTGATCACGAGAGATATGAAGAACAATATCAATCAGAACCAGAAGAATATCTTAGAACTAACGAATGATTTGAAAGAAACGCAGGAAGAGCTCTTGCAATTGCGTGTTACTACGAAGGAATTATACGGTGTGTTAGCTGAATTTAAGGAGGCTGCTGAAAGAAGAATAGAGTTGGAAAATGAGACCCAGCAGGCGGATCAGAACCATAGTAGTATGTACGGGACACTAAACTCGAAGAAGCGTAAGGATCGTTCTTCAGTGATGGTTCTTGGAAAGATGTGGGCTAGTGAATTGCAATCATTGTGTAAACACGTCGATGGGGCGTCGAAATATGTTCAGCCATTACCGGGGAGACATGTGCTTGCCGAGAGTGGAAGATGGTATGAGGTTAATGTAGGGACATGGAAGCCGACCAAGGCAGCACATTTGTTTGTTTTGAGTGATTTGGTATTGATAGCAACGAAGAAAAATTCTATGAGCCAGGATACTGGTAATAAAAAGACTTCCAGACTACAAGCAATGCATTGTTGGCCCTTACATGAAGTAAAGTTATCTGAAGTTCATGCACCGAATAACTCTAATAGAACAGACAAAGATGGCAATAACCTTTATGTGATAAATATAAAGTCCAAATCGTTGAGTTACGTCTATCAAACAGATAGATACGATCATTTTTTGAAGATAACAGAAGCATACAACAAAGGAAGGAATGAAATACTAGCAAAAGAAAGAATACTCAATTCAAAGTCTATTGGTCAAACTTCTGACCTCATTGAAACTGACGAAGAGAAAAGACAGTTGCGAGAATCATTGAGAAATTCAGGAATAAGTGAATGTACAACAGATGAGACTAGTAAACGTAAAAGTGGAACGCAGCGTAATAGTGCTGACATTTTGTTACAAGATATATCTGCACGGGTACATTCAAGAAATAAATCACACGATTTCGATCATGGTCCCCATGCAACACTAAATCCTACTGATAGAGGACAGTTTTTTAACGATTTGAAAAAAATTGAAGATAGACTTGATGAAGTCGATGTTGAAATATCTCGTAATAAGTATACTGAATCAGTTGGACTTATTAGATATATTGAAAGCAAATTATCCAGCATAGAACTGGCAATTTCTAACAATTCATCAAATGTAGTAATTTCAGTCGACGAAATTAAATTACTTATTGATGTCATAAAGTTGAAAATAAGTAATAGAAAGTCAAAAATACAACAATGCTTAGGTTTTGATTTGCAGCATAACATAGGAAAGTTGACCACTTCTCAAATATCTACAATTATCGAGTATTTTCATAATTTTGACCAATTGGATAAAGGTATATCGTTGTATTTACAGGCAGTAACTAATAACTTGTCAGTTACAGTATCCAGACTAGTCGTTGGAGTCCAAGGTTCGACCAAAATAGATGTAGCGAATTACTTATCGAATTTGGTTATTATTAATGTTTCTATCATTAAAAGAGCTATATCAGTCTACAAAGAATGCATTGTTCCAGTATTAAAGAAAGATTTAAATGGTAACGTTGACTCTAGTGGATTAATTAATTGGTCTATTGAGGAAGTTACGAAATTGGTAAAAATCATAAAGAAACATCTTTATGGTAGCTTGGTTGTGTTAACAGGTAGTAATGAAGAAACAGAAGAGCCAATATATAAAGTCAAAGATACTGCATTATTTGAAGAATTCATTGGTGTAGTTGAACCTCAATTAAACTCTTTGAAAAATGTTGGTGTCAACGTTGAATTTTTATTTGATGATATTTTATCATTAAAATACGACGCTTAAAAATTTATATATATTTATAGTATTAATATGATTAAAGGGTCTATTAAAGCATTTCATAAAGTTTACTTAAATCAGAATGTTCTCTGTAGTATGCACCATTTCTTTTTAGAACCAATAAAGCCAAAGCAGCAATTGTTATTATTCCCATTAAGATCGAGAATAAAATACCTGGGCCGATCGCCCTCAAAAGAGGCTCGACTACAAATGTAGCAATGGCAGCAATAGTTTGTCTAATTAAATTGTTCAATGCAACACCTGTCGCACCTTTTCCTGGTAAAGTATCTACCAAGTATGTTACAGTTGCACCAATCACCAACATTGACGCAAATCCAAACAAAGCTGTACCAATTAATGGAGTCACCCAATGTGTGCCAAAATCTAAACACCATCCAAATATAAGACAGGCGGGAGGGAATAATACTATGGCCGTCAAGACATTCCAGGAAATACGTGATTCTGATACCACTTCTCCGTTATGTTTTTTAGAATATTTCTTCAACAAATGATCGTTCCATCTACCCCCAAGAATAGAAGCTATAACATAGGTAACTGAGTTGGGTATATATAACAAGCCCACAATAATTGTCAGAAATTCATAAGGCTCTTGTTTGAACTCGTAAGCAATTGTCATATTGAAGAAATAAAGTACTCCAAAAACAATAGCTGAATATGCAATAACCCATGCTACGGGCGGATGTTTTAATAATACCACTGAATGCATTGGTCTTATGCTATAATCATACGCATTTATTTTAAATGCTTTCCATTTTGTTAGTTGTTCGATAGGCAATTTTGTGTCTTGAGCGGCCCCTGACAAAGTTTTGCCGATATTATCGATTTGATTATCACGGTATTCTTTTGCAATTCTTCTAGAATACGAAGACTTACCAGTGTAAGATCTAGCTAAAGTGGGCATTACTGGATCAAATACTGGCCGATCTTGTTCCCAATCTAATGATTGCCTCGACCCAGACCTCGACAAACTAGAAGCAATTCTTGCTAACTCAGCATCAGAATAGGGTTGGCAGGTCTCCCTTGTAGGAACATTCAGTAGCACTGGCAGTTGCGCCAGCTCTGAATCGTCTTGTTTCCCCTCTACACACTGTGCTTCGAGAGCTTCTACCTGGTTATCTTCACCGTGTATGTCGTCTACAGCAATTGGTACACCTGTAGAAAGTTCCTGTTCGCTTTCCTCGGTTTCTGCAGTTTTATAATATTGACGCAACATCTCTTTTACTGCACTATCTGAATCCTGTTTCCGAATGGTCTCGGGTAATAAAAACATAATAGATAATACATTACTACCAGAAAATATTACCAATAACCACTGAGTAGCCCTCCAACCCCAAGCTTCGGCAACTGCACCACCAACAATGGGAGCCAAAAATGGCCCCATCAATGGCCCCAAGTAATACAACCCCATGGCCGTTCCCCTTTCTTCGTTTATATACAAATCTCCAACAGTTCCGGCCCCGACCGCTTGAACAGAAGCAGAACACCCACCCGAAAGTATTCTGAATGCAATTAACGCCCCTATGTTTGGGGATAACGCTGCACCGACAGTGAATGTGCAAAACAATATGAATGAGATGAGATAAACACTCCGTCTACCATGCTTTTCACTGAATGTAGACCACCACATAGGAAATATACCTAATGACAATAGGTAGACACCCACAGACACATTAACAATCGTTCCTGTAGTGTCCAAGTCCTTCACCACATCATCTATCGCTGGCAACATAATCGACGTTCCCATGGGCCCAGTTATCGCCGCAAATGCAATGACAAACACAATAGTCAATTTGTACGACTTCGGGTAGTCTCTAGCATCCTCGTATTCTGGAATAATAGCAAGTTTAGCCAAAAGCCCTCTCTTCTCACCCGCAGGAACTTTTTTCAGTTTCCCAGAAGAAGCATTTGACTGCAGCCGGTCTAAATTTTCGTTTGGTTTTCCACCCTTCTCTCCCCCCCCCTTATCTTCTCTTGTTCCTTCTGGCTGAATAGGTTGCGGGTGCTCTGAATGCAATCCATGCGAAATGTCTGAATCTAACGATGCGGTAGATGAACTTTGATCATCGGCCATATTTATCGATTATTTATGCCTATTCTTATATTATGCAACTATTCATGTATGTATGCTCTAACTTAGTATTTACTGGTCTGAGAGCACTTCTAAATGTCTATCTTATTAACAATTAGACATATATTTAAAATGAGTCATATACTAAAAAAGATATACTACTCCAGTATTCATGTAGGGAAATTTTACGTTTGTTCCGCAAAGATCACCGCGCGAACCCGCACTTTATGTCTTACTATTCCCATTTCCCCTCCAATAGGTCCTACTAACAATGATGTACTTTGTTGCTGGTATCCAATAGATTGTTGAGAGATTCGGGTGCAGCATTACTTAAGGCATGTGTTCAGCCATATAGACCCTTCTTGGCATATGTCAACGCGAGTTTCACTAAATCCGTACAGTTCCGATCGGATCGATAAAACTGTTGTCTATAGGTGTATGAAGCAATGAGCACATTGGAGTGCGACGAACACACTGTATCACATGGCCGTTAATGCTACTTCAGAAAGAACGTTGAACGGACACAGGCGAAGGGGAAGTCGATGAAACGTGCGAGGCTCAAAATTCTGGTGATGCATTTGTAAGAAAAGTCATAGTAATCAAACCGATCTACGTTAACCATTGAGGCTATATCGGATTACACGGTTTAACAAACGAGTACCACGTAAGAAAAGCAATACATTAGGACAATTGAGTCTTCTCCTTGGAATTGGGATAAGAAGATCTAGAAGAAAACGAAGGAAACAAGCAGTATGACATTGAGGCATGCGTGGCCCATAGTGATTGTGAGGACATTCTTGATAGGAGTAATTTTTGTAATAGGATGCCTCTCGATTGTGCTTAACCAGATTATCGGGATGTTCGTATTTGCCAATGACGCTATACAGAAGCAAGCTGTGATCAATGCTACGAAGAGACAATTTATGGCGGTGTTCGGGACGGTAACACGATGGTCCAACCCGTGTAAGATCTCTATTACTTACGATCCGTCGACGTTACCGGAGGGAGACCTGTTCAAGGTAGATGCGCTGGGGAACTTATCGAGCATACTTACACCCAATTCGGTGGTGATTTCGAATCACCAGATCTATACCGATTGGTTGTACTTGTGGTTTATCTTGTACACGGCTAGATTGGGGGATTCGGTGTATATTATGTTGAAAGACTTATCCAGGATTCCTGTGTTAGGATTTGGGATGAGGAACTACAATTTCCTCTTCTTATCGAGAAAATGGGAGAAGGATAAGATTGTGTTGACGAACCAATTATTGACCATTGATGCGAATGCTAGGGGATTGGGTCCGGCCAACGGAGTCACACATGTCACGTCGACTAATGTTGGATCTTCGGAACTTCATCACTGGCCAGAGGGTCATAAATCAGGCCAAATATGGCCTTATCTGGTTATCTTATACCCGGAAGGTACTGTAACTTCCGCTCGCACGAGGGCTAAATCGGATAAATTTTGCGAAGACAGAAACATGCCAGTATTGAAGCACACATTACTTCCGAGAGTAAGAGGCTTATTTTTGACTTTGAGAAAATTAAGAAATACGGTCGAGATTGTATATGATTTCACGTGTGGTTATTCGGGTTTAAAACCAGGTGAATATGGTGAAGATATCTATACTTTGAAAAGGCATTATCTTAAAGGCTACGGGCCTGAAAAGATTAATTATCACCTCAGAGGATGGAAGTTATCCGAGATACCTTTGGGTGAAGAAACAGAAGATATTGATGCTGTTTTTCCTGAAGATTTAATGAAATTCGAAGAGTGGCTTTTTAAAGTGTGGTACGAAAAGGATAGAATGTTAGATCAATTTTATAAGTACGGATCCTTTGTCGATCCAAAAAGCGAGGTTAATTATACCGAAGGTAGGGTTGCCGAGAATACTGTTGTGGCTGATTTTAGAATTAACGGTATTTCCGATATAATGGGGGCTTATGCATCTATAGCGATTATTTTATTAGTTCTTAGAATTATATGGATATTAGTTTTGAAATTATATTAATATCCCTACACTATTGCCTTCATATATTCTAGGGTGGTTATCAGGGCCTTTGATTATGCTATGGGTATTTTCGTCAAATGTATATAATTGAGTGTTCTCTACAAATTATGAAATTTCTTGCTATATTGCAAGAGTCTATTTAGCTAAATGATAGATAGGTGATTATGGATCTATACGAATAGAAGGTTTAGATTATAATGGCTGTTACTGATAGTATGATGTAAAGGCTCCGATCTAAATTCCCTATAAACACGCATCAAACTTAATCGCACATAACTTGCAATGTTCCAGACTATAAAAATAAAAAATCTGTTCACAAGGCTTAATAAGTGTTTTGTTTAAGACCATTGGTGAAGATAATAGTTTGCAAACTAGCTAATATGATACAACATGTTCTCGATTTATCATCTGCAGGTCTTCTTCATTTTATGCTTTGAAAACCTTGAAATTTTTCGAGGTGAGGTTCAACGCTCACTAAATGGTTTGAGAAGTGTTTCGAACTAGAAAATTCGTCATGCTTTATTACTGTTCAGGAAAAGATAGAAATGAATACCGCTTTACTTAGGACAATAGCTGGAAGTATACGTAGAACTGCAATTAACATGGCACCGGTTCGTATCGTCAAATTTGCGTTTTGATGCAAGTTGCAGATTGCAAAAATTCAAATATGTTTCAAGAAAATCACCAATAATCAACTATATAAAGCCTGGCTAAACCCTTATTAAATAAATTTTTTACAATATAAACAATAGTATAAACATGATCTTATTCCTAATTAAGAAACTTATGAAATTCTTTTTATTAATATTGCTTTTCATTACAGTTTTTTTATTGAGTTTCCTTTTAATAGGCTCGACAGACACTTCAAGTACATATTCTAAAGTCTATTTGACAAAATTTGAGTTCAACAAAACATCTGACTTGTACAGCAATATTCAGGCCGCGTACAAAGGGTCCAATATTTCTACAAAATTAGCAGAATTGACATTATCAGTGGGCTATCTAGGTGTGTGCATTGATATTGAAAAGTCACTTCAGTGCACATCCTATAATGACTTGAACTCAATTTCCAACTACACTGGTATTTCCATTGTACCTACAACCAAGAGTGGTCCCGATCAACTCAATTTAGTCGACTTGGCAAAAACTTTCAGAAAAGTGTGCTATGCCAACGTCTTGCTTGCTGCTATCGTGTTGACCCTCCTTTCTCTCGCGGTGGTATTTTGGAACGTTATCCCTTTGGTCCCAGGAAAAGCAATGGCCAAAAAGATAGCATGCGTGATATCGGCCGCAAACGTTCTAGTCTGGGGCCTAGGTTCTATGCTCCAGCACGAGGCCACAAAGGCTGCTCGTCATATCGTGGGCCCCGCTTCTATGTACACCGTTTCGGCTACCATAGGCCAAAGAGCCGAGGCCATGACTTGGACTGCCTTCTCCTTCCTCCTAATAGTGTGCATGGGAACTGTTTTTGTGTACATTAGGGACTTGAAGGAACAAGTCAATGAAATAGAACCAAAATTCTAATCTTCACAACTTTAACATACCATTAACTAACAACACATATTGTTTCGACTCTCTCCAATGAAATTTGCTATTTCAAATATTCAGCCTATTGTTACTTTCCTGATCAACTTAATAATTGCACAACCTAGAAATTTCACAAATTCCGTAAATTCTATAAATTTTCAGGATCCCAAATCTCGTTACGTCTTTTTTCATATAAACCAAAAATTTATATATTTACCCATTTTAGTGTCACATAAATATCCAAAATTCCGCTATCTTCATTTACTAAACTAAATCATATAAATAGGATATATAACTTAACATATGTCAGTTATACTACTTACTACGTTCGGCCTTTTGCAGCAATAGACGAGGTTTTCATCATGCAGGCTTTTAGTGACAAGCACGCTGATATCACGTGAAAACTTTGAAAATCGCCAGAACGAATTTCCTCTAATTTTTCAACGCGATTACATAGCGGTTTTTATCATAAACAAGTCAATCATATCGGTCGTTTAGGAGTAATAAAGCTATAGAAAGCCGCTAGTTAGTGATTATTTAGGTATATTATTTGAATTGAATTTTATATTTAACAGATAAACTGATAAACATGGCATATAAAGTGCAGCTTGACACATTTGTGTCCAGGCTTAACGATAATTCTGACTACAAGACAGCACATTCAGTTTTGTCAGAGCTCTTGGATATGATTGAAACCTTTAATGGAGCGGCGGAATATGAGTACTTTTTGTCGAACTTGGTGCCTATTTTCATTAAAAACTTGAAGGAGGTTCCAATTTCGTTCACCAGCCAGTCACCAGAACATAAGTTAAGGAATTCGATATTAGAGATTATACATAGGTCGATTATGAATGAGACGTTCCAGCCATACTCGGAACAGATATTGGATGCATTGACGACGATATTGGTGGATGAGAACGAGGACAACGGTGTGTTGTGTATGAAGATTATTACCAGTTTGCATAAAGCGTATAAGAATAACCTAGGAGAAAAAGTACAGCCGTTTGTGGAAATCATTAATAATATTTACGATAATATGGACCTGACGGTTCAAGAGACGTTTGGAGCAAACCAGCAGAAGGAATCGCAAGAGGAATCGGCCAAGGAAATGTCGCCCCCTTCATTCAACGAAGAGAATTCGTCCAAGACATTGAATAAGGCAATGTTTTCATTCAAGACCTTGGCTGAATGTCCAATAACAATGGTATCGTTATACTCTTCGTACAAGAATCTTGTTCAGTCGTCGTTGCCCACATTTTTGCCGAGAATCATGAATATCTTGACTTTACAAGTAGAACAGCAAAAGTCTTATCGTGAAGAATCCGCAAAAGAGAATAGGACGACGACATCAATATCTCCAGATATTACAAACAGACAAGCATATAGTGACTTTATTTTGGGCCAAGTCAAGGCTGCATCTTTTTTGGCGTACGTATTCATCAGAGGTTATGCAAATCAACATTTAAATGAGAATCAATCGAAAATTGTTCCTGATGTCATCTTAAGACTTTTACAGGATTGCCCAGCGGAATTATCGGTAGCACGTAAAGAATTATTACATGCAACGAGACACATCTTATCAACTCCATTTCGAACACAATTTATACCTACAATTGAAATGTTGTTCGATGAGAAGATATTGATTGGTGATGGATTGACATCATTCGAAACTTTAAGACCCTTGGCATATTCAACAGTAGCGGACTTTATTCATAATGTGAGAAACGAATTAACACCTAAACAAATATGGTCGACGGTAAGAATATACTGTAATTTATTGAAAGATGACTCCCTAGCCTTAACAGTTCAGATCATGAGTGCAAAGTTGTTACTTAATTTAGTAGAACGCATAATGAAATTGCCAAATAAGTTAGAGGGTAGACAATTATTCATGATCATAATTGACGCTTATGCAAAAAGATTTCAAAGCTTGAACCGAAAATATTCATATATAATCCATAAGCACGGTGAATTCGAGAAGAAGAGAAAACTAAAAGAAAAAGAATCTAAAAAAGCTATTAGCAAATATTCTTCGAAAAATGTGGATATCTTGGAAACAAAGAAAATAGAGTTAATTCAGGAATCGAAGGAGGAAGAAGAAAATGATAATGCTAATCAAGATGAAGCTGAAGATGTCGAGATGGAAGATGCTGAAAGCGAGGACAAAGCGCTATCAAATGAAGAAGAATCTAAAATTGAATTGGATATTTTCTTGGACATTTTCAATATTGACGAATACTCTCCTATTTCTTCATCCCCTATTAATACCAACTCTGATTTATTAAAGGATGCACGCTATTTATTCCGTACTTTGATGACCTTTTTAAAGTCGGTTATTTTTGGATTGAAGAACTGTAATCCACCTGTTCCTCCACAACCTTCTCAGACAGACCCTAAGAATTCGGGTCAGGTTATAAACTATGATAAATGGAATGACTCAGCCAAACTCACGTCTTATGAGGAGGTGAATATTTTACGCAATTTGTTTAGAGGTGGAATAAGTTGCTTAAGATTTTTTTCCGTTGCTAAACCAAAACCAAATGTACCTCAAGCTAAAGCGTTTGATTGGTCTACAGGTGGTCCAAATTTACCTATCACATCATCTAAAGAAGAAAAAGATTTAATGGAAATTTTCGCAACTATATTCATTCATATAGATCCAGCATCTTTTAATGAAATAGTTAATTTTGAATTACCTTTTATGTTCGATTCCATGCTTGAAAATGCAGCTTTACTTCATTTACCCCAATTCTTCTTAGCTAGTGAGATAACCTCAGCAAATTTTTCAGGCATATTGATAACGTTCTTGAAGTCAAAATTAGACCAATTAGATAAAGTTGAATTAGCCAAGTCCAATATATTGATTAGGTTATTTAAACTATGTTTCATGTCTGTGAACTTATTTCCTACCGCCAACGAGGGTGTTATATTACCACATTTAAATTATTTAATATTAGAATCATTGAAGTTGGCAACGAAAGCTGAAGAACCAATTGTATATTCGTACTTGGTTAGAATATTATTCAGAAGTATCAGTGGTGGCCGATTTGAAAACCTATACAAGGAAATAATGCCTATATTGCCGGTTTTACTAGAAAGCTTGAATAAGATGATTGCTAATTCACGTCGACCTTACGAACGTGATATATACGTTGAATTGTGCTTGACTGTTCCAGTACGTCTATCAGTTTTAGTCCCACATTTAAATTATTTAACAAGGCCATTAGTTTATGCACTCAATGGATCACAGGAATTAGTTAGCCAGGGTTTACGTACATTTGAATTATGTGTTGATAATTTGACGGCTGAATATTTTGATCCTATAATCGAGCCAGTCATTGACGAGATTATGGCTGCATTATGGAAACATTTGGAGCCAGTACCATATCATCATCAACATTCGCACACGGCGATCAGAATTTTGGGTAAGTTAGGAGGAAGAAACCATAAGAATTTTAAACCATGCAATAGTTTGATTACGCAATCAGAATTGGATCAAGAAATAAAGGCGCTCTTTAAAGTTTACGGATTAAAGGGAGAAGTACCAGTTTCAATAACACCTGGCGTGGAATCTGCGATAAAATTATTAGAAGATCCAAGACTAAAGGTTCATTATCGTATAAGTGCTTTTAAGTACTTGTCTGGAATCTTGAAATTATTCATTGATACAACACCAATCCCAGAAGACTATTTCATGTATATTTCTGAGTGCGTGGAGAATTTAAAGCTGGAAAAAATAGAACAAACTATGGAATTAGAAGAATCAGGTATAAAAGATAGTGCTAAATTAGATCGTCAGCAAAAATTATTTTCAAGATTGTTAGAAATCCTTTTCTTTTCGGTATCAATTCCAGACCTTAAAGAAGAAGCTAGTGAATTAATAGATGGTCTCACCACTCATTTTACTTTAATCTATTTAGGTACATCAGTGATAGACAAAGTGAAAAAAGAACGTGCATTCAGTGTCAATGATAATGAAGGAAAAGCATATATCAATGAAACAGCATTCCTTAATGCATTGAATTATGCTCTAAGTTTTTGGGATAAAGATGTTAGAGCAAAGGGAATAGAATCTATTAAAAATATTTATACTACAACTGTAACACTCTTTGGTTCAGATGAAAATGCATTATGCTCACCAATATTTCGTTCAATGTTCTATAGATTTACTCATTGCTGTTATAATGAATTTTATCACGCTAAATTAGGGGGCATTTTGGGTCTCAAAACCATGTTTGAAGAATTAGGTATTCCAGCAAAATGGTTTTTTAAACGCCAATTTGAGTTAGTGCGTTCGATTTTCTTCATTTTACGGGACACTCCTGAGACAGCATCCTATGAAGTACATGATTTAGCTAAGAATTTAGTCTTGAAGCTTTTACATGATTGTAATGTCGATGTCCCTAAGGAAACTATTTTAGAAAAGCCATTCCAAACTCTTGTTGGAGCTCTAGTATATGATTTGGCTAGTGCTAATCCGCTCGTGAGAGAAGTATCTCAATCTTCGTTAAAGGTATTATCTGAAACTACATCTGTATCAATTGCTTCCATCATGGGACCCTGTAAGCAGTTATTGTTAACTCCTATTTTTGGTAAGCCACTAAGAGCTTTGCCATTTCCAATGCAAATTGGCAACATAGATGCAATAACATTCTGCTTGGGCCTTGATGATACATTTTTGACTTTTAATGATGAATTGAACAGACTTCTTCTCGAAGCTTTGGCTTTGGTGGACGCAGAGGATGAATCACTTGCCAATGTACATCGTCTTTATGAGTACAGGACATCCAAACAGCTTATCGAATTACGTGTTGTGTCGATAAAGTTACTTTCTTTAGCTTTGACGAAGCCCGACTTTTCTTTGGGCTCTTTAGCTGAAGCAAGAATTCGTATATTGGGTGTCTTTTTCAAAGCACTTTGCAACAAATCAACAGAAATTATTAATGCAGCACATTTAGGATTGAAATCAAGTCTACAGGAGAATGCTAAATTACCGAAAGAATTATTACAAAATGGTCTCCGTCCTATGCTCATGAATTTGTCAGACCACAAGAAATTAACTGTCTCTGGACTTGAAGCTCTTGCTCGTTTGTTAGAGCTATTAATTTCATACTTCAGGGTTGAAATTGGTCGTAAATTGTTAGATCACTTAATGGCTTGGGCTCAGATAAATACATTAAGACAACTAGCAGGCCAAGATTTAGAAAACAACCATACAGTTCAAATAGTAATAGCTATTTTAAATATTTTCCATTTATTACCTGCCAAGGCATATACCTTCATGGAAGAGATCATAAGCACTTTGCAATATTTGGAGGGACATTTAGACCGACATCAAATCTCGCCTTTTAGAATTCCAGTTTCTAAGTTTTTGAACAGATTTTCAGAAAATTGTTTAGAGTATTATATGCAAAATTACAAGAATAGAAAGCTAGGTAATATGCTAGCTTATTTTGCTGGTTTGGAAGAGTGTACAAAAATCAGAGATACAGCAAAAGAAAAATTCAACGATATTCTCAAAGATCTCGAAGAAGAATCGTCAGAAGAAATAAAGGTTATAAAATTTGCTAACACTGTTGATCTTCTTAAAGCTCTTTCAGTTTTTGAGCTTGAATGGTTTGATGAACAAAAGGATGTCCTACTTAAAGTTTCTTCTATGGTAGAAAGAATTGTGGAAATTAAGAATCAATCTCCGCTAATTTCATCTACACACTTCCAAGGTAATCAAGCAATTTCGAAACTTCAGGGTGTAGTAGTTAATTACTTGAAAAGGAACGCAAAAGAGGTTGATATGACATTTACTGTTATTGAGCGCTTATCATCCTTGAAAGATAGGGTACCTCCACAATTGGAGGACTTTATTTTTGATACTATTGTTTGCTCCAAGGATGTTGAACATAGAGAAACATACTTAAACAAGTGCATCGAGTTTGTCAATGATGCAGATCATAGTTTGAAGAGCAAAATATTTTTCTTGAAGAAAGTTTTCAACGCAATTATCATATATGAAGCGGAGAAAGTAGGTAAAGTGGATGCCTTTTTTGAAAATACTAAGACACCCCAATGGCTAGAAGACATCTGTAATAAGATTTGGAGATCAACAAACGACATTATAAGTGATCACACATCAGGTAGTATGGATAGTTATAGATTCGAGTTACTTGAAATGACCTCAATCCTTCTCAAATGGGCACCTAATTTTATTGGTGAATATCGTAAAGATATCATTAAATTCAGTTGGAATTATATCAAATTAGAAGACAATATTACCAAACAAGTGGCCTATGTTACGACATCTTACTTTATTGCAGCTTATGAGACACCATCGAAATTGGCTACTCAAGTATTTGTTGCTCTTCTTCGTACACATCAGACGGACTCAAGACATCTTGTGAGACAGGCACTCGATATCCTCGCGCCAGTTATGCCTGATCGTATGGATGCTGTTGAATCACCAATTAGTTGGCTCAAATGGCCCCGTCGTGTAATTTCAGAAGACGGTTTTAATGTCACACAGGTCCTCAATGTTTACCAATTTATTGTACAACACCCGGATTTATTCTTCATTGCGCATGAACATTTCATTTCCAATATTATTACAGCTATGGGTAAATTAACAATCTTGGCAAATCCCGCAATAGAAAATCAAGTTCTTGCTATTGATTTGGCGGAACTAATCTTGAAATGGGAAACAAAAGCAAAGGAACAAAAAACAGAAACTCAAATTGATGGAACCGAATCTACAAAACATAACTCAGAGAATGCGACAGATTTCACGACATCGGCTAACTATAGTATTCCATTTGGACAAAGAGAAGCATGCGTTACTTTCTTGATTAGATACGTCTGCATTAGCCCCCAGAGAGCATCAGAAAGTGAATTAGGCCAAAAAGCATTAGGGATTTTATATGATCTATTAAGTCCTGACCACTGGCCTGAGGTTTCTGTAAAATTAACATTCTTCGAAAAGTTTTTATTATCCAATGACTTAAATTCTTCGAACTTATTCGGATATTGTTTGAATGCATTGGAAGTTTTGAGTGTAGTACTAGAATGGAAGAAACCAGAATGGATAGTATCAAATCTTGCATATATTCATAAACTTCTTGAAAAATGTATTAAGTCTGATAACCACGATATTCAAGAAGTTTTGCAATGTGTTTTGAGAATCATTCTTCAAGCTATTAATAAACAAAAGAAGACAGATTCAGAAGAAGACGAGGAGGATGAAATCAAGGAATTTATTTCCTTATTGACTACTACCGTTTCTGAAGACTTGGGCGATATGCCATCAGTTGCAGCCGGTGTCACATTATCTTGGACATTGGCAAACTACAAACCATCTACTTTGGACTCTCTTTTGCCTCTGATTATGAGAACTTTCAGTAAACTTTGCAAAGATCACATAACTATCACTCATCAAGGATCACAAACATCAAGCAAAGATGGCTCCAATTCAGAATATGAAGCGAAGATGACTACCAGATTATTAGAGAAGATTCTTAACTTATCATCAATGAGGATTTCTAACCTTGGAGACCAGAGACGTATTTTCTTGTCTTTGTTAGCTCAGTTGATTGAACGTTCTTTAGATAAAGATACTCTTGAAAAGATCATTAAGATTGTTAAAAACTGGGTATTTTCTAGAACTGATCTTTTCCCTACTACAAAAGAAAAGGCAGCAATTCTCGCCAAGATGATGGTTTTTGAAATTAGGGGCGAGCCATCGTTATCAAAGGAATTTTATCAAATCATAGTAGATATATTTGAAGATGATACTTTTAATTGCACGGAATTGACGGTTCGTATGGAACAACCATTTTTGGTCGGAACTCGTTCTGCAGATGTTTCTATACGTCGAAAGTTAATGTCAATTTTAAACAACAGTTTAGAAAAAGATATTAGTAAAAGATTATATTACGTTATTCGTGAGCAAAACTGGGAATATTTAGCTGACTATCCATGGCTAAACCAAGCATTGCAGTTACTTTATGGCTCTTTTGATTTTGATAAAAATATTACTCTTATTGAAGATGAAAACAAGCTTCCTCCTTTGACATCCTTCCCTTATATACACAATGATAACATGGAAGTTGAATCCGAGAAAGAATCATTAGAGAAATTATTTAAGAAACATAATGAATTCTTAGACAAAATTTCGGATGTCAAGGCGGGTACTATCCTTGAGCCATTAATAGATATGTTCTACCAAAGTAGCGACACGATTCATCGTACTTGGTCCAACATTTTCCCAATTGCACTTAAGTCTATACCACCTTCTGAACATTTGGACTTTACTCGTTTTATGGTGATCTTATTATCAAAGGATTACCACACTCGCCAAATTGATAGCAGACCTAATGTAGTTCAATCCTTATTGGAGGGGGTTGCAAGAAGTGAAAAACTTCAATTACCACCTTTTGCAGTTGAATGTCTTGCTTCGAACTTTGATGCCTGGTCTCAAGGTATTCATATACTTGAAAATATTGAACAACAATCTATAAACGGTAATGCTGATGTGCGTGAAATAACTCAGGATGCACTTTCGAAGTTATACGCTACATTGAAGGAAGACGATATGTTCTATGGTTTATGGCGAAGAAGAGCGAAATATTCAGAGACAATCAGCGCGTTATCATTCGAGCAGATCGGTCTTTGGGATAAAGCTCAGCAATTGTATGAGACCGCCCAAATTAAAGCTCGTAGTGGTGCATTGCCATATGGTGAATCAGAATATTCTCTTTGGGAAGATCATTGGATATTATGCGCTGAAAAGTTGCAACACTGGGATATTCTTACTGAGCTTGCAAAGCATGAAGGGTTCTCTGACCTTCTTCTTGAATGTGGTTGGAGAGTAGCTGATTGGAATACAGATAGGGAAACACTTGATCAGACAGTTAAAAGCGTGATGGATGTTCCAACTCCTCGTCGTCAAGTATTTGAAACATTCCTCTGTTTGCAAGGCTTTGGACAAGAAAAAGAAACATTACAAGATTTGTCCAGGTTGTGCGATGAAGGTATTCAATTGGCTTTAAGAAAGTGGCATGGATTACCTCAAAGGTTTAATAATGCTCATATACCTTTGTTGCATACTTTTCAACAGTATGTTGAATTTATGGAGGCAAGCCAGGTTTATGCTAGTCTTGTTTCTACTAATGCTCAAAATTTAGACGTTAAATCTCAAGAACTTAAACGAGTTTTGCAAGTTTGGCGTGAAAGATTACCTAATACATGGGACGATATTAATATATGGAACGACCTTGTCACCTGGCGTCAACACGCATTCCAAGTGATAAATAAAGTCTATATGCCATTTATTCCAATTTTGCAACAATCCAATTCTGGGGGAAATGCAAATTCCTATGCTTATCGTGGATTTCACGAAATTGCTTGGGTGATCAACAGGTTTGCCCATGTTGCAAGAAAGCATGGCATGTCTGATGTTTGCATTAACCAGCTCACTAAGATTTATCAGTTACCAAATATTGAAATTCAAGAAGCGTTTTTGAAGCTAAAAGAGCAAGTAAAATGTCATTATCAAAATCCTAACGAGTTGAATACTGGTTTAGATGTGATCAGTAATACCAACTTAGTATATTTTGCTACTCAGCAAAAGGCAGAGTTTTTCACACTAAAAGGTATGTTCTTGAATAAATTAAACCAAAAAGACGAGGCCAATAAAGCATTTGCAACATCCGTTCAGATTGACCTTAACTTACCTAAGGCGTGGGCCGAGTGGGGTATGTTTAACGACCGTCGTTTTAAAGAGAATCCTAATGATATGGTTTATGCAAATAATGCGATAAGTTGTTATTTGCAGGCTGCTGGTCTTTACAAGAATGGCAAGACCAGGAAGCTACTTGCGCGTATTCTTTGGCTTATTAGTTTGGATGATTCATCAGGGACTCTTGCACAGGCATTTGATAATTTCCGTGGTGAGGTTCCTGTTTGGTATTGGATAACTTTTATTCCTCAATTACTTACATCATTGTCTCATAAAGAGGCTAGATTGGTAAGACAAATTCTTATTAGGATTGCAAAGAGTTATCCACAGGCTTTACATTTCCAACTTCGGACAACAAAAGAAGATTTTGCTGCAAAGCAACGTCAATTTATGGAACTTTCTCGTCAAAATGCCAATAGTAATTCGAATGAAGCTAATAAGTCGGTTAAAGAAAGTCCAAAAGAAGAGAAGAAAACTACTGAAGAAGAGCCTTCTGATGCTCCAAATGAGGAAAAGAAAGATTCTGCAAGTGCTGGTTCTCCTCCAACATCAGGTGCACAACCTAAAACCTCCACTTCAGTACCTTCTACATCAGGCTCATCTGGTGCTCGTCAATCATGGGAGCATGTTGAAGAGATAATGGGCATTTTAAAGACCGCATATCCACTATTAGCTCTTTCATTAGAGTCTTTAGTTGATCAAATCAATCAGAGGTTCAAATGTACCGCAGATGAAGATGCATACAGACTTGGTGTCGCATTGCTTAATGACGGTGTCCAATATCTTAACCGTCTCGGAAACCCAAGAGATGATGCTAAATTACCTCCAGTTACAGAAGCAAACATCACTAGATTTGCAGAAACCGTTCTACCAAAGCAAATCAGAGCAGAATTTGAGAAAGATCTTGTAATTGGAAAGCCTAATTTGGAAACATACATTATCAAATTGCGTAAGTGGCGTGATCGTTTGGAAGACAAACTTGATAGAAGATTTTCAGAAGTTAATCTCGAGAACCTTTGTCCTCACTTGAGTGAATTCCATCATCAAAAATTCGAAGATATTGAAGTCCCTGGCCAATACTTGTTAAATAAGGACAACAACACTCACTTTGTAAAGATTGAGAGATTCCTTCCTACTATTGATTTAGCCCGTGGAACTAATGCCTGTCATAAGAGATTAAAGATTCGGGGATATGATGGTAGCTTGCATACATTTGCCGTTCAATTTCCTGCTGCCCGTCATTGTCGTCGTGAGGAATGTATATTCCAATTATTCCGTCTTTTTGGCGATACACTTTCAAGAAAAGTTGAGACACGCCGCAGAAACATACAGTTTACTTTGCCTGTTGCTGTTCCATTATCTCCTCACATTCGTATAATTAATGACGATTCTAGAGATGTTACAATGCAAAAGATATATGAAGATTTCTGTTCTCGTAATGGAAAGAGTCGTGATGAGCCATTTGTTTACACAATTGAAAAATTACGTGCAGCTTTTGATCCTCGCTTACCAAAGCCAGATATAATGAGTATTAGAGTTGAAATATTAAGTGCAATTCAATCATTGTTGGTTCCATCTACGGTTTTAAAGAATTATTTTGTTGATCTTTATCCTCAATTCGAAGATTTCTGGTTATTCCGTAAGCAATTTACCTCTCAATATGCTTCATTTATTTTCACCACTTATATGATGTGTGTCAATACTAGGCAACCACAAAAGATACACATCAACAAGGGCTCAGGTAATGTGTGGACCTCTGATATGTTACCTTGTAAAATTGCAAGTAAGAATGCATCATTAGATGGCTCTCAAGGTGGTAGACCAGCACCATTATTTTATAATGCAGAGATGGTACCATTCCGTTTAACTCCTAATATCCAGAAATTGATTGGTGAAACAGGATTGGAAGGTATATTGTCTGTATACTTATTGGCTATAGCTAGGGCTATTACTGAGCCTGAGTCAGACTTAGAACAATACTTAACGCTATTTGTTAGAGATGAAGTGATATCTTGGTGTACTCAACAAGACCCGCCCCGTCCAATTCCCCAGGATAGTCAATTACGGGAAATTGTCCGCGTTAATGTGGATCTTGTTATTAAGCGAGTTTTATCAATGGGTCATATTTCTTCAGGGCCAACTATTAGTACCCAAAATGTATTGGAATTAATTTCGCAGGCCGTCAATCCTCGAAATTTGGCAGCTGCAGATACTTTATGGATGGCTTATTTCTGAATGAGATGTTGCCTAAAGAGCCTTTGTATATATTATATTTGTTATTTTAAACTACAGTATAGACTATTAATTTGTTTTTTTTATTTATCTGATTAAAAAGTTATATGTATATTAAATAATGTAGGAGTTTATGGCATGTATGATTTTATTTGTTCCCTTACTAGGTTTCTAGGCAAATCATTGTCCATTGTTCTCACATGTTTGCCCAAAGTTCTTCTATTAATTTTGTTGTTTAAATTTTTTAATGAGTTTGAAGCCAAGATGGTATTCAGTAATGCAAAAAACAAACCCAGAGAGTTTATTGTTAGAGTGATACATGCCATTATCTGAATATATGTCGTTACATCTGTTTTGAGAGTCGTTCCTACCGTACTGTCATAGTCATACAGGAACATTCTATCAGCATTCAAGCACTTTATAGTTGAAACAAGTGAAAGTACGCAACCCACAAGTTGTAGAACTGTAGATATAATAAGGTACTTATAAGATGCAATATTTGGGATTGTTAACGATGCAAACGGCAAAAGGCATGCACATATGCAAAACTAGGGTATAAAAGTTAGATTCTGGTGACTTAAATCTTTAATACTGAAACATACCATAAATAGCATATAGATACTAGATAACACAGATATAGATGGTCTATTTTCTACCGAATCAAATGGAGCTGATGAAAAGCATGCAATATACTGGAAAATTAAAACTATCATATACGACTGTAGAAATGCTCGAATTATTTTAGGATTGTAAATGACATTAATATTCTCAATCATATTACCCTGGCCTAAATAAATTGGATTATTTCCAACAGGAGTATCAAATAGAATACTATGCCCTTGTAAGTTGTTCATAGTATAGATTATTCACTTGTACTGTGTATTTAAACATTGATTCATCAGACTCTAGTACGAATTTTATTGCTGCAAAATATACACAAACACAACTGAGCACAAATTGCCAATAAGAAAAACTACGTAGATCTAACTCTAATTACACATTCTCAAAATGAAAGGCTTATTATTTCAGGGGTGCTGTTGGAGGTCGCTTGGGTTTTTTTTCATAGTGACTAGCTTGTTATACAAATTTCTTTCGAATTTCGGAAAAATCTTTTGGGACAATTCAACTCCTTCACTTATCCAGATACCCCATGAGCCCATCATATTCGCCATAAGCATATCAGTGAATAACCTATCCCCGATAACTACAATTTCACTAGCTTTAGTGATGCCTTGTTTCTTGAAATAGCTCCGTATTTCATTGTGACATCCTGGCTTTTTGGTGGAATGCCTCAACACCGTGACCCCAGTATCTTTCTCTAGCTTAGATGCTTGTTTATAATTAGTATCATCATTAGTTCCCGCAGAATTACTTACGATAAGTAAATGCTCCGCAGGGTATGTTTCTGTTAACCTTTTCCACGTTTCCTATATCTGTTAGATTTTATGCACTTCAACCATGAAAAAGAAAAAAATCAAATAATGTACTTACAGAATAAGCTGGCCAGACCTTGTCATCACGATCTTTGGCAAAGCAATTGTCTTTGTCTATAACAACACCTCTAATTTGCACACCATCATGTCCCGGAATTTCTAATGGAATTGGTAAGTTATCAAACGATTTGACCGCAAAATGAGGCAAACAAAGTTTAGGATTAGAAAGCAACCTAGATACATTCAAAGTGGCACTAATATTAAGCATATTTGTATTCCTTGTTCTGTTATTGAATTGTAGATAGCGAAGGTATTTATGTACTTATTGTCTAATTTATTTTTCTAAGGGATGTCGATCTTTTTATTTAAGAAATAAATAATTCGATTAAAGGAATGTTGAAAATCTTAAGTTATATAGATTCCTGAATCTACTTTATAGTTATATCTTATGATCTAGTTCTTATCAATTATGTAAATAGCTGTGAAATTGACGTTGAAAATTTCAAATTCCGGGTAAGTCAATCTCTTAGACAGAGTGCTGCTGACAAGTGAAAATTGGTTATACACTAGTTAGCCTTATTCGTAGGCAGAATATTGAAGAACGAACCCATACAAATGGCAGAAATTCCGAAGAAGTCTCGAATCAATAGGGGCGATAGAGCTCGTCATAGGAATCGAAAAGGATGGAAAAAAAACCCTAAAAGTCCAGATGGAACAGAGACTAAAGAAGACGAGGAACTAGAAGAATACGAACAATGCATAATTTGTGCTAATAAGATACAGTACGCATCTATACCTCCATGTAACCATACTACATGTCATATGTGTACTTTCAGACAGAGGGCATTATATGGTAAAACATTATGTTTGGTGTGTAGGTCAGATAACGAACGAGTGATATTTTCGGAACAAATAGAGAAGGTATATACGGATTTTGGAAGCTCAGACATCGTGAAGTCAGATTCGAAATATAATGTTGATTTTACTACAGAATATGTTTATGATGATACGGTGGAATTATTGGACTATAATTGCAACGTGGGCGGATGTCATGAAAAATTCCTGGGATTCAAGGCACTTTCTGAGCATGTCAAAACCGAGCACAATAAGTATTATTGTCTAATATGCTCGAAGAATAAAAAAGCATTTGTATGTGAGTTGAGATTATATACCTATAAACAATTGCAGAAGCATCAGTCTGAAGGAGATGAGGAGGGGTTCGATGGACATCCGGAATGTAAGCATTGTCGAGGATTAAGATTTTACTCTGAAGATGAGTTGAATATCCATATTAGAGATAAGCATGAAAGATGTCATATTTGTGACCAAGTATCTCCGAAAACAGCGGATTATTATAAAAACTATGAGGAATTGTATACCCATTTCAGGACGCATCATTATGTATGCGCGGTTCCAAGTTGTCTTGATAAGAAGTTTGTTGTATTTAGAGAGGACTTAGAGTTGACCTCACATATGTTGAAGGAGCATGGTGGACTTACCGGGTCTAATGGAAAAGTTATCGTGGGAAGCTCTAGTGGTCAGTTTCAATCCGTTTTATCTACATTCGATGGATCGGTGAGTGCATCATCATCTTCTGGACAATCTAGACGAAGAAACAAAAATAACAACGACTCAAATGAGGAAGTTGACTCGTATGATACCAAGAAGATGAGATTGGAAGAGAGAGCTAAACATTATTTGCATTATAATACTTCCAGTATAAATGAGTTTTTAAAAATTAATTCTGCGTACAAATCGGGTAACATTACCGCTAAAGATGTTTTAAAGGAATACCAAGAATTGTTTGATAAAAGAGATAAATCAGAACTCAGTATGTTAATTTACGAATTATCGGAAATTTTTCCAAAGAGCTCTGAACAACATAAGAGCTTAAAATCCATTTCAAGCGAATTACAAGTCGCCTCTGATGCAGAACAATTTCCAATTTTGGGCGGTTATTCTTCCCCAAGTTCTACTGCGAACATTCATTCCTGGGGCAATGGTAATAGGAAGGTTGGTGCCGACAACTTCCCTACCCTTTCAAAACCAAAAAAGTCTACGGCACCCCAAGTGAATGTAAATCAACCAATCAGATATACAAAGGTTGTGAGAAAGGTAGCTAGCAAAACACCGCCTGTAACCATCAATCTGGGTGCAGATCCAAATTATAAACCGAATTATCTTAGCAATTTGAAGGATAGGAACTCATCTGCGTCATCATTACCGTCATTAGGCCAATCAAGGTCTAGTCTGCCTAATCCAATTCTTGCAAGGGGAAATGCCCACTCTGCTAGTTCTCTGAGTTTGTCAGATTCAAAATTCCCAGCTTTGGAAAAGAAATCGACTAAAAAGGTTTTCCCAAGAGTGAAACTGGTAAATGTTGACCCAACTCAATGGGGTGTTTCTTCTACACCGCAAAGTCCGGAGTCCGACAATGTGTTTGAAGAACTAATTGTCGATAAGAGAAAGCAGAAATTGAAGAAAAAACAAGAAAAGCTCTTGTTCAAAACATAGATATAAATAATGAACCTTTATACAACTGTATAGAATACACTAAATCCTATCTAGCATGGATACCAATACCTAGTACATTATTGATCACCGATTGCAAAATGGCTAGATGTTTACAGTTTACAATTAAATGCAGGTTGAGCATTAAAGATTAGAAATCGTTTATAGAAGTATCGACTAAATTCCTAGGATAAAATACATCAAACATGATTATCAGAAACATAAGAGCACTCACAAGGAGATTAGGACCTCTCTCGAGGTACACCATTACCCATAGGGCAGTTGTATCTAACAGGATGGTTATGCCATCGCAAATGAATAGCATGCGTTTTTCATCATCGGGTCTGAAAAGTGGCCATTCTAATACGGCATCAATCAAAGTGGATGATCCACAACTTATGATAGCATTCACATGTAAAAAATGTGATACTCGTTCATCTCACACATTTTCAAAGCAATCATATCAAAAAGGAACGGTGTTAATTCAATGCCCAGGTTGTAAAAATCGTCATTTGATAGCAGACAACTTGAAAATATTTAAAGATCACAAGTTCAGTTTGGAGGATGTTCTCAAGGCGAAAGGGGAGTCTGTGGCTACGGGAACAGAAGATTTAGCTTTCAATGATATTCCAGAGAGTTTAAGAGAGACAATCGGCCATCATGCCAAAGATGCACCAGAAAAATACAACAAGAAAATTTATGGAGCAGACGAAGGAAACGACGACATAAGAGGGATCTCTGATAAAAAATGAAGGTACAATTAATTAGCTTTATGATATTATCTTTGATAAATGACTGAAATGCTATTCTTTGTGGTTTCTTGAACCTGCTCCTTTTTTTATTTTTGGAAAATTTATACATAAAACATGTTAAAGTAATAATAAATAGTACATAGGATTTACATATACTTTCATTGACAAATGCGTGTAATCTTTACACTGTATTTAAAATATTACTATGCTGTAGGTCGAGTTCTCAATTTTGCTGACATTGAGAACAGTTTGAAAAGCAAACAATTTTTAAAGGTTGAAAAAAACTTCAAGATTACAACATGATAGTTAATAAAATAGCAAATAGAATCACCTTTGGTTCTAGGTTATTTGTTAGGAATAACAGGCTTATTAGATTTAATTCTTCAAACGCAAAAGATATCGTTCTTCAAAGATACAAAGAGAAATTAAATGAAAAAGCCAATGCTTTAGGGCTAAAAGATGTTGATGAATTAAAAGATAAATTAAAGGATGATATCGATAAAAAAAAGAAAGAATTTTCTGCTGTTGATCCTTTGAAGGAGTTAGAAGAATATGAAAGAAGGCAGGCATTAGAAATTGAGAAGAATAATAATAAAACCATAAAGGTGAGATCTCCGATTGATAAAAATAGCCCTCAAGCACCTTATAAAGTTTTAAGCTCTTATGTGGACGTTGAAAAAGTAAAGGAATTACCTTTGAAGGAGTTAGAGTTCATTTGGAGAGCCAGATTTCAAAATACTGAACGTACAATGGTCGCTGTCTTGAACAACTTACAATTCGCTTCCATGTATGCAAATGCATTTAAAAATCCTAGTTTTATCTTGCCATTGCCTAAGAATGAAGATGGGTATGAGATGCATTTCGTTCAGTGGTCGTTTGTTGGTCCTAGAACCACACATTGCATGTTGACAACTGTAGCAGAATATAAGCTTCACAAGGAATATGCTAAACCTCATACTACTCTAATGTTCCATCAGGATTTGAGTGAAACTAATGAAGTGGTTCTCATGAATGGTCACGTCGAAAAAGAATCATCCTTAACCATGGATGAAGCTCAGTTATTAGTTTTGAACGTTCAACGTTTCTATGGTGGAATTACTAGTACTAAAGGAAACGAGAAGAAGCTAGCTTTGTTGAGAGATTTCACAAGTGGTAATGCTGATTTCAGAATGGATGAATTGATCGCAGAAGCATCATCTATAGATTAGATTAGAAAATTGTACATACAATAATCTATACAATACATACTTTTGCAACATTAACTTCCCATACTCATAATGTCATCCAACAAAGATCTAGATCCATTATTTTGATTGGATGATTTTTTTCTAGTTGTAGACTTTTCCTTTGGCTGAATTGTCCTTGTTCTCCCGCGTGTAGATCGACTCCCTCTGTGTGAATTGGTATTGGTAGATCGTTTGCTAGGTTTCCGAGTTGATCGCTTAGTTACAACGAAACTATCATCACTAGCTACCTCATCATCGCTAGACTTGATTAAATGTGCGGCATCATTCTCACTATCATTATCGTCACTAATTATGACCTCATCCTTTGCACGGCGAACAGTCGATTTTCGTCTCGGAGGCTTTTTCTTTGTTTCTGATAAAGTGATTTCAGGATCAGATTCGCTATCAGAAATTATTATAGCGTCACTGCCTTGCTTCTTTTCTGATGGTTTGTCTTTCGATGCAACATAATCTTTATCCGGCCATGTATTTATCTGCGGTGTGTTTTCTCTTTTAATCTGTGCCAAAAGAGATTTGAAAATCTTCTTCGAATCTTGCTCATCATTGTGAAATGTTTCATCGTCTATATCCATATCCAAGAACATCTTTGTTTCTTGAGATATTTCATTTTTGATATATTGATTCATAATATTTTTATCTTCATTTTCCAAGAATTTTTTAACAGCATTATTAATTCCATCTTCGGGAATGAGATTCAATTCTGCCTGCTGGAGAAACTCATTCATAATATCTTGCAATAGGACTTCTGAAGTTTTAGAAGTACCATGTCCATTCTGAGTCATATCCTTATCAGAAAACTTGCTTTTACTAACCAAATCATTGTTTTCAGAAAATTTTTTCTTATAAAAATGAACAACATCATTGATATTTGCTATTTTACTAACAAATTTATTGGAAAATCTTCGAGGATTTTCAACTTCATAATCACCTGAATACTCAACACGTAATCGAACCAATGGTAAAGGGATTTTATTGTCATGACGATCTAAATCATTCGACGGAAACATTTCCTTATTAGAATCGATAAAATTTTGTTTGGCCTTTTTGATCAATTCTTCAATTTTGAAAGTTAAAAATTTTGAAATATCATCTTTCGAGGCAGGTCCAGAAACGAACTTTTCTTTCAGCAAGGATACTTCGTCCATAATAAAGGGTCTGACAGTTTTGAGCTTTATAGTTTCTATGGAATACTTCGACTTGTTTAAATTTAATATGAAAATATGCTTTTCAGCTGCTTCTGCTTCACATAGTGATGTTGCAACTGAAGACCCTGGTTGCAAAGTATCAAAACCTGTATCAGGGTTAAATACAGGCGTTGGAATGCATTCATGTTCATGACCCCAAACGACAAAGTTCAAAAAATTAGGTAAGAACTGTTCCGGCAAGTATGATGTCCTTGTATGTGGAACATGATTCTGATGAACGCAAAGTAAATTAAACCACTCATCGTTTTGACTATTCGGACGCAAAAATTTGACATTTCCATCTCTGAATAGTCTATGCAATCTTTCATCCCTAACGTTAGCTAAACCATATAATGCTAATTTACTGGAGCCCTTCTGAAATATCAATGGTGAAACTGTAATCGCTTCGTTATTTGGGACAGTTCCAAAATGGTTTATTAACCCAGATGCAGATAGCAAATCTAATGGCAGCAAGAACCCTTCACCCGTTGCATCATCATGATTACCACTGATTGCAAATACAGGAACTGAAATATTTATATTGGGATCTTCATAATTTACTGTATCCGCGTCCTTTCCTAATGCCATCGATGGGTCACCTAACAATTCCAATTCACAAGGCCGATCCCCTAAACAGTTAGTCCTCAACGCTCTTATCACATTATACATAGATTTCTTAGAAGGCTTATTAATGTGAAATAAGTCACCGCCTTGTAATATCATATCAACGTCTTTTTCTTTGGCTATAGATGTTATCTCTTCAAAAGTCTTCCATGAATCATCTCCTCGTATCGGGTCGTTTTCATTATATCCCACATGGTTATCCGTAGTTATCAATATCCTTATAGTATCTGGGCCAGGACTGATATTGTCAATTGCTGGCATTTCGAACCAATTGCAATCGTTGCCTAAGTTCCTGTGATTGTGATGCTTATAAAACTTATCGAATAAAATACGCAGTCATCTCAGATCGAAATTTTGATACTAATCTATATATAAATTTACTTGTACAATCTATGACATAGTATTTAATTTCATTGAGAAATGAAAGAAGTGTCTATATCTCTGTCATTGGAAAGCCGGCAACAAGATGAAGTAAATAGCATTGCATCCATTTACGGTGATATTTTTGAAGATATTACACCTTCGGGGTTGGTATGGAATAAAAAGCCTAGCCCACATTTCAAGATTCTGTTACTGTCTTCAGAATGTGCTGACAGACCTACCATATCACTTATCTTAGACATTGAGTTCACTAGTACATATCCATTATCTCCACCAAAGATTAAAATTTTAGAACCCAAAAACATCCTAAAAACTAGATTACAAGCTATAGAAAAAAGGATTAAAGATTTGATCAAGGAATATTCCGAAGAAGAAGTATCATTTACCATTATATGTGATGTGAAGGATATGTTGGATGACTTTCAACAAACAACAGAGAAGGTGCTATCGTTAGAAGAAGAGAGGGAATTGCGACTAAAGAATGAAAGAATTCAACTTGAGAAGCTTGAAGATATGAAGCAAAAAGAACAAGAGCAAGAAAAGAAGAAGCAAATCAAAGAATTGAGCGAGCAAATACTAATGATACAGGGCGAATATAATGAAGATGAACAGAGAGCTACGGAGAGCGATGATGCTCTTATCAAGGATATGTTGGATGAGAAAAACCTTATCCCGACAGATACTAGTCTTTATTTTGTTTTCGAAAATCCAATCGTGGGTCAGTTTCCTGGAAGTAAATCAAAATTCAAGTTTAGAGCAGTTCTGGGTTTTGTTAGATATCGAAAAAGAGATTTATTATCTTCAATTGGCTCGCAATATATTGTTAAACCTTATATACCACCAGAGATACAAGAAAAAATTAACAAAAAGAATATCGAATTATCATATTTACTTACAGAGATAGATTTAAAAAATAAGTATTGGTTGACTGACCTTGGTAAGAAAGAGATTCAGGATCTTGAAAGCGAATTGCAGTTGATTATGAATTTAAATCATGATAATATTTTCAAATTATACGGATTTCAAATAGATAAAAATCTAGCCGAAGATCAAGGATGGAAAGTGAGATTGTTAACTGAGTTCTCTTCGGCCTCAGATTCACTTCAGGATATTTTGCCTACTGCGGAATTTATAAATTGGTCGTTAGCAAGAACATGGCTAATACAACTACTTCCAGGTATAGAATATTTGCATAATTTAGGGTTTGTTCACAAATTAATTTGTCCTTTAACAGTGTCTGTTTTTGAGCTTGAAATTGACTATTATTACCAAAACTCATCCAATGAACATTTCAATAGTTCAGCATACGACGATAATAGTAATCGGTTTGAAGGTTTAGACTCTATGAAGATTCTCAAGTTATGTCATCCTTCTTATGGATTTAGATTATTGAGCATGTTTGAATCACATCCAAATGAATTGAATAAATCTCAGAAGAAAACTAGTTTTATGGACTCCCTTATCCCGGAAAAGTGGATAGCTCCAGAGTTAAAGAAGTCACCTAAAAATCATCAACTGAAGACAGATATCTGGGACTTGGGAGTTCTATTTTTAAGAGTTATGCTAAATTATTATATATTGATTACTACCTATCGTACACCCGGAGAGTTCTATGAAAATTTCAATGTTGAGGATTATTTTGGTGCAGAAAATTATGCTCGTCTTGTATATGATTTGTTATCTAAAATGTTGCAACCAAAAATTTCAAAAAGACCTAGTCCGTTGGAATTAAATGCAGTCAAATTCTTGCGTGATGGTCCGATTATGACGAATATGCGATCTACTGCTCTTCCATATAAAGAAGTTGAGGAAGACCATGAAAATAACGTCTTGGGTGCCATAGATGATTTTCATATTGATGATAAACCAGTCAAAAACGCTACTAAGGATATACAATTGTCTCAGTATAATCATCTTTCTATGATCGGAAATACAAATAGACGCTATTCTAATCAGAACCAGTATCCATATATCTTGAATGATAACACTATGGGCAGTAATCAAAGAGATATGGGAAGGTATGAAAGAGACTTTGAAGAAGTTGGAAAATTGGGCAAAGGTGGATTTGGAGAGGTTGTAAAGGCACGTAATCGTATTGAGGGTACTTTTTATGCCATAAAAAAGATAAAGCATCGTGCTAATAAGCTAGATTCATTGCTAAGTGAAGTGCTTTCTTTAGCTAGACTTAACCATCAGTATATTGTAAGATATTATGGAACATGGGTTGAAGAGATTCAAGAAGCTCCAAGCGTATTTACTTCCGATGACGAAAGTGATACAGAAAGTGAAGATGATTTTGAGAGTCCTTTTAATACTAGGTCATCGTCTTTCTTGTTGAATCATGACAATTCTTTTCAAATTGACTTTATATCTAATTCATTTGACCCCAAGATCGAATTTGATGACTCCTCTGATGAAGATAATGACGACGATTTTGATGATAGAATTGAATTTGCAAGATCAACTGGAGAGTCAGAAAAGTACGATGAACTGTTAGACACTGAAAGCGGGACTTCTGTGGCAGAATCCAGTACACATCAAAATAGGACCAATTTCGCAAAACCAGATAATGACAAGAATAGGGTTCATGGTCAACAAAAGTCAATATTGTATATTCAAATGGAGTTTTGTGAAAACAATACATTACTTAATTTGATAGAACAAGGCTTGCCTGGAAATCCAAATGAGTATTGGAGATTGTTTAGACAATTATTAGAAGCTGTATCATACATTCATAGGGAAGGATTTATACATAGAGACTTAAAACCTATGAACATTTTTATTGATAAATCGAACAATGTTAAAGTAGGGGATTTTGGTTTGGCAAAGAATTCGCAGTTTTCTTCTGTTGTTCTGACTAATAACCAAGTGGAATCTTCAAATAAAGATTTGAGTACCATTGTTGGTACAGTTTTTTATACTGCCAATGAAGTTGCAACAGGAGATTATGATGAAAAGGTTGATATGTATTCTCTTGGTATCATATTTTTCGAAATGTGCTATCCTTTGACAACAGGTATGGAAAGAGCTAGAATACTAAATAATTTGAGATTAGTGACTGTTGATTTCCCACAAAACTTCATTGATAGTAAATACCGGACAGAAAAGAAGATAATAAAGTTATTATTAGATCATAATCCAAAAACTAGACCTAGCGCTATAGAATTATTACAAAGCGGGTGGCTTCCAGTGGAACATCAAGATCATATCATTAAGGAGGCACTCAAATCATTAGCTGATCCTGCATCTCCTTGGCAGCAACAAGTTAGAGAGACATTATTCAATCAGCCTTATCTGTTGGCTAAGGATTTAATGTTCGATAATTATAGCAAAGGTTCTCATATTCATCATTTAGATCATTCGATAAGTGATTATTTGCTTTTCAGTAAAATGATTGGAGAATTATTCAGGATATTCAAGAATCATGGCGCAATTGAAGACTTTAATTCAAATATACTACTACCAAAATCCCCTGCTCAATCCCGGGAGTTAGTTTATGAGGTATTGGATAGAAGTGGATCTGTTTTAAGTTTACCATTTGATCTAATATTACCTACAGCTAGATTTTTGAGTAGATGCAATGTGACGATACCAAAAATGTTTCGCCATGAATTTGTTTATAGGCCAAATTTGCGAGGGGCGGGTGTTCCAGATAAATATAGTGCTGTTAATTTTGACATAACTACACATGATCCTTCAAGTAGGAAGGCTAATGATGCAGAATGTCTAAAAGTTGTTGATGAAATATTGCAATCCTTTCCTTGCTTTAAAGCCAAAAATTCTAGTAGCATAATTATGATAAATCATTCTGATATTATCACATCTGTTATAAATTTTTCGTTCGGTAATATTGGTATTGAAGATAAGAAACGCCATGAAGTAATTGGCGTGTTATCTCAACTTGGGATTGACAAGAGCCCTGAAGAGATAAAAAGGTACCTACGGGAAGACTTTAATGTGCCACATACCGTCACCAAGGATTTAATTGATGTTTTCAATTTCACTACCGAACCTGAAAAGGCAAAGCAAAAATTGGAAAAAGCTATGCTTGACTCACCACTCTTTTTCAGAGTAGAAAGGGCTTTGTTGTATATCAAAGAAGTTTTATCAATATTGAAACAATTTGGTGTTAAATCTCCTGTTTATTTAAATCCTTTAAGTAACTACAACAATAAGTATTATTCTCATGGAATAATGTTTCAGGTAATTCACCAAGTTGATAAAAATCGAAGGTTTTCAAGAGTAATAACAGGAGGTAGATATGATGGTTTGATATCATCATTAACAAATAAGGATGTAACAAAATCATCCACTCCATTTGTTGTCGGCTTTTCTCTTACATCTACTTTTATGTTTTTATTAATGAAAAATTTGGATCGAAGATCAAAATCGTCCAGAAATTCAGATTTAGGTAAAGTAAAGTGGAAAAAAAGTAGGTGTGATGTGTTGGTTACCAGTTTAAATGAAAGCTACATTCGGCTGTCAGGATACGAAATAGTAAAATCTTTGTGGGCCAATGATATTAGTTCTGATATCTTTACTTCGACATCATTAGAAGACATTGCACATAAAACAGATATGGACGGAGCAAATTGGGTCGTATTAATAAAACAGCCTAATTCCATTCAAAAAAATAAACAAAAACGGTCCGCTGGGAAATTCAAGCCTTTGAGAGTCAAAAATGTTTGTACGAATAAGGTTTCAGATATAGAATATGATGAATTAGTACAACTACTCCAAAGCGAAATTGAGGAGAGGAATAACGACGATGAGTTCGACGGTCTGTTGGGTAGCGCTTCTACAGATTCTACAAGAGAGGGCTTAAAAAGTGAGCATAATGAAGACTCAGATTCCGGTAAATTACAGATCGCAAGTGGACCAATATTTACAGTAGATATTGACCAAAAGGTTGTGGTAGTACCTAATGCTGCTCCGAGAGGACGGAAGAATAATAAAAAAGAAAAGTGGGAAATAGAAAATGACTCAAAACTTGCATCAGCATCATTAATAAAAAGCGTCGCTAATTCACCCATCATTACTATTGATGCAAGAGATGAAGTTTTAGACATGATTCTGATAACTTCGCTTAACCAGCCTGATGAATGGCTTAGAAAGGTCATTTTCTCGAACAATAACTTGCCTAAGAGCTTTGCAACTAATATATATAATACTTTGAAGAAAGAAGCTCTGAAAGGTACAAAATGGGCAATTTTGCATTCTTCTAAAACAGATAAAACGTGTATTGTGGATCTACAAAAGTAAGTGACGATAAATAGCGCTCTATTAGTATCCTGTAAGTTGTTTCAATTTATGACGATTCTATAATAAATTGTATGACTTCTAATATCTTTTGCTCGAAAGACTATATATTCTTCAAGTAGTCGAGTTTCCAATCCCAATATTCCTGTAATCTTGATTTGCCATATTCAGCATAATTAAAGTCAATATCAGAAATTTGACTTTGAATCATGGCCCAAACGCCCCAATAAAAACCAGGCATACCATAGAATCCTGCTATTTCGTCAATTAAACCGCTTATTTCACTTTGAGAAGCATACTCATTATTGAGATAACCTTTGACCCATTTTACCATAATTGGATTCGACAACGATGCCTTAGGGATAGCGTCTCTGTTACAATCAAACCCTTGCCACTCACATAGGTGGTTTGCGATGTCAAATGCTCTAGGTGCTGGCAACATGTATTCATAGTCAATAAACTTTATAGGATTCTTTTCAAGTTGGGGTAACTTAAATGAAGCATTATCTGTTGAGAAATCACTCTGAATAATAACATTACCCGAAAGAAGATCACAGTGTGATGTGACAATCGGGGATTTAGTGGATACAGTAACCGCTTTTAACCATATGAATTCTTTTTGTATAATTTCCCTCATATTTTCCTCTGTGGCTGCATTATTAGAATTTTCATTGAATGAAGCAATTAAATCTGGAGTTATAGGCACAATGTTTATCCAATCTTCGATTAATTCCCACACGTTAGAAATAAAACGCTTTTTTGGTTTTTCACTCTTCTTTTTGACGGATTCATAATCATGTCCATGTTTTTTTGATTTTCGTTTCATTTCTACGCTAAAATTTCGTAACCTTTCAACCCCATTTTGTATAGCATCGCTATCCACTTTACTATGCCAATTACCCAACTGTTGAGCAATCGAAGGATATAATGCTTCAGATTGTAGCTCCTCAGTCTCTAAAGATCGCCCAGGCAAAAAGCCATAAACTAGGCCATTTCCGAACCTGGCATGAACTGCAGGGGCTAAATCCAAAGAATTCAATACTAGATGCAGCACAAATTCTCTATGTCTATCTATTATAAGGTTCGTCCCATTTCCATATACTCTTATTAAAACAGTATCGTCTGTTCCTGAATATGTGCATGATAAAAGCATATTCGTTATACCACCAGTAACTCTCTTGATTTCAATCTTACTTCCGTCCACCCATGTTTGAGGAAATAGTTTCGAAAGAAGGCTCTTAACCTCACAATACTCATTCTCTTCACCACTTTCCAAGTCAATATAATATTCAGGCAAATACATAGCGTGTGTGGAGTAATTACTGATGCCACTTATGAGATTTGAATTCTTTCCAGGTGGTGGGCTTGGTGACGTACCAGGCGACGAATCTACTTGCAAAGATGGTGTGTTTGACCCTTCGTGGTGTGAGTCTGAATCCAAATCTGAGAACGAAGCATTATTGAGCTTGTATAATAGATTTTTATTCCTTATCTTCATTTTAATTTCTCGAGGACCGGCATTAGCTTCGCCAGTTTTATGGTCAATCTGATCATATTTTGGTTTATAATTGGAGCCTATACCTTCCTCACTTATATTTATAGGAACAAAACTTACTTCTCCACTGGAAATGAAGCAATGTACAGACGGCTTCATGTCTAGTTTTAGTCAATCAAACATTCAGTAGAAGTACGTTTTGATACTTTCGAACCTTTTTTCTAACAACGAATTTTCACATGCTCACAAGAATACTGATACGCTACCAGTCATGTGAGATTAAGCTAAAATGTATTCACTGGTATGTAATAATTACGCTAAACACTAAGAGATTCGTTCTGGTTAATTCTACTATATTGTGTATCTGAAGTTTCATGCTCTTCGCCTTCAGAAATGATTATATATGGTTCATATGATTTTGGATGGGTGATACGCGGAAACAATCTGCGATAAGCCCAATAAGCAACACCAAAACCAAGGGTACTTCCTATGACTACATCAACAAAATGATGCCTGTAGTCTTCTGTACGACTCAAGGCAATGTATGTACATTGTAATGTAGGAATCCAGGCAATGATCGATCTCCAATAGCCCAGGTTTTCGTTCAAGACGACCAACTGACCACTCAACCACAATGACAAGTACACGAGACCAGAAAAACTGATACTAGAATGGCCAGATGGAGTGGTACGAAAGCCATCCTTCAATAAGTCGAGATTCTTTGTGGTGCAGACGTCCTTAGCAAACACCATCACATCGAGTGGTGCATCACTCTTCGGAACGCAACGAGCAAGGAAATCAGGACGGTGTCTGCCGATGACATTCTTGAGAACGTCTGTTATCACGCTTGCAGTAAAGCAGGATATACAAAGACCAAGGATCGATACATAAGTCACGTAGATCTTATTTTCGGGCTTCGTCATGATCAACCCTATCACCCCAATGATCATCATTGGCTCCCACACCGAGTAGAAGAATAATGCCCCGTTTGTTACTCTTTCGGACTCTGCAAATGGATGCGAGATCGTGAGATCATTAATGTAAAACTGCCTCTGAAAAGGTTCAATCTTATATGTGATAATATACAAAACAAATAACACCCCCAATAGGACCAAGTCTGCAAACCTCCACCGAACAAAACGTGCCGATAATGAATTTCTTTTCAACCCGAACGTAGCTCTATTGAAGTCATCATCTGTATGGAAGTAGTTCAACACATTATACACTTTTTTCTTAACGTTATCCATGTCTAATATTAGTTATATCGATATATACTGTTCCTAAGGTTTGGGACATAATTAGCCAAAGCCAAGTATATCACATGTCACGTGCTATAAACGATAATTGGCAATCAGTTTAAAGTGAGTATGGCATGCTATGATTCATTCCAATCACTAGGGATCATATGGCTCACAAATCTAATATATACAAGTAGTGTCAAGGGCGTAACATATTGCCAGAACTTGACATTCGGTCAGATGATGTCTTTCGATTAGAGACTTTTACAACGCCGAATGTTCTCGGAAAACCATTTATCCGGAAAGATGATAAGCTTATATCCATAGCAAAATACAAGGTATCTAAATATTTATCCTAGGACAGTAAAATAATATGTCCGGATGCTAAGTTAAATGGGTAAGATAATCCTGTTTAAAATCGTCAAAGTATTATTTGAGCTAGTAATTTTGCAATATGACTGATTATATTGGAAACCACCAAATACCCACACCTAGCACGAGTAAGCCTTCTACTCCGACAGAGATAAAAGCAAGCTTAAGCTTAGAACAAATTGATACACAGATAATTAGTGCAGCTGTCAAGGATGACTTGAGTATTGATGGAGCAAACAATTTACAAACATTAAAGAATGTAGTTCCATATAAAACATCTATGGCTACTATAACTTTTAACGGAACAATTTGGGACAAAATTGATGCAATTGCTAGCGCAGGTTTTGATGGAATTGAAATCATGACTCCGGATTTGGACGAAACTACTCCTCAAGAGTTATATCAATACTGTCAAGCTAAAAACCTTGAAATTACAGTATTGCAACCGTTCAGAGATTTAGAGGGGTATTATGATGAAGATAAATTTCAAGAGAAGCTTACCGAATTGGGGCGTACGTTCAGAGTGATGAAGGAACTCCATACTGATCTCTTATTGTGCTGTGCTAATTGTTTACCTGAATCTGAAATTTCGCTGGATGAAACTACAATCATTCAACAATTGACTATAGCAGCAGATTTAGCTGCGAAATATAACATCCGTATTGCTTACGAGAATTTGAGTTGGGCGACTCATATTTTCAGATTGGATAAATTGTGTCACATAGTGAAAAAGGTTAACAGACCTAACTTTGGGTTGTGTTTGGATACATTCCACATCAACATTCACAAATCGTCACTTGACTTAATTGATAACATGAGTGGTAAAATATTCTTTGTCCAATTCTGTGATGCTCCAATTCTTAAGTTAAACACGATAATTGAATATGCTAGAAACTATAGAGTTTTTCCGGGCCAAGGTGAGTATTCTAACACAGTTGGAATGCTTGCAAAGGTTTATAATAATGGATATAAAGGATATTTATCTTTAGAGGTTTTCAATGCCTCGTTCAGAGAAAATACAGGATATTGTAAACCTGTTGCAGACGATGCTTTAAGGGGATTATTGTACTTGCAAGCCCGTTTCTGTGACAAATACTTGGGTAAACAGATACTTCCAGCTTTAAAAATTGAGTACGCCTCCATTAAGAACTCCATGAGATCTGAATCTATCGACGGTCCCTCGTCATGGTCCGACTTAACTTTTCACATGAACCAAACGTCTCAAGCAATCTTCAAACATAATTGCGAAATCCTTGGCTATGGGAACTACTACACCGTACAGCCGTCGTCTTGGGACATCTCCGCTTCTATGTTGTCCCCATTACATTCAACATCTGTCTCCAGAATAATATTAAAAGTCAAGAATAGACTAGAATACAATAGAGAATGCTTATTCATAAAGTCAGTTTTTGGCATGTCCCATATACAAAACGACCCCTTCAATGCTGCTACTGATTTTGGTCTCCCTATTGTATCTAGTTTTGGCTATACATCTGGCGGGCTAATTATTACGTTGAGCCTCCGCCAAGAGTAATTGCATTGTACTACGGAATTACTTTATACTTAGATAGAAATCCATTTTTTAACATCCCCTTGTATTCCCCCAATATACGTGAATTTGAATAATAAATATTTAATATATGAATAGAACAACAACCAGGATTCCATTCCCAAAGCCTCCATCTCATTGGCGGGCTTAACTCTTTTAACTTCTTCGCATAATGATGTTCCTAACTTCCGATGTAGCTGGATAAACCATTAACCCAAAATGGGTAGAGAAATGGGCACACACGACAATCCATAAGGCTCTATCAATGGCTAAGATCTACTTGATACAAGGAGTGACTGGGTATCTATTGTAGTAGAAAATGGCAGTATCTGGTCAATTAGATCTCAAAGAAGTATATGAATTCGCCATAGATGTGGCGGAAAGAGCTGGTAAAATATTGGTGGAGGCATCAAGAAATAGGGCTGCAGATGAGAATATAAGGTTGAAGAAGAATACTGTAGATATAGTAACAGAGACAGACGAACGAGTGGAAAAATTCATCAAGAATGAAATTAATACTAGGTATGCCCATCATAAATTCATTGGAGAAGAAACATACTCAGCAGGACAATCAAAGAAATATCTTGTCGATGAGGATCCAACATGGATCGTAGATCCATTGGACGGTACAGTGAACTACGTCCATTTATTTCCTATGATCTGTGTGTCAATAGGTTTTGCTGTGAAAGGGAAAGCGGTTGTAGGTGTTGTACATGCTCCATTTTTAAATCAGACATATTCTGCATACCCAGGTGGAGGTGCATGGCTTAACAAAGAGATCAAGCTCCCGCTACAGAACCATCCATTGCCTGAAAATGCCCCAAAGGGGTGCATATTTCTGTGTGAATGGGGAAAGGATAGAAGGTATGCCCCAGGACTGAATCTTCAGCGCAAAGTTGATTCGTTCATCAACATGGCCACAGATTATTGTCATGGAGTCAGAAGTTTGGGAAGCGCTAGCTTGGACTTATGTTTTGTTGCAACAGGAGCATTCGACATTTGGTGGGAAGGTGGATGCTGGGAATGGGATGTGGCTGGAGCAGTAGCCATTTTAAATGAAGCAAAAGGTTTGATTACCACTGGAAATCCGCCCGAAAACCCAGATGTAATCCCTGACGTTGCATTGGGTTCAAGATTATATTTGGCTATAAGACCATGCCAAGGCACTGATACGGAATCTTCCAGAGAAAGTCAGGAAAGAGTTGTTCGTCAAGTATGGAAAAGAGTAAATGCGTTGGATTACGTTCGCCCTTAATTAACTTAAATCATGCATATGTAGCTATCATATATAATATAACACATATACCAACCATTACACTAATTGATGGTATAAATTGCATTATTGTATATGAGTTTATCATTTATTGATCGTAGAACAATTTTCAAAATTGTCACATTGAGCATAATTTAGAGCGAAATCAGGGCGAATTCAAATACGTATCCCCTTATTTTGATAATATACTGATATAGCATATTGAGGTAGAATACTCAAATATATAGCATGAGTGGCAGTATATTCAGTTCAGGAGATCCATGGGAAAATGGATGGGCATCTAATGACAATGATAATATTAGGTCACCTAGTATTCCAGGCTTTGATTCGGCAAGTACATATTTAACATCATCACAATTGCTCAGCCATGAACATAAAAGAGAGTCAAATAATACAGCAGAATTTCCAGAGTCATATACGAAAGTGTATTCTGAATTGTCGGAGATGATATTAACAGTGAATGATTTGGAAAGATTAGTGTTCAATAGATTAGTGGATGCTGGCTACTTAACGAGTTATCAAAGTACAAAAATATTAGATACATTATACGATCATGCCATCTTACCACCGTCAGAAAAAGCCAATTTTGAAAGAACGTTGGGACTCATTGCATTGGAATTGGATGCAGCTGGAACAGGTGAATATGTAACCTTGCAAATGAGACTCAATACTTTACCCGAATTACCTGATAAAGTAATTCATTTGCTTGTGAATAAAGGCGACAAAATAGGAGCTAGTAGTACCACTGATCCATTGGGTGCTCAATTAGCAAACACTGGACTTGAAGAAAATGACGGGAATAAATGGCAAACGGATGCATCAGAGTCAAAGACAGGGGGTCAAGCAAGTATATTATCAGATCCTATACTTACCGATCATACTGCAGTACAGAAAAGTCATTTAGAAGGGGGTGGTGACCGACAACCTGTTGACTATTCGCATATTACCAAATACATCAACGATATAAGAGATACCTTTAAGCCATTAGTTGATTCCAAGGAAACTATCAAAATTAAAGAAGTACCTGAAAAGGAAGGATTAGTTTTCAAGCATATAAATTACATTATATCCCATGATTTAAACTTGGGTATGCATGGACCGGCAGGAATGAAAAAAGTCATCAGAAGATATTCTGACTTTGTATGGTATGTGCACAGTTTCTCCTTTCTTTGTTTCGACAACACAAAATACTAACTTAAATAGGTTATTGGAATACTTATTGAAAAAATACCCATTCAGGGTGATTCCTGGATTACCTCCAAAGAAATTTTCTGGTATGTAATTTTAATTTTTTGACTTGTTTTCAAGACTTCATTTACTAATCATTTACAATTAGTAGGATCTTCGCCAGATTCTCAATTTCTACAAAGACGCCGTCGTGGTCTTTATAGGTTTTTAAATCAAATTGTAAAGCATCCCATCTTGAGACAGGATGCTTTAGTGGTAACGTTCTTGAGTGTTCCAACAGACTTAACTACATGGAAAAAACAAGCCAAAATTGATTATTCTTTGGAATTCAAAGGTCGTAAGATTCTGACTGAATTTATTAATTCTATTTGGCCCACAATTGGCGAAGAATTTCTTAATAATTGGAAAAATGCTGAGAATAATGTAACAAAGCTAATTGAATTGTGGACCAAAATTGTCATGTTGGTCGAAAGATATGAAAAAAGACAGCAGCAGGTTGCATACGACAACGGAAAATTCGTTGAAATGATTAAAGGATTTCTGCTTTTAAATGGTTCTCTCTATCCTCATTCGGAAGATCATAGCAGTATAATTGGTAATAATAATAAAGATGATATGAATTCTATTAATGATTCTTTGGGTCGTGTTTCAGGATTTTTTAATAAGTCCAGTCAAGTACTTATAGATGAAAGCTACTCAATCAATACATCTGTTCTAGAAAAGTTCAAAAATTACCTTGATTACTTATATTCATTACAAGAACTATTTGAAAGATCCAGAAAATTATCAGCTAATAATATTGCACAATTGCAAACCAGAATTCATGATAATGAACAAAAATATAATAAATTAAGTAGTGATGACGCTGATATTAAAGGCAGTGAGCTAGCGAAATTAAGACAGGTTATAATTAATGACAAACAAGAAATCTTCCAGCAACTAAACAAAGACTGGCTTATTAAGGATTGTGTCTTGAAAGAATTCTTAATGTTTCAGGAAACACAATATTTGATTAGTGAGATGTGGGTCGAATGGTGCAAAGGTAGATACAAATTCCAAGATAAAATATTTGAATTGCATGATAACTTAAATAATGAAGTTGTCAATGATATGCCTCTATCGAGGTAACATTGTATAGTACGTAAATTTTCTCTCAACGTTCGTCTATAAAATATCATTTATATGAAATGTATGTTAAGACAGTTTACTTGTTTTGCAAATTCCGTACCACATTTTGCCACTTCGCAATCACTTCATGCTCAACGTCGGTCTTCAACTCCAAGTCTTCGTCGAAATATTTCTTGTCTAACACTTGCGAAATTTTAAGTTCCGACTTGGCCTTTCCAAAGAGCTCTTGATTATCAGAAGAAATCAAGGATCCCAATATGTTCCCCACGATAATGCCGAGTTCAGCACCTTTCGGAAACAGATCATCAAATCCATCTTGCATACTTGTTTCCTTAGCATTTGTTATACCATCTAAGTACCCCTGTTTCGAATGCATTCTTTTAATATCTGCAGTCGTATTATCTAGTTCTTCGAAGTCATCATCACCCCATACATCGTTGATATCATTGGCTTGATTTACGGCCGTCTCTCTTTCATCTGGCTTTTGTACATCTACCTTATCAGTACAAGAACAGTCGCCATTGCATTTGGAAGACATATCTGGCTAATTTGGACTAATATATTGCAATCTTAGACGTCTTCCAGTATACTTTTACCAAATGTCGCATGTCGTTCAAAGTAAATTTTTCAAATACACAAACGTTTGGTTAGTCACTTAGTTTAGCAAACATATATATTATTCATCAGTATAAATTAAGTACGATAAACCATCATTAAATAATAATAGTTTAACTAGTATAAGGTGCTGGTAACCTATAAACGATATTTCCTTTTGAATTATTACAATTCATATTTCTAAACGATCCTTCAATCAATACAAGCACTACCGCAAGGGAATACAATGACAGAAAATATAATCACCCAGGTGAGCCAAGATTCGTACACACCTTCTCCTCACCAAGCATATGAAGAGGGTGATAACATAGATTATGATTCAAGTATACATTTAAATATTAGAGGTACAAATTTCACGATAACCAGAGATGAGTTGATGAGCTTACCGGAGAGCATCTTATTATGTTTGTTCCCCAATGGTGTATTTTTAGATGAACATGGTCAAGTAATTACAAATTTAACAGAGGAGGATATCGTATATGTTAACTTTGAACCTAATTGCTTTCAATATATTATCGACACATTTGGTCAGGCTCAACGTGATTTGCAGGAAATGCCCCCTGTATCTCCCCAGGTTAGTGGTTTCGGACGGTTTTCACAGCAAGACACGGGAGCCAATGTGTTACAGAGTAAGCCTGCAATTATAGTTTTGAGAGAGGATTTAGACTACTATGTTATACCACCGATCGCAGGCCTTAACGCAGAGCAAATAAGACACATCAAGTTGCAGGTATCGTCAATATTGACTAAAAATAAGATGATATTCAGTGGTTTGGGCTATGACCCATCACTTTCCCCTTCTGTAGAGCAGAGCTTGGGCCCTGCTGAACAGCATTTGTTCGACATGTTGTGTTCCAGTGGTTTCGAACCTGCTGGAAAATGGGGTAGTAGATCACCAGAACCTAGCAAATGTGTTATTCTGTCTTTGCTGTTAGTTCGTTTGAGACCAGACGAGCCTGAGATCCCTGATTCTCCATCGTTGGACCCGATACCCTCTGAAGCTTCTCTTGCTTCGAGGAAGTCAAGGTCTCGGATTGCAAGCTTAGCTTCCAGCGCATCACGGGCCGCTTCAAGATCATTATCCAGAACCAGAAAGAATACGAACTCGAACCAAACTAAGCTCTTATTGTTTTGGAGAAAACCAGCTAGAAAATGCTGGTGGTCAAATGAAACTATAGATGTTGATTTAACAAACATTTTGCCTAACCAAAATACCATGACAGTTAAAGTACACATTAGAAGAGTCTGGACTTTGGAATTATCGGTTATTGGTGTTCAGTAATCCGTCTTTCATCTTTTTAATCTACTTATATATCTCTATATACTGTATGTCATCATTTCTGCTCTGCATTAATCGCTTTCTCTAATATAAATAATACATAATTTGATAAATTCATTCCTTTGAGCATCAATAATTTTTACGTGTATGGAATATACGCGTAATAGTAATTTTAAAAACTCAAACATAGTAATAGGCGTATTGATATTCTATTTATCAATTACGCAATTATCATGACGTCCGTGTTAATGGGTAAAACCCAGAGAAGTGAAATGTATGAGCAAGAAAGATTGCACCATACTCCATGGGTTGAAAAGTATCGTCCAAAAAATTTAGATGATGTTGCATCGCAGGACCATGCTGTTAAGGTTTTGAAGAAAACACTCCAATCAGCCAATTTACCACATATGTTGTTCTATGGTCCACCAGGTACAGGTAAAACATCTACTATATTAGCTCTTTCTAAGCAATTGTACGGGCCTCATTTGTATAAATCAAGAGTGCTAGAATTGAATGCATCTGACGAGAGAGGTATTTCAATCGTTAGGCAAAAAATAAAAAATTTTGCTAGGTTAACAATATCTAATCCTTCCAAAGAAGATTTGGAAAACTATCCATGTCCACCTTATAAAATTATTATCCTAGATGAAGCAGATTCAATGACAAATGATGCACAGTCAGCATTGAGAAGAACTATGGAAAATTATTCTGGAGTGACCAGATTCTGCCTTATCTGTAACTATATTACACGCATAATTGATCCTCTTGCATCCAGATGCTCTAAATTCAGATTCAGATTGTTAAATAATAACAATGCCTTGAACCGTTTAAAATATATAGTGGATCAGGAAGATATCGCTTTGGATAACGAAAATGTCCTTGATGAAGTATTGAGAATTTCTAATGGTGATTTAAGAAAAGCAATCACATACCTACAATCTGCGGCTAGACTACATGCATCATTTAATAATATAGTTGATGAAAACGGTGATGTAGAAATGGTTGATGCTGAAACGAGAAGTAAAATTACTAAAGATTCTATACAAGAAATTGCTGGTGTATTGCCGGAAGCATCGTTGGACCAAGTTCTAAGTGCCATTAAATCTTTGGATACGAAAGATATATTGAAAAACGTCGAGGAAATAGTCTTACAAGGTTGGAGCGCCCAACAGATCGTGGATCAGTTGCATGACAAATTCATATTGGACGATTCTATGAATTCTTCGACTAAAAATAAAATTGCAAAGATATTATTTGAAACCGACAGAAAATTAAATAACGGTACAGATGAACATATTCAATTATTGAACTTATGTTTACAAATAAAAAGAGTTTTATAGTCACACTTATATTACATAGTATATCCTAAACACTGATATTATGCGTACTGTAAAATAAGTGCAATACTAGCGATTCACCTACCTGCGTGGGGATGATTGATTCATTTGGTCGAATCCACCTGAATGTTGTAAAGGCGGAATACCCATACCTGGTGGTGGTGGCATCCCTGGTGGGAACCCCATGTAAGGGGGGTTTCCAGGAGGTGGTGGCATTGGACCGTTACGCCCATTGGTAAATTGAGATGGCATAGGCATTCCTGGTGGAGGCATAAATCCTGGTGGGAACATTTTAGGTGGTGGTCCCATATTTGGAGGATATTGAAGGTGAGGAGGTGGTGGAGCGTTAGAACCATTAGAAGGTGGAGCCCCGCGTGAATCATTAGGCACACTGACGCCAGGACGCGTGTTTGGTCCTCCATGAAACTGTCTCATCCATGGAGGCATTTGTTGTGGAGGCATTTGTTGTGGAGGCATTTGTTGTGGAGGTATTTGCTGTTGATTCATTTGTTGGCCTGGAGGAAAGTTCATGTTTTGTTGTTTTGGTCCATTCATTTGTTGCTGTTGCATCTGGGGCTGTACATCCGAGGACAAAGGTGTTTGTTTAATATCAGGAGACGACACTTTGGTGTTTTGCTGTCCTGGAACAGCATTTGCAAATAAACTTGGACTTGATGTATTACTTCCACTGTCGGGACCTTCCTTTTTGTTTAATAACGACATGAAAAATATATCATTGCTGAGCGGTTGCCCTGGAAGAGGTCTTTTAACTTCTTGTGAAATGTCCTTCTGTGGAGAAATTTGAGGTGGTAGCGGTTGCGGTAAAGACTGAGGTAAAGGCTGATTACTTTCGTTTGTATTATTCATCATAGATAAAAACCTTGAATAACCTTGGTCACTTTTACCCGATAATGCGTGTGCCTGAGAAGCACCTCTTCCCTGAGCATGATGCTGAACAGGCAAACTGTGCGATTGACTGTGGTCTGGTCTGCTTAAATGAGGATGGTTTTCTGACGAAGGTGTATTAAAGAAAGAGGAAAACCTCGAACTCTTAGCAGTAGGCTCTGAATTTGCAACAGTCGGTGTAGATACTCCAGAGCTTGGAGCTTTTAAAGATGAAGTAGTCGAATCAATAGATTGAGTTTTTGGTTTGACAAAAGAAAAAAAGTAATCTACTTCGTTACCACTCTTTTCTGCATTCAGGTCATTATTATCCTCTACCACTTCACCATTTCTACGCCGTTCCTCAGTCCTCATGTTACTTTTCCACTTTTCAAAGTCTTCGACTGTTTGGCCCATGTTAAGATTTAATTCATCGTTCAAGTCAGCATTTTCCCATTCCGGTTCAATTTCTTCTGTAGGCTCTCCTAATAATTGAGAAATTTTTTCTTCAGACAACGAATCCAAATCAGCAGTCTTCAAGAATCCTGGTTTACGTTCCCAGTTAGAATTAGAATCTTGACGCTTTTTATTGGACGTATTTTTATTTTTATGATTGTTACCATGCTTTGAGTTGTGACCATAATCTTTGGCTCCATTGGAAGTATTTTGTGACTTAGACTTCGCTCTCCAGAAGCTTTTGTCCGGCAATTCGTTTGTTTCTTTATAATCTTTAATAAATGGCAGGTTTCTTAACTCAAATAAAACCTCAATTGTATATACACGTTCAAAATTTTTTTTGGATATTTTCGATATGGTGGGTAACGGAGTATTTGGACTATTGCTGCTTGATCTTGGTTCGAATTCTGGTGTCGACTCTTCAGCAGCTTTTGCAATGGCTGAATCTAATAATTTGGATAATGCACTTCCAGGTTCAACTGACCCACTAGACGTTGCCTGGATCGATGCAAGTGATGAATTCTCGTTATTTGATACATCTTCTTTAAGGACTTGTATTATTGATGGATCGCTCAATAATGAATTCGAAGCTAATTGGTCGGATGACATATTACAAATTGTTTTATGCACTTATATTATTCCTGAATTGGTTGATTCGGTATGAATAAACGATTCGAATATGATATCTAGTTGATTATCTCTAAGGTAACTTATTTTTGCCTTATATGATGATGAAGTAAATTATTTGCCCTCTATTCGCCTTGTAAGATGTAGCTAATTTCCAGATAAATAAATTAAGCAAGTTATGAACCTTTACGCAGGTTAATCAATCTTTTCTGTATAATTGAGTAACAATCAGTTGATTTATCTTTACAAACTCTGATGAATGGAACTATCGAACGGGCTAATTGTTGGAATTATCTAAGGATCGCATAAGTTGATCGATCAAAAATTTTAGTGTGCGGGTAAATATCATATTCCTCTACAAACTACTATTAAATAAAAAGCCTACTACAATGGGGATAAAGATAAGATAGAAAGGATCTATATTAGTTACTTCATTAAGTAGGGTATATTTAGGTTCATTATTTCACGACACATAACAAACCAATCTATTTCACGTAGCGTATCATGAGTTTTTTCAACATTAGAATCAGACTCATTATTCTGTAACATTTTTCTCTTCTCTCCTTCTTCCCACTTGAATAATTCGTACATAAACCGTAAATTGGGCTGGACTATGATATTCAAGCGGCGAACTCTCACATAAAGGTAGGCCTTTGGTAAAGTAATATTTAATCTCTTCATGACTTCTGCAATCACCACAGTTGCAGATCTGGAAACACCTACCCGACAATGAACCAAGATTTTAGTTTTTCCGTTCGACTTCTTGTATTCATTATCGATATATCTGAGGATACTTGGCAAAGACGCTGATAATTCATCGATACCGTCATCTTGTAAGTTATTGACCTTTAATACGGTATCAACACAGCAGCCGTTGTACTGGGAATTCGAACGTGTAATATTATACATTTCAATATTTCCACCATCCAATTCATCGATAGAGACATTATTGTTCTTTTGAAACTTATAGCCGTTGAGCCAGTACAACGGTTCGCCAACAGATATGATTTTCTTAATTCCCAACTTAGAAAGTAAGGGTAAGCTGTTTGCGTGCTTTAATGATCCCAAATACAAATATGGCAATATTCGTGATGGCAATGAACCTTCGACATCAGTAACCCAATCTGTAGGGGACCCAAATTCATTATCCCAATCTGAATCCTCTTCGCCTTCATCTGAAGTAGAATCCGAATCTGAATCATTCACAATATAGCCTAATTTTAGGCTCTTAGCAATTGGTTGGTTGGATCTAGATCTTTGAGGTAAAAATAGTTCATTAAGTTCTTCGTTCGTTATAGTTTCTAACTCTCTCCAATTTATGGAGCTTCCTAATGAATGAGGGGAGAATTTGTTTAAGATAGTTTGTAATTTCTTCAATATTGTTACATCTGTGTTGAAAATATAAAACGGTCTGCCATAATCTAGGTGCAAGTCGAGGATTGCCTGACCAAGTTCAATGTTTTTCGAATACATTAAATAGCATAATACCAATAATGACAGCTCTGTATATCCATCTGAACAATAAACCAATGAGCTCAAGACATCCGAATCATATGATGTTGATGATGAATATAAATATAGTAATTTGCAAGTGTTAACAATAGCCATTAATGCGTCCTTACGACAATCCCCAAGTCCTATTGATCCAGAAGGTGGGAACTCCAATGTATGAAACTCTTGATCAATTGAGTGATGAGTAGAAATAGTATACTTAAATAGTAACGAAGAAAGTGTTGGTAAATCTGGAAACGAAGCGTCGTTATGGCAGTAGATAAATAAACGCCAATTAGCCTTTGGCCGTGGTAAATAGGAAAATATATCATTCGATTTAGTTGTGTCTTTTGTGATTATCGAATTTTTAGGATCACAATATATATCCTTAGCATCGCTTGAAGTATCGAAAGTAACTTCTAAACTCTCCCTATTACCCAGTAATTGCATTAACATTATTTGATGGTCCCATATATTACCGACCCATACATTCTTATGTACTTTCGTAGCAGCGGACATTCTTGTCGTCTCGATTTTTTCCTTAATTTGATAGTCATTATCCCAAATGGACAAGGTATTCGATTTAAAGGCATCCAACTTGAAATTTAATTGCGTTTTCTTGTTCGAATCTAGAGAAGATGCTAAAAGAGAATTGTTAGGTTTGTATGTAAACAATCCTTCATATTTTCTGTACTCAATTGCGTTCAGCAGTATGTTACTTAAGAACCGTACGTCGTTTGGAATGAAAACTTTATATGTCGATTCTTTTTGACCATCTTGATAAGCACTATATTTTTGAGTTAACCACATGATTCGAGAAATGGCACCACAACGACAACTAGAAGTGTTGTGATCTTCATGGAAGCAGTAAACAACAAAATCAGAGCAAACTGCCAGCTTAGCAACTTGAATATGAAAATTCCTCAATGAGACACCCGAATCAGGGTCTAAATCAAGGAAAAATGGGAGATGGCCAATACTCACACAGTCTCCACTAAATATATTCCGTAATCTATCTATGGTGTGCTCGTCCTCACTGGTAAAAATTTTGCAAACAATTTCCAATATCAAATCCGAAACTTCTGCCTTCGATATATCAATAGGCTGTAATATTTCTTTGAGTTTAACTGTATTTTTAAGCAAAGGTTTCCCTGCCAAACCATCGGGCGAGGAGTTAATACACATTAGAAATCTTGCAGTTGATGGTCTCGCTTGGTCAAAGCTATTTAGCGAGTATCCATTTTGCTGGCTAATAAAATATTGCCTCTGAGCAAAATTCTCCTTGTGTATCCCATGGAGCCATGGAAACATGTCTTTAGTAGGTGGAAGTGGTCTATTAAAGTACCAGTTGAACACATATAGTAATTGTCCGTAAGTAATAGATTTGATCAGAATGTCGGTATGTATATCCGTGAGAAGCTGCACCTGTCCTAAGTCCTCCTTATAAAATTTAGAGCCACTATCTAATGGAGATAAGCTCTCTTCGAATAAAGAACTCCTCATGTATTCCTGGTCCGACTCCACGTTCAATTTCGTGGTTTTCGTCCCTATTATTCCGTCGCATACTTCGCAGTTCTCGTCCATAACACTGCAATTGTCCGAATCTATAACATTCTCGCGTTCATACCCCTTCTGTATATTATTTCCTTTGGTATTAAGTGTTTGCAACCTAGCCTTGAATCTATCCCGTTCGTATAAAAGATCGTTGGACGCAGAAGATGATCTCTTACTCATCCTCACCAATGCCGGCATTGGCTTGCTCTCCATCGATACTGACATAGTCTTATATTTCTTCGCATTACTCAACATTTCATTATCCTTACCTATTGAACTCATATCTGAATTACCTATCTTAATCGATCTGGGCATCTGTGGTATCTCAGGTGCCGTGGAGTTAGCTGTCTGTGGTTGAATAGCGATAGCTGAAGGTAATCCCGTTGAAGTCATCGCAATAACCCCCAATATGTAGTAATAGTGTTTATCTGAGTTGAATCAGCCGAAGCACGATAAGTTATCGCTACTATACGAAGTCTCGTTTAATCAGGAGACTAATAGCCTTATCTAACCGTTATACAATTTTTTTTTTTTGGTAATGATTGTATATAAGATGGAACTGAAAACTCCGGGTAACTTTCAAATAAATTGGTGAAGAAACTAGTCATCAAGAAAATGTTCAGTTTCAACAGTAAACAGACAAGTTAATACAACCACATCAGCAGTTAATTGGTAGATTAATATCAAGTAGACGATCTCTGAGTTACGTTCTATAACATTTTTTCTTTTTAGAGGATTTTTCCGAAATTGCAGACAATAAATCTTCTTTTCACGCTTAGTACAGAACAATAGCTGACGAGGCAATTGTTGATTTAGAGAGGAAACACGAAGATAAAGAAGATGACCAGTACACCTAGTAATGCAATCATTGAACAATTGAATCAGGCTCGTAATTTGGCAATTTCAAATAAAGAAACATTTCCACAGGTATTGAGACAAATCTTACCATTTGCGAGCAATCCCGATATCCAAATTCAAAGGTGGTGCTCTAGATTCTTTAAGGAATCGTTTATTGCCGACGAGACGGTGTTAAGCAAGGCGGATAAGGCTGATTTAGCAATAGACACGATCGACAGTTTAATAGTTTTGACAGAAATTCGAGATGCAGAAATATTTAAAGAATGCATTGATACATCGATAGTAGTATTCAGGTTAGTGTTTCGCTACGTTGCTGAAAACGATGGATGTGGTGATGTGTGGCAGAAATTGAACGAATTGAAGAATAAATTAACGAACAAGTTCCAGACCACATTTCCTCTCACGCCGTCTGACGACGAAGAACACGATATGGTACGCAGCTTAGATTCTAAGTTGGAAACCTTGAAATTTGTGATGTTAGTTATTGACTATCAATCTAAATCTCCTTCTAACATAACCAGCTTTTCCTTGTCACAAGTCCAACCAAACCATACCCTCATCAAACAATCAATAGAGGCAGAAGCATATGCCCTAGTGGACGCAGTCTTAAAAGTTCTTACCAACGATATACTCATACCGCCAATGGTCACTGCCGTACTTAACCATTTTTCAGTTCTAGCAAGAAGGAAACCTCAGTTTATCTCGAAGATGTTGAATGTGATAGAGAATTTTGATACCAATACAAAATTACAGTCAAACTATCAAACTATTGATGAGTACAAACTATCAAAGAAATATGTCGATAGATGCATGAGAATTTTCTTAAACCATCTATTAAGGAATCAGCTAGTACCTTCTAACTACACTTCTTCATTAAACAAAAAATTAACTCTCTTAGTAAATCGTGGTGACGACATTAGGAAGAAAAACATATTACTGCCCTCGCCCGAAGATGCTATCATCAAAAAACGAAAATTTGATGGATTTATTAATCGTTCGAAAAGGTGCAAAACGAATGACTATAAGAATTTGTACTGCTTAACTGACTCGACCAACGAGTTAAATAATTTTGATCTTTCAACATTACCGCAGAATATATTGATATCAATGACTTTAGCGTCTCTTAATAAAGTAAGCAGTAATAAATTGTCCAAGGCATTGGATATTATCGGTGAGAGATATAAGTATGCAGTAGCTAACTTTGCACCTATTGATATTAAAAAAGAACAAGAAGGAGAATATGATGAAGAAGATAATGAAAATGTTGATGATTATGGCCCAGAAACGAACTATACGTTACCACCACCAAAGGACCTCTCATATCAAGACAAGAAAGAACACATCAATTTGATCATTAAGAACTTTTTCAAGTTGGCAGGCAGAGACGTTTCTGATGTCGAAGAAAAACAAGAATTAGGAGGCAAAGGTACTATTAATAAAGAATTGACGAAGATCGCTATCAAGGCATGGAAAAAAGATTCTTGGTTCTTATTATTGACAAGATTAGCCACTCGTGGTATGAGAACAGTTGACCCTACAAAACCGGTACTAGATTCAGAAAAGGTTGATAATGAAAGCACTGACGTCGCTCAAAATGAAGAATTGAGTGATATAATCAGACAATCTATTTTTGATCATTTCCTTGATAATGTCCATTCAAGGATAGACTTAATCATTGAATGGCTCAATGAAGAGTGGTATAGTGAAAAAGTGTTTAATGAGGATCTGTTGCACAAGCAATTAACAGAAAAATACATTAAAGAATATGAATCAAATCCTGTTGAAAATGGGGCTGTTAGTGAAAGAGTTGATAAAGAAATCGACACTATAGAAATTCCAACTCCAACTTACAACAAATGGACGGGTAAAGTTTTAGACTCTTTAATTCCATTTTTGGAACCAAACGACAAAAAAATATTTATTAGACTATTATCAGACTTGCCCTACTTGAATGAAGATTTAGTATCGAGAATAAAATCGTTATGTTTTGACCCAGTTAGATCTAAGATCGGATTTTTGTCGCTACAATTCTTAATCATGTACAGACCTCCCGTAAAACTGGCATGCATAAATATTCTTGAAAACCTCTCAAAAAGTGATCAAGAGGATCTTAAAGAAGAGGCAACTAAATTGTTAAAAAAATATGAACAATAGTTACCCCAGTGTATATAATCGTTCGTCATTTGTATAGAATCTACGATGACATTAATGTATTATTTTTTATTCCTCAGTATTTTTGGTTTGTGTACTTTGTTTCCCCTGTGTAATTCGTGTAATCTCGCTTCATTGGCCTGACCTAATTTAATTATGTTTGATAATTGATGCAGTCGTATGTTAGAAAGTTGTTTCAAAGGCTGATTGGATTTCAGTTGACCTTGATACATCTTTTGATTTTTCGTATTTTCCGCATAAAATTCACATGTGTTAAATTCAGTCATTTTTGGTTCAATCAGGTCTGACTTGTCTAAATCCTTCTCCGTATCTTGAACCTCTTTTACACCAACTTCCTCATCTGCGTCAGAATTTTGTTCATCATTTCTTTCACCATTATTTTTCGTATTATTTTCCCGCAAATCTACATGCAATGGTTGTTGTAGTGAAATCTTATGTTTCGTATATCTTTCGTTATTAAACACTTTCAATGACTTCAATTTGGTCACAGAGAAATTTTCTGCGCTATTGTCACTATCGCTTTCACTTGAGTAACCTTGTATATTATCCATCTTGCATAGTGTTGTGGCGTAGCGATTTGTAAAGAAATTGTTTAAAAATAGACTTAATTTTTCTCAGAAACATTTCATCTAGAATTACACGATACGCCAAATTAATTTAAACGGTTGTCGTATAGAGATAGGTATTTATGTCCAAATTGATTGTAAATTGAATTTTATAACTATTTCGACTAGTACTAGAAGGACTACAAGTCAAAACTGTTAAAAATGGGTCAGAATGATTTTAATTACGTCCATGGTCATTTTGATCCACATAAAGAGATCGATAAATATGGCTTGGATGACTCTACATTTGATTTAATAAATATAGACAGATTTCATAATACGAAGGCGTCAACAGTGTTTTCGTATATGTTCATATGGATATTAATGATGTTATCGTGGATTTTACTTGCTGTCGATGTCTATACATGTTTGAATATTTTGGTGTTTCATAAATGGTCAAATGACGACTACAAGCCATACGCGTATTCAGTAGCTAAATGGATATTTACAGGGTGTATTATATTCCAATTTTTATTGTTGATTTACCATTGGATTTGGGCCATTCATACGTTCCGTACCAGAAATATTGCACTTACTTACGTGAACTGGATTGCCCGTTTGCTTTACATTGTCAGATCGTATAATTATCACTGTTTGTTTCACCAAATCGAACAGGACAACTTTTTTGATTGGGCTTGCTTTCTAAGCTACGACGAGTTGGACCATGCTCTACAAATTCTAGTTGCAGATACGCCGAGACAGGTAATCAATATCTTGACGTTACGATACTATGCAACAGATGGTGATGTCCTGAACGATATCATCCGGAATATCAGAAAAATAGCTATCAGCAACTTGAGATTGTCCATTATTCTATCATTCATGTGTCTCTCGTTTGCCATTTGGTCCATTTTCTTCTTCAAGTTTTTGTTGGGGATGATTTTGTACATTCCTGTTATGGTTAAATTGCGTAAAAGAAACTATAAATCTTTGAAAAAGTACTGTTGTGATGTTGTTAATGAAAATATCAGGGTCCTAGTTCTTAAGAATCACAAGTCAAAGAAGACATTACTAGAAGAAGGTATTGTGGACATCAAAGATATCAATACAAACCCCTTACTTTCATCTTCAACTACTACTTTTGACTTTGAATATAAACCAGAAAATATGAATCGCCCTGTTGGCTATCAACACTCAAAAAATATATCTGTACCTTCGGCCATACACGAGGTGAATTCTGGTAATCATTACAATGATAATTATAAATTATTTAATAAAAGCGATACACATACATACGAATCTTTGCCGCTTGACGATCTTTCTTCACAACATCATGAAATCAAGCCTGCAGTTCCTCATTCATATGTAACACCAAGTCTACAAAGAGTATATAACACCAGCGATTCAAACTACTCTTTTTCAAGCCCATTTGATGACAATAATAAGATAACAAGCAAAGATAACTTGATGTTTACTAGATCTGCATATGAACCAAATAGAAAGGAACCACCTGTTGAACCGAACCCATTTGATGACGATGCAGCTATAAGTTTGAATGATTCATCTGACAAATCACAACCATTGGCACAAAGGAATTTTTCCGGTAGTTCACTAACTGAAACATCTTATCAACCACCTAGAACAGTTGAGAAACCACAACCTAAGTCGTCTTTGGGCTACTACAATCCTTCAAATCTGGAGGAAGAGCCGGTAAATAATTCGAGCTCGGGACATGCACCATATCCGTTGAGAGGTGTTTCAATGTATGGTCCTAATCCGGAACATGAAGATAACGATATATACGAAAAAGTATCCTCTAGTTCAGAAACTGGATACCCAGTAGAGTCAACATCAAGTACAGATGATGATGATAACTTTGCATATAACACGCATCATTAGCTTTCACTCAGGAAGGTTTGCATTTAATTATATATTTTATTAATTATATCTCATTGTAAATTAGAATTAAGTATATACAAGAATCCCACCATTAACTGTTATTTACTACATTCTTCGTTAATTCTTTCTAAGACGAATTTTTCTTGTCTTCGTATTCCTTCTTCAACTTAGCTAATTCATCATCTGCAATTGGAGGAATTGGAATATCACTAAATTCATCTTTACTCAATACATTAAAAGTGTACCAATAAACACCTATTGGGATCGAGGAAACCACGAACAAACTAATCATATTCCTAACAAAATATGGTGCTCTGACTCTCAACAAAGCTGGAGTCATTTCAAATGTCTTTGGATCACGGTAACGATTATGTCCCTTTCTATTAAAAAGTTAGTATTAAATAAGCTCTAAGAACTTGTATTCGTATTAGCACTTACGGTTTACCTAAAACAGCCATTTTAATTAATACGTTATGAGCTTTAATGTAGTTTTCTATAAGTAATAGATATAATATGGATTCTTATAATGAAGGACTGAAATAGATTTTTCGTGGCACGATAAAATGACAGATTATTCCAACACGTGATAATAGTTACAGCTAATCTTCACTTCCTTTGACTATTGATTAGACACTGGATAACTGATTCTATGTAGATAAACGTCTATTAATGAAAATACTTGGTTATATTGTAATAGTCTTGAGAAATATTAAATAGGTTTTAGATATTTAAATTAGAACCACAAAATTGCTGCAAAATATGCTAATAAGTATATAAATTGTAGAACCTAATCTAAAGATTGGTTCTGTTGTTAGACCTTTGGACCTAACACAACTAGCATTGGATTTGTACGCTATTAGAAATTGTTTAAATGCAAAGTATTCTATTAATTCAATTAATTTACAAAGAATTACATATAAGCCTAATAATGGTTAAGTCTCCATAATGTAACTTTACCGCCTTCATTACCAATGGCCAACATTTCATTGTTTGGAGAAAATGCGACAGCTGTAACTCTACCTAAAGGAGTACCACTAGTGGGCCAATTGGAATAGACGGAACAAGATGGCAAGTGAACTAATCTTAAAGCATCTCTTTTGGCTCTGGAAGCTATACATAATAGTTGGCCATCAGGTGAAAAGCATAAGGAAGAAATGGACGTAACCAAGTTCTCAACGGTCTTTATAGGTTTAGGATTACTTCCATCACTCAAAACATTACGGTCGTATATATTAACAATACCATTATTAGTACCAATAGCCAACCAACGATTTTTAGGGCCCCCAAGCTCAATTTTTGTTACACCAGTACCACTATCATCTTGCCATCTTCTTATAATTTTATTATGATGCTTTGGCTCTTTCTTTGGTTCTGGCTTAGATTTATTATCATTAGGTAACTCAAATTCCCAAACTTCACCAGCTGAATTGATAACAATTATAAACGACTCATCATTGGCAAATTCAAAGTCCACAATAGTCCCTTCAATCTTGAAACCCTTGATCCACTGACCCGTCAAACCGTTCAATATATTACACCAACCACTACTACCAGTAAGACCGATATAGGTACCTTTTGCGGAAATTTTGAAGTATTCCATCGACCTTTGAAATTGCTCATGACCATACATACGAGAAATCTTTTCAACTTCACCCGTATTAAGGTCCCATTTGTTCATATAACGTCTTCTACCACCAGCGAAGATTAAGTTTTTATTATCTTTTGAAGGAAATGGTGAAAAGTAACAGGATGAAATTGGCGAATTACGCAAATGTAATGTTGTAACTACATTATTTACCTTGCCATCAATATGGTAAATACGTAACGTTCTATCAAAACCACCAGTTAATAATAGTGGGTGAGAATGATGGAACGATAATGATTGGATTGCTGCTTTAGAAACTTTCGAATAGTTAGCATCCTTAAGCCTTGTGATAGAAATTTTATTTGGTGATATTAATTTTAATTGCTTTGTAATAATAAATTGCTGAGTTGATGATAAAAGCTTCAAAACAGCATTAGTATCGTTATTTGAGGCCTCTCTTATTTCTTCATCCTCGTTTCCCATAACTTCAGCATCTGAATCTTCGTCTCCGGCCTCATTATTATCCTGTTGTAACTTATCTATCCATTCAGGCCTAGGGTAAATTTTTTCGAATTGGGATCTCAATCTTGTTATATACGATTTACCATTTATAACAGAATCTGTTTTGACCTTCCTCAATTTTTTCATTTTGTCGGAAGAAAGTAACGAGATATTTAATCTTTCATCATCACTATCTTCCCATGCAATTTCTGAATCATTATCATCATCTTCTTCTTCGTCTATTTCTTCATCTGATTGTAGGTCTTGGTCGATATCCATCACATCTTGACCTTGTTGTACATCATTAGTACCATCATCAATGTAAAACAATTGATCATCTTGCACATCTTCTAAATCATTATCACTGTCTGATGATTCATCTGACGCATTACTGCTGTCCTCTTGTTCATCAGAAGAATAATCATACAAATTATCAAGTTTTCTCAAATTAGACTCAAAGCCTTGTAAATCTCCAAACACCAACTTCTCTAACAATATTTCTACATCATCTTTAGGAGGGATCAAAACTTCATCTCCATTTCTATTCTTAGACGTCATGTTTGAACTACTCATGATAAATTGAAATGATCTGGTTAGAGTAAATATTTATGTCTGCTCATCTTGGCAAAAAAAATTTCACGACACAAAAATGACGTTTTACAATTTGACAAGATTTTGTACTTAAAATCTATTAGGATTTGCATCATATGTACATAGATAGATATAGATAGACTGATGTATATATAATGTAAAAATGCTATATACTATGCTTCAAATGTGCAATATGAATCTTCCAACGTATAAATAAACAGATAAATTACAACTGTTTTATGCAATGAAAACGCTTTCAATTTAAATTTAAAAGCGGTTTTATGAATTGTACATCTCTATCATTTATTCCCTTTCAATTCAGTAACGAAAGTGATGAAATATTTTTTGAAAGCCCTTTGATCCAATTTGACTAAGTTAGTACAAAAATCAGTCATTAATTCCTGCGAAAGACCCATATTTGTCAAGTAATTAGAAAGAAACGTAAGATACTCATCCCCTCTCTTTTCTTGGTAAGTCTTTAACAAAGATGCAATTTCTTGTCCCACGAGTCTGTACTGTGCATCCTTCAAATCAAATTCCAGTTTTTGAAATGGTAATTCAAAAGATAATTGAACAGCCTTATTCATCAAATATTCATCAACTCCTTCAAGCGGTGGAAGACTTTCACCATATTTGTCTTGCGGATCAGTAATTTTGCCACCATGGCCGCCCATAACTAAAACAACATTGATAAGTTGAGTTATGGCCAATTTTGAAAGTGTAGGTTCAGATGTATTATATGCATATACAAAGAAACTCTCCATTATTGTTGGAAATTTTTGTTTGTTAGTTTCTGTGATCAACAAACTAGACGAATGGTTAGTGATAATAGCACTAATAAAATTCATATATGACTTCTTCAATGACTCCTTATCTCTGATAATATCAGGCATAGATTCATATTCATTATCTTCGCCATTATACTTCAATAACGAAAATATTTTTTCCAATAAAGGTGAAAGTAAATCATTTAATAGCTGATAAATGTTTTCGTTACTTTGAAAGTTATGAACAATTTGACCCAAAAAGTTTAAAAAGTTGGTTAATTCTGAAATTTTTAAATTATTGGCGGCCAAGATAATCGATACTAATTTGCTTAAATGGTTGTTGATTTCTGCATTCAAATTTGGAATAAACCTTGCAAAGGAAAATCTAGCTGCATCCCTTATAATTTCAAATTTTGCAAAATTCTCCAACGTAATTAGAACAACCTGAGATGCATTACTAATTTTATTAACAATTTCTGTAGAATACTTGTTATTATAATCATAATCATATCCCCTCGCAAATGTGCCAATAGCCATGAGCGAGTGATGAGCCTGTAATGCAATTAATTGTTGGTTAACCTTATCCTTGTTCGAGATACAATTCTCTAAATCATTGAACAATGGTTGAAAAATCAAATCAATCATTCTTAACTTCAAAGAAATATCTACGGATAATAAGGAAATCAATAACCCAATACTTTCAAAAAGATTCAATTGGTTATTAAAATTACCATTTTCAATGGTATCATTATCCTCATCTTTTGTTGGTAACTCTGCCTTTATAACGAGCAATGGCTGTAACTTAATAAACAAGTTTTCGATAAATGACGAGTTATTTAAAGTTGGCTTGGTCAACTTCACAAATCTAAAAAATAAGTACCATGTTCTTAATCTTACCTTTTCTGAGTTGTTGAATAAGCCTAATGGTGAAGAAAATAATTCTAAAATTCTAAGAATTACTTCTTGATTATTGATATTAGTATTTAAAAAGTTATAATGGCGAACTATTAACTCGAAAAACCCTAACTGGATTTTTGGATGATCGATTTTTAGTATTAAGTCTGAATTAATTAGTTTAATCAAGAATTCTTGCACCAAGATAAAAGGCTTTGAGCTACCTATTTCTTGTTTAGGTAAATTAATCAAGTTATTTCTTAATGATTCTGTAAATGTATTTAATTCAAATAAACCTAATTCCAAATTTCTCCAGTCTATCTTCTCAAAATCACTGGAATATGCAAAAATAGACTCATTAATAACTATTGGTATTGCTTCTAAAAATAATTCCGGCTTTAAAACAGCAATGGTATCTTGGAATGTCTTTAATCTCAATCTGATTTCATTGAACTGTTCAGTTGATTCATCGTCAGTACCATCATCATCATCGTCGAATTTCATTTTCAAGATAATTTTGTTTAATAATGATGACAATAATTCAATAGATGCTAATTGATTAAACTTTTTGCAGATTAACAAATATTGCTGAATAAATGGAAAAACTTGTTGAGAAACATCATCATACTCATGCGACAAGAATTTGAAAATCGATGGCCATAAGTTTAAAAATTGTTGATTAATTGAATCAAATAATTCTAATTCAGAAGATTCTAAAACAATGACCAATTCTAGTCCTACTTGGTTTGATAATTTAGCAATATTCTCCATGAATTCCAAGTCATCGTCATTATTAACTGAGTTTATTATTGAAGTCAAATTTAACAAGGAAATTAACTCTAATTTGTTCAAAGGCTTCATTTTCTTCGAGATAACTTCTATGAGAGTTAAACATGTTTCATTTCTTTGGTCTGGTTTATTAAGATATTGGAATATAATGTTGATGAAATCGTTAGATATAAATAAGGTAATCTCCATCCAGTTGATATAATAACCAATGATCTTCAAGAAATTGTTTAGAACATCATTGTTATGCTGTATTAACGCAGGGTTTCGTAAAATCTTTTGCCAATTTTCAACTAACAAATTCATATCATTTGCACGAATTTGATCCTTCAAAAGGTTATTTCTATCTTGAATGTCTCTTGATCTAGAAATGAATTTATCACTAATCTCAGTATGCACGGCGATTATAATTCTACTGTATATATCAATAGCAATTAGGTTATTATCAACGACAAGAGCTAGCAAATCTTTTAAAAAGTTTGGATTGATGTTCAAGTAAGTGAAGCAGAATAAATTACCCATTATTCCTGCAAACTTGTTCTTCAAGTATACTGGGTCGTTGATATTGGAAGTAATCACATAATTTAAGTACTGAAATAAATCTGAGTTTAATTCATATAGCTGTTCATTATTTAATTTGGTAATGTTTTCATCGATCACCTGTAGTATGAAAAACTTGAATTCTTGGTTCAAAGGCGAATTACTATTAATGGACTTCAAAAGAATATCTAAACACGATTTATAACCCTCCTCGGTTGATTTGATTTGATTGATAAATTCAAATGCTTGATTCTTCAAACCTAAATCACTAGTACCACTTAGGGCAATTTCGACTGCCTTCAGAATTTGTTCATCCATTTACTGTAATTTTCAGTCGTATATATATGTATATATTGTGTATCTTTGTTCCTATATGTGTATTGTTAACGAAACCTGTAATATTTCTCTAAGAAATCCCTTGTAGTATGTGTGGAACTATTCTATTTATATTTGATCCTATGCTGTAGCTATTCTGACATGCAAGTATGATTCGAATCATATAAGGTACTCATGCTGAAAAAAAATTTTTGTTTTTCGCACTCACACGATCTATTGAGCTGTCAAGAAGACCACTACGTTAGCCTCCTAAATGATAAGATAAAGATATCTACAAAGTAAAAACACGTAGTATTAGTAATAGTCATATATTGTAGCTACAATAAAAGTAATTCAATTTACATCGTACTTTTTAATTTGAAATTGACAGTGTGATTTTTTGAATCTTTATGTACGAGTCAATGTAATACTAAGAAAGAAATATGGTGAAGCGGTATTATGAGTCACTACTTAGCAATTGAGGTCTATTTTTGTAGCTAAAGTTTATTTACGTTTAAACTTTTATATATAGAAGCAAAAGTTGATGACCAACAGTTATTTCTGAGGGGCTCACTTTGAATGAGCAATTGCATTGAGATCAGAGACAATTACTCGAGGGTAGCATATTTCTTCAAATGGGAAGGTAAAGCATCAAATAAACCCTTTGATTGTAACCAACTTTGAGAGAAAATACGGTCACTGTATTTGTGGGCAGAATCAGCTAACAAAGTGACGACGTTTGAACCTTCTGGTAATGATTGAGCAACTTTGACAGCAGCCACAACATTCAAAGCACCTGTGCCACCGATATACAATCCCTCTTCGTCCAACAAACGATACAACATTGCAATTGATTCCTCATCGGTGATTTTTAATGCGTCATCTATCAAGGGAATTTCTGGCTTCAAATTATCGGTCACTCTACCTTGACCAATACCTTCTGTAAAGGAAGAACCACCTCTTTCCATTTTTTCCCCATTAGACTTGATGTAAGAATACAAGACAGATCCAGGTGGATCAGCCAAGACACATTTGGTAGCCCCGTTGGAGATTTCCTTCAAGTATCTGGTTACACCAGCAAAAGTCCCCCCGGTACCGGTAGAACAGGTGAACGCATCTACTTTACCATTCAATTGGGACCAGATTTCAGGCCCAGTAGTCTCAATATGTGCCTGTCTGTTGGCAGTATTGTCGAATTGGTTCGTCCAAGCAGCATTTGCTTGCGATTCAGCGAACCTCTTAGCTTGATGGTTGTAGTTCTCTGGATTGTCAAATGGAACGGCTGGAACTGGGTGGACGATGGCTCCCAATAATCTCAAGGTTTCAATTTTAGTCTTGGATTGAGTGTTTGGCATATAGATCACACATTTGTACCCTCTAGCTCTACATACGTGAGCTAACCCAATACCAGTATTACCAGCAGTACCTTCCACAATAGTTCCACCGGGCATGATCGAACCCTTTTCTTCTGCATCCTTGATCACATACAATGCAGCTCTATCCTTAATTGATCCCCCTGGGTTCATAAACTCAGCTTTCGCATACACATTTCTTCCGATTTCGTCGGATACCCTAGGTAACCTTATAAGCGGTGTATTTCCAATTGCCAGTGGAATACCATTTTCCGAAACCAAAGGCACGAAAGGAAGCTTGATATCGTGATTTCTGCTTATAGTCAACCGACGAATACTAGTTCTAATCATCTCTACTTCTATATAGTGCTTGTATCAAAGTATCTACTGTTAGCCGATTTTTGGTCCACCTGAAAATTGATATAGCATCACCATATAACACGTGATATTAGATCCCTACATCAGCCCGATCCATACCTCTAAAATAGGCCCATCTGATCTACTTATGCCACACCCTTTTCTTATCAGAAGAATTAAACCTGATATGTTTCATCGTCCAGACCATCGCACTTCCTGGTATACGGTCATTACAAAGCCATGACTTCTAGACGCACCTGAGCTATTCGTTTTTCTTATTCCTGGTATGCAAAATGCTTTTGTAGACAATAAGCCAGTGTATGTACAAATTTTTTTATTTCAACTAAGCAAAAAAGCCCTGAGGGTCTTGTCGGTGTTGACCACCTTTCCTATATGCTCTTCATTTGCTCACCACATCGTATCTTCGGAATAAGAAATCAAACGGAAATTCCTAATTAGATAAAAATATCTGTTGGGAGCCTTGCATCTTGCACAAACAAAAACCGTGCAGGCTATCATTGGCGAAGTACGATGGAACCAAGTCACACTACGCAAGTATTCATAGTTCTGGTTCAGCGTGCATACTGAATGAGTTTCGGTATGCGTTATATAACCGAGAATGCTAAGAGAAGAAAAAGCCGCCATACTGAGGACATTGTTCGACTAACCTTCCTGCCTTCATTGTTGACAGGATGGGTCCACATACATGAGTCTGTATATAGACTCCATATTTTCAATAAACGTTACACCTTATCTTGGGTACATACAAAACTATATATATTAGACGTCTGCCCATCATCCACAAGAGATCTATATATCTACGACCACGTCATATCCATCGATGCTTAATAGAGATTACACGAATATAAGGCATCCGCAGCCGTATCAACTAACACTACCTTCATTCGACGAGCTCTTGACAAGCATACCCTTACCCACTGACTTCACACAATACCCTAAGGGTTCTATATTGGCCCCTACAAATATTCACCCCCATCCACTCTCTAGTGCAATAGGTACTGGGGTGACTCCCATGGGTGGTAGTGCGGCCCATCTTCCATCTAGAGGCAGTGTGCACGGTGCGCAACCATCACCCAATGGCACTCTGCCATCGCACTTAATGCATGCCGGCCAAACAGCGCCTATAGCGCCTTCCCTACACGGGCCTGCGCAGGATCTTTCCAGTACTCCGTACACTTATTCCACCGTCATCGACCAGTTTAAGATCCCGACGCCTCCCCTGTCTGCTTATTCATTCAAGGAATCTCGTATGAAAGACAAACGCAAACATACATGCAAGGTATGCCTGAGGTCCTTTACTACATCGGGGCATTTGGCAAGGCACAATAGAATTCATACCGGGGAAAGAAAACATTTCTGTCCGTGGCCAAGTTGTGATGCAAGATTCGCCCGCCAGGACAATTGCATGCAGCATTACAAAACTCACAAAAATGGCAAAAAGAGGACAAAAAAGTTCTAGGTGGGCTGCAGACCCTACACTAACTACATAGTACGATTAACGATTAATACAACTCAACAAAATACATGTGCAATAGATTTCGTAACGTAAAAGTCTTTGTAGTTCTGCGTTACAGAAGTGAGAATAAACTGGTTGTCGACCCTGTACTCACACGGTGTCCATAACATAATCGAATAGGAATAACTACAATTCTGTTGACTCCACTGCTTTGAAATTTGCATAATATGTAGTAAGAGATTTAAAAAGTATTTGATGGCCCATCATTCCTTACCGCAAGATCAGTTTATTTGTAAACATAGAGAAGTCTTCCCAGGTATACCAATCGAGACCCTTATCACAATTACGCTCATGCGTCTCACGGCATGGAGCTTGTGTAACTTACTTATACGTGTGGACCAATTATGGCCCTGGGATTATTAGGCCTCACATGTGTTTTTTGTGCCGTCCGTACCGAAGAAAACAATCCCTCGGTATCCGGTAAATCAAATTCCGCATCGCAACGTTATCACGACTAAAAACCCTGTTCCCCATATCACATCGTCACTTCTAGGGCGTCCGCATACTTTTGGTCCTTCCGTAAACTGTAATGCGATTTATTTTAGCGTCTTGCTGCATTTGTCGAAGCACTGAACCTTATTAGTCCCAAATATTCTCGTAATAACATTTAGGATTAGGCTTCTAGTGTGTAAGACGACTGGATCAAACTTTTAAGCTAGAGATCCTTAACCTCCTTGCATGTTCCAAGAAAACTTCAAAGTCACCTGCAAGAAGCCCTTCAAATGTGAAGTCAATGACAGCGTGTCCCGTTGGAATGCTTGAAAGGATTTTTGAACTTTGTTATGATCGAGTATCTCATCAAATCGCAAATTTGGGATTTAAGAAACGTGATCTCTGTTTGTATAAGTATAGGCCATTCTATGAAATAAGCCAGCACATCAAGTGGCATATGCCGAAATAGGGACCCATGAAGCTTAGTCTCCAATGCATCTCGGACCAAATTACAATCTACATAGCCCTAAAAGGTTTTTCGTGCGTTTCCTAATGAAGAAAATCCAGTATTACCGAGGTATAAGTAAAGACGAGAAGGGGTTTGTAAGGTACACTACTCCGTCTATTCACCGACAGATCAGGGTTTTGACGCGGCCACCCAGTAGTCCCTGGATACTCGCGTAGACGACAATAGTGCACTGATATTAAGTTCTATTGTTTTATGATATTTCCTTATTAATTGTGTATGTTTCGGATGTGCATTGTTTTCTACAAATTAAAGATTAAAAACTGCGTTGTGAGGCAATGCATTGTATTATTGTGAACAGAATATCTATTGAAAAATTTTAGGGGTTCTGGAATAAATGTTTTTGGACGGTAGTGTGTTTCCAGTTTCAAAGTCTGCAAGACTATCCATAGTAGCGAATGCATACGATTTTGCGGATATATGCATAGCGCTTAAACGACATGAGCATGCATTAGGTACCGGGATAGGGTATTGCCGGAAACCAGGCAAAAGAAGAATACGAGCAATTGCTTAGTCAATACAATTCGGAGTTAGGCGATTGATAATTTCGTATGTAAAAGTCGCAAAATAGTACCTTCATGCGCTAATATTTTTTATAATTGTTCTTACATGTTGTCGCCTCGCTATAGGCACGAAGGTGAAGGACAAACTTACGCTTTTAGTAGAATAACCAAAAAATGAATTAGTCGTAAATGTTTTGAAAATAACTGGTACCATTCAATTCTTTGTCCAAATTGTAGCAGATACCATTGAATATGATTTTTCTGAATATCTCGATTCCAGTGCCGTCATTAAGATCATTGAATTTATCAAGCTCGATATCCTCTGCGTTACCTCTGTTTAGATCTACAATTTTGATGATGAGATCATTGATGAAGTGAGATATGCATCTCCCGATTGGTCTGAAAAGATGTTCATTGAATTTGCACGGTTCAAAGTCAGAGAGCGCATCGTGAAAGATGTCTACTTCGTTTTCCTCATCATATTCATGCTCTTCATAGTTTTTATGATCCAAGCATTTGAAGGGAATCGAGAAAAGGTTATCGTGAAAATTCCAGGTATTATCCTTGAAAGGATATTTCAAATAGTCAAGATCACTCAAAATGTCATTACTGTGAAGTCTTCGGGAAAGCCATTCACTGATAGTTACGAATAGATTACTACTGATAATATCCTTGAATTGGTGAAGCTTGAAGTTATAGTACTTATGAGACATAAGGTGTTCATCCAAGTCAGCCAAGTAGACTGCACAATGTTCACACTTGCAACCATTCCATAACAAATTATTCATTACTTGTTCGTAACACGACAAACTCTTCATGAAATTAGGCAAGACCAATGTAGCTCTATTCGATTCAATAGCCGTAGGTAAGGTATGTGTATATAACTTCACCCTTTGTAAATAATTTCCTTCCATTCCATCAAAAAATATTCCGTTTTCACAAGGCTTGTGTCGAATAGAAACGTATTTCAATAATTTAGTGTCAATCTCTTGCAAGATACCTATAACCCTAATATCCCATATTTCATTATACTTATGTGTGTCAATCACCTTTTCAGTATTCTGGACAAATGCAATCTTTTTCAACAAATAAACAGGAAGCGATAACTTCGACAAACATTCTTGATTACATTTTACATCATCACATCCAATAGCTAGTTGCAAGGACTTGATAGCTTTCCAATTAATAATAGAACTTCTCATAAATTTCTCTATAAGTGGTAGATCATCATGATAATAATTCAAGGTAAATGTACTTGAACTCAATTGAAATGCAATTTTATCATGGATATAATTCAAAACTTTTACAAAGGAATTATAAGACTTATTGCTTGAGTTAACAGTTATTGATTCAAGTTGTTTTAAACTTTCTATCATTTGCTGATTTATTTCAAGCTCATTAAATTGAGAATCTTCTTGGGTAACTTCTTTGAATGATATAAATAGTTCTTTTAATTTAGGGTACCTAGAAATGTAATTTAATTGGTTTACTTTATCGATTATTAAAGTTTCAAGGTTAAGAAAACCTTCCTTCAATATGATTGTATTCACCTTCTTCCGTAATGCGGCATCAGTAACTACCAATCTTTTCAAGCCAGAATTAACAAGAGAATTGATTAGCCTTATTAAACACTCATTCGCGGTTTTATCGAAAGAATCAAATATTGTAATTTCTTCTATATAATCAATTAACTGTGTATTGATCGAAATAGAAGAAATTAATGATAGTAATCTGGCATTGATGAGTTTGAAGTGATTTTCTTCCTTTGTAATCTTATTGAACCCATAGATGACAGTTTGTGTGGAGTCAGTGAATTCTATTCCTCTTTTATTATCCTTATTTTGTTTAAGCACTGGATCTTTTCTTACTGTGATCTTCTGATATAATTTCTTCATACATGGCTGATAAAATTGAAAATTCGTTAGCGATAAATTGATCAACTCTTGTTGGGGTAAGAAAAACAATATATCTTCAACAATTTCTAACGGCACATCCAATAACAGCTTCATCTTTCTAGGAATACGTAATATGGATAATGTTTCGATTAGTGCTGTTCTTTCATCTAATTACACTGATTTTAGCACACCTTATGCGCATTTCTACAAGTACCCAACATAATTTGGAAATCAGGCGATAATCATTAATTAGAACCTATTTAACAGTAACAAGTCCAAAGCACCTTGCAATCTTGAACATGGAGCTGCTGGACTCTCAATTGAAACGTAAATTATATTTAATTTAATGAGAATAAAGTATGAATCTAATGCAAATATTCATATAAATAGAAGTAGTATTCTTTTTATGTAAGTCAAACCCTACACTTATTCTTCATCCTTAATACCAGCAATAGCTCTACCAGCATAGTACAATGGGAAAACGGTAGAAACAGTGAATAAAGCGTAGAATGGGAACACAAGGAACTTGGAGTGCTTACCTCTCAACCATAATCTCTTGTTGGAGTTTTGGTAAAGTTTTTGTAATTCAATAATTCTTTGTGGGTTTGCCATTTTGAACTACATATCGTTAGTACTCTCTTCTTGTATTGTCTTTAAGATGCCATGAAAGCTCAATTCCATACATCAACCTGGACTCGCTTTCATGCAATCAATAGTACACCATTTCACGAATGACACAATATCAGCCGAAGGGATAATGAACCGCAATCATTTGTATACATACTTTCTGTTAAATCCTACTAATTATCAAAATAGATTAATATTACTATTACTTAAAGAAACATCAGTTGATTTTAGTACTGAATTTTCAGTGAACCAATGATAATTCGATTTTAGGTGTTTTGTGTAATATGCACAATTCACCCAAACGTTTTGGCGAGACTTGAGTTGTGCAAGATCGTTATCTATGCTCTTGAATACTTATCTAATTAATCATCATCACTAATATCTATAACTCTCGGCCTTCTTTGTATAATATCATCCGTGTCATCCGTGCCATCGCTATGGTTTTCCAATGCATCATTGTGAAAATCTTCCAATGCTCTATGTAAATCTGTTTCATAATCGTCGTTCATTGAGCTTCCTAAACTCTGATTATCGAACCCTGTCCATTCTTCGCCATATATTTCACGCACATCATCGTCTGAAGAATCACCACCGCTCAAATCAATAGACGGTATTCCATTATCAATGAAGCTATCTTCGCTATCATATTCATCTCTGTTAGGACCATAACGAGAGGTCTCTTCATCGTCCTCATCATAGGCATCTCCATCGTCCGAATCATAATATGAATCGTCTCTGGGTATACGGAATCTCGTACCACAATGTAAGCATACTGTTCCATGTGCTTCCCAGTGACAGTTTCCACACCTGGGCACGCCGTCCGATCTATCTATTAAAGTTAATGCTGATTTGAATGCATCGCCAAAGAGCGCATTTTGTTCGAAATCTTGCTGATATTCCTGAATAGCCTCTTCTCTTTGGCTTTTTATTCTCTCAGCCTCGTCCTTATCGTTTGACATTTCAATTATCAAGTCTGAGATATTTCTACTGATTTGCCGCAAAGGAACGTTTAAAACTGGCTTATTCTCATTGATTTCTCGACAAGTTGGACAATTCATCTTAACCCCAAACCACGTATAGAGACATTTATAACAGCTGGAATGTCCACATTGCATCATGAAAGGTACATGCATTATTTCCTGACACACTGAACATTCTATTGTGGCGTGAATCTTAGCGATCAAAATACTCTTCAACAGGTCATCCTATAAATGATTAGCAATAAACCCTTCTAGATATGATACATTTAAAATAACAAAATACATACCACTGAAGCCCATACTTGAAGATTTTCCTCCATCTCTTCAATGTTATTACCTACTTGATTCGTTTCTTCTTTTTCTAAACGGGTCTTCTTACTATGTAGTATGTATTGTAAAAAAATTAATTTATATACAGGAGTGTAGACATCTATATCTTTCGTTCATCTCTTTTATCAGCTATCCACCTGTTTAAAAATGTGAACATCTGCTGAATTTCATTCATAATATCAGTTCTATCCTTGACTAATCTAGCATCTATATCACCAATAAGTCCTCTCAATGCTTTTAATGCAGGGATGATGGTATATTGCGGTGGTGGTAATTTCATTCCAAGTTTTGGAACATTCTTTATCAATTCTCCATTTGCTGTTACATAACTGTAGGTCTTTTGGTCATATGGTTCTGAATTAGTCTGCTGGCTTTTCAATTCTTGGATTTTCAACTTCTGCATCAATTTTTTCTCTATATAACAACATTGTGTATATATGTACGGGCTTAACACAATATCATCGATGGGAAACTGTTGGATTGTATGGACTATGTTAGCATACTCGTGGCATGCCATGTAATTACGCAATTGGATGTTGAGCTTAGCCATATAAGACCTATCGTTCATCTCTTCCGGCCTCATTCCATTTAATATGATATTTACTTGAGAATGCATGCCATTGTTGAAGAAGATCCTTCCCAATAAGATTCTGTTATTTGAATTTAAGTGGTTAATTTCGTTCGCATAATACTTCAAGAGTCTCGATTTGGATGTGTCAACCTGCAAATCTAAAATACATAATTTTTGTTGCTTGGTAGAAGAAAGTCTAATAGCCTCCAATAAGTCAAATAACTTACGCCTATTTTCTGCATTCAGCCTTCTAAATGTTCTTTCTATTACCTTATAGTCGGGTTTAACCCCTTTTCGCAAAATATCTCTGAATCCCTTTGTAACTCTGAAATTGACTTGTCCTGTAACAGGTTTTGCTTTACCTCTCAAATTTCTTGTCCATGCTATCTTAGACCAATCGCACGATTCATATTTCTTCGGGTCTAATATCCTTTTATGGATACCATATGGGGTATATTGTGATTCAAGCCTTACAATTTTCATTGATGACAAATACCGCTCCTTTTCGTAATCCTCAAATAAATCGTTTTCTTTAACCCACAAATTAAATTTATTAGCGAACTCATTGGCATAATGAGGATAGGTGTTAACGAACCCATCAAACAAATCCCGTAAATATATCTCGTTAAATTCCAAATTTTTCGAGATTGCTTTCAAAAAGTTCAACAATTGCAAAAACTTTTCATGCTTGGCATAATATTTACTAATTATTCTGAGAAATTTTTCATCTAGCTCTAAACTTCCTTGCTGCATTTTATATATCACAAATTTTATCATTTTCAAATCCGAATATTTGCTGAACATGATCATAAAAGAATAGTAAAAATCCTTTAATTGCTCCTTATTATCCTTCAATTCTTCTGCGATTTCATTAAACTCAATTATATCTTCTTTCAACACGTCCTTCTTGAAGTGATTAGGATCCCTTCGTATTATTTTATACTTTAAGTTAGTCTGTCTGATCAATGTGTGATCGGAGTATCCTAAAGATGCAATCAACCCTTTTAATAGACATATTTCCTCCTTCGTGCCATACTTGTAATATTGTCCTAAGATACTGGCCATCGTTTTAGGAGTTGGCTGAATACAATTCTTAGCTTTTATCCATGATTCAAGTATTGAGACTATATTTTCAAATAACGAATCTACCTTAATAAATTGGTGAATAACAACATCAAGTACTGAGGCATCTAGTGGTTTTCCTAGGCTTATTATATTCTGGAGTAAGGATTTGGAAAATTCGACTTCATAATTTAAAATAAAACCGCTCATAGTATAACTTATCACTCTAGAGTCGTACTCTTGTTGTTTAAGATAAACGTAAACTAGCTGTTGCAATGTATTAACATTATCCATGTGATAGCATAACCAGATATAATTTTCTTGGAACCTTTTATTATTGAACATTATGTTCTCGTACGATTGGCAAATACTATATAAATGCGGGATTTTATCATATATGAACCGGTAGTATGATGTATCTAACGATATGCCACTAGTATGTTGGTACCGTGGTGATTCGACCTGACACTCATTTGGTAAAACCTCTCGTTCAGGTGCATCCTTTATTGCCATTTCAAATATTTGATTTATTATTTCTGGTTCAACAACTATATCTTGTTCTTTATATGCCTTTAGCCTCTCTGCTACTATTCTTAGGTTCTGCTCTTGCATTAATTTAATAATTTCCGTTCTAATAGCACTTTTATTCTGTGAACGGTGATCATCAATTGTCAATTCAGAAGGTATCAGAATATTATTCGGTTGGCTAGCAAACAAAGTGCTGGATATTGTGGCATTATATTTATCTTCCTCGTGCTCTCTATATCGCCTTTCTCTCTCTTGCTTCTCGGCAATATGATTGAATATTTTGGATGGTATAGTTTTGGAAGTCTTCATTAACCAATTGGTATACGACTGATCAAGTAGTTGTGAGTTGGTACAGAAGGGATGGTTCGTAGCTCGAAACGTCGGTCTTTGCCGTGGAGCCTTGTAATTCTTTATATTGAAATACAAGTTCCGACATGTATTTGCAAACGGTAACTGTCGTAACAGCATTAGGTAGGGTATTAAATGATATGATATACTTCAATCCTGAACAAAGAAAACTAAACAAAAAACGAAAACAAAAAACAAATGAAATGCAAAAATAATCCTGACGTTAGATAATGCTATGAAGATATTTCAACCACACTATTTCAATATAATCACCTATATGGCTAAATATACTGGCTTACTTTTCTACTTGATCGTTCATTGCACGAAAAAAAATTATAGTATGATTTGAAAAATCACGTGTTGGGTTTTTCCATCTACATTCTTCATGTTATACTATACCATATGGTATTCAATCGTATCTTATTATCTATACTTTCGTATTGTAACCAATGATATACTTTGACTCGATTATCAGGGATATGAATATGAATTGGAAAAGTGAAATACTTCTAGTGATTGATAGTACCTGCCAATTTCAGTATCGTTTTATTTGTGCATTTTAATGGAAGATTATAATGAGTATACGATTAGTGTGAATATCATCGACTAAACTACCAGTCAATGTCTTAGTGTATAATTTAAATATTAACAGCATGGAATTTCATATAGTAACCCTTCCCGTCGTTTTTTGCGGCCATTACTGTAATCCCATGTGCCATCAAACAACAAATACAACGTTGATAACTTATCCTAAGTACGTTATCCTACTATATTATAATACATAGTATGATGTATATCCTGGTGTCAGCTACCTTAGATAGATTTTGGGTGGGTTCTACAGTATTGTTGTGAGTTTATCATGGGGCCTAGAAGCCAATCCAACGAGAATATGTTTCTAAACGAATAAAATAACGTATTTGATAGTATGGTTTAGTACCACTCGTATTTATCATTTTCATCAACTACATTCTGATACATTTATTGTAACATAATTAGTGTCTATTACAGAGTGGTGTTAGTCTTGCTTTTATCACGTGAGGATATTTGATATGCCTCGGCCAACTACTCCAGATTCTCAAGAACGATCTTTTGATAGCATTGAAAGTGAATTTGAAGTATGCAATGTCGAACTTGAATAGAGCCTTAGGAGATCGAGGAAGAGCTTTAATGAATGGAAGTTTTCAAAATTATCTGCAGCCTATGCCACAGGATTTGGATTTCTTAATCAATGATTTAAGATTTCCTCTGCCAGATACTACGATTCACAAAATTTTAGGATATTTATACCATTATATCCCCTATGTTAAATATGAACATAATCTCAAATTGGTGGTAGCAAGTTTTCTTAATAATCCGTTATGCTTTTGCCATAACGGTGCTCCATTCGAGTCCAATTATATGATCATTGAAGTTTTCAAATTGATTGCAGACAAGAAATTGAAAGTTTCGAAACCAACATTGTCAATTAAGTCTTGGTATACAATCATTTTAAAGGAAATTAAAAATTTTGCTCTTTTCAACCCTCAAATGAATAGTTGGAAACTATTACCTATTATTACAGGTTTAATGTTATCAAATGACTTGAGAAATTTGCTTTATACCAAGGATTATCCGCTTGAATACAAATGGTTTTTCAACAATTGGGACGAAAAGGTTACAATGCTATTCAAATACTGCTTGAAATACACTCTCTCAGCCACTCATTCAGATGATATTATCAACTTAACTTTGGTTAGTTTAGCAATTACATACAATAAAGAAGAAGATATCAGAGACTATACGCTGAATATATCTAGCAGTTTTATCATTTCGAGATTGATACACTTGATATTTGGCGACTCGAATATATCAGCTGCTGTTTACACCAAGTTTTTGTCAATAAATCCAGCAGATTCACAGGCTGAAGACATTGTGAAATCAGAAATCATGCTGAAACCTGTATTGAAACAACTAAATAAACTTTCTTTTTTACTAGAAAGTTATTTCAAGAGACTCCCAGTCCATGTATCATCATTACTGTTAATTTTGGATAGCTTGGATAGAATTCACCTGTTCAATAAAGCCTTGTGCTACTCAACTCAATCGTCTTTTTTCAATCAGAACCCTGTACAGTCTACAGATGGTACGCAGAATGTCATTGATCAACAATTTTGGTACTTGATGAAGACTATTTTGTTCGCAGAAGTTGTTGTTTATCAAGGTGTTTTAACAAGATTTTTAACTTCAACTGCCGGTAATAATTTAACGTTTTTTTCAAAACTTTATACCCCTAAATCCCTTAGTTCATTGGAATTAGAGTACAAGCAAATATCCTTGAAAATTTTGCATAACTTATATTATATGAATCATATTTTGCACTCCATTGGACAAGGAGGCTTTGATAGCTACAACTTTGTCTACTACTTATCCTTAGAATTTGCCTTGAATAATAGTCCATCTACATATGAATTTGAAAATCTAACTAGATTTTTGATAGGAGATTATCAAGAAGTCAATTTATTCCCAGATGTCATCAACAATAATTATGTTGTTCGCTGTAAAGTATTGTTTGTTTTAGGATTATGGGAGAATTACTTGCAGCAAGAAAAACAAAATCAAGCATTTATAAAAGAAGAAATATTTTCCATATGTCTTCATTTAGTGGATGATTCCATATTTATTGATCCTGAACTAATTGAAGCAAGTCATTCAGTCCTTTTGATTTGTTTTTCCAATGACAAGAAAAGTACTAGTATACAAGAGTCAATCGAATATGTTCAATTGCTCATAAAACAATTCCCAAGATTGTTATCTGCAAATCAATTGAGCATTGCGGTAGAAACTGTAGGAAAGAAGATATTATCTAATCCAATTTCATATAATGAAGGGTTACATGTTAATTCAGTGGACGAATTCTTGAACTTTTTATACTTTGCCTGTTTACATATAAGATCTGGAATTCCAATAGACTCGCATAGACGCACTAATGAAGTTGCATTTGCATCAGCCCAGCCAGTATCTGAAATTGCGGCATCATCTACCATGAGCCATTTAGATAAGAAAAAGATCGAAAGCACTGATATCATCCACGCCAATAAAAGAAAGAAGCCGAAAGCAGTTGTCAATTTAAGATTACCAAAAAATAATTCCTCCAAAGACTACCAATTTGAAAATCGTACTAAGCCTGAAACAACTAGAGAAGCTTTGGTTGTTTCTACAATAAACTTAATTCCCTATTTGCCATTATCAATTTTTACGAAATGGCTAGATAAGATTTGGAAATTGATAGAACTGAGTAACGCTCATGAGATTCCGTATTTAACATCAATGTTATGGAAGGTGCTTAGTGAAAATATGGACTTGAATAGATGTGAAATAGGTTTCAGGTGGTGGTATGAATCGAAACAAGCTGCAGAGAATCTTAATCTTTCATTGATGAAGCTTTAGTTTATATTAATATGTATATGCAGGAATTTGATTTAGCCTATAAATTTTTACATCTCATCGCTTTGAACCTGAAGAATAAGTAAATAGTATACTAATATAGCAAAAACGATATAATGCCCAGAAAGAAGTCTGCTACGAAAAGAGCAAAAGAAGCACTTGAGAAAGATACTACTCAAGGTTCAAGCCAACTGCTAGCTGAGGACATTCTTCCTGAGGAGAAGAAACAACTACAAAAAGAATTCAGCGACGATGAATCCTCTTCATCCGAAGAAGAAGATGAATACGGTAATTTAATCACTAGTAATGTTCAAGAAGGTATTAACAAGATATTGAACACGCTTAAGAGTGACCCAAAAAAATTATTAGATCCTGGAGTAAAATTCTTTGAAGACCCTGAAAAAGAAGTCAGTTCCAATACCAATAAGAGTAAAGAAGCGCCAATTTATTTGAAAGATTATCATAGAATGAATTTGTTATCAGGTAATTATAATGATGAAGAAGATAATGAGTTTGGGACTGTAGATGGTGAAAAGCCATATACTGTCACACAAAGAGAAGAAAGAAATCAATTAATCTCAGATATTAAGAACCAATTTAATGATGAGGATGAAAATGATGATGATGACGATTTCTTAACGAAAAAAGAAAATGTTAGATCTGGAAAATTAGATGAAGAGACAAAATTGCCAGACCCAGAAGCTAACCAAGAAGAATTCTTGAATGCTTTCATAGATAAGCAAGCTTGGATTCCAAAGAAAAATGATAAAGTTATCGATTTGGATAAAATTGACAACGAAGATGATGAGCAGTTTGACCAAGCTGTCGAAGATTTTGAACGAGCTTATAACTTTAGATATGAAGATCCTAATGCTGCAGAAATTGTTTCCTATGCTCGTAATCAAGCCACATTAAGAAGATCCGCTACCAACTCTCGTAAGAGACAAAGAGATAAGAAAAATCAGGAAAGAGAAAAAAAAGAAGAAGCCAAAAAAGAGTTGTTGAAGAAAAAGAAAACTGCTAAATTGAATAAAGTCATGGATAGACTTGAAAAGATTAAAGAAGCTGTTGGCGACGAAGTAGATGATGAAATTATCAAAAAGGTATTTGGTGATTCCTTATTAGGCGACGATTTTGATGATGCTGATTGGGATAGCAAGATGTCTGAAATTTTTAATGAGCAATACTATAATGCTGAAATATCTAAACCGGAATGGGACGAAGACGATGATATCATGGCAGAGTTTAATAAGCAAGATCAGAATGATGCGGAAGATGATGCTGAATTCCAAAATGAGGAGCAAACCGAAGAAGGAAATGTAGATGAGCCGCCTCTAAAAAAGTCGAAAAAGGAAAAGTTAAAAGATAAGAAAGCGGCTAAGAAAGAAAAAGAGTCATTAAAAGATAAGGCACAAGAAATAGTTGATGCTAACACCTTAAAAATTATTGATGAGATTGAAGAAGAAAGAGGACGCTCTAAAGGTGAAGAGGAAATCAAATTTAAATATCGTGAAGTTTCTCCTGAGACGTTTGGTTTAACAACAAGAGACATTCTTTTGGCTGATGATAAACAATTGAACAACTTTATTGGACTCAAGAAATTCGCTCCATATAGATCTAAGGAACTCAGATTGAAAGACAAAAGAAAATACACAAAAAAAAGGCATTTGCAAGACTGGAGAAAAGAAGTTTTCCACGATAAGAACGGACCAAAACTTCCAAAAGAGAGTTCCGAAAATGAAATATGGATTCCTGTAGATGCAGCTGAAAGTGATTCCAACCATAAATATAAGGAACATAAGAAAGGTAAGAAAGAAAAGAAAAGTAAGCATAAAAAATAAGATCCACATTTAATTTTATAGATTTAAATGCATATTTAAGAAATTACATATATTCTATTAATCTTTGATGACAGTGAAGTTTATTGTATCATCATCATTGAGTTTTTCGTGGTCGAACAAATCACCACCAACTTCAATCATCCCAGTTTCAGCAACATAATCAGTCCAATGATTTAAAAGTTCCTCTAATTTTTTCGAATGACTCTCAGCCAAATCATGAATTTCACCAGGATCATTCTTGATGTTGAATAATTGCCATTTGTCAGGCCCGTGTGGAGCCGGAATATATAAGGCTTTATAAGGACCTTTTCTAATAGCTTGTTGACCAAAGAGTTCCCAACCAGTAACTGTATCTTCTGAGTGAACCTGTGAATCCTTGTTCAGTAAATGAGCTACCCAAGATTTTCCCCTTGGTTTTGCAACTGTACGTCCCTTATATGAAGTGCCTGGGTGTTGTAATCCAGCTAAGTCTAAAATGGTAGGCAAGATATCCATCACCGTTGTAAAAGCATGAGAAACTTCGCCATTCTTGTTTGTAGAGTCTAATATAGGAGGATAGTGAACGATTAACGGACATCTGATACCTCCCTCCGTATTATATGCTTTATACATAGATGAAGGACTCGTCAGTGCTTGGGCCCATTGATCCCCGTAGTAGACAAATGAATCTTTCTTACCAATGTTGACCAAAGAATTGTTGTAATACTTGTCAACAAAGCCAGAAATTCTTTGAATAGCTAAGGGTAAAGCCTCTAAAAACATACCTTCAGCTCCGTTATCTGACATAAAAAGTATGAAAGTGTTCTCCAAATCTCCGGAGCTCTCTAAATGATCCAATACCCTACCAATATTTTCATCTAAAATTTCAACCATGGCAGCATACGTTTCCATAATCTTTGACTGTATTTCTTTTTCCTCTTGGGTTAGATCCCTCCATCTTTTTCTAATGGTTGTAATTGGATGTGGTTCTACTCCATCAGGTATAAGTCCTAATTTTGCAGCTCCTTCTAAACGGCGCTTACGTAATTCTTCAGGACCATCATCATAGATACCTTTATACTTTGCAATTCTATCTTCTGGAGCCTGGTATGGCCAGTGAGGGGCAGTATAAGTCAAACTACCAAAGAAAGGTCTTCCCTTTCTGTACTTCTCGTCCAAGAATTCTAGTCCTCTGGTAGTGAAATAATCGGTTGAATAAAAATCTTCTGGAAGTTCTTCATCTGGATTAACTTCTCGATCATCTTCACAATATAATGGGGGAAGGAAGTTTAAGGTTTCTCCATTTTCATCCCTAGGAAAATATTTGTAGTGGTTACCGGCACCAGGCAATAAAGTGAATGATTTTTCGAATCCTCTTTTAATTGGCCAGTAATCTTTTTTTAAGCCTAGGTGCCACTTTCCAGAAAGAAATGTGTAGTATCCACCATCCTGTAAGAGTTCAGGCAACGCAGCTACTCTTTCATTCAAGTAGCCCTCATACCCGGGTTTCCCTTGAAGTTTGTCTGGCAATTTATATGTAAATTCAGCCATTTGACCTAATCCAGCAATATGATTGTCAGTACCTGAAAATAACATCGATCTAGTTGGAGAGCACGCTGAGGCAGTATGGAAATCAGTAAACCTAACACCATGATCTGCAAGTCTCTTCAAATTAGGTGTATGTATCTCCCCACCGAAAGTACTTAAATCTGTGAATCCAAGATCGTCTGCAACAATCACTAAAAAATTTGGCTTACTCAGGCTGTTTGTCATTTTTTTTTTTTAACTAAAAACAATATTGTATAGTTATATTGAACTAGTTAACATATTTATCTATATATATATATATATACATATGTATATATATGCCATAGAGTATCAAAACTTATATGATTGCAACATAAAGCCACATTATTATGAATCTCATTTTCGGACCATTTACGAGATCGGTCCGATCCGAAGATAGCATTCCAGTTAATTAAATACTTCCTATTCATTTAAGTTGAATTAATTTTCATATGCAAAAATAACATATCTTTGTAATGCAAATACATTAGATTAATCGTACTTATTAGGGAAACTAATCATCGATTTTGCAACTTCTTTTGTCCTTGTTTTTAAACCAAAACTTTTAATGGATTTTCTACCATTCTCTTCGTCATATGGCGTACTTCTATTAACTCTCCTTATCCAAATACGTCCAATAACTATAGCTATAATAACTATAGCACACATAACTCCGACAATTCCAAAAAACCAGTGAAGGCCTGGGTGAGTATCACCTAGACCTGGAACGTTTACATTCATACCAAACAACCCGGTAATCACATTCAATGGGAAAAAGACGGTTCCGATTAACGTAACATTAGATAACATTTCAGTAACCTTATGATTGGAATTGAATGATTCGACTTGCAATTGTGCTAAATAGTTCGAATGGGATCTGCTAAAAATCTTCTCATAGGCAAGTAAATTCTGGAACATAGTGACAACGTGATCTTGGATATCCCCCAAGTATAAGGCTATATCAGCTCTTGGCTGAGTTCTGTCTGGTTGAGTTTTCATATAGACCGCAGCTGGATCAAATGAATTGTTAGTTGTACCAGCGGCTGTGCCAAATGACACACCTGGTCCACCCAGCTGGTAGCCATTGTAATTATTATTGCTATAGCCCTGTGGGTGAGGACTTTCACTGTCATTTACTTGTGTGTATGACCCCTTGTGCATATGGCCTTGCAAGCCACTTCCACTTTGTTGTGAATAATAGTTTCCCATTCCATTCAAATTAGGATGTGATTGGAATATATTTACTTGGTTATGGGCTGCTTCGTCTTGACACCGCTTAGCAAACATTTTGATAACGTCTGCTTTTCCTGACAATAATCTCATCAATGTCATTACCTTTCTTCTTGACTCACCAATTCTTTGAATCATACTACTAAAGCCAACACTACTGGCGGCAAATACAGAATCTTCAATTGCATCTGCTTCATATTCAATACCTGTAATAACGGGCGCGAATCCATCAGTTATATCATCAATCAATGCGTAACATAACCAGTCAGCACTGACGTCAACATAATCTCTTAATTGACGCACTCTTCTTCTCACGTTAGCAGGATGTAAAATGGGCGAGAAATGGAACGACAAGATACCTTCTCTGAATACAACAATATAAAAATTAATCGGCTCCAAGTAATCCTCTGATTCCTGGTCGCCTTCGAACGTATGAAAACAAACAAAATAATAGTTTCTAAATAACTCGACTTTTTCACGGGTTTCTTGCATTCGAATATCTTCTGCTGTCAAGGGATGTATACCAAATGCCTTGGCAATCATTTTCATTTCTGCATCAGTAGGACAAACGCAATCAAGCCACCATGTACCTTCACCATTTCTAAATAAATCGCTCACACTCTGATCTGGTTTGACCAATGAAGGGATATCAGGTGCATGAATAGTTTCTTCAGACTCAGAACAAAAGAATGAAAATCTATCTGGTAACATAGAGTCACTATCGTTTATTCTCGTACCACCAAATTTAACATTTTCGACGGAAATGTCATCGCCAGAATTCTTCTCATTGTATCTCCTTGAGGCAGAATCATCGGTAACGGTAGAAGAATCTGATTGAGCTTTCTCCGACACGCGAATACCAGAAGAGGATATGTTATCACTTGCATCCGTGTTCTTCCTGCCAAACTTGGCGAAAGAACCCTTCCTCAAAAAGTTCGAAGGAGTATATTTTAAGGCATTCTTACTAGGTGTAGGGTTGACACCAGAATCGTGCGCACTCCCATGCCCGGTATCAACTCTCATCGCAGTTTTTTCAGCAATTATTTGTTGCTGCTCCTTTAAAAGCATTTCATTTTCTCTTTCATCTCTTATAAACTCTTCAATTTCATCAAAGTCTATTCCCTTGATCCGGACGTGCTCACGCAACATAGGAAAACACACATCTTCTTCTGTCTCCTGTGAAGATCTTGACGCGTGTGAATCAGCCTCGCTATCTATCGAAGTACGAGATGGTCTCCTTTCCCTTTTGTTGTAGTTTGGACCGTCAGAAGAAACGCTTTCATTTGTTTTTAATTTCGTCATTGGTGCAGCAAGATCAGTCTCCAAAGTATCATTGATAACAGAGTTACTTCTGTTCTTCTTGCCAGAATGAGTGTTGGATTTCAACAAAATTCCTCCAAATGGAGGAGCTGCAGAATTCGACTGTCTTTTATAATCCTCGTCGCTATCTTTTGGATAAACAAGCGACCTAACTTGTTCTGAAAAGGATTGAGATCTTGAACGAGCTCTACCCCGTCTACTTGCAGCAGCTAAGGACCCGCCTGAGCCCCGAACTATTGGAATCGATGAACTTTGTAGTGGTTGCGGATTCTGTCCCGGAACAAAGAGACGCTCGTTGTCATCGTCATCGTTTCTCAAATAAAAGTCTCTCCTCAAATTATTCATGTAAGCATTCTTCGTACCCCTGTAAGGCTGCAGTGGGCTTGGTCCTCCAAAAGACTGCCTCGCTCTACCAAAGTGCCTTTCATCGACACTACTTCTGCCTGGTGTGTGCACCTTATTAGGTGCCCCTCCTGGAATTTGGGTGTTCAATGGAAGTTGCAGATGTGGGTCTTGCATAAACTGTAAGGACTGATAATCTTCATCATCTTCATCGCTTATGGTTGATGACTGTACCATACCTCCACCGCTACCACCACGAATAGGTAACGATGGTAGTTGGTTCCGGTGATCATTCAACACTTCTCCAGTATTTGCAGCCCTATGGAGGATATCTCTGGATGGTGACACTGAGCGGAAACTTTCGTTATCGGACATAATTATTTATTTATTTAAAGTAAGAAGGGGAAAAAATCATAATTTTTTAAACTCTTAACGACTGTAGAACATTAATTCTCTGAACGCTATACTATATTGTCTTTCTTTGATTATATCTGCCTCTTAGGTGTATATAATATTAAATAGCCGCTGGATAGTTAGCATTAGAAAAGAAAGTTAAAAAAATTTCCCATGTGGTGAAACGGTCGATCCTTTTTGTGTCAAAAAATGTCAGCCTCTACAATAAGCTATTATAGACTCAATGGATATATTTTTTTAGATTGTATGACTATTACTAAGTACAAGAAGGCTATTTAAAAGATTTAATAGTTATATTTGCTAATAAACTGTACATACTCGAATTCGGTACTCAACAGTGCAAGTTAAACCCAGTCAATTGGATTCTGCAATACCCTTACCAATTTGTCCTCTTCAGACCCCTCCTCTGGGTGATGATCGTAGACCCAGCTTGCTGTGGCTGGCAAAGACATCAAAATACTCTCTACTCTCGAGCCGGGGGTCTGTAAGCCAAACTGAGTGCCTCTGTCCAACACTAAGTTGAATTCAACATATCTACCTCTTCTGATCTGCTGCCACTGCTTCTGCTCGTCTGTGAAGGGTGTATTCATTCTTTTCAAGACGGTTGGAATATAGGAGGGTAAAAAGGCATCGAAACACGATTCGATAATATGTAAAATGTCATCGGCTGGTCTGTCGTCGAAATCGTCGAAAAAGATCCCACCTACACCTCTCGTTTCTTGTCTGTGCTTAATGTAGAAATATTCGTCACACCATTTCTTATACTTGGGGTACAAGGCGGCATCGTACTTATCTAGCGCGTCCTTGTGACATTGATGGAAGAGTTTGCAGTCTTCCTCGTACAAATATGAAGGAGTCAAGTCTGCACCTCCCCCAAACCACCATGTCTGGACTTTGTTGGTTTCGGGGTCAGTGGTCTCAAAGTACCTATAATTTGCGTGTGTGGTTGGTGCGTGGGGGTTGTTTGGGTGTATGACTAACGATAGACCACACGCAAAGAACTTAACACTCCCATCTTCTCCACATCCCTTCAACTTCTTGTGGTTGACCCTCATTCTACTAACAGCTTGAGCAGGCAAGGTTCCATGGACAACAGAGATGTTAACACCTCCCTTCTCAAACACTTCACCGTTTTGAAGTACCATAGATTGACCACCACCACCTTTGTCACCTCTTTCCCACGCATCTGTGTGGAATTTAACTTTATCGATACCTTCTATAGCTTGAGTGATTTCTTGCTGTTTTAGTCTCACAAGAGTCTCCATACGATGTCTAATCGGTATTTCAGTGTTGTGAATGTCATTAGGAGACGCCATATTTACAAAAATCTGTCAATGATACAGTTATGAAAACAGTTATCTAAGATGGAATTATAGAAGTTTTATATATGCATTTTTAGATACTGCAAGTACGATCGCACAGTAAGATCACACCACAATTTTTCAATTTTTCACTACCTGAATAAATATCGATAGGTATTTACTACGTCATTGGTAATTTACTATATGTTATTAGTTATTAAATTAAATCGGGTATATGATCATATTAGAATTTATCTTTATATAAAATTAATCTTAAAGTTTTTTTGGAAAATATTTTCCTAAATATATTCACAAAATAAAATTAGGGCAGAAGTCTATTTCTTCTTTTGTCTGCTACCCTTTGGAACTCTGGCTAACCAGTAGAAGAAGACAGTAAGAATCATATTGATGGCAATGAAACAGGTAAAAATACCCCAATTTCTCCATCTTTGATCGTAGTATGAATTGACACTAGCTAAGAAAGTGTTGGTGGAAGCCATTGTACAGAATTGGCATTCGGATGTGGCGTTTTCATCTACCAAATACCCACCGGCCATTTTTATATAGGCGGCCATGTATGTACCACAATCTTGTCCACTTCTTGGTTCAAATTGTAGTAACTCAGACTTAGAACATTGTGCAGTAGTGTTAGCTAAACCAGTCGACAACATACCTTGGATGAAGTAAGTAAAAGGAGAACATCTGTACATAAAAATCCAAAATCCTGGCAAAACATCTGGACCAGCTAAGACACCACAGAAGTTCAAACACATGGTGAATAACAAAGTAGCCAAGTTAGCAGCATTGTCAGCAAGTTCGTTGAAGGACATACATAATTGACCCATTGTCGAAGTGTAAACGTAGAACGAACAAATGTACATCCACATTAAGACAGCACGTTGATCAACAGAATCAGTTGGAACTGCATTTTCATAAAATCCAACAGGGTAGAACCAGCAAAGATAAGCAATCGTACCACAAAATACTTGGTATGGAATTTCAGATGTTATTTGGGCTGCAATAAAGGCAAACCAACTAAATGTTTTAGAGGGAGATTCTCTAACTTCGTACACCTCTCTCTGTTTAACGAAATATGGCAACATTTGTTGGACCAAAGTATTAAATGGAATCAAAAACATAAACATAGCAAACATCTGATTTTGCAATCCTTGGATTGATCTATCAGCCTTGAAGAATGAAAAACCGTTGAATAAAGCAGAAGAAATAACCAAGAATAACTTGGAATA